>CM061183.1:15013835-16248835 GCA_030763345.1 Mythimna separata
TTGATAAGTTTCTTTGTTTACTTTTTTATCTTTATGACTTTTATCTACATAAATTTGTGTCTAAATGCAATGGTGGTTCAGCGGTAATGGTCCCGACTTACAAGTAATAGGTCATCGGTTCACACCCAAGCAGGCGCATTACTTCGTGTAATTAATTTAACTGCTACTACTCTCAAAATGGTTAAGGAATACATTGTGAAGCTGCTGCACGTCATAGACAAAAAAAAGTCGAAGACATGTGACATCCACCAACCTACACTGTGCCCAGCGTGGTGGAATACAGCCTATTCCTTGCTCTATATATATTTCTTCCTCTTCCTCCAAGAGAGGAAGCCTGAGCCCCAGGAGAGGGAACACAATGAGGCTGATTATAGCTGTTATTTTATGCTACTAATTCATCCTAACACTTTGTACAATGTCCAATAGTGCCAGTTTGGTACTTAGAAGTGCCAGATGTGTGACGCTTGGGCGGATAACAGCTCACACGTGTAATGAATGCATGACTCGACATGTAGCGACACTCGCACTGTTAGATACTTGTGTAGGGATGTGCTGGTGTCGATAGAAATGGACGTAGGTATCGATGGTTTCCGCTTACTAAACCAAACGACCTACCATGTGCTATATTTTTCATCGTTTGATCACCATCTTTCTAGTCTTTTCCTTATTAGCTTGCTTCGGTTTTCAGCCTAACCGAATACAGCTGAGGACCAGTGTTCTAGATGGAGCGACTGCCTATCAGACCTCCACAATCCAGTAACTGGTCAATACCATAGTCCTTGGATGGACTGATAGTCAAACTTTCTAGCGTCTGACTGACCACTGCAACGACTGTCAAAGACCTACGAATGACAACAGGGCCAGCAGCTAACACGCTTATTTATCTCACGCTGGGATGATGGTAAGCGATGATGTTGTCAACGATGGAACGTGATGATGATGGACACACTGAGAAGTTGGTTTATAAAAAAGACATTTGTATTGATATAAATAAGGACTAGCAAAAAACAATTTATTGAAATCGTATTTCAGGTAAAGTTGATGATCTTAAAACTAAGCAGCATTTGCATTTTGTATTAACAATATTAATTTAAAACATGAGTCTTCTTTTTATAGCATTTCAGAGTATTTTGTCCATTCCAAAGCAGTGGTCATTTATAGGTTATTATATTATTATTATACTTAGCCTATACTGTCCCACTGCTGGGCAAAGGCCTCCTTCCATTCCTTCCATCGTTCCCAACTTTGAAGGTACTTTATAGGCCACCAAAAAAAGAAACCACCGATACCATCGCCTCGGTTCCCACGTCACTAGCGTACACCTGCCCGGCGCGCGCGCACCCGCTCATTAGGTCGCCGCGCGTGATTGTCATTTGGCCACGCCCCCCGCGCCCGCTTACACAATTATTATAATTCCTATGATTACTACTCCATACTAGTACATGGTTTTTTTAGGTTTATTTTTTTGGTTTGTTATGTAAGAATTTTTGGGTACATATAGAGGTAGGTGGAAATATTTTTTCCTAGGCTGCTATTTTTTTTGGTTTTAGTAGCCTAACAATATTATAGTAAATCAAGCATGTTGAGTTGGCTCACAAGGTTGTCGAGTTGTGGGATGGGGATTCACCGATTATTGTACCCGTGTGGCTCAGCCAATGGTCGTTTTCAGATTAGAAATGTGGCAAGATATCGTGAAATTAGGGAGTCTTATACCTATATATCTAATATCTGATAATATCGAGGTACGAAGCTATTAACTAGCCCTTGGTATCGTAAAAACGGGCATGGTTAAATAACCACGAGCTTCAACCAACATCTTAGGAGGCTCTCGTCTCGTTAGTCGTTCTGGATCAAGGGCTTGTTTCAGAAAGTTCTTGACGTTGTTAGTGTTTCCTATTTTTCTCGTAAAATGTTTCCACTTCTTTGTGATATTTGACTTTCCAACTCCACAAAAACCGACAAAACCCTGACATTGACACACACTTATTATGCAAATAACTTACACAGAAAACGGTAACATCGTTTCCAGCTACAAAAACTCCAAAAACCTTTACAAACAGACAGCTTAATTAAAGATTTCACCGTGACCCATCTCCTCAATGACACACACTGACAAAAGAACAAAGGAGAGACCATTAGATTGCGCCACCTCTATTTTATATTCACGCACTCTGCGCTATATAATGACATACGAAAGATCTTTAATAGTGAGCAACCAAATTGCTCTGACCGCTTGCCTCTTAACACTTCACCAACTTATCTTACAGTCCACACAATCGATTTTAAACCTTGTGTAAATTGAAATATGGTTGTAGGTAACGTTATAAGTTATGATTGCATAAATTCGGTTCTTAGTGGATCACCACGCCTACCGTTGCGACAAATGGGGACAGTTTTCTTTGCTTTCTTTTTGTGTCTAGGAAAATTCAATCTTAAAAACTTTAGATAAGGTTGGGTTTCGGTTGTGTTAAGAGTAGAGAGTGTTTTGTCATGGAATGGATTGTTGTTTTGTTACAAAATGTAACATTTGGAGATGTGGAAGTACCTAGCCGTCTATGTATAAATTGTTTTTTACGAACAATGAGATTAGGTAATCTTTTTTTTATGGTACTTGTAATTTCCTGTGGATTACGAGACGTGAGGTCAGTGTAAGAGACACACCTTTGTCTTATAGGTATGTTTTTGAGAATACTCTGTACTTCTTGAACCGCTGTTGACCTTTTTTTCCAAGGAAGTTGTTTTCTTTAACCCCTTTTCTACATATTTCTTACTTCATCTTAATCATCCTTTTTTTGATGGCACAGTTGGCGCAATGGTGGCCCGACTGGTTACTGAAAATACGGTTAAGAAAGCTTTACTGCAACGAAACTTGATCACATATTTTATAAAATTATCGATATGTTATGCTATCGTCTATTTTCTGTCATCAGTCCTCGAGAGATCCGCGTCTGTCTGTTCGCTGCATAAGCTCTATAAACTCAAAAAGTAATCAACGAATTTTCAAGCAATTATCACCGGTACATAGACTGATTAATGAAAAAGGTTTGAGTGTATGATACAATGACATGCATACTAAAGTAGAAAAAAAAAATGTAGGATTTCAATGAGCGATAACACTCGTGCAAAAATAGGGCGGGTTGCTAGATCCTTTATATTCTGCTTAAAACTGGTGACTAAACCTTTAGCTAATTGCCACACGACATTCGCCAGGGCACCTACTTATTCATGATTCACGCAATCTCAGCCCTACTTAAAGTACCGGCCGTGATACCGTCGTTTTTCTATCGAATAGCGTCACGTCACGATTCAAATGACTTTAGCCCCAACACTACAAGGCTGGTCCACTTAGCCTTCAGCTAGTGCAGTACCCGATAACAAATCGATACGAAATTGCTTTGACATTTGAAACTGAACACAAAATGTCACGACTACGCGACACAGGCATTCTTAGAATTGTGTTCGTGTATTGCGTCTACTGCAATCAGTGGTTGAAGGTCTGTCTGTCCCTTGGTAGGGCTATGGAGTTATTGGAAAGAGTTACTGAGGTCTCGAAACGCAAAATTTAGCTGAAGGAACACAGGACGATGAAAAAAACATGGCCTGTCAGCCTAGCTTTATTGAACTATGTTTTCACGAAAGCAATTTAATCACTTTTTGAATTTTACTAAGTAAAACCCACCTGTATTTCAGTTGCTCTTTTCTTTCCAGGGCCAAGGTTACACTTTCAAACCTACCCTCAGCTCTAGAAGGCATCAGCCCTATGAGCCCTATTGAGTTCCTTCAGTTGGGTTGTTGACATCGACGCTGACGACTCGGACGTGCTCCTAACCGGACAGGTTGATACCAGTCGCTCGTCATCCACCATGGCCTTCGTGGTTTTTTTAAACCACCTTGAAGAGCATTTTCTAGTCCTCAATTATTTAGTATTTTTGGTGAAAAACAGCAATAACTTTGCACAACCCTTTTAAAAATTGATTCATCCGCCACTTTACAACAGACTACTTTCAGGATATCTGTTTATTTTGTTACATGTTGTTTAACAGCAGTGTATTGATACATCAAATATCACCAATCCTATTACAAACCAATCTATATTTAACAAGACCCCAAAAATCGAAGCCACGACAATCACACAAATAACTACAAACAAACACAATCACAAAAGAATAAACTAAATTACGCACTAATTTAGTTTCGTCTTCCACTTTCTACTAATAACATACTTACCTTATGTTATTACAAAAGAAAATAACAAGCGAGTCGAATGGACCATCACTTTAGTTACACATTTGTCTAAATTAGCTTGAGACATCTATGTTCGAAGTCCAATAATAAAAGTTTAATAGTAGCCGAAATTGTAGCGACATAGTAGCAACTTTTGATTGGCAGATGAATAATTATATTATGATTTTAAAATTGTACCTTCACATTACGTAAAACTATGTTGTCACCTTGTCGGCTAAAGATGGGTATTTGAGTTAAAAATGATAGTTACTTCTAGTTCTGATAATGATAAAATGATAAATGATAAATGATAAATGATATTTATTTTGCAAATAGGTTTCACGAAACACTTTTACACGTCAATTTTTTTTTGTCAAAATTATTAATCTAGATGAGGCCGGTGTTTCCTAACTGACTACCCTGAGAAGAAACACCGAAACAAACTCAGGGGTCACAGTCTCTTTTAAAAAAAAAATATCCATACAAAATGTATTGGTCAAATCATATGCGAACTATGCAGATTGGTGTCTGAGATGGCCTTTTAAAGAAAGAACCATGCAGATTTGAGCGGAACTGTCCAGTCAGTGCAAGCATTTGTCATTTTCCTCGTAAAGCTCAACTCGGGGCTACTAAGGAGCTCAACGACTTGACGAACAATGCAAAGGAAAGGACATTTGGTTAGGCCGTAGAAAATACTCAAATAGCCAGACATAAGTTAAAGTGACTGAAACGAAAGGAAAAAGCAAGCTATCCACATAGTCCTCACATTCACAAAAAAATAAATAAAAAAAGATATAAATAAAATTTACAAAAAGTAATACTTAACAAAGTAAATATTGTTGTCAAAAAAAAAATTAAAGAATAAAAAGAAATTAGTCGAATTGTATATAAAAAAAAAATGTCGGATTGTAAAAAAAAGAGAATATCAATGTCAAATTGAAACATAAGTTAAAAGAATAAACGACAGTACAGCGAGTACTGGAGCAGGTCAATCCCAAGCCTTATTGTCCTCAACATAGTCCTTTATAGTATAAAAAGCCTTTTGGCAAAGTTTACGCTTTACAAATGATTTAAATTTATTGAGGCTTAGTTCTTGAATATGACTGGGAAGTTTATTATAGAAGTGTACACATTGACATCTAAATGAGCCCCCTATTTTTTTGAGCCTAGTTGCAGGAACTACAAATTTGTGTTTATTTCTAGTATTAAAATTATGTATATCACTGTATTTTTTAAACATGTTTTTGTTCTTATGGGCATACAGGATATTCTCATAAATATACTGTGAAGGCACAGTCATTACCTTGATCTCCTTAAATTTATCTCTGAGGGAGTATCTAGGACTTAAATTATAAATGGAACGAATAGCCCTTTTCTGTAAAATGAAAATTGTTTGGATATCGGCGGCATTTCCCCACAGTAGGATACCGTACGACATGACACTATGAAAATAGCTAAAATAAACTAAACGGGCTGTTTCTAAATCAGTTAAATTTCGAATTTTTCTTACAGCATATGCTGCAGAGCTAAGTTTTTTAGATGATTTGTCTATATGTGGGCCCCACTGAAGCTTAGCATCTAAAGTTATGCCCAAAAACACTGTAGTATCTTCAGGACTCAACTCCTTTCCCTTTATTAGCACACTAGTTTCTACTTGCCTAACATGGGGCATCGTAAACTTTATGCATTTAGTTTTCTTTTCATTCAGATGTAGGTTATTTACATTAAACCAGTGTACTATTTTAGAGATAACTATATTTATATCGTCAGTAACCGACTGCTGACGTTTCAGTTTAAACAAAAGTGAAGTGTCGTCTGCAAACAACACTATATTATCGTTATCCTTCATGAGGTAAGGTAAATCGTTAATATAAATAAGAAACAAAAATGGACCAAGAATTGAGCCCTGAGGGACACCCATTTTTACTACAGACCCAGGAGATCTTTTTCCGTTTACATCAACTCTCTGAATCCTATCGCCCAGATATGATGCAAGAAGATCCAGGGAGGAGTTCCGGATTCCGTAATGGTGTAGTTTCCTGATTAATGTTTCATGGGGAACACAATCGAAGGCCTTAGACAAATCGCAAAAAATACCCAGGACATCGCATTTGTCTTCCCATGCATCAAAAATATGTCCTAAAAGTTCAACACCAGCATCGGTTGTTGAACGACCCCTTGTAAAACCGAACTGTTTGGTATGCAATAATTTATGTCTATTAAAAAACTTTTGTAGTTGCTTTAAAATGAGTTTTTCATATATTTTACTAAAAGTGGGTAGCACTGAAATAGGTCTGTAATTCGTGGGGTCAGATGTACTACCCGTTTTGAAAAAAGGTATAATTTTACTATTCTTCATTAAATCAGGAAACTCACCGCGATCGATACAATTATTAAAAATAAAGGCTAATGAAGGAGCCACAATATGGATTATAGACTTAACAACGTCCACAGAATTACCCCATAAATCTGCAGTCTTTTTTACATTTAAGGACTTAAAGGTCTTAACAATATCTGCACAAGTAACATGTTCGAAATTAAAAACAGAATCGCAAACTTTAACGTTTTCTTTAAGCAGAGAATCTGCAGCTGTGGGTGATGAGTTCAGAGATTTTGTTGTTGATATAGGGATCTCTGAAAAGAAGTTCTCAAAAGCCGCAGCAACCTGTGAGTCTGATGTGATCACATTGTCATCAATTATAAGTTTATAGTCACTAGATGGTCTCGTAGACCTTCCAGTTTCACTATTTATAACATTCCAAGTAGTCTTAATTATATTTTTACTGTTTTTAATTTTGGAACTCAAATAACGCGATTTCGCTAGAGAACAAACTTTTTTAAATAATTTCGAATAATTTTGAACATATAAATTAAATTCAGCAGTATTAACAAGAATTCTTTCGTCATACAATTCGTAAAGCCTAGTTCTACTTTTATGAATACCAGTGGTAGCCCATTCACTGAACGACACATTACTGTTAACCGAGAGAGTCTTAGGTATGAAAGTAGAATTAAATTGATTACAGTACATGTTAAAGAAACCTTCATATTGATGATTGAGTTCATCATATGTAGACAAGTCGGGTAAATTATTAATAAGTTTAGTTTTAAAACTTTCTAAACGACTTGCAGTTTTAGGGTTAACAGTGATATTCTTTTTAGCCACTATGCTGTGCTTGTTTTGAAAAGTAATTAATTGCCCACAATGATCAGAATCTAATAAATTAATGACTTCTTTGCGACTGGGTACAACATCCGTATAAATATTATCTATACATGTGGCACTATTAGGAGTTATTCTAGTGGGCTCCAAAAATTGGTTAACCAGATTGTAGGACTTAAATAGACTTAAAATTTTACTACATAAGCTTGAGTTTTCTAGTAGATTAATATTAAAATCACCACAAGTGATTATGTACTTATTTGAATTGCAAATCTTGTGAAACACTTCATCCATTACCTTTTCGAAGCAGTCATACAATCCGGAAGGGGGTTTGTAAACACTTAATATAATAAATTGATCCAGTTCAATGCAAGCTATTTCAACTGACCGCTCAACAGATAAACTCACAATGTCCTGCCGTTCTTTATATTTCAGGTGGTTATTTACAATAATCATTGAGCCACCACGTATAGCATTAATTCTGCTGAACGAACTACCAATCTGGTGATTACTAAAATTAAACATTAACTGTTGGCTTTTAAGCCAATGTTCAGTTAAACAAAGAATATCAATATTATTACAATTTAAGAAAAGTTCTACTTCTAAATCTTTGTTCATAAGACCTTGAATATTTTGATGCACCAGGTTGATATTATTTGTTGAATTTAAAACTTTAGTGGAATATTCGTTCAGCATGTTCATAGTTTTTATGCCAGAGATTGACTCCGTTGTCTTAATTACTAATTTAAATCAACATTGATTTTAATATTTGATGCCAAGTTATTGGCAAAATCATTTGTCAAAACATTGCTTTGCTCAACAGAAGCAATTTGTTTAGCCAAGTTCTTGGCTGTAATAACAAAATAATATGATAGCGACACAGCTATTTGTCTCCTACAAAACAAAGAAAGATAGTAATTATCCTTATGATATCTATCTTTTGTCAAATAAAAGTTAGTACCAACATAATTGTTGGTGTCAATGAAATGAAATAATTGATTGTACAATGTCACATTGTACAAAGTTGTATTTAGCTTAAATCTAAGATTATTTTCTTCCTGTGGCAAACTTTGACTATAAGATTGAGTATCCTTACAATCACCTATATTGATAGGCTCGTGCTTGACTTCTATCTCATCAAATAGTAACAATGATGACTTGTGGTTGATGATAGAGCATACACACACAATGCACATTTGCTTCGATGTGGCCGTTTTACTCCAATATCTACTTGAGTTATGGAGGATGGAGACAGTAGACCGGCGAAGATCGTCATTCACTGGACGTCTGAGGGAGGACGTTGCCATCAAGTTTAATCGGCGCAAAAGAATGGGATGATTTGATCATGTTCGCGGGGCAAACTTGGCCAGTGATCGCTCAAGATAGAAGTTTAGAGGGGGAGACCTTACGCAGCATTGGAACATAATGTAGGCCAACAAAAATATAAATCAACTAGCTTCTGCCAATGGCTTTGCTCACATGACAATATTTCTCCATACACATTTTGGACCCTCATTTCATCTCTTTAAATAGTAAATTTTGAAAAATCCGCCCTGAGTACTTGTTTCCGTCTAAAAGGAAACCTAGTACAAAATTTCACTCGCTCCTAGTCCCAGTAGTTTTTGTCTTTGCGTTGATATGTCAGTCAGTCAGTTTCTCCTTTTATACTCGATAGATAAATACTTAAAGCTGCGTGGCATGACAGTCATATATATAGATAAATAAATAAAGCTACGTGACATGACAGTGACAAGACCTCGGTAAATGAACCTAGATAATGTAGGACTCAAGTACAAGATGAATGGGGGACATTTGTCATTATTATCATTAGCCGGTAAATGTCCATGCAGTCCTAGTGATGGATTACCTGGCTGGACGGGGTATTCATGTAAATGGGTCTTTTAAATACATGTCTAGGTATACGAGAATGTGACTAAAGGTGCCTGGTTAAGTCTCACGTCGTGAGGTCACACAAAGTTAGTGAGTTCAGGTCGAGAAGGAAAGAATTGATTTCGATTTACCAAAGAAAGTTTTATTAAAATGGTAATTTTAGTTATTCCACAGGTATAAGAACATAGTACCTTTATTATCATCACATGTATAGTATATAGAAAATCATCAAGCTTTGTTCTTTCAGTTACCTTTTGCGTTCTAGGGACACGATAACCCTTTTAAACATTCCCACAGCCCTAGTAGGCATCGGGCCGGCTGGGGTCCTTCAGTTTTGCTGACATCTCTATGAAGCATACGTGGATGAGAGTTGTTCTACAACTTCCCATGCTTGGGGCGTCTCCTGCGGTGGTGGCTGAGACGTGAATATGTCGTCACCACAAACTGCCTTCAAGAGGCCACGGTGGTGTTCCGCTCAAGAAGGGTATCTTCTTCCATGGTTTTCTCCGCTGTATTCTCTACGGGATCCTCAGAATGGTGACACCTAGACGTTTCTGCCGTTTGAATTTAAAACAGGTAAGTACGTCTCAAAACACCGATATCCAGCGAGGACCTGCGCCAAGCTGAAAGTAAAAATGGACTCTTATGATTTAATACTATACAACTACATTAATTTATTCTTTGTTAAGAACGGCTAAATGAATACTCCTTAATAAAGAACACTCTATATTTCCACCTGTATTTGATTCACACCTCCGTCCCAACAAAGACCCATATTATTATATGCCAGTATTATTAAGTAATATATTCAGAGAATAAGATATGCATCTGATGTTGACAATAGAACACAATAGCGCCTCGGTGATACACCTTACAAATCATATTACAACATAAACAGACTTACATACAAACTACATATATGTATGTGAAGTGATGAAACATTGTATGATACAATATTGCTATGCAAATTTAAAGGAACAAAGAAACGGTAATGCGACTGGTGCTATGAGAAAAACTGTGGTTAGTGGGAAAATATCGCAATGTATAAAAGTTTATTTTGATTTACTAGAAAAAGAAAGAGAGAAGACGCTTTTATTTAGCACACAATCGTAGAGGACCTTCAGAACCGTAGGGCTACGGTCACTTTCAATTTTTGAAAAGATGGTCATAGAACTCAAAGACACAGGTGGCACAGGTGTGCCTTCCCGCTCCGAAAGGAGAGTGTACTTAACATAAAATACACATAAGGAAGAATAAGTCTGTAGGAAATTATTCAGTTCATTTTTGAAGATTAAGCAAAGCTGGCCGAAGGTGGTCCGTGGATTGGTGATCTTAATTTATTGTCATTCCTCCGTGTCTTGGAAAGCACTTTGAGCCTTTGGTCCTGGTTGTCTTTCGTGGCTCTTTGAAAGTCGCCAGTCTTTACGGATAGAAGCCAGGCAATCTGATACTAGTCTTACTAGGGGGGTCTTACTTACTGCTCGGCTGGCCTGCTGGTCTAGTGGTTAGTGCCCCTGACTGTAATGCGGGGTCGTTACAATAAGTAATAACATAAGTAAGTATTAATTTTCTTAACACATCTATTCTATCTACCTAATTACCAATTAAGCCCAAAAACTAATTCCAACATCCAGTCCCAAAACTCATTTACCAATATTCCCAATAACAAAATTGTTAGGCGCGTTTCACACGAGCGCCTCGACACCTCTACGTTATGAATAATCGAAACGCGCGAATGTGCCCGCGGTCATGTGTACATAGCCTATGAATAGTGGAACCGTGCAGGTGTTAGCTGTATTCCCTTCATGTTTATTTTTCCTAAAACTACGTTGTTTTTAGGGTTTAGTATGTGTACTGTAGTGTTTTGGGGAGCCTGGATTGAGAGGATTAAAATTGATGGTGGGTAGGACTGAAATCCTGATCGAAGTGGTGGTAAAGTTGAACAAGAGCCTTATCCATAATTTTTATAGGTGTAAAAGGAGATACTGACTGAGTGACATATCAACGCACAGCCGAAACTATAGAAAAAAAATCCAAGGCTTTCCTTTTCGGATATAAGCGAGCAATAAGAAAGGGTTTTTGAAAATTCATTGTGTTACCCAGTTACTGGGTTTCCTGTACTAATGTTATTGTACTGTTTTTGTTACTAAGAGGGACGATATGAAAGAAAGTAAAAAAAAACGATTGAGTAGCGACATCTATGACGCCATATAAGAACTAAATTTCAATATCCTGCATCGCGATATTTGAGCTTTTTGCACATATACATACCTACAAAAGTTCGAAATCAAATATCAGACATTTGCCTGAACCAGACAAGACATCCATTTAGTAGTATTACCCAATTCTACATATCTTAAACATTGTGTGTAGCATGAAAAGGGAGGATTGAAGAAGAAAACGTTTTGTGATGTGGAAGGCAAAGTCGATGTAGGTGAGTCTAGATATTTGTAAAATCAGGACACTTAACCATCTCAAATGAGCCACATCGGTCATACATAGGCCAAATTACTTTTTTTGCTTCTACACTACCCTAGGCCACTAGACCACCGTTACTAAATTCATGTCCTAGAGTTGTATTTTACCTAGGTACATGATTCTTCAAACTGATGATAGATCTCACGATACAATTCAAATCCTTCCTGGACATTATCATCAAAAGAAATCATTTAAACAATTTCTTTACACATGTACCTACACATTAATACCAAGTCCCTCTGAATTCGGGCCTCCAAAAACCGAAAGCAAAAGTGTTAAAACCGATCTTTGTTTTTCCGCTCAAAACGATCACCTTTCCAATTCCAGTCCTTACCAACATACGCTTAACCGATCCCCCGAGGTTACATAACATTAAAAACATCGCGCAAAACACTCGTCGCCATGTAACTCGACTAATAATCGTTTACGCGCATGCGCCGTGGGCGAAGCGCGCGCACCTCTGATTGATGCGTTTATAATTATGGCGCGCTTTTGCGCTTGTTGCGCGGGAAAATATCATTTGCGCGGCTTAATGTCGAGAACGTGTGATTGCGATGAAGATGCTGCAAGCTACGTTTTGTGGAGAATCGCAATAAAGGAAGGATAAAGAGAGTTAATAGCTCAGGGCCAAAATAAATTGACAGAGGATTAGATCCTAGACAAAATCACAAACACCCGGCACACGGACACGCCGGTTTCCTCACGATATTTTAATTCACCGTTTTTGAGACCAGTGGTGATGAAATAAATTACACAAATTAATGCGCCTAGCTGGTTTGAACCCGCGACCTACAACTTGTATTTCGGGGCAGTTACCACTCGGCCACCACTGCTCTCTATGTAAACTAAGCGATTTGGTGGTTCCGAGTATGATTTTGCAAGCAATTACAACCTGATCAAAAGCCCGTTTAACGTGACTTGGTAGGTAGTCATACGAAATCCCATTATTTTCAGTTCATTCGTTGAAGCTATGTCGTCTAAGGATAACTCATGAAAAATTCATTGATTTTCGTGGTAATGCAGCGTCATATTACGGAGAATGCTTTCTTTGAAATGTTTTGAGGAAAAAGTGCACACAGTAGTGGGATAAATGCCGATACGATGAATCAGAAACAATTTCGCTTACAGACAGAATCCAGATGCCTAACTAATCGTGGTCGTCCGGTAACCATCCGGACTGAGCCCAAGTTGTTGACGACGCCGACGTGTAATGTCCCCACGCGCACCTCAAGGGGATGTCAGCAAAACCGTAAGGGCCTAGCAGTGTCGAAGCCTCACGGGCAATTCTGAAAGGAAAATCACGGCCCTGGAAAGAAAGGCAAAGAAGGAACAAAGGCGTGGTTTTAGTCGGTAAAAGTATGACACACAAGGAGTGGTGTTGCCTACTGGAGTTTGTGTTTCCTTTAAAACCTAGGGGTCTTTAAGTAAAAAATGAATAGGTTAATTCTAGATAAGCGCGCACCATCGTCGACCACATTATTGCTTACCATCAGGTGAGATAGCGATCAAACGCTAGTTTGTTTGTGAGTTAGTAATAATCTAACTCTTTCCGCTCCACCCAAGAGCATGAAAAGTTATCTGATAACCAAAAAACAAAAGATGCCTAACTAATTCAGGACCAAAACTCAGAATGCCAATCCATCTTTCACACATTACAGGATGACGCCATCCAGCCATCAAATGACAAGTCACCTTTCCAAATGAATTAGCGATCTGTCTGTCGGTCGCGTGTCGAATCCACTTCGTTTTGGGATGTACAGTCATACGTACGGACATGTTAACAGTTTGGTTTTGGCAGCGGTTCAAATTTTATAGCTATTTTTTATGGGAATTTGTTAATGAACTTCTCTTGCTCTGAGTGGAGTGAAGGGAGTTAGACTTTAACTAAGTTTTTTGTTATAATGGATAGGCTTGCGTTTGACCACCCGCTCCTGATGGTAAGCGATGATGTGGCCGACAATCGAGCATGCTTGCCTAGATTTATTTCCTCACTATTGACTTAAAGATCCCCTAGGTTGTAGCTACCAGAAAACACAGACTCCGAAAGATAATTCCAGCCCTTACCCGTACGTACAATAAACGTGTTCCCAAAAAGCTTCCTACTTAAAGGTGTCTACTATATACCGGTGGCGCAACGCCGTACATCTAGTGGGCCGATGATGGAACAGACTTGAAGGAATTAAGGGCAATTCTAATTGCACACACCCTGAAATAAACACGATAGTAAATCGATACGTTAGCAACTTGGCTTCAAGACTGGAAAATTTCAAGTAATTTCCATATTATCCATCCAACATCTCCAGCTAGGCAGCCACAGTCTTCCAAAGAGTCCCCGCAGACCTGGAACCGAATGGGCTCCTTAAAGAACACAAACGGTTTAGTCAGTAAATGTAGAACACCCCTTCTCACTCTACCCAGAACTGGAGAAGTTCATCTCATCTACCTACCTAGCCTTTTCCCAACTATATTGGGGTCGGCTTCCAGTCAAGCCGGATTAAGCTGAATACCAGTATTTTACGAGGAGCGGCTGCCTGTTATTAAGTTATTTAGTGATTTACCTACTCTAAAATTTAACTATTGACTGCAATAGACTGTACCAAAAGAACCAAAACACGTCATATGTCAATGGGACGCAACACCGTTTCGCCTAATAAGTGCTTAATTTGTGTGAAGTGCGAAATAAGGTGTTTTGCGAAACGTCTATTAGGTACACTAGATGTTTTGCAAGACGTTTTGTTTCTTTGTCGTACATTTACGTTTTATTTTGCGACACAGTGTAGCCGTTCTTTCGCATAAAATATGAAAACGACTGTCTTCATTTAAATGAATGTACTTAATGGAAGCCATTTTTAAACATCATAATAATTTATACTATTATAGGTAGTCCACTTAAGCCTACGCCTTAGCTGAGCTGAGCCGATATTTCAGGAATATTAACAATAGTTGTACGTTACATTTACATAATTACAACACTTAATAATACAATTATTAAAAAGCAATAATTTATAATACAAATGTTGAAACTGTAACACAGTTTCAAAATAAATAATAATACAATTTAACATTATGAATAATACATTTTAATAATACATTTAATATAATTTAATATAAATTCTAAATATACGTAAGACTTATCTTTCAACTCATTTTATCGTGGAAAACGTCTAGATCTGGCATTCAATACGGCTATCGGTGCTCGTCAATATACATAAGACTTTTCAGGTGGAGAGTAGAAAATATTGTTGAGTTTTCCTTGAGAAGCTTCAAAGACAAACTCTTACCCCAAATCATTCTAATTTTTCAGATATTTAAATCAAACCCCAAAACCAAACACACCCGCAACATATTAACTTTTCAACCTTTTCCCACTTCACATTTTCAATAATCGTGAGTAGTATTGACAGGACACTCCAACTTTATTGACGCACCTCTTTTTAAACCGCCTTTTTTCGACTCCGGCGCACCGTTTGATCGCAGTGATTTGACAATATGCGCGCACATGTTTGACATACGCCGCGCATATCGAAGAAATCTCCATTAACGACAGGCGTGGAAAAAATTGACCACAAAAGACTGAATCGTCAATCGCGAGGGTGCTGGCTACTAATGGGGACCCGTGATGCTAGGGAAAGGCGTGGAGTCGAATTGGTTTGATATTTTTCGGGATTGTCCGTTAAGTTATTTGTTAATCACGAGATAATCTAGACTTTTAAGTGTGAAATCATTTGGTTTCTTAAAGCAAACATAGTGAGGAGAGGAGGAGACAAAGAAAGTGAGGTAAAATATACGTAAACGTTTTAAAAAAAAAAAAAAAAACCATGGTTTTATGAGTATCCACGTCTTTGGTTACTGCTCCGCTCTTACGTAGCGTGATGTCACAAAGCCTTTTAAACACTAGAATTTTTTATCAATTTGAAACAGTAGTTTTTTGAGTTAAGCGCGTTCAACCAATGAAACTCTTTGGGATCATAATACGAGTATTAGTATAGAGACAGACAATTTCATAATGCTTATCTTAGAAAATCTCTAAACCTCTAAAACTAGAACATTTTAGACAACGTCATGTATTTAATTCTCCCAAAGAAAACATCTCAATTATCTACCCAAAAAATTACACACCCAAAGTCCTCTCCACAGCTTTTCGTCTGCCTATCAGCCATCTTCTCTAATGAACTTCCAAATGGAAGCTGTTCGTATCAATGCCAATCAGATTCATATTTATCGAGGGCATCAAAAGGTTTTTAATGGTGGTAGCTGGAGCTGTTGACCGCGGTACAACTGCGTTTGACGGCTGGCCATTACAATGGTTCGAGGTGTCTAAGGTTGACGGGGTAGCCTGGTTGGCTGGTCGTTCCCATGGGATTAGAGTTAAGGTTTTAATAGGTGTGAGGAAATTTGTAGGTGTAGGTAATAAGTAATGTTGATGGCAGGTTTGGACTATTGTCCTATTCCTATGTAAAGTTACTTTGCAAAAAGATGTTTTGGTGATCACAATCGGAACGAATGTCTTCATCTTGTTTTAGAGTTCTGTTGGTATGTCATCGGCAGAAAAGCCCTTTTTCTTAAGTATGCGGGAAACTATTAAGCTAAAATTAGTATCAAATCAAATATTCAGTTCAGTTACACACTGAAACCCGCAGTCTTCAGTTGCCCCAAAGATTTAATAAATTTGAAGACATTATTATTATTTAAAAAATCATATAATTTAACAAAGTAATGAAATTCTGAAATTAAAAACTATAAACTTTTTCTTCTTTGATATTATGTAAATTTGTTAAGATTAGCCAATGTGTAGTAGTGAGAGGTGTGTATGAGTGGTAGGTGGTATAAAATCTATAACTGACGTAAATACTGTATTTCAAGTCAACACATAATCCCCCTCAAATACAATCAAACAAACCAAAAATAACGACAATCACAGAACCATGAATCTCACAATCATAACGAATACATATTTCATGACCGCGAGACCATCAGACGATGATGCAGGACTTTCTTTAGATATCCTCGAATATCCCGAGATTGTCCTTTTAATTACGGGTCGACGGTATGTAATGATTGGGGTTGCAGTTATGGTAATGTTTGAAGGAGAAAGATAAGGCTAAGGTTTGATTTGTGGCGTATCTTTGACCAGCTTCTGACAATGGTTTTGTATACGTGAGAGTAGAAAATGTTAGTATTTCGTTAAAATTTGGTTACCAAAGCCTGTGCTTCAGGCTTTTTTAAAAACCTACATTAGGTACCACTCCATTCTGAGTCGTAATATACCAGTAGTTGAGGCAACATTCTCTCATGTATGAGGTTGTGAACCAATGTACCTACTTCTCTAATCTATTTTCGCGGAAGTGAACCGTGCTTCGGGAAGCACATAAATCCGTTGGTCCCGGTAATCATTCTTAAATCTTTGACAATCATTACAGACGCCAGAAAGTCTGTCCATCGATTTATCCAAGGAATATAGTATTTCCTAGTAACTGGATTATGGAGGTCACATACTCGTAGGCCGTCGCTCCATGTAAAACACGGGTATTAAGCCACATCCGGATACACTGATAGCCGACCCTAAGGTAGTTGGGAAAAGGCTTGGGAGATGTTGTCATGACCATGGAATACAAGGGGCCACAGAATGGCATAGGTAGGTTTTAGTTAGTAAAAGTCTAACATACCTACTCTCACCCTCTCCGTCCTAGAGCGGGTAAAGTCATTCGATGAATTTTCACACTAAAAACCAAGTACCTACTTAAAAATGATGTTACCAGGATGTTACTGTTATTTCCTCTTTGTTCTGTGCCCAATCACGATACAGAAAGTCGTGTCCCTAATTCAAGACTTCATTTTGCAAAACACCTGTCCATCTATTTGATAAATAACTGAAATATCTAATATTAAGACCTGTTACGAGTTCATAGATCTTAATTTGAACTGAAAAGCGCAGCGAATCGTAAGTGACAGAATTTCTTCTTAGTTTTGTATCTAAATTATTAATGGTATGTCTGAAGTGACTATGTCTATGTTTCGAATGTGAAATGTTAAAATTGCGGTTTTTATAATTCGATTTGGTGATGATTATTGTAACGGAAATATCAAAATTATATGAAACATTGGTCATGCCTTGTTTTGTATTTAGTTCAAAGAAACAACGAGCGGAAACCCCTTTCAATTATATAAATATTTTTACATTTATCATCATCGTCATCAATTTAGTCGAAAAACGTTCACTTTTAGACAGAGGCCTCCCCAAAAGTCGCCACAACAAGGTCCTGGGTGTCTCGAATTCATCAGTATCCCGTGACTCTCACCAGGTTATCGAGTTCACCTTGTGGGAGGCCTTTCAGCGCTGCGTAGGCTTTTACACCTGTCCATCATGTTTGCCTAAGGCATTAAGTTTGCCTTAATACTTATATATATCCTTGCATAATTTACCCAAAACAGAATATACATATCGCTTTCTTAGAAAGCTTTTAAGTATTTCAAAATCTAAATTTAAAGGATCCTTTACTATAAATTGACCCTAAAAATTCTACTCTAAAGCTATGCGGTAGAGAAAAGTCCGTTTTATGAGGAAGATAGAAACCCAGGAGAGATACCTACATTTAAATCTATACATGTACATATTATACGAGTAGGTATATATAGAAATGAACTATTGAGACACAATTTATTTAAAGGTATGCTGAAATGATGATGATGATTTGAAGACTTTCTTGCACATTTTTTCGACTAAATCACCTTTACTTAAGGGTGCTAACTTATGAAAAACCAAGAGACATTTTATTTTTAAAACACATAAGGTATTACTACAACCTAACCACACATAACACCTCCAAACTTTCCACACCCAAATCCCTATCACCCAGTACCTACCCACCTAAAAGGTTCACTCCTAAGCCCGTCTACACACTATCCCACAGCGACGGCTGCACATGACTTGCACATATTCAGCTCTGACGATGATGTATGGGCTTTAGTTTGTAATGAGCGCCGCGATCTGTTTGGCGGTTGTGTGGGCGAGGGTGTCGACTGAGTCCTATGATTTGGACAAGGATATTGGTGATGGAAGTCCGAAAAGCTTTGTCATATTTGTACTTTGTCCTCTGTTACGTTTTTATTATCAAAGGAAACTTTGTCTTTGATTTTGGGAAATAAATCAGGGAGATTGAGATTTTTACCTCACGGAAACCTTCTTGGCGATCACCATTAGTACAAAGAAGGGGTTCCGTGGACCCTTAAAAGACCACCTCGGAATCGCTTATGTACAACGTCTGATACAACTCTGGGGAAGTCTTACGTCTACAGTCATAAAGGCGTCTCTCCTGAGCTTCGTTAAGCACAGCATAACGAAATCACTGCTGCACTGTCTTTCCCAGGGTCGCTCGGTAGATGGATAAAGTCCCCAATATAGCACCCGCGACCTTGGAGTCCCACCTTCCTGAAATGGCGCAGGCAGTCATTCAGCGTTCGGATTCGAGAAATTACTTCCCTATTTGCTCTTCTTGTCATTTCTCATTGGAGGTGAGCTATATTCTACTTTTTTTTCTAGTCAGCTGGAATTTTGTTCTTCATTAACTCAATGTTTTTATCACTTAAACTTACTTCTTAAACTTTTTATTAAAAATGACATTAAAGTTGTCTACAATAACGATTTAAGTACACTTTAAAAATGTCCAGATTTTTTTTTTATTAGAACACAAGGATGAAAAATGTTGCTACTGCGATGACCAGAATCGTATACCGAATCTTATAGTACAGGTAGTATATACGTCGATGTTTGAGACACGCATTAGTATGCTGACTTTTTCAGTTTCTTATTTTTGGACATCGGTCATCACATAATACTACACTTATAGAAGGGCGAGTCTAATCTTTTATACCCAAGGACCACACCGCGTAATTCCGCTCACTTTTTAAGGGTAAAAAACGCAACGCACATACCTACTTAATCCCGGCTTATAGCCACTAGTGCGTACAATTTGTCATCAATCTTTCAATAGCAGTAAGTAATGGTATCTCTGACAAATGACGGCACTAATGACGTGGAACCGAACACATATTAAACTTAGATTACTTGTCTAATGAAAAGTAGTATTTGGGTGGTCAGTGTAGTTTTTAGGAGTTTGGTTTAAGAATGTAAGTTTTAATCTTCGAAAGAACAGAAAAGATAAGGGCTCGAATAACGATTGCTAAAAAATCAAATCATTTATTGGTTTGTAAAATTACAAAAGGTCTTATGCTCAGAACAGTTGATGTATACGTAAGTGCATGCGCTGTTTCGTCAATATTTGTTTAGGATCATAAAACATGTCAAATGCTACATCAATGTGGTGTTTTGAGACAGTATAGAAGTAGTAATCATATCATCGAATAAACTCAGCAAAACTGTAGGGACTGAGTGTCAAAGCCTCCGAAAGTGAAACCCGCAGTCCTGGAACGCAAGGCAAATATGATACATAGTTGTGTTTTTAGTCAGACACGCCTTACCGCTCCTTCCGGGAGACGTCATTAGGTGATTTGCCACCTTAAAACAAAAGTTTATAGAAGTCTGACATCATCTTGTTCTACAAGGAGTGAAAGTTTGAGAAGATATTAAAAAACTTCTCACCCCAAAAATAAAGTAATACAGATCTATTTAACACCGCTACCATTTCGACAGTCACACACCCAACCCCGACTAAGATCCTTCAATTCACCCACAGGATGAATAGTGAAAAAGACATTATACCGAATTTGAACTGCAATTTATCAAACCATCCTCTCCTTTGACCCGAAATGTTATGACAAGATGATGTATATTCCACGATGATATTCCAAAATCAGATCTTATACTTTTTAAATATTTTTTTTCTTTTCTGTGACGTATGAGCTAGTGATGCGACATCCGGGACAATTGTTCGAGTGATGGGATGACGACGATTTGACTTGTATTGTTAGTTTTTTTTTTTAAGTTTATTGGCTACTGCGTGTCATCGTATCTGTCGTTAGTATGGGCGTTTTTTTAATGGTGGGGTTTATATTTAATGATGTTGGTAGGTAGGCACGGGGGAGAGACATTGCTAGACGCTAACCAAAATGTGCCATAGAATATACTTACTGTATCTTAAAAATATTATTCCACAATGTCGTCAGTCTAGTTATTATGAAGTGACAGAACCGACAGTTAAAAAAGATTAAATTTGTTAAAAGAAAACAATGAGAAAGATAAAAATTTCAAAATAATCGCATCTTTTAATTTTTAACAAAATGTCACTGAAATAAAATAACAAGTGTCTCGAATAAGGAAATAACAACGCACCGCAATTTTAACAGAATGTTGAAGGCACCGTTGAAACCAATATCACACGCGTTGACGATCTAATAATATTATGGTGGATACAATACGTAAGCTTAAAGCGATTTAAAAAATACTGATTCCTCTAAAAAATAAAATATTTGAACAAATAACATTAAGCATAATCAGTCTATAGATATTATTCCCAATATTATAGGTCAGTACCATGCTTGCTTAATTATTCATTAAGCACAAGATTTTTTACGACAAGGAGAGGGCAGTATTTCACAACGTTTGCCCAGCTCTAGTTGATAGCTGTCACAAAGTCTTTGGATTCTACAATAATTTAATGAGTTTAAAAATATAAGTACCAATAGGAATATTCCTGTTATGCCATTTTTATTATTTTACTCGAGAAAAATCATCAAACAATTACTTTCCTAGCAGCAAGAAATAGTGTCAGATTTTTAATGACTAAAACTTACCGGTACTCCTTCAGTTGCATTATTTTAACCATCTCGTAGCTCTGTTATATCATACACCACATATTTTAAATTCCAAAGTTACGTATTGAAATCACAAGCGAGCAATTATTTCTACTTCATTAAAACAGGTGCTGTAAGAGCTTATTCCAAAAACGCTTTCTCTTATGACTCGCACAGATGATTCAACGGCTAAATACAAAGGGAACCGCGATCGTTTGCGGCCCGGCCTTCATTGCTCGCGATGACATTCACAAAAACAATACTTCTATCAGTATATTCAACGTTCAGATAAAAAATATAAATCATATTTTCTTCTTTTATACAACAGTAAAATCCTAAAAAAATGCAAGTTTTGTTTTTCAGTAGCAAATCATGCAGTAACAATTTGCCAGCTGTGGTCTTCCCGTCCTATTATAATTTAGGTGTCTTCAAGACTAGAGTGATGAATAGGCTCTTAAGGCCCGGCGCCCACTATCGGTGGGCATCGGTGCGGCTCGGTACAGCTCGAGCGCCTTACGCCGGCTTCGAGCGGCTTAGGGCGCCTTAGAGCTCCGTCGGGCGACTTCGGGCGGCCTCGGCAGCCGTAAGCATGGCTAAGGATGCCGAGGCGGTCTTCGGGTAGCTCGGGTGGCATTTTTGGATCAGACATGTCGCAGAACAGTCATTTCGATCACCGCACGCGCCTTCATTATCGTATCGTACAAGTAGACGCAAAATAACTTGGAAGTCCTGAACATAGGCTTTGCACATTCGTAAAGAAAACTGTTATTGGCATATTTTTTTTTTTAACCAAAGCTTATTCACCCAAAATCTTCTTCTTTGTCTTAAGGCTCTAAGTTTCTCTTCTTCTTCAGCAAGATGAACAATGAGAACTAAGTCCCAATCCACCAATATAAATACACACACATAACTGTTTTCACGGAACGTTACGAGTGACTGCTCTGCGATGTTTCTGCCGCCAGAACTATTCTTAGGCTACCCAAAATCAGCTACGGCGTCCTTAGGCGTGTTTACGACTGCCGAGGCAGCTCTCAGGCGCCCAAAGCCGCCCGAAGTCGCCCGACGCAGCTCTAAGGCGCCCAAAGCCGCCCGAAGCCGGCGTAAAGCGCTCGAGCTCTACCGAGCCGCACCGATGCCCACCGATAGTGGGCGCCGGGCCTAATAAGCTAGTGCGCTTCACCATCAGCGATTGCATCACTGCTTACCATCAGGTGGGATTGCTGTCAAGCACTAGTTTATAACAATTAAAAAAAAACTTATTTCGCTCTAGGTTGGAGCGTATCAGACGTTTACTGACTAAAACCCACTATCATGTTCCTTCTTTGCCTTGCATCCCAGGATTGCGGAACTCCCTTTCAAACAACCCTTGGCTCCAGTAAGCTTCCTTCTTGCTGATCCCCTAAGGTTTTGCTGACATCTCTATTAGACGCGCGTGGAAAGCAACTACAAGATCTGAAGATAGGATTGCAAAATTGTTTGAAAGAGTTGCATAACGTTACTAACTTAATCTTACTAAGGGCCTATTTCACCACCTTTGATTAAGTTTCCAGTATCTTATTTGGCAGATAATTTCATACAAATTCTGTTTCATTTTTGAATTTATTCAGTGAGTAGTGCCTACTCGGACATTGTGAAATAGGCCCTAGCAAGTGGAAGTGACTCAAGCCTCCTCTCGTAGAAAAGGGAAAAGGCTGCAATCCACCACGCAGGCCTAGTGCAGATTGGTGATCAATGGTCACATGTCTTCAAATTTTTTAGTCCAGTCAAAATAGACTAAATTATTATTCAAGTTTGCATTCATTCCCAACAAGCTGAATTTTTGTGCAGGCCTTGAAAACGTCATTACGAATGATATGTCAAAAGTCCCCATCGATCCCGCTTGTGCGTTGTTTTTTATTCGAGGTCAAAGGTCACAAATTTGCATTTTTTGCGTATATCTCTGAAACAACGAGAGCTATCGAAAAATGGTTCAGGCAAAGTTTGTAGATCGTAAAATTGTCTCTTTATAAATGTTAGATAAATTCCTGTAAATTCCTGATCCTATTTCCTGTGTATTTTACAGAGAAAATACCTAAATATTTGTTACTTACATTTTTTATCTAACAATTTTTAGTTGTCTACATAAGCTCGTGAAATAAAAATGGAAATTGTAATTTCCTGGCAACGTCTGATCGAGGGACAACAATTTGCGGTCACCGACTGATTACCAATACGAAACCCCAACGAAAACACTAACAAACTATGCATATGGGAAAACCAACTCAAACACGGAGCAGTAAAGTTGGTATTCGACTGGAGATAATAAAGGATGTAGGATGTTTTAATCGAATAATCGTTTAGTCGAAATTCGTCACGTTCACCAACATCTGTCGCCTGTAATCGAATCGAAGCTCGTTCAAATCGATCGACATCGAGACGATTGCATAATTCCTTACGATGACAATTCGAATGGCGACTTGGGAACGTGATTATACATAATAATGGCCCCCAATCTGCTAAATTGCTTTCGGCGGAGCACCGATGACATTTCGATTATAGAGATCAATAGGTTTTTTTTTTCAATCGACGATGCTATCCTTAGTGATAAGTATTTTTTGGTCATTGTCTTTTTGTGGGGACAAAAAATTGATTGTAGTCCGACTTGTTTGCGGAAAATTACAAGGTGCTTGTTGTTTGAAGTTTATCGTAAAAGCTGATCTGAGAGTTACAAAAACAGAATCATCTGCTTCGTACCTCAATGTTACTGGTCGCCGATTCTGAATTGTTATTTTTGGGGAACTTCACTGTCTTAAGGACAAGTATCTCAAGATGTTTTTGCTGTTGAAGAGTATCAACGGCTTCAATTGGTTGAACATGCAGAGCATGCAATAATGGTCTTACTCCTGCCCTAAGCATAATAAAATCAGTACAAAGTAAAAAAACGGGAACCCTTTAAAGTCACTTTGTAAATTCTCTGTCCGTCTATCAAATCTCTTTTAGCAGGAACGCTTGAAGGTATTCAGCTGATATTAACAAAAAGAAATCGGATTTGCTACCCCTTGGAGCAGTAAAAAATCAAATAGCTTTTTGTTTTCAGCAGCAACCATGCCATGCGACTAAAATTCCCACTATCTGACTTATGATACGCATTACATTGAAAACCTACTAGTTCTGGTAAAAAAAAATACAAATTCAATTTACTTTTATTCAGTTTAAGCCAAAAATGAAGTAGTGGTCTCCCCCTGCCGAAGTCTGCTTTTCCTGATAAATCTTAGGGGTTTTTAAGTCAAGAGTCAATAGGTTACTTCTAGGCTAGGTCCTCAATCGTTCTGATGGACTATGGAGCACCTAGCCTCACCTGGTGGTGAGACAACGGTCAAACACGAGCTTACGCACAAAAAAAATACAGATTAACCCAAGAAAATTTTAACCAAATACTCTTACAGAAAACTGAACCAATATCAACTCAAAACCTTAACTAAATCACTTAAGAATTCATTAACGAAACAAAAGGCCGTCCTGCAAGTAATTGGCGCCCTCCGGTTGATTAATAAGCCGCAAATTGAATAAACCTTCTTTGACAGCATCAATTTTCTTCGCAGTTACACCACTGCTACCCCCAAAAATCCACTTATACAGTCTATTTGAAATTTTGATCGACCCCCAACATGACACCTCGCATCTATTTGGGATGTAAATTGTCAAAGTTAGATTGGTATGGGCTTACATGTGGGGCAATTAGCAAAAAGTTTATTTTGATGTTTTTGTTTATTGAGTGTCTTCAACGTGGTGTGTTTGGAGAACATTGATAGTTGTAACTCGAACTACGAATTATACATTTTCTTTGATCTTGATGATCATGTCAGTTTAAAAAAATAACAAAACTCTGTTAAAAGAGCCCAACACACCCTTCGAATGAAAGTGACCTAATTTAAAATTATTACAACTTCTGATTTTGCTATAAACTTTACTCACCATGAAAATGGTGAGTAAAGTTTATTTTCGGGCTTTTTTACCACAGTGTCATAGAGTGGGTAAAAAAGCCCGAATTATTAATAATGTGTAAAATGTGCAATTGTTAGTCAAAAATAAGTAACAACACACACAACAACATTTTAAAATTCTTTAAATATTTTTTTTTGTCGTGACTCCATATTTTGGATTTTCCATTTATATTTCATCGTTTTTCAAGGTCATAATCATCAAAAGGATTAACTATAATATTGTAATATTGACACTCCTCTTAACGATTATCTAATATACCAGACATCATTGACCATCTTCCAAATATGGACCGCGGTAAACATCTCCTTTTATGCAATATAAGTTATTATAAACGTGGAAGTGTTATTTTATTGACAGTTATTAATTTAATCTGTTATTTTGCATAAAGTATGCGAAGGATTCCATTGTGTGTGTCGTTAGATCATATTTTTGTTCTACAATAATTATACCGATCTATGGTCAGATGTTAGTGAAACTATCTTTTATCACTTCTACTTTCATTGGTTTTCTCAGATTTTTTATTAGTTTTATGAGTTTTTTTTTTACTTTATGCTAGTTTAAAAACTAGGTCTTATGTAAACAAATAGATAACACGATAGTTTTGTCAACGATTAAATGGTTGACATTGTCACTTATTAACAAGAAGTGTTTATGAATAAAACAGAAAATGTAGATATGAAATTACCTAACAATTTGTTAAATCGAAACTACACATGTTTTATTAAAAGTATTTACATAATATCATTTGCATTTTCAAATATTAGGTACATTTAAAAAAATATTGCATTAAAAATATATATTATATTCCCTCTCCAAGAGAGGAGGCCTGAGTCCCAGTAGTGGGAACATTATAAGGCCGATTATGCTAATGCTAAAAAATATATATATGATTTTAGTTTTTACAGAACACAAATATCTTCATTCCGAAGGAAGGAAGGCGTAAGGACCCTTACTATCACTCTCCAAGCTCCATGTAAACCACCACTAAAACAGTTTACACGAGTCCCCGCCATTTTGCATCGTGGCGGATTGTCTCATACGTCAAATTGTCACGAGGAGCCGACGTTGATCGATGGTTGCACCTGCTGTATCAGCAACCCTTGCTGACTTCATCGCTTGCGACTTGAGGAATGTGATTTATTAAGTTTGTGATTGAAGAATGTGAGATTTTCTTTTTTGAATGTTGTGAGGTTTATTTGCATAGTATTTTTTTTTTGTTTGTTCGTTAATTTGTTTCTTTAACCTATCACATACCCTCAAAACGAGACACAACAGTAAAACAATAACAGCGCGGTCTCATAGAACCGGTCGGGGATTCATGAATTAAAATCTTTGAAAAACATTACTTCTCTTTATCTTTCGTCATTAGACGTACAATGTACATTTCCATCGATATATCCATTAATGTTATGTAAACACGTTGACGAGTAGTAGTATAATGTTTTCTTTTTAGTTATTTTTTAATATTATGGATTGTCTTGCGCTTGACCAATATTTCACATGGTAAGCGATAATATGGTCAACGATGGAGTACGTTTGCTTAAACGTAACCTCTTCATTCTTGATAAGTTAAAGACCTTCAGGTTGTAATAATCAGGAAACACAGAGGATTTAAATTATCGTAAGGTATCGTACTATTTCTAGTAAATTTTATGTCTCATCAAAACGAACAAAAATCCTCACATACCAACCAGTAATTTTTATAAACATTCATATTTTTCTACGGAGACAAAATTAAAAGCAAATTGAAAGATATGATAAGATGACACGCCGATTCTTTTGTCAAAAAATTTATATCAACTTTACCATAACCTAACATATACAACTTCCAAACAAAATTCAACTCTATTACCTAGAAAACAAAGACTATAAAGCTGGTTTTTGATCAGCAAACTTAAGTTTGGTCATTGATATTCCAGTATGCTTGATATTGGACTGGGACCACCCAATGTTGGCTTCAATGGCCTCATTAAAGATATTAAGCTGTTATCAAAGCCTTCGGCAGATGGTGACAGGTGACAGATAAAAAATAAGAGTGAGAAAGAAAGAAAATATACAAAAATGTGACAGCTGTTATGATATCACGCCGTCAAGTCCAAAGAACGAGGAAAAATATTGATTTTGATACTTATACAAAAATGAATGATTGAAGAGACGAGTTTATATCAAAATTATTACAATAACAGAGTTGGAATTCAATAAATTGATGATATTTAACTGGAACTCAAATTCTTCTACTTCGTCAGTTGCGTTCACTTACGTTAATTTTTATGTAAGCTAGGTTCTCCATTTTAATAATAATTAACAAAAATATTAATTTTTGTTTAGGTAAGATTACACCTATTGCCATTTCCATAAAAAAAATAAAATTTATCAATAAATAAATAAAACAACAGCATAGCATAAAATCAAATTGAAACATTTCATTATGTTAAAGTTATCTTAATTACTATAATTTGATGTTTATCATAGTATTTATTAGTCTGTAATTTTAGCATATAATATATGCATTTTATTATTATAACTTAATTTAATTGACACTTTAATCTATTTTGATTTATTTATAATGCACACCTACCTACGGCTACCTAGTCTAGAAAGACTACATCTTTCTAAACCCAAAGACTGACTGGTAGAGACTGCCTTGTTACCTTAAGTCCGCCTATGTACCAAAACTGTACACAAAGTATTAATAAGTAAATATCACTCGAGTTACTTTTAACGTTAACGTCACGACGTTCATATAATTCATCATCATCATCTCAGTCGAAAGACGTCCACTGCTGGACATAGGCCTCCCCCAAGCGTCGCGTCGCCACAGCGACCGGTCCTGTGCGTCCCGCGACCCTCGCCAGGTCATCGGTCCACCTTGTGTGAGGCCTTCCACCGCTGCGTCTTCCGGTACGTGTGTCATATAATTACTTTTATCTAAAGACGAACGTCTCAGATAAGTAACTCATAACCTGTATAAGCTGCAATACCAGCAACACAGCAATGTCACCATTATATTTCAAAGAATCAAATCATAATTAAATTCCCTAGCTCTCTTAAGCACAAGCCTGATCATCATTCAAGCGCAGTTCACAAATGCCGCAGCTCTATAATTAAACCTTTGCCGGCTCCATATCGATAATTAAGCGATAATAATATCGCTATCGTCAACTACGATGACGTCGGCACATCCCAAGGGACAATAGTAAATCAACGTCAGATGTCAACCGAGTCCCTTGCCATCTTATATTCTTGTTGAAACCACTCTAACTTGACCTTTAAGAAGCCATGACTTTAAACTTTTTCCTGCAATTTTGTTATGGAGAACAAGATCAGAAGGGTCTTGTAAGATGGTGGATGATGACTTGCGATTCTTCTGTCGCCTACCCACTTACTTCTAATGATAATATTAATGCTGTCTCTGAAAGCATTGGTACGACGTTTTAATGAAAGACTATATCACTTTGATTTTCGTTTGCAAAATGATTTTAGGGCGCGAGTGATTTATTTTGTCTTTGAGTTTTCTCCCTGTTCAATATTCCCCAGACAATCCAAAACAAAACCGTTATTTTTCTCCCGCTCAAGGATGGAAGGAGACGGGCGTGTCAGATTTTTACTGACCGATACCCACCTGTATCTTTTACGATTCAGGACCACGACATCCCAATCAAAAAAATCTGAGGTTATCATCTACCTAGCCATTTCCCAACTACATTAGGGTCGTCTTCCAGTCGAGCCAGATTTAGCTGAATACCAGTATTTTACGAGGAGCGGTTGCCTACCAGACCTCCACAACCCATTAACTGGGGTAACATGATACTTCATGGCAAGACGTGGAGTCAGATTTACTGGCTTCTGATTATCCGTAACGACTGCCAAAGATCTACAAATGACAGCCGGGACCTAAAGCTTAACGTGCTATCCGAGGCACGGAAGAAACTTGGTATGTTAAGATGGTCACCCATCCACAGATCAACCTTGGCAAGCGTAGAACCTTAAAGATCGACCCATGCGGCTGTTCATAGCAGAATAAAGAACAAAACTGTCTCAACGTGGTCTAAACCCATTCTCAAAAACCATTTAAAAACACCAATTCCACAGGCCAGACTCCAGTCTATTCTGTCTATCCCCCGAGATGGCGTATAATGCAGCCCACGATCCTGGCCGAACATTGTACTATATTGAGACATAAATTTTTCATACGCCGCCGGCCACTTGTGATAACCTTCTTGACCAGGCATTCCCTGAGGATGCATAAAGGACTTCTCTTGTATAAGGAATCACATATTTCATAATGGTGGCTTAGGGGTGGGGTTGTATCGATGTGTTTGGGGTTGATGGTTTTTTTTTTTCGAACATGGTCGTTACGGATAGTCATAAGCCAGTAAATTTGACTCCAGTCTTGCCATGAAGTACCGTGTTACCCCAGTTAATGGGTTGTGGAGGTCTGGTATGCACCCGCTCCTCGTAAAATACTGGTATTCAGCTAAATCTGGCTTGACTGGAAGCCGACCGCAAAAGGCTAGGTAGATGATGGTGGTAAGTGATGTTGTGTCTCAAGTCTAGAAGTAACCTATTCACTCTTGGCTTAAGGAGCCCAGGTTTTAGGTATCCGAACACATCGACTAAGACACTTTAAGCGCAACAGATTTTTTATGTGTTTCCAAAAAGTACTGCATGTACATATGAGTGGGATGTCCACGTACCGGTGACATCACCGTAGGTCTAGAGGTTCAGTGATGGAAAGGGCTAATTGGAATTAAGTTATTCATAAAAATACTGAGTGCACAGAGAAAACGCTGAAGGTAAACGTTTGGAGAGGCCATGTTTAGCAGTAGATGATGACGCTGTAAACGCTAAAGGTTTTGGGTTTGACTTACGAGCTAATGCAACACATTGTGGCATATGGGATGTAAAACCTTGCATGCTGCAATTTTTTTATGATTTTATTTATGTGTCGATTTGTGTATCAGGCGCCAGTCAACACTTTTTATCACTTAAAATCCTTGAGACCACTTCAAAATGTGGCATAATTCTTTGATTGAGGTGCCGGTTCTTAGGCGTTAGATAAACACTTCACACATTACAAAAAAAAATTGCTTACAAACGCTACTTCATCGACAGTGTAGTTGCAAGCTCACCATCCCATCCCTAACTCTCGTTCACACCCTCGTATTTTTTCCCGGCACCGTCGCTGACAAAAGGGCTATAGGGCTACCGGACAATAATAAATATTTTGACGATATCACATAAATATTCTTCTTTTATGAATACCAAGCGGCCCTGTGCCATCTAAGGGCGGTAATTTCTTATATTTTATGGTCACTTCTTTATAAATCGTAGCTATTTGTATGGGATAGGGTTTCGCGCAATTTTTTGTGAACGAGAATATTTAAATTGGGAGGGGTGTAAAACGCCTTTAAGAGCCACGTTTTAATTTGTCAAAGGGATCTTTTTTTGTGATGAATTTTGGACGTCGTTTTGGTTTTATATCAGAATGAAGGGAGCTTCTAGTTTTGACGAGCCTCGTAAGGTTCGATACTAGCTCCGATTTTGGGACTGCCGTGTCCTCGCGATCGGCCGCAACCACCTCTCACGACGAGTACCGGTCTGGTGCAGGCCATGGTCCGAAGTGAGGACCGAAGTGAGGGAGGAGGGATGGCAGGCGATCGTCGCTTCCTGCTATAAAACAGTAATGCTAGCCAAGGCAACGGCCGCACGCGTGAGGAAGCGGATGCCCTAGCCGCTGGGATTCGGACCCCGATTTCTAGCTACCGTAGCGGCTTTAGGCTTAGTCACCGTCCGAACCGAGCCGAAGTCGTCGACAGCGTGTGGTGTTCTACACGCGCCTCAAGTAGATGTCAGCAAATCGTAGGGGCCTAGCAGGATCGAAGCCTACTAGAAAAAGATCATCATCATCATTATTTTAGCCGAAAGACGTCCACTGCTGGATATAGGCCTCCCCCAAACGCCGCCACAACGACCGATCCTGTGCGTCTCGCATCCATCGGATGAAACTACTAGAAAAATATATGTATAATAATTAAAAATCTAACCTAGACACATACCTACGTAACACAGTTGAGTACAAGTCCTCGTGTCAAGAGTGTGACACTGCCGGAAATTGCCTGCAGTCCGTGATGTGCGCTCACGCGACACCGCAACTCTAATCGCTGGGCCGCTGTGCGCCGGTGATATGTTTTATGTCGACTTCTGTAAGGAGTGATTAAGGAAGAAATTATAGTAATAATAGGCTAGATAATGTGATAGGACATTATGAGAAAAATAGTTAAAGTGATATCAGATAACAAGAAAAACGATTTTCGAACAGTTCAAAATTTATACACCACGTGACATTCATACATCTGCTACTTCTCTACTCAAGAAGATGTCAGCAAATCGTAGGGGCCTAGCAGGATCGAAGCCTACTAGAAAAAGATATGTTTAATAATTAAAAATCTAAGTAGTCTTACCTCAACGCATACCTATGTAACACAGTTCAGTACAAGTCCAGGTGTCAGGAGTGTGACACTGCCGGAAATTGCCTGCAGTCCGTGATGTGCGCTCACGCGACACCGCAACTCTAATCGCTGGGCCGCTGTGCGCCGGTGATATGTTGTAGCGACTCAAGAAGATGTCAGCAAATTGTATAGGGCCTAGCAGGATCGAAGCCTACTAGAAAAAGATATGTACATTAATAAGAAATCTAAGTAGTTTTACCTCACATTCCCATGTAACACAGTTCAGTACAAGTCCTCGTGTCAGGAGTGTGACACTGCCGGAAATTGCCTGCAGTCCGTGATGTGCGCTCACGCGACACCGCAACTCTAATCGCTGGGCCGCTGTGCGCCGGTGATATGTTGTAGCGACTCAAGAAGATGTCAGCAAATCAAAAGAAATACGTATAATAATAAGAAATCTAAGTAATTTTACCTCAACACATACCTATGTAACACAGTTCAGTACAAGTCCTCGTGTCAGGAGTGTGACACTGCCGGAAATTGCCTGCAGTCCGTGATGTGCGCTCACGCGACACCGCAACTCTAATCGCTGGGCTGCTGTGCGCCGGTGATATGTTTTATGTCGACTTCTGTTAGGAGTGATTGAGGAAGAAATTATATTTAATAGGCTAGACACTTTGATAGGACGTTATGAGAAAAACGATTTTCGAACGGTTCAAAGTGAAACATCAAGTTAGTAGTAGATAGGACTACGAATGCAAAACCGTGTTTTGTAGCGTGTTTTGCAGTATGTGGCAGCAAATATATCAAGTCAGCCTTCTCTTAAACTTTGTAGAGGTAGTCATTATCATCATCATTATCATCGTAGTTATTTCAGGCGAAAGACGTCCGCTGTTGTACATAGGCCTACCCCAATTGTCGCCATACCGACCGGTCTTATGCGTCTCACTGTAGCGACTACGATCATCGACATCTACACATGACGTCACAGAATCCTGCATCGCGCAAGCAAAGTTCTCTGCGCGATTTGAATAGATACAACAGCCCGAAATCATCTATCGGGCAGTAGCCCACCGGACATAACACCTCGTCCGGTCGGAGGATCCTCCCTTTTCAATGGAGGTATGTGGGACTTTACTCTCTGTTCCACTACCTCCAAACTGGTGACCCTCGAGCATGAACGTCAGCGCAGCCTTCGTGCAGCAACCACGTCGTGACGTCATCATCACTTCCTCAAGCTTTCGAGCAGCGAGCCACGCAGCCAGCACGGCACTGAGGGTATCATGACCACCAGCATGCCCACCTGGTCATACCTGGTCATCACCTTCAGCCTCATCATCGACCTTGGCACACCGCACCTTCGGCCAGTCACATGAAGAGCTAAGAAGAACCTCTTCTGGTCGACGCCAGCAATCAAGCCCTACGTCGCACAGTCCGGCTCCGACTCACTGGAGCCAGCTACATAACTCCGACCCACTGGAGCCTGCAGCATCATCCCGACTCACTGGGACATCATCATCCCGACTCACTGGGACATCATCACCCCGACTCACTGGGGCATCATCGCAGACAGTTCCGACTCACCGAGAACTATGTGATATCCGGTTCCGACTCACTGGAGCTTGCAACATCGTCCCGACTCACTGGGACAACACCACCCCGATTCACTGGGGCATTACCGCAGCACAAAGTTCAGACAGCACCTCACTGTGAACTATGCGGTATTGGGTTCAAACCCACACAAAGCAACCTACCGCTGGCCTGGCACGCATCATAAGAAGCATCAAGGACTATCGATCTCCGATCTCCGGAGAGGAGTGATGTAGCGACTACGATCATCGACATCTACACATGACGTCACAGAATCCTGCATCGCGCAAGCAAAGTTCTCTGCGCGATTTGAATAGATACAACAGCCCGAAATCATCTATCGGGCAGTAGCCCACCGGACATAACACCTCGTCCGGTCGGAGGATCCTCCCTTTTCAATGGAGGTATGTGGGACTTTTGGTCTTTTGAAAAGACCAAAAAATCATCCAAGTATGCGTATGTGAAGTCCAGACCCCGGAGCATTTCATCCACAAAGCGCTGGAACGTCTGTCCGGCATTTCGAAGACCGAAGGTCATATAAGGGAATTCGAAAAGACCGAACGGCGTGGTGATAGCTGTCTTCGGGATGTCGTCTTGATGAACAGGGATCTGGTTGTACGCTTTCACCAGGTCAATTTGTGAGAATATGGTACATCCAGTCAGACTGTGTGCGAAGTCGTGGATATGCCGGATAGGGTACTGGTCTGCGACGGTTCTCGCGTTCAGCATCCTGTAATCGCCACAGGGGCGCCAACCATTGTCTTTCTTCGGCGCTAGATGTAGGGGCGATGACCAGGGTGACTCGGATTGTCGACAAGTGCCGCACTTGAGCATGGCGTCGAACTCATCCTTTGCGATTTTTAATTTATCTGGGGCCAGTCGACGAGGTGAGCAGGATACTGGTGGCCCAGGTGTGGTGCGGATGTGGTGTACCGTGTTATGTTTAGGGGTGCGATGTATGCCTGGTGGACGGGTGATCCATTGGATTCCCGCGGACTCTCACTAGGTCATCGATCCACCTTGTGGGAGGCTTTCCAACGCTGCGTCTTTCGGTACGTGGTCGCTATTTCAGAACCTTTCATCCCGATCGACCATCTGATCTCGATCTATGAGCAATTTGCACTGCTCGCGAGGTAGTCCTGCTCTATTTTACCGAGATCACACCTGCGGGATAGCAATGCACCCGTCACGGGTCATGTTTTTCTGGTTCATGAGAAATGGCACCAGGCATTCCTCACGCTTTTTTGACAACCCTGTAACAAAAAAACTTATAATGATAGAATTGATCACCCCAATAAAAGTAGTTTTCTCCTACGAAAATTACTAAAATTCTTTAAAATCCATTAGACCTTTTATTCTAACACCGACATACGAAATTCTTTGATATATTCCTCCATTAGAATATTCAGAAAAACTGCCCTGTAATTTTCAGATCAAATATGAAGATCAAAGATGATAAATTGATTGGAAAGCATATCCCTTCGGACGATTGACCCTTTGAGCCTCGACCCGGGCTACTTAGCAGATTGGTCCTTTCATGTCATTGGCTCTTCATACCAAAATGGATGTTTTAAAAAGGTCGAATAATGAAATGGGTTTACTTTTTTGTGTATGGACTTAGCTCGGTATATTATGCGACTAGAAAATTAAAAAAAAAACTGGCTAAGTACGAGTCGGATTCGCGTACGAATTACCGTACCATCCTTAGAAAAAAGTCATTTTGGAGCCCCTTTAAATATCAATTTTATTCTGTTTTTAGCTGCATTTGTTATTATAGCTGCAACCAAATCCGACGAGTTTGTCAAGTTCGAAGAAATGTTGGAACCGAGCACTGAAAAGTATTAAAAAAATTGCGATACAAAGTCAACTCGACTAAATCTTTTCGTGAGAACTAAATAATGTAACAAAAAATTTACTGAACATTTTACGAGACAAACTCCCTTTACATTGAAGCTTAATGATGTCCCAAGGTTTATGAAACTACATTAAAAGTGCCAGAAAAAATGTTCAGAACAATTAAAAACATGATTGGCTTTATATTAACAAAGAAACGTTTTCATAAAATACCTACTCATAAAACTTTGCTCGCTTATTAAAAAAAATGTTAACGAGACTTGCCAATTATGACCCCTTTTGCCAGTTAGAAAGACCTTCCTTTCCCCTCTCTTGACTCAAAAATCAGAACTCAAAGCGGCTTTAAAGTGAAATGCAGAGGTCTTGTTAAATTGGTTTCTTTTGCATACCTTCTACTAAAAAGGTGGGCGTGGTCGATTTAAAATGCGAAAAGATCAAAGGTCTTGATATTTTTTGTTGTTATTTTGCCAACAGTCGCTTTTGTATTTTACATTTTATGGTAGTAATGAATGTGGCTTTTTGGTTTCGTATTTGTCTTTATACTAAAACAGGATTTCATCACAGATTGGTATGGAGTAATGAATTTCTACGAGCGTTACTAGTTATAAACAATTAGATTTAAAAAAAAAATTAGACTTATTCGTCTTAGATCATCAAACACTTTTTTATAGATGATATATTTCATCATAACTCATATTGGACTTTTCTTTCTTATTAGTAGCTTTGGAGCTGTCTGACTCCATTGTTAATGAAGATATTTTTAAGAAACTTTCATTTTTATTCACTGGTGCTAATAATGATTTAGTAAATTAAAAATTGCATGTTTGCTGTGTTGATCGATGATATAATTTTTATTTGTATGGCTCGCAAATTTTCGATGAAAAGGGAGGAACCTCCAACCAGACGAGTGTTTTGTAGGGTTTGAACTGCCGGGATGATTTTGGGCTATAGTATATGTTGCACGAAGAACTCTAATTGCGCGATGCAGGACGTCATAGTTTAGTTCATATTTGGCACCACAGATGTCGCTACACGTCCCCAATACTTTCAATTAACAAAACAAAGACAAAACACGACAAAAACCAATGTTTGTCACAGTCCAGTGCGGTCGTAACAAAACAGAATTTCCTCAGTTGTTCCGTACCGTAACAGTAACACATTTACCGATATTAGGAAGGAGTAAATCAGTGATTATTAAAGTTCTATCGTGGTTTGAACACGGCATAGTGTCACGCATGCACTTACCTACTGACTGATATTGATTTGCTAGACTTTTTTTGTTGATTGCATTACGAACGATTTCAAGAAAATACTAGAACAACACGATTTAATGTACTAGTGTTTTTTTGAACTGTTTCTTTGGATTCTAACTTGAAATACCTTTTCAGGGCACTCTTCTCAATGGGAATTCTTCCATTATACCTACCAAATGTAGTAAGACACTGACAATGTGTAGTAGGTACCCCTACTCTACTAAGAATTACTTCTATAATACAAAGTATGTACAACAAGATTACAACTCCTTTATGTGTGAACCGATTTGAAAAAACAGTTTTTTTTTTTATTTGAAAGGATAGATACTACCTAAGACGTAGTATTTATCATCACCATCATCATTTCAGCCGAAAGACGTCCACTGCTGGACATAGGCCTCCCCAAGCGTCGCCACAGCGACCAGTCCTGTGCGTCTCGCATCCATCGGAAGTGTAGTACTTATTGCTTTTATCAAAATCTGGTTGCTTTTATGTGTCCTTGAAAAATTGAGGGAACTTCTAAAATACTATAGATTAGTGGAGATAAATAACAATAATCGCGATTTTAGTATTTTTAAGGGTTCCCATGAGTATGTATCGCATCGCATCCTTATATGCGATGTATATGCATAAGGACAAAACCACAAAGAAATTTACATAATAATATGTACTTACTGTCATTAATATTAGATTAAGTTCCCACATAAACCATGATCTTGACCTCCAAAGCTTTGCAGATACAGAAATGATAACAAATCTAATAACAAACCTCGTCAATTAAATGTATAAAGTCATTAAACTCAAGAAACTTACCACTAACAATTAAAGTGCGAAAATTATTATTGTAGTACTCTAAACATTAACTTTGAAGGTTAACTCTTGTAAACAATTAAAAACCCAATGTCCTTATCTAACAGAATGTAATCATTAATGTCAGCGTAATTAGAAGATATCAACTATGTGAATAATTTTTAACATAAAATTCTACACGAGAATTGTGATGTATTTTTTTACTTCCAACCTGCTTGACACGCGGCAGAAATTAGAACTAAAATTTCATGAACCAAATTGGACAGTGTTGTCTTTTGTCTAAAGGGAGTGGTGCCACCATGATGTGTCAAGTAAAACTGGGCGTAAAGTAATGGTTTTGAAGAGGAACTTGTGTTTTGTGTTAAAACGTATGTCTCATCTTGGGAAACGCCATTGTTTTAGTTATTTGCATAATAATAACTATCTTGTACGGTGACGTGAGTTTTTTTGATGAATCGCATATTTTTAGAATGAAACGTTTTTTGTTTTGATAAAATTAAATTAATGGTTTTCCGTAAAATTTTCCGAATAATAACATAGCCTTGTGTAGTAAGTAACCGGTCTTCCAAAATACACCTAGCATTCAATTGATATTTTGGTAATTATAATAGGAGAAACTGACTGACTGACATATTATCAACGCACAGTCGTAACAACTGGGTCTAAAAGTTTGAAATTTTGCACAAGTTTTTTTGATGATTTAGACAAACACTAGGAGAGGATTTTATAAAATTCACTCTCTAAGGGTGTGAAACGGGGATCCAAAATGTGTAAAGAGTAACATATTTTCACGCGGTTCTTCAGTTTATGACAGTTTTTACGGTCTTAAGTCAGTGTTAGACCTTTTTGACCGGCCACTCTTACCTATCTCATCGGGCCATTTTTCTTGGGGTCCATCTCTACCAATAATCAAATGTTTTCCAATTTAATTAGATCATTTTTCGTCATGTGATCTTGCTAAGCTTTTTTCATTACTTAGTAAATACTCTCGAATCTAAAGTTTCATAATCATTTTGCCCTGATAGGTATACTGATGGCTTATTCATTCTGGTTGATTCATAGTCAGGTCAGTAATCCAGTATACTCATAAAAACCATGGGAATCATATTTTAAATGGGTGTTCGTCATTTGTGGAATTTAGCACTTTTTTATAGGGTTCTACAGTTTTTATGATTTAAAGCAGTTTATGATTCGTTAAGATCAATTTGAAAACGTGATGTCACTTGTGATATTAAGTGGGTAATCAAACGTATTTGTTTATTTGTTTGTATTGGAATGTGAACTTGAAAAATATGTAACATAAATATGATGAAATCTCGGAAAATTCGTCGCGAAAAATTGATTCGTAATTTTCATTGTGAAAAGTTTGAAATGTAATATTTCATATCATTTTAGACATCTCTGTATTCCTAACTGAAATGTAATGATCTGGAACTTGATATATTTATAATCCCATTTAATTTTTGACATTATGTATTGTATTGCCTCTTTCAATTTTCAATGTTGTTAACAGTGTTTCTTTTCTAATTTTTAATATCATTAATAAGTTACGATAATGTTTGAAGTATTATCAAATTAGGTGTAATATATTATTATGATACGCTCACGAAATAAGGGTGCGCGCCGAAGCGTGGTCGATGACAGTACATGTCATGCTCTACGAATGTGAAAGCTTCTGTGGTGAAAGTGTCTTCAATGTCTTAATTAACACTACCTGTCACTGTCATTATTATCTCTAATAATATCGAAAATATTTTTTTTATAGGTATTGAAGGACCACAAAGGAGATAGCGGGATGAACTGGACAGATTTTTCCAGAGTTGACTTGAAGATGTAGGACTTGCGAATGATGGAAGCAGTGGAAAGAGGCCTGTGCCCAGAAGTGAGACAAAACAGGCTAGGCAATACATTAATGTATATATCTATGTATTTATTATCTATGATATATTAAGTAAAACTAGCTTTTGCCCGCTACTTCGTCCGAGTACGAGCAGAAAATATACAGCCTCTGTCTTGTTTGTCTTAATCAAGCTTCTAGTTTTTGAGTTTATTAATTACAAATAAAAATACAAATCATTACTCTTTATAATATTTTATTTTTAATTCATTAGTAATTCCTTCATCGTTAAGGTGGAAGGAAACTAGCATGTCCTAGAACCAAAAATTCGAAAACACCAACTTCACCAACCTGCACTGGGCCTGCGTAGTGTATTACTGCCCAGTCCTCCCAGAAAGGAGGCCCAAGCAATGTTAAAAGAAATGTGTGATGTTTACTTGCTAGGTGATTGTCAGGAGCAAGTACTACCCATTCTAGGTGGAGAGAAAAAGGTCTCAGATTACAATAAAGTCGCCAATTCTTCTTCTGCCTGGCGTTATTCCCGGCCGTTACCAGGGTCCGCCTTCCTGCTAAGCTTACTCCACTTTGCCCGATCTTCAATATCCTTCCCAGTAAGGCCATTGGCTCTCATGTCGGACTTGACGACGTCCAGCCAGCGCTTGCGAGGGCGACCACGGGACCTAGCCCCAAGAACAGCCATATCCATGCATCGCCATATCAATAAAGTCGCCAATTGTGTAAGTTTTATTCATGAAATAAGCTTGATTTATGTGGTCAATGCGCTTTTCACTATAAAAACAATGTCTTTTTCAATTACATATAACTTGAGATCACCTTTTAAGTAAGAATATGTTTCTGTTAGGTGACGGATTAACTGTTAAGTTCTAATTAAGTAAACTTAATATTCTAACAAAAACATCGAGCTAGAACCAAAAATTCGAGGACATGTGACATCCACCAACCCGCATTGGGCCCGCATGGTGGATTACGGCCCATTCCCTCTCCGATTAGGCCATTGCTAATATTCACAATACAATTACAGTTATACAATTTTTTCAGTCTCTGATGTCTACAGTTATTTCAATTAATAAATTGAATACGGTGTATTATTATACAATGAAAGTCTAAATAACGTTCTAATAACATATCCGCCTGTAATGTCGTATAAGACGCGCAAGGTGAGGGTGCGCGGCGGCGCGTGCGCTGACCGGGTTTGTCACGCTCCACGACAATTGGTGGAAAAAATCCACTGAGCACACCTACTAGGGATGTCACCTGATAATATAGATGTGGAACAAGAAGAAGGTTGACTGGTAGAGAATGCCTATGGCATTAATGCCGCCTTTGTACATTGCGTTGCATAAAGACTAAATAAATAAATAAGAAGGTATGTTTTAACTTTCTTTTAATAATCTTGTCGAATCACTCAAGAGAAAACAAATGAAATAAAAAATAATTCAATCAAGTCATCAAATTTTTCTTTTTTTTAAATTGGCATCTTTTTTTGTTACTCAAAAGGGTAATAATCTAATTTAATTTTTATTTACACAATCTATGGACATATGCTTAAATTACGATCTAAATATAGTCACACTAAAAAGCTGTTTATAATATTATTTTCATCTATAAATATATAATTTTAATTAAATTTAATTAAAGAAAAAAAATACAACAATAAGACTTCGGTGCGATTGTAACACAATTTTATATTTTTTAAATTCTGGCTTCTAAAAATTATTTAAAATAAATTGAAATATATAATTTTTTTTCAGGTGTCAACCCTAAACGTTTGGACCTGTTACGTAGCGTGCAGTGGACGGATTCACTCGCCGTATAAGTAATCGCGATCTGTTAATAAATACCATTCTTCGCTCACTGCAGCGCATGCGGCCTACCTACGACGAATTGTCAGGAAGCAATTTAAATAATTATAAAATATTTTCAAGTAACTAGCTTACATTAATGTAAGTATATATTTAAGAGAAGTGGTAAATAACAGGTTGTCTGTTGTGGGTAGAAACTCAGGCAATCAGTTTATTCATTATATTAGCACTGCTCTCAAAACGGCGAAGGAAAATATATTTAGGGAAACTGGCATTTCCTAGAACCAAAACTGTGGAGCCATGAGACATCCACTAATTCACACTGCAGTAGTAGGAACACTATAATGATAATATGCATATTTACAAAGAAATTGAGCACTTGTCATTTATGTTCATATATTTGGATTAAAATTATCTGTCTTTGTAAATCAACATAGCTTTTGGCATATGTCCTGCTCCTTTTATCTTAGCTGTTTATGTATGATATAAACTATTAAATAAATAAAACTTATCATCTTAATAACTAATAGCAGGGTAAAAAAAAACTAGTATATTTTTCATTTGACAGTTTATTATTTTAATTGCTTACAACTCATTAAGCATGACTATGTATTATAAATGCAAAGCTGATGTATTCGTTTTTAGAGTAATTGACTATTTAGAAAAAAACGTTCAAGTACTAGATGACAGTGACAAATGACGACTACTAAAGTTTTTGTCAGTATTTGTAAGTAATCACAACGTTGAAATAGGTAAGTATAAAAAGTTGTTTTTTATTTGTTAATATCAATCACAGTCCTCAAAACACACGGTATTGACAATAATTATGCTAATTTTGTTAGTTACTAATCCTTTGGTTTTTGATTCGTTACAGTATTTTTTTATGTAGCTAATATATTATTATTATAAGTAATGTAAATTATACAGTGTCAATAAAAAAATAGAGCCAAAATCGATGACCAGAACTTACACTGGTTGGTTGTTCAACGTAACAAACATAGAAAAGTCGTTTTTATATTGAAACGGACGTTAGATTTCTGGCAGTGAAAGATCAATGAGATGTAAAAGAAATATTTTGAAGATCTTTTTTAAAGAATGTTTTAAATATACTTCAAAAAAGGCCCGATCTATAAAACATCATACAGAAAATAATTGTCCTTCGTACAGTTACAATCCAAAGCTGCCAACAACTAGTTTTTTTTAATCTATTATTTTATTGCAATCTTGGACTGATCTGAATTAATTGTAACATCTATTTAGATATACTTCCTAGTATTAACACAATTTTCGACCCCAGTATTACTTAATTAAATATATAATAAAAATATAACAACAATTGTTATGTTTTTACTATATTTTTCTATTTTTATTTTTGTTGTATTCGTGTTCTTACTTTTTATAATTTATTTGTGCTTTAGTGTGTGTTCTGTGTTGTATCAAATAAACGGTTATTTTATTCTATTCAATTAAAAATAAAATAAAAATAATCTTTCCACCCAACATTCGTCACACAACACCCGCACCGGTTCGTCACAAGTGCATATTGCATTATTCATACGGTCGGCCGGCCGCGTCGGTCACACCGCGCCCGTAACAACGGAACCATTGCGCCTGCGTTGAAAAAATACCGCACCGTCTTCTTTCGATTGGACTTTATCATGCAATTGTTTGTTGACTTTACGTGGAATTGTTTTTCTGTGCGCTGTGCGCTATGGTTTGATGACTTTGTGTACTGAGATTCAATTGTATTAACTAACTTTAATGATAACTCCTTCTCAGCCGTCAAATCACTGACAAAGTGAAGGCGCGAGAATAGTCCGCGAAATTCAGATTTTCTTAGGCTTTTTGCTCATTAATTCATGAATCCCCGACCGGTCTCATAGGATCGCGCTGTTATTGTCTTACTATTGTGTCTCGTTTCGCGGGTGTTGATAGGTTAAAATGTGATTTGTGACTCTAAAGAAAGACAGAAATAAAAAACGTTTATTCTTGCGTCACACAATCATATAAACTATAAGTAACACAAAAAATAATACAAAAAGCCGTTTAAATGAGCATATGTTGATAATTTGGCATTACTACATGTAATTATTTACGGAATTACAATGATTAAATTCATCAATACAATCTTTTCAGTTCATCTAACGATATTGAGTACCTACCTAGCTATTTCGTGGAAAAATCATTCAATTGGGTTCGATTAATTGAAAGGATAGTAGATTGATGATTTTCATGATTATAAGCCATATTTCGAAACGACGACTTCCTGGGGGAAACAATTAATCTCATGCAATGCAAATGTTAGTATTGGGAATAAACACAAACTTCTGGTTCCTTCAACCAGGCTCAAGAAAAAAGTATGGGGCTCATTTAAATTCCAATGTACACTAATACAATAAACTTTTCAGTTCTTTTCAAGAAATTTAAATAATTTGGAAAGCGAAACCTTTACTTACCAGAAGTTTTTTTTTATACGACAAAAGAGTATCTTTAGGATAAAACGGCTTGGGATTGATCCGTCGTATTCAGTACTCACTATAATATTGTTGAGACATTCATTATTTTTCCCATAAAATCTTCGGCTTTAAATTTTTATATTACGAGTCTTGGAAAATTTTAATCATAATTTACCTATCGCCATAACACCGATGGAATTTCACAAATTGACAATATTCAACGAAATCCATCCAACGATAAAATACGGTACGGTACGCAAAAAAATATGCCAAAAAACATTTTATAAGTCAGTAAATTCGAGCTTGGTGATATATAAATTGGCAATATTATTTCTTCCCCAAACTTATTTATTGATGCTTCTTACCTTTAACTAAATAAAGCTTAAAATTGCTTAAATTATAAATTTTTGAGTATATTTTATGACATGGTTTTGCGTTAAACGCCTTGGACAGTTCGCGGTAAGGTCGGCAAAACGGTAGATTGGACGATTTCGATGACGACGCGATATAATAAATCGTTTTTGTCAAATGTCAACTTCTGTGGTCGCCTCCGTTTGGGCGCTCGTGTCTTTTTTTGTGGACCTTACTAGAGGTCGCTTGTTTTGTTTACTGTCTAGTGACTTTCAAGGATAAAGTTTACCACAGGACAGATTTTAATTAAGCGGTCATCGGAGTGGAACATGATAGCTACTTTGGGAAAAATTAAAATGTTGGACATTTACACTGTGGTTTGACTCTAAAAAAGATTAATAATAAGTACGAACCGATTAGTTGAATTTGGTCCTTAATTAGTGTGGTTTTAAGTAAGTCATCTAATTGTGTTTTTATTTGTTTTCAGAATTGATGTTTAATGAATACAATATTTCTGCTGAATCTGAAGTCAAGCTTGTTACCCCCTTGATCTTCAAGGGGGTAAGCAGCTTCGATGCCGCTGAACGATCCCCGGCTACCACAGGCGTGAATTTGCAGACGGTGAGTTACCCATAACTCACCGTCCGGCGAAGACCAATTCCAGGTCGACAGCTCATAGTGTTCCACACGCACCTCAAAGAGATATCAGCCAGATTGACGGGGCCAATCAGAATCGATTCCTGTTTGGTTTGCAGACAGTTTGAGTGAGTTACTGTAGCCTTCACAACTGAAAAACTGGCTTTTATTCAGTAAAAGTTTGACACTCCCTGAATTGATGAATTTCTTCGCATCCAATTCATAGATTAATTTCTTTTTCTTCTTCTTCTTGCCCTTATCCCATATTATTTGGGGTCAGCGCAACATGTTTTTTTCTTCCATTCTGTCCTGTCACGTCATGCTACACATCAACTTCCTTTTCTTTCAAATCCATCTTTGATTAATTTATTTTTATTTAAATTAAAAAAGTTATTAAATTACACATTTTTTTCAGAAAAAAAAATCTCTATCATACAAAAATCCAAAATACTTCACCAGCTTCTCCATCAGGTACCAACGAACAGACGAACATTTTTAGAACTTTCGTCGTAGCATTATTTAAAGCGACTACATTGCGTACATCAAAGGACAGGGTACTGTCAGCGCCGTGTTTATGAAAAACTATGACAAGCTAGGGACAAAGTTAAGAATGTTAATTGATCCTCTCTTTGATACTAAACGTAAACAAGGGGAGTTTTTAATTTGATGCGCAAGTTTGTTTGTAGGGCGAGATTAAAATCGGGGACGACAGTGTTTCTCAAACTGGAGATCGCGACCCTTTTGGTGGGTTGCGAGTAAAAATTGGATAGAGTGCGTCTAATGAAAGCGCTACCTGGAGTTTTTTTATTTATTTAATTGGCAACATTATTCAGCCGCAATCGTAGGAAATAAAAAAAATTGTGAAGTGTCAAAACATGATTCTTTGGTTGAAATTCGGTACGTAGATAGGTTGGATTAACATATAGGCTACTTTTTATCCCGGTCAACAGGAAAAAAACTTAAACGTAATCTTATTTATTCTTAGATTTTGGTATTTTTGCTATAGGTTGCTTTTTATCAACACATCACGCGGGCGAAGCCGCGGGCGGAAGCTAGTATTTAAATATGCACGTACTTAATTTAAAAAAAAAAACATACGTTCAATTGATTCACTTACAAGCTCCCCATAGCTTGTAAGTGAATTGATATTTTTTTTTGTTATTTAAATAGTCCTTTATTCGTATGCAAATCAAGTCAGGTTTTTTGTGTTCATAAGTGCAACTTAGGTGTTACAAAAACATACTCGTAGTTGTCACCGTGTTCTACTAACACATTAAGGGCCTGTTTCACAATGTCCGAGTAAGCACTACTCACTGAATAAATTCAAAAATTTGACAGAATTTGTATGAAATTATCTGTCAAGTAAGATACTCGAAACTTAATCATAGGTGGTGAAACAGGCCCTAAATGACATACAAATTATATATCATTAGTAAAATAGAAATTGTTTTAATCTTCAAACAATATATATTGCACAGTTGACCTACTTTTTTTCTTAACAGAGGCCAAGAGAAGAATTTTTCAAGTTCCAATTTGGGGTGTTTTTGTTAGGTAGGTCGCGGTGCAGTGAACTTTGGAAACCACTGGAGTAGGGAGTTGTGTATGACGGGTATGTTAGAGCAGACACAGTACTTATGCAGATTTATTATGCGTTTGATCGTGTGTGAATGATTATTTCGATGTTTCTAGCCAATTCCAGCTTCATCTGTTAAATAAAGTCCAAAAAAAAATTGACTTGTAAAAGTGTTTGTGTAAACCTATTTGCAAAATAAATATTATTTATCATTTATCAATTCCGGTCAAGCAACGAGAGAAAAAAAACTAAATCTGCCTAAGGAAGTAGATATTTTCTTTGTAATTAAAATATGATAGTTTGAGAGTAACATCGTCGCATAAGTGTACAAAACTCTTAAAATAAATAATATAAAAAAACGAAATCTGGGGGTAATCTAGTACTAACACACACATAGTATAAACTGGTTAGCAAAATATAAAGGCAAAAGTTCATGAGTCTGCGTATGCGTGCGTGTGCATGTTTGTTATTTCTTTACAGTCAAATGGCTGAACAGATTTCAATAAAACTTAAAACACAAGTATCCTGGAATAGCATAAAGGATACTTTTTGTCCCAGAAGTATGTTCCCTCGAGATAATGTCCTACTATCGCGCGGGCGAAGTCGCTCGCAGCAGCTAGAACCAAAATAAATCCAATCCCAAAGTATTGACTGGTTCTTATGACAATAACGCCACGTGCTTAATCCACAACCCGTTTTTAAAGCCACCCATATTATTCCAAAGACAAAAATACATAAAAATTACAATAACTCAAGACGCAGTTAAATCTCACGAGCATTATATACAGTCACCGTCAAAAAACATTGTACACGCGACAAAAAAAAAACCGAATGGTTTACACGTGTACTTCGTTTATCGGGTTCAACGTACGAAGCTAAATTAGTACACTTCCTTAAAGTAATGTTAAAGGTATTCGGTTTATTTTTAATTACGAGTACGTATCGTGAGTGCCCTGAGAGATCGTGATGATCGACGGGGCGAATTATGTGACAGACTGAGGCGAGATGGAACGCTGTCTAAACTGAGTTCGGCATGGAACTGAGTTTTGTTGTTCGTGTATTAAAACCGCACACTTCAGTATATAATAGTATGTTTATTACTCAATTCTTGGGGTTTTCAAGAAGTTAGTCAGAAAAGTTAAGCTAATTGCGCAATCCAAAGAATAGATTTCTATGAAATGTGGGCTTGCGGAAGATGAGCAATGGGTGCTCATCCGGCCGGTCCAGTGAGAGCTCGTGGTCCGGCCGTAAAGACCGTTTTTTCAAACCTATTGATCAAGCCATCACTGAGGAGTAGGCTTTAGAAAGTCAAAGGCTGGAACGCATTCAAAGAAAGAACAGAAATGGGTTTTAGTCAGTAAAAGTCTGACACGTCCTCCTGGTCCGTCAAATGGTGGAACAAGTTATTGCATGATTTCCCACATAAAAAAAATGATAACCATGCCGTAATGTTGACATTATCAGTTATTTGACATAACATTAAGAGGATGTCGCGTGTAATTAAATTAATATGTATGCGCTCGGGGCCATTCGTTGACATTAAATAACTGCGCAACTATTTTATTGATTGGTGTTCACTAATTGACGAGGCTGTGTGGTCCTCTTAATGAGTCAGCAGCAGTAATGAGCCCTAATGAGCTCGAATGAATTTTCAAGATTTTTCTGTGTTATGTAGAAATAGCTGGCCCCTGAGGTTTCACCCTTATCTTTGGTAACGTATATAGCCTATAACGATGTTCGGTAAATATCATATATCGGCTAGCATAGCATCAGCATTATAATATTCCAATTGCTGGGACTCAAGCCTTCGGAGAGGGAATGGGCCGTAATGCATCACGCGGGCCCAGTACGGGTCGGGCTATCCAGCTGTAAATGGGCTATCCAGCTCTAATTCAAGAACACTGTTAGTTAGTTAAAAAGGGAGTGACAGACTTCTACAGAGTTCCAGAACCGCGGTAACCCTTTCAAACAATCCCATGGTCCTAGCTGGTAGGTATATGATACTTCTTGGTAAGACCAAAAATATTCTTCACAGTTTCTCACACCAAAATCTGACTAACACCTAAAAAACAAAGCATCATAAATACAGCCAAACGAGGCTTATTTGTTCGTGTTAGTAAAATATTACCCAAAACCGCTGGCTGGCTACTTGTTATAGTTCCTTAACGGCCAGACCAATTGAAGTACGGGTGGTCTAGTCATAAAGACGAAGTAAGTCAAGTCCGAGCCGTATGGCGACGTAAATATAACTTTATGTGTATGATGCGGTGATGAGCAAGTTCGTGTTTGGTAATTATTAATTGGAATATCTGTTTTCATGTTGTAGATAGTATCTTAAAGATTGAGAGCGTTGCTAGGAAATTCCTGGCCACCGTAGACGCGGGCTTGGATGGTGAACTGTTAGGGACTACGCTTGCGTTCACGTGCCTCAAAGAATTGTCACCAAGAATGACGAGGCCAGTAAGAAGCCTGCCAGGACTGCAGATTGTACGATAGTATTACCGTAACCCTCATAAATAGCAATCGAAAAAAAACTGTAGGTTTTACTCTGCTGCCTCTCGTTTCAGAACAGGAGAAGTCTTCTGAGAATTTCCCTCCACCAAAGAAAAGTCTCTTGCAGGAGGATCGATAAAAAAAATTCATTCGCAAATGTTACCTGGAATCATAATCATTTGTAAGATAAAAGATTTAATATAATAATTATATTCGTTGTGAACTCGATGAATAACTTTCTTATAGATTCGCAATGTTGTCCTATCTCCAGCGATATCGATGGCATCTCAAACAGCTCTGCAGTAAAATAGATTTGATCTGATCAAAAAAACAGGCTCCTGCAACTCCTGAGTTCTTTCCAATACAAACAAATACATTCTATGTACCGTCTATTGAAAGGACCACACACATTGTAGGTAAAACGTCCTTTGATGGTGAACATGGTATGGCGATATGGTCTTAAGTCTATACTGTGGTAAGTGGTTTCCTTACAGCTTTTAAGCACAATAAACCTATTAATTTAATTTAACTGTATGTGGTTACAGGGTTTTCTTCTTTAACTGTAGTTCAAACGTTATTCGAATCGTTATTTAATTCCTTATGTTGTGGTTGATCTTGAAGATAAAAAGAACAAATTCGCTGAAAGAAAGACATATGTAAAACAAAGCTTATCAAAAACAGGGACATGTCACAGCATTCAAGTTTACGGAACCAACACGTAAACAAATATGTCTACAAGAAAAACACGTGTGAAGTAACAAAAATGTCTAAATTTGTCACTTGTGTAATGTCCCGAACGCAGTCGCTGTGTCAACAAACAACGTTTGAGATATTTCAGGCGTCCGTCCGTATGTCCGCTGTTCGTATACATTACGACCAAAAGACATCTGACGACGACTATCAATCTTACAATAAATACCAGGCGAGACTTCACAAACGATCCAAATAATAAATTAACACGAAATAACAGTAACATTTGAAATATTCCAAGCAACTTTGTTATCATTAGGAGCGACTTTAGTGGACAGAATAATTCTTTTACGATCATTTTATACGTTTTTCACACGTTTCGACATAGCTCACATATGTTACTGCGTATTAAACATGTTATGACATTATATGAGACGCCTAGTATCATTTTTAATACGAAAACAGAGGTTTAAAATCTTTTTGGACGTTTGTCAGAAGCTGGTAGGACGTCAAACAGAATGTTACGCTTTGACAAAAAGTTAATTAGGCAATAAAAAGTGTATTACGAGCCTCGTGTCACAGTCAAACTAAACAATATAAAACTTCCCGGTGTTTAGTCGTAACTTCCACGGTTTTGTGCATTATTTTGGTTTTTTATTCGCAATGACGTCAAGGGACTTTTAAATGTCGAAGTTTCCTAAAATTAACTTTTAATTAGAGAATCACAAAGGTGATGACTGTTGGCTACGTTTAGGTAATTTGAGAAGGACATTGTGTGAATGAGAAGTATGAAAAAAATACAATAGACACGTGTAAAATGCAGACATAAACTAGCTATGCAAATTTGCAAATTATATTTGGCAAATTATTTTGCCTAGTCGTTTTTTTCTTTCTTTATTTATTTTTGGGGTTTTTATCTAACCAGATATGCCATCCCCCTTGTACGTTATAATTAGAAACCTTACAGATAAAGAATCATTCACTCATCATTTTTCTGCCCATGTTTTACTTGGCGTCGGTACAACATGATTTTTTCTTTCATTCTATCCTGTTGATTAACTCTCTGTTCTTTGATATCAGTCCTCACATAATCCATCTATCGTTTTTTGGAGCTCTTAGATAACAATTATTCCATGTAAATCAATAGATACTTACCCAAACATTTTTATCAAAATTTTTATTTTCATAAGTTCGGTTCAGTTGAACTAGATTCTCATATTATAAGTAGTTGAACTAGCAAGAATGATAAACACAATCACATCAATGTTTGTAAGGGTTTTTTTTCAGGGGGAGGGGGAATCATCAGAATGACTTCTCCCGCTTTTGGGCGACAATAGACTTTTACTGACTAAACACCATAAGGAAGCATATTGGGGCCAGTACTATACTTGCTATTTACTGCTGACCTGCCAACGGATAGTGAAACCATAACTGCCACATACGCAGACGACACTGCCCTGCTATCTGTTCATCACGACCCAGCAGTAGCAACAGCCAAACTTCAGGTTCATGTTGATAAGTTCTCGTTGAAAGTTGGAAGTTGAAAAGTGGCTCGATAAATGGCGCATTAAGGCTAATCAGAGCAAATCTACCCACGTAACCTTCACTCTCAGAAAACAGACCTGCCCCCCAATAAAACTACACAATGAAGACATTCCCCAAGCTGAGGATGCAAAATATCTCGGAATGCATCTCGACCGAAGACTGACCTGGAGAAAGCACATCTGGACCAAGCGCAAACAGCTGGACACAAAGCTCAGAACGATGTACTGGCTGATAGGCCGTAAGTCAAGACTGTCACACGAAAGCAAATTAGCAGTATATAAGACCATACTCAAGCCAATCTGGACCTACGGCATTCAATTGTGGGGTACTGCCAGTAACAGTAACATCGAGATTCTTGAAAGTTTTCAGAGCAAGACATTGAGAGCCATGTTAGACATACCTTACTACGTGAGCAACAAATACATACATGAAGATCTTAATATCAGTACCGTTAAAGAAGAAATTGCTAAACATAGTAAATGCTACCTTAGGAAGTATCACATATAGCCGACTGAAGCGGCACGGTGTTCCTACGCTGGCCGCAAGATTTAAGTAGAAAAAAAAAAAAATGGGATGAAGGGACTGCCTACAGTAACTCCTTCTGCCATTAATGACAGAAATATTATATTTAATATCATGAGATTGGCTCATTGTGTCAACACAGATCGCCATGTTACAGAAGAGAAAAGAAAAAAAAAAAACTGACTAAACTATATCCCGTTCCTTCGTTATCCATGACTCCGATCCATGTCCCCAAAATTTTTGGTAAGGTTCAAAATAAAGAAGGACATAACAGTATTCGCATTCCCAAAACCAAGATCACCACACTGTCACTCAATGCAACATACCCCTCAAACCATCAACAATCACCTCAAAAAAAAAACATCACTACTCAAGTTCTCAATGACAAGAAAACATATCTCGCATCATTTATCATCCTGCGGCATAAACAGCATATAAATTAAACTGGCAATCCACCAAACCGATGCATTAGCATCAAGGTAATGAAATGAGGTGACAGTTATGTTAGTGAGCGCTGCGGGCCTTCCTTTAACCCATCTGGGATGCATATCTTCATAATGGAGAAAATCATACAGTTAGGGTAAGAGGGAATTATGTGAGTGTGGATTGTGGGTGTGAAGCTCGTTTTCTTTGCAAAACTGACGAGTATTGATTGATTTTAAAGACCGAAAATGAAGCAGAACTTCAGAATCGTACTAAAGGCGAAATTAAAGGGAATGATTCAGTTTTAGCTGTAAGTGCCTGTAACTGATATTAGGCAGTTGTTACGGAAGACTTAGTAGGTCGCCAGTCCAAATTCAGGCAGGGGCATTATTTTGTGTAAAGTGTTTTATCACAACTGCTCTTAAAATAGTGAAGGAAAATATTGTGAGAAAACTGGCGTGTCTTAGAACGAGAAATTTGGAGGCATGTGACAACCAACCTGCACTGGTCTTGTGAAGAATTACGGCCCAAGTCCTCTCCTGGTGTCTGAGTTGTGATTCTGTCTTAGTGCCAGTGGAAACATTATAAGGCTGATTATGTATGTTTATTATATTTATTTTCAAATAACATGTTACTGCAGCGAAGAGTGAGAAGAAAACTAACAATGACATAGAAACAAGATACAGAAACGAGTGGGCGTACAGAACAGAACATCATTTCTCAACAATAGCAGAAGACAATCGTAAAGTCACACCGTGTGCGACAGCTCACACTTTACAACTAGGTATCAACGCCAATAACGTCTGTCCTATTTTTGTCCGGTTATACATCTACTAATTTATAGTGCAATAAAGTTTTACTTGTCACTCACGCTGGATTTATGCCCCGTCCGTCCTAAATGTGGTTTCTTCCGCTGACGAATTTGCTCATGTCAACGTCTACTATAAACAACATTTGAAGCGTGCAGCGTAGGCGACAGAGGCGCCTTTCGAGCCGTTTGCCGTCTTCCATCTGTGACGAAACCCACGAACAAAGGAGTATGTCTTCTGACGTAACGTAAACAAAGTCTAATTTCCTGGACATGTATTTGCTGTACTATTTCTATTACAGCGTCCCACAAGGCACACGCTCGGCCCGCAATTTCGCTCTTATTATTTCTGGTGCTGAACTGAAATTTGTCTGTTTCCAATCAAATAAATGGAACCCTGTCGAAGGTGTGTGAAGTAAATCGTGCAGGCGGCGCCGGCGACGACGTCGGGACGCCACTGCTCATACAAACAACCGTCGAAGCGTATCGAGGAAGGATGCTTAACACTTGCACCTCTAATTATATCCATGGAACGCGTTGTGGAAACAAACACGTCTTTCTAGTCTGAAAATTCGAATGCTTTAGGATTTAAGTCGGTTGAAACAGATGATCTTGTTTATGATGTAATATATTATTATGAAGAAGAAGAGAAAACGATTGTTCTTCGTTTAAAACCTTAGTTAATCTTCAAAAGCTTCCTTTCAAAAGTCCTGTAAACTAAACAGTTGTTCTTGATACACTTCCGACCAAAAATAGATACGTACAATAAAGTGTAACCGCACGACGATCACAGAGCGCCAGGGAAGTGTCTCCTGGAAAAATGTTTTTAAAACGATGTAAAAGTTTCTCAGAACGCAATTGAGGGCAGGTTTGTTTATGTTGAGAGAAACAGACGTATGTCATTCGGATGACGAGATGACGAACTTCCTCCAGAATGATAGCCATCGAAATAGACGCGCTGGTAGTAAAATTTTGGATTTGGGACAGGTGAGTATAAATTATTATGGCCAGATGTTTTTGCGCAGTTATCATTGGAATTGTTTTGTTTGAGTTTTTTGTTATTATGTACTGATTTTAATATTGCGCTTATTAATTCATGAATCCCCGACCGGTTGCATGAGACCGCGCTGTTATTGTCTTACTATTGTGTCTCGTTTCGCGGGTATGACATGTGTTAAAGTGATATTTTTTAAATAGTAATAATATTATTGCGTCATTCTTTTCAGTGTCACACTTTGTGTCATTTAAAAAATATATATATAAACTAGTGCTTGACTGCGATCCCTCCTGATGGTAAACAGTGATGCAATCGTTGATGGTGAAACGCACTAGTTTATTAAGAGGTTATTCCCAATAATGATTAATATTGTTTACCGTTAATTTATTTATAATTCCCCATGAAACAAATGTCCTCTTACGTTTAATATGCACAAACGTTCATAATGTTTACAAACTAGGTACCTACCAGCTAAAAGAAATAAATGAAACATGCGAGTTTTACTATTGAAAATAAACAAAAAATAACAGAAAACGTTCTAGCAGTAACATTTTAAGACTTTTACAAATTTAAAGAGGAAACGTCCTCGTGAAGGTTTATGACTGTTAAATTTTTACTAAATAGTTGTAGATGGAATTTTTTGTTTATATTGAGTAGACAAGTATTCATACATAGTATTTATTGAGTGTTAGATTTTCACAGAAAAATTTTGATAACAATGAAATTAGGAATGGTGAAGAATGAAGCACATTTCCCGCTTTTATCCCCGAAAATCTATACGCCTTTTGAAGGTTTACCCAAAAACCAAAAAACTAAAATTAAAAGCGGTACCAAAAACAAAACTTAGAAATATACTCCAATATACGAGTACAAACAGTAAACAGTGACTGTGTGTTTCGAATTATAAAACAATCCATAAACAAAATCACTTAACGATTCCATATTCAAAAATCTAACCCTACAATGTCACCCGTCACCCTCTCCCCAATTTTAAACAAACAAATGACAGACGAACCACATCAAACGTTCAATTTGTTAACATGCTGGAGCCATTGACAAATTCCATTAATGTCGAGTCGGTATCTCGGCAATTAGTAAACAAATGAGCCGAATGACAGATCGGGCTTGTTGTCGGTGTTGGCAGTGTGACAAGTCGTCGGTCCGGCGACGAAACTGTTAGACCGTTTTCACATTTTCCGATCCGATATCGGTATCGGACGCCGATACGATATCGGTATCGGACGCCGATACGATATCGGGGTAAGGTAAATGTTTGAGATATGTACCTGTCTTTCATATTGTCCGACCCGATATCGGATATCGGAGCACAGCATTTCATACATTTTACTTACCCCGATATCGTATCGGCGTCCGATACCGATATCGGATCGGATAATGTGAAAACGGTCTTAAGGTGAATGAAGCTTGAAAATGGGACAAAATGGCGACGTTTCAGCATGAAGATTCAATGGTTTGATGACGTCAGTACGCTTCAGCTGAAACGTACATGAATTAAAAAGAAAACAAAGATTTTTTTAATGAAATAAGTAGAAAATTTATAATGAAATAAAAAAAATGGGTTGTAAGAATTCTACATCTTCGACGATTAGTTTTGATGACGACAGAAAGCTTTAGCTGAAACGTAAAAGAATTTGAAGAAAAAAAACAAAGAAAAATTTTATGAAATTACTAGTTAATTAATAATGAAGTTAGTGGCGCCGTTCTAATCCATTAATTTCGTGGTGGTCTCTGTAAAAAGTAAACAAAGGAACTTCCTGTTTAATTTAATGAAAGAAAAAATCGAATTGTTGACAGTTTTGGCACTGTGACAGCATACAGGGCGGTGCGACGACGCCAACAGTTGAAGAGAGGGAATTAAAAATTGCGTCAAAATTCCCGTTTCCAACCGGAAGTGAGAAAAAAACCGGCCAAATGCGAGTCGGACTCGCGTACGAAAGGTTACCGTCCGTAGTGAAAATGGCAACTGAAAATTTTAATCTAGGCACTTAAATATTATTTTTATTCTATTTTCAGTATTTGTTGTTATAGCAGCATCAGAAATACATCATCTGTGAATATTTCAATCATGATTCAGGGGATATAGCCTGATGACTGACAGACGAACAGATAGCCAGACAGACGGACAAATAGCCTCCGCTATTCGGCCGTCTGTCTAGCTCCTGGTCCCGTTTTACGTATTGGGTACGGAACCCTAAAAAATTTCTTCAGGCAATTTAATGAAGTTGGTGATGCCATTGAATGTCCATTAGTTTCAGGGTGGTCTTACAATTAGTTCTCAAACGAGTCAGATGTCAGACCGAGATTGTTGACAGTGTTGGCACCGTGACAAACTGCGCTGGCGGCAGCGATAGGGTTAACGTGGATTTAGATTGGGAGGATAGTTTTCAATTTAGATAAGACGTATGATTAAGATGGACAATTCTATTAGGTACATTTTTATGGTTTGGATATTATATGAATGCACTAAAACTGTCGATAGCCACTGTGCTATGCGCGGAGTATCCTTACGTCATCACATCAGAAATGAAGATAACTGCAGAAGAACCAAGGTTACCGACAACCGACATAGCTCGAAGAATGGCCAAACTTAAGTGGTAGTGGGCAGATACATTGCAATGATGGGGACGAAGATTCTGGAGTGGTGACCATGTATAGGAAGACGGATCGTTGGAAGGCCTCCCACAAAGTGGACCGGTGACCTGGTGAGAGTTTCAGGCATCCGATGAATGCGCACTGTCTTGGGAGTGGCCTATGATAAACAATGAACGTCTTTTGGTTGACAAAAAAATCTTCTGTTAGTGTACTTGTCATCGACTTCGAATTGTGTGTGTATTTGCAGTAGGTCCCTAGATGGTTTGAAAACAAACTTAGATCAGAGAGGTGACGCTGCGATTGAGTTTTTTTTCTAAGAAAATTCCAGCTTTCGGATAAGACTTTTGATAAACCAAATACTTCTACTTCTTCTCAAGACAATGTACTTTGAACTCTTCTTCTTCTTCTCAAGACAATGTACTTTGAACTCTTCTTCTTCTTCCCAAGACAATGTACTTTGAACTCTTCTTCTTCTTCTCAAGACAATGTACTTTGAACTCTTCTTCTTCTTCCTGCCCTTATCCCATAGTATTTGGGGTCGGCGTAACTCGTTTTCTTCTTCCATTCTGTCCTGTCATTCGTCAGACTATCACCAACTCCTTTTTCCTTCATATCACTCCTCACACAATCCATCCTTCTTTTCTTTGGCCTCCCTCTCCCTCTCCATCCATCTACTTGTTAAAGACAATGTATTTTGAACAAAACCCAAAATCACACACCATCTTAACAAAACAGACAACAGCATACCCCTTAACAGAAACTGTGCGTGGTGACAGCAACACATGTCTCCCTGTAAAAACACCACGTTCAATCCTGACCCATTCACTGCAGCTATTTTAGATTAATGACAAACAACATACAATCGGCCATTTTACCTCGAATTAAAGTTGATTTATTTTTTTAAGCCACGTCTATTTGATTGCCTGGAGACTGAATTGTTTTTGTGTGAAGGATTTCGGTGATTAAGTTATATTTTTAGATGATGTGTTCAGGTAATTAGGTAGTTGGAGTTTATGGGTGGTGATGAAAATAGTGTTGAGAATGTATGAACGGTTGAAGCTGCCGTAGGCGTGGATTTGCGGACAATACCTCACAGAGAGAGAGACTCATCGTCTTTTACGTTTGGATTTTGAAAAATCGTTGTGAGGGAAACTTGTACCTAACACTACAATTCCTGAAGAGTAAAGTGAATATTGGCAGTCAACTGAATAATCAGAATGACTGAACGGAAAAAGAAAAATATAAAATTAAATATATTATCTAGACTCTAAGTTTATTATAATTAAGTGAACGATTTAAAGAGTTACCGTGGTCCTAGAATATTAAGGGCAACTGAAATAACACATTTTCTCATTTCACAAAAAATAGATTAGTACCTGTCATAATACTAGAATTATCACACTGCCCATGCTGCAAGTTGTTCTAAAAACACTTGTAACACCCACGCGCCAGCCAAAAAACTTAACACTTACAACACTAAATATGCCATAAATTATATCTACAAGAAAACTAAATAAACACACATTTAACTAAATAGTTTAATTTATTGCTCGTAATTCCTTGCCGACATTTATAATGTCATGTTTAACACTAAACACGAGTAAAAAGGCACTAATTGACTTAAATCAGTTGTGACAAACATCACTACTTGGGATGTGATAAATGCGGGACATTTCCCATTGGGAAGAAATCAAGTGAATTTGTGTCTTTTGAACTTTGGAATAGAGTGGGAAATGAATTGGTAGCGTTTTGGGAGAAATGGGTAGTGTGAGTTAAGATAGGAAATCTTAAATATCTTGTTTTGTGGGTTTTGATTTGAATTAATGTGGGAATTAGTTGTGTTTATGAAGATGGCAATTTAATAAGCTGGAGTTTAAAAATGCTCATATTAATTGTGCGTACATCTAAGTTTGGAATTTCCTGCTAGAGTCAGTATTTTCTGATAGTTACAATATATTTCTGGGTAAGTGTGTTCCATCGACGTCTACATCATCGATCACCAAAGCTGAAAAAAAACAGTCAGAACTTTACTCAAAAACTCTGCCAGAGAATTCCACTCCTTAAACTACACTGAAAAAAACCCCTTTTTATTTGCACTTAATCGGCGCAGTGGTTGAGAGATTGTCTGCTGCACTGCGTGTCACAGTTTCAATTCTCGCACGGAACAAATATTTGTGTGGTCTACAGTTAGCCGTGTCGCGCTTGATTGTCTTATGTATTGTATGTTTTTTAAATAAAACTACGATGCAAAAGTAATTCCTAGACTGGAGCAAAGTATTTATATAAAAAGTATACGCCATACTCGATTCATTTACAGCTTTGTCAATTTGTTTAAGCTTCTATTTTGGAAGTGCTAGCATAGCAGATGGCAAGCCGTAGGTAAGCCACTTGAGCATAGAGTATGATGCCTTATCTTAAAACTGTAACCTTTGAGCCCAGCACTTACTACCGCAGCTTTGATTACACCGACGCACTTAGTAGTGTCTTAAAAAGTTCTATTCAAAAGTAATATACGTGTATAGTACGGTCAAAACCTGACCTGACCTGATGAGAGCCGCGGGAATGCCAGAAACAGAAGACCGTTCGTTGTGGTGATAATTGGAGGAGGCCTATCCCCAACAGTGAACATCCTTTCGCTGAAATGATGATGATGATGGTTAAAATTATGTGGCCACTGAATTTGCTGAGTGCGAGTTGTTTTTACGTTAACGCGATCGAAATTATACCATGTTTGGCTCTTTCGTTGGTTAAGAGCTTGAAGCGGGCCAATTGGAGCGCTGAACGTCATGAACGCGTTGATCGCATTAACGTATAACTAACTTGCACTAAGCACTCTGAATTTAGACGTTCCTAACTATACACAGACTAAAAAAAAATCGCAATACGCATTCGCCATATGAATTCCGAAAAAATTACAGCGCAGTCAGCTGCAGTAGTTTGTTCGAAGTTTGGAGCGATCAAGATAATTATGTATATCTGGTAGATAAGTTTTATATACTAAAATAAGTTACTAAAATATGCAAGTTATGTGACCTGAAAACCAAAAAAAGGCTCATGAATTACGCAGTTAAAAAAAACGATCATGTAGTGTAGATTAAACTTTATCAAAACCGACACATAGTGCAGTCGCCAAAGGAAGTCGAGGGTGCAAAATATGAGGACCACTTTCTGGGTATAGTTTTGAACTCAGAAAAGTTTAAAAAAATTGATGCGGTTTCCATACATTGGACACTCAACTCCTTCCAGAGCCTGCCCTAACAAAGACTTAGCATTTTATTGTTACCGGCCTTATAATGTTCCCACTGCTGGGAATCAGGTCTCTTCTCTAGGAGAGGGAATGGGCCGTAATCCACCACGCGGGCCCAGTGCGGGTTGGTGGATGTCACATGTCTTCGAATTTCTGGTTCTAGGATATGCCGGTTTCCTCACGATGTTTTCCTTCACCGTTTTGAGAGCAGTGGTGATGAAATAAATTACACAAAATAATACGCCTCTGGGTTTGAACCCGCGACCTCTAACTTGTAAGTCGGGGCAGTTACGACTCGGCCACCACTGCTCACTACACCAAATACTTATTGCAGTTTAATTCCAAAACTGTCCCATTAATTTTGCCACACACTGCATTTCATACAAGACACACCATTAAATTAAACACAATTTACCTTTAACTTAATTAGAACAATACAGTACACATCAGTGCAAAATAAATAACACGCATGTCGTAACGTGCTCACTTTCTTCCGTGGGCATGACGCGTGAACGGGCTCATGTACACTTGGCTGCATTAATTGTTTCTGCCTGCCAGTGTATTGCGCAAAAACTTCCGTTTTGTGTCGTGTACTGCGGATCTAATATGAAACTTTTCAAGACTGTAAAATTGCGACCATATTAAATTGTTTCTCAATACATTGCTGATTTTGTTAGGTGATTTAAGTTTGAAGGTAAAGTAAAACGAGCAATGGATGCAGTATAGAAGTTTTGTGCTGCTAAAACAATTGCTAGTTATTTGTCAATATACTTGATATACAAAAAGCCCGTATAATTAGTGTTACATATGTTTTCCTTTGATGTGACAGCTGATTGGCCAATAAATGCATTGTGCGATGCGCCGACAGAATAACGAGGGTGATGTAAAATGTCAATGGGACAAGACGTTATTATTGTATAATCAGTTTAATTAGTTTTTCATCACCATTAATGTCGCTAAAGATGACAATTACGATCTTATTAAAGTGACTTTTTTTGACGTTGCTTTGTAGTTGCCGCTAGTTAGTGTTAAGGACCTTTAGGACGTTGTTAGTCCTTGATTACTAAGGTATAGTCTTCTAGGAATTATGTCACAATAAGCTTATATTGGATAAATGTTTATTTTGCAATTAGGTTAAAAATATTTTTTTTAGCGTCAATTTTTTGTTCATTTAAACTAAACGAAGCCGATGCTGTTTAACTACCTTGCGCAGATCCACCGACACTGACTCAGAAATAAAAATGTCTATAGTCCGTCTAATGAAAGCGCGACCTAAGAAAAAGAGGTTAAATCCAAAAATTTTGTACATATGTGGTAAGTAGGAGAATCATGTCTTGACACTTCACATTTTTTTTTATTTCCTACTATTGCGGCTGCATAACGTTGCCAATTAAATTTAAAAAAAACTCCAGACGCACTCACAATTAAATTCCATACATTGAACATGTAATGGTCAAATCATTTGAGAATCACTCCTATCTAGTCAGATCAAGCATTTGTCTCTATTCGTGTAGCTCAACTTTTTCACCAGCTTTTGTATTATTTCTATAGCTGGAAGTCAAGCTCTTGTTGGTGAAACATTTTTCTGACCACGAAGATCCATTTCTAAAGTACTTACACCATTTCTTCCTGTGATAATGTCACTTGCACTTAGTATTGCACCGCCTATCGCCGCCCGTTGTCTAAAAATCGTTAGTTATACTCGTAGCTTTAACTATGGCGACTGGTGTACCACGCGAGCCTCAAATAGATGTCAGCAAAATCGTTGGGCCGAATCCTACTGGAGCTATGGGTTGATTTCCGAAAGAGAAACCCATGATCCTGGAAAGCAAACTGCAAATAAAAAACATAGGTATGGTTTTATTGTCCACCTTATAAAACGGATAAAAACTAAATATTCACCAAAAAAATGCTAAGTACTTTATCACTGAATAACGTATCACGCAGACGAAGCCACCGGCAGAATCTAGTAACATATAACTTGCATACTATAGAGAATACTCATACAGACATGATAACTTGCAACATATAAAAAAGAATGAATGGCGTGCAAGTTGATGAATGGTTTCGTTCTATGAACTAATCGAAGGTTCTGTAAACAGGTTAAATATTGGCGGTTTTTCCGTCTTTACAATATTCTTCAAAGAGATAAATGCCGCTAAAAAATCGTATTAAAAAATACAAGGTACTAATCTAGCGTACCATCACTCGTCAGCAAAACACTTAGAGAGATCAAAGAAATTTAGTAACTAGCAATAAATAAGAGCAGTGAATAAAGACACGAGCCGACATTTAATTTGGATTGTTGAAAATTAAACATGTGTCGATTTGAAATGTGAGTTCAGATCAAAAAACTTGATGATATGAATTATGTTGAAATTATAGAGTGCGTTGTGGGTAAGGAGGTTGAGTCGAGAAGAGTATATACTCGTATGACAGTATGTTAACGTCAAAAGTTCAAAAGAGATCATCTGCCTAGCCTTTTCCCAACTATATTGGGGTTGGCTTCCAGTCAAGCCGGATTCAGCTGAATACCAGTATTTTACGAGGAGCGGCTGTCAAAAGTTCAAAAGAGATATCCGCACAAAATACTAGACGTAAAGTTTTGCACCACCGGTACATGATGGCCACAAGTACAAATCGGTTTTAGAGATTAGAGCACATTTACTGTGCGTACAGTTACGGAAAATAATTCCCTGCCTCAGTCTGTGTATCCTGATGAGTACAACCTAGCAGTCTTCTCAGTCAATAATTAATAGGTTAGGTACTGCTCTTCCCAACAAGTGACATAGTGGTCAAAGGTGAGCCTGTCTTTAATAAAAAAATCTGCAACAAAAATCTGATGATATTTTTTGTATAGCTGCTTGATGACTGTTCTAAGTGTCTTTTTCATAATAATTGTCGCAGTCTTGCCTGTGGGAGCTTTTACGACAAAAGCTCTAGGTTACTTAATCTCAATTCGGAATTCAACACACTCGTTGTTCAAAACCAAAAGACTCACCACACGTCGATATCCCATGTACAATGACTCCGATAAACCAAACAAAAGCACAAATGACAAACGGTACCCCGAAAAAATAACCAATGACTCACGTTGCCTGACCAAATTGTATACACACAACGACGCTTCGGAATCCATTGGTCTCGATGACCATCTAAATTTGTACGGTTGTCAGCCCACCCGGGCGTGAGAGATTGTATTTGTTTACATTAATTTTTACAGCGGCCGCGACAGAAACCAGAGCGAGAGCATTGGCTAATTATAGACGAGTTTTAAGCTTACCACGTGGGGTCGTTGACGTGCCCTCGCACTGAGGAATCTTGTAGAAAACGAAGTTTTTAAGATGATTATATTGGCGGCTGATAGGTTGATTACTTTCAGGAACACCAGGGTTAGATACATGAATTTTCTAAAGGTCTACAACGAGCTTTTAACGCGATACATTTGACGACTTAAATTGAACTGTTAAAGGCATAGAGAAAAGCAGAAATCCCAAAAGGTGTGTTATATACTTATGTGTATCTCCAAACTTCCTTTTTAGAGCTTCTCTAAAAAACTACTCTTCCAAGCAAAAAAAAAAACAATAAAATAGATATACAATTCGCTGTACCTATAGAAGAAGACAACTTACGTCTCTAAGACGTCTCTAAAATAGATATTTATCAAGACTTTTTCATTAAATGATAAATGATATTTATTTTGTAAATAGGTTTTCACAAGCACTTTTACACGTCAGTTTTGATTTGGCCTTTTTTTTGTTATATTAAGCCGGTGTTTCCTAATTGACTACCCTAAGAAGAAACACCGAAACAAACTCAGGGGTCACAGTCTCTTTTAAAGTCCATACACAATGTATTGGTCAAATCATATGCGAACCATGCAGATTAGTGTCTGAGATGGCCTTTTGAAGAAAGAACCATGCAAATTTGAATGGACCTGTCCAGCCAGTGCAAGCATTTGTCATTATTCGTAAAGCTCAACTCAGGACTACTAAGGAGCTTAAAGACTTGACGAACAATTCCAAGGAGAGGATTGCTAAGAATCCCCTATACTATGGCAAAACACGGGAGGTGTTTTCTTTCTCTCCTCAGCTATGCATCAATTCTCATCAGTGTCAATTAGTTTTGTATGTATCTTAATACCTGATGAGTCACGTATTTTCAACAGGTCAAATTAACAGCACCCTACAAAAACCTGCTCTACCAAACAAGGAGACGGAATCAGACACACAACACACCAATATATTTAACAAAATAAAATAAGTTGGACATGAATACTTACTTTGTATGTATTTTGTACTTATGTGTATTTTGTAAATTTTACTTTATATTTTTCTTTTATTATTATATGACTGTGAAAAATATGTGAATTATTTTTCAGTCATTTTAATAAGTGTCTGGCAGTTTGAGTATTTTCTAAGGTCTACTGAAATGTCGTCAAGTCGTTGAGTTTCTTAATAGTTTTGATACAGAAGAAAAAGAGAAAACATATTTATTTGGCCACAGTCAGCAGGATCACACAACATACATAATAAAAAAAAGTAAATAAAAACAATATCATTGTGTGTGCCTCACGGCTGCGCCAAAAATGTTCATTTCAGCAATGTTGAGATGTACGCATTGATGAAGGCATTTTTCAGTATAACAGCTCTGTTATACTGAAAAATGCCTACACTGACTATACATAGAGGTCTATTTAAATCTGTGTAGTTATTTATTCAAAAAATTATCTCTTCAGCATGTCTCTCATATGAATTGACATTACATAATGTAAATTTGCTGTATAGACTTTAAAGAGAGAATTTGAGTTTTGAGTTTGTTTCGGTGTTTCTTTTCAGGGTAATCAATTATGCAACGGCTTTATCTAGTTAAAACTGACGAAAAACATTGATGTGCAAAAGAGTTTTTTAAAAAATATTTGCCAAATAAAAAATCGTTAATCAATATCAATATTCATATTAAAAATCTGATAAATTCTAAGCTAAAATTAATTCAACCGAGTTAATAATATAAGTTCTAAACCCATCTCAATTCATTTTGTATTTGCACAGCGTGAAATAAAGCTGTCAGGCTAAACGGTTCGCATTGATTTATTTGAGAGTAAATAATACAAAGTAAGAGATGTGTACTAACTTACTAAGTTAAGAGTTATAGAAGGTGTAGGTTATAAACATCGACAACTTTGAATAAGAAACTTTATTAGCTCTAAATCAAGTCCTGAAACAGTCCACTGTTGGGAATAGGGTGTTTACCCACCCTTTTTTCTTGTGGTTCATAAACGATCAAATAACTTCTCCCGCTTAGGGTGTACAGAGCGAGTATCGGATGTTTACTGAAGAAAGACCACCCATGTTCCTTCAGTTGCTCTTGTTGTTGTTGTTTGTTGTTCATCACACAGCCCTGGCAAACTTTAGTCCTAGAAGACCGAATCACTCAATACTTTTCTACACGAATTTCTGAGAGGAATATCGTGGTCCTGAAATCCAAAGGGCCACTAAAAGATACATGTGGGCTTTAGTCAGTTAGTTCCAAAATCATCAAATATAACCCTCACCTGGTCATCAATCAACCTTTTAGGAAACCTAGCCTCGCTGCGTCTTCTGGTTTGCGGTCACCACTCCAGAAACTTTCGGCACCATCGACCTTCTATTCAGCGAGCGATGTGCCCTGCCCACTGCCACTTAAATTTTGCGATTATTCATTCTAGATGCAACCCATTTGTAAGGCACCATGTAGCAAAGCTATATGTCATCACTGGTTAACATGTACTGGTCCTAGACCTGTCTTGAGACACTAAGGTACGCGTATTTTGGTCCAGAAGATACAGCGCAGAGAGTATACAGAGTAATTCCTATTAAAACCCAACAGCACTTTTTTACGTCCCGGGAATCAAACCAAGACCCCTTGCTCAGCAGTCACGGCCAAATGCATAATTAGTGAAACTATTTATCTTATACGTCCAGCGTTTGACATATACATACGTACCATGAAAGATATTTAAAAACATACTCCCGCTGCACATTGAATAATATTCATAGAATACCTGTCATCATAATTACCTTCTCACTTTTTATCGTTTGGTAATTCCAATGAGAACGGTAGTAGCCCATTTGTCTGGCTTGCATCGTGATGGTCGTTAGTTCGAACTCAGGCGTAACCAATGTGTTTCCCCAGCCATCCATGCAGCTTGAATTTATCACTGGATTCGAACGGTGATGTTCGGAATCCCGGTTGTTTGCTGGTAGAGTTCCATTTTATAAGAATACCTGGTGTGCAACCGTCGCTAGGGTGATGCACAGCAATGTTTTAAATGCTTGCTCGTGTCGAAAAACCGCTTTGAAATGTTGATTGTTGGCAATTATATTGCTTACTGGGTGGCAATATTATTTATCTTGATATCAGTGGGTTTTCTTTTAGCTGCTGAACAAATAAAGCTTAATAAAAAAAAACAAAAATATATTCACGTAATAAATACGAATGTGTTTGTCCTTTTGTTTCTTATGTTTCATGCCTAGCCATTTATACGATCTTATCAAAATGTAACATATAAAATGATTCAATCCTAAGGGAAGTGCTACCATATGCTGAAACACAGGTCCTACTTAGTTGAGCAGTGATGCTATTTGTAGTTTTTATCCCATTTTTTCTAAGACTGCATGTTTATAACAATCTTGTAAACTTTTTCTGGCTATAAAGTTATAAGTATTACTAGCTGACTCAGGAAATGTTGTTCTACCGTATATATTATTAAAGAAAATAAAATGAAGCATGTGAGTAACTCACACTCTTCATTCTACTACGTAACTGTAGAAGAGTAAAAAATAGCCTAAAACCTATTTTGAGATCTATCAAACCTAACTTTCATAAAAACGGTCATGCCGTTTCGAAATAGTTCGATAACAAACACTGTGACACGAAATTGATATTAGATATAACCAAGGACCTACAACATATATTATAACGATTAGGACTACTTACTAACATAATAAATGGGGTACGGGAATGCACAGAAGCAGTTACATTTTCTCAGTACACCCGTCATCGACCAAAATCGACCATCCTGTATCAACAAAGTGACAATATTCCAAGTAAACGCGTTCAGGACAAGTCGGCCGGTTAAGGCGTGGTGTCGTTCTACTGAATTACACGAATTCCCAATAAAGACGGGACAAGTGTCCGTAAAATGGTGACCGCGTGTGGTCACCGGATGTGCATGAATGGGACATTGATAATGAATGGGACGTTAGTCACGATGATGCAGACGAAATTATAGCATCGATGGAGTTTACGATGCAGGTTGATGTTTTGGGCGAATTTCTTTAAGGAACATTTTGCATCGATTTGAGATTGATGCCAGATTTATTTATTTATTTATTTATTTATATATACTTTATTGTACACCAAGATTACAAAAACAATAAGGAAACCTTATGGTAAAACTCATACAATTGGCGGCCTTATCGCACTTGGCGATTTCTTCCAGGCAACCTTGAATGGACAGAGACAGACTGGACACAAAATGGGGTTGCACTTGGTGCATATATAAAAGTTTACAAAAATATAAATTACAATAGATACATATATACCTACATACATACAAAATATATATAGGCAAGAAAATAAGTGCTAAGACGAAAACAAAATCAGAGTGATAAGTAATGCTCCTTCAAAAGCCTTTTAAACTCAGGCAATGTTTGCGCACGTTAGATTGATCTACGTCAAAAGAAGATTAAGTTCTAGGGTACTTCTTGGCAAGCGAACTCCATCTTCGACCACATCATCGCTTACCATCAGGTGATAATTAAAGTGGTCAAACGCGAGCCTATCAATAATGACAAAAAATTCCCTGCTACGACTGCGGGATTATTCGAGTCATCACAATAGTCAGTAAAAGTCTGACACTTCCCTCCGCTCGGCTCAAAGCAAGAAAAGTTATTCAATAATATGCCACTTAAAACACAAAAAAAAACAAAGATCTTCGTGAACAACTTAACTAAATGACTACTGTAAGATATCTTTATGAACTATAGTTTTATGATTAAACTGTAGCCGTGAAAATCCGTATAAATCTATGTCACTAACTGCGTAATCGGTAATTGAAGCTAACTGAAGGTCATCATATATCTAAATGTAGAATCTGTATTACAAATTGGGTAATAACGTCACGTACTTCAAAAATTATAAACTTAAGTCGCAAAAACCGATATAGTCGCGCACAAAAAAATTGCCAAGTGTGTATTGTTTTCAGGTCATCAAATAAATTCACTTTTAAGACGCACGAATCTGTTTCGTTTTCTTCCTTAGATCATTATTGAATGCTAAGCTTGTTTACTACACGATATTGATTTCATTAACATCATTTTTGCCGAAAGACGTCCAGTGCTGACTCCAAGTGTTGTCACAAAGACCGGTCCTGTGCATCTTCCATTCCATTGGATTCCAACCTCACCAGGTCGTCGGTCCACACGCTTTTCGGTGGTCACCATTGCAGATCTTTCGGTTCCATCGGCCATCTGTTCTGTAAGCGATATACTCTGTCTACTTTTTTTTAGGTGGGAAATCATCATAATGACTTCTCCTGGGAGAAGTAAGAAGGCGTCACACTTTTACTGACTCAAACCCACTTCTGTTTCTTCTTAACCTTCGTTCTAGGGTCCCGGTGTTCTCTTTCCTACAAACCGCCACTTAAATTTGACGATTTTTGGGCTATGTCCTTGGTGCTTCTGCAAATATGTTTAGTTTTAATTTGATCACACAAAGAAACTCCGAGCATAGCCTTCTCCACTACCCTTTGGGTGACTTTAAGCCTTTTGTAAAGCCCATTGTGAACGACCAATTGATGCATACTCAGGTATATTAAACAGAAAAATAAGTACGAGTGCAAAGGTAATGCTTATTTTTGAATAATAGTAGCGAGCAAATAGTATCAGTCTATAGCTCTATCAGCAAAGTGATCATGTTTGCTCGCTAAGATTATTCGTACAATCTAAACTCCATTCACAGCATCCCTCTAAAAGAACGGATCCTTTTTCCAAAGCTTTTTAAATCGGCTGCAAAAAAGATGTTCTCATTTTGTCGGAATCTGTTATTTTGATTTTTTTTGTGTAAGTATATACTCGTATATCCTTCGATTAATCGAAGTGGCCTGAACGAATTTGTTTATTTTTTTGTTTAATTGGAAAATTTTCTTTGTGGTCTCATAGCCATCAGGGCAGAACCTGATGATAAAATCCTGGAGAAATCTTAGCAACTTTTTCATAAACTATCAAAATTAACAATGTAAACGATGGTTAAAAACTATATAAAGTTTCCTGATTAATCTAAGAGATTGGTCTGAATTCCACCATTTAGAGCTGATTTTTTGATAATTACATTGATTATGGCTCAAAACCGTCAAACCGCTATTTCAATTCCTCAGGTAGACACTAATCTGACTATTAAATCTCGGCCCTTAGTCAGCAAGAATATTCTTAAACAAAATCTTTTTACGGAACCCCAAAACGTGCTACAAAACAGCCTGGTCACACGTCCACCTGCTGTAATTACGTTAATTGAGTTTTTTCAATTAAAACACGGTCACGGTGGGGATGTCTCTCTTTCTACATGCCTGCGTCGTTTGATATGTATCTCTGTAATTGGCCGGGTTTTCTCAATACGTACCAACAACGCTACTTTGTACGGATGTGGTAAGGAGTGCAGGATTTTGATAGACTTTGTTGTTGTAGAGTTTTTTGTAGATTATTGGTCTATTTCTTTTAGGAAAATAGTGACATTTATTGCACATTTCCAACTGTTGAAGTGTTGTTGGCCTATGTCTAGCAGTTGTCGACGTCTTTTGGCTGGGATGATGATGATGAACTGTTAAAATAATAGGAGTAGACGTGTAGAAGAATAGTGAGACGACAAGTAAAGTAGGACTCCCATGTTTTTTGAGCTGGGTAATAACAATGCTCCACAAAAGATGATTTGACCTCAATTTTAGTACAAAATACTTTAAGGGTCTTCAAGCTAAAAGAGAGATTAAAAGAAATGTAAATAATAGTCTGTAAAAAACGAGAGAAGAGTGCCCATGTGAAATCTATACATATATAAATTAAATCAAATTCCATATCAATACAATATTCGGAATTTTATCAAATTAAATTAGATCAAATTCCGTCGTGTTTTTTTACAAGTCTAACGCAAACGAAATCGCGGGTAAAAGCTAGTCTTAATCTACAGTATCAAATAGACCTACTTAGCTATACCAACCTTTGGATTTACATTACAAATTTTCTGTTCCAGTCGAAAAAAGCTCACTGTATAAAAAATACACTAGTCCATATAAATAGTAGTTATAAAGCGTTACCGTCTTATCTACTCCAGTAAAGCTTATCATTTAATTTTCTTAAGCACTAAATTAGTTTTTACGATGTCACAGTTTCTGGGTCTTCCCTCCTCTTCACGGTTTGTTAATGACGTGACCGAGGAAAATTTGTGAGCATAACTAATGGGTAATAAGTTGTTGATTTCAAATAAAGAATGGAAGAAAATAACTGGTACTGGGATTATTTGGTTAAATTGTGAGGTTTGGTTTATAATGAACGGGGTGATATGGCCTGCCACCTGCCACCTTCTCTCTTCACCACCTAAGGTTGACTGGTAGAGAATACCTACGGCATTAAGTCCGCCTGTGTACCTTAAATGTTGCATGAAGTTCTAATAAAAATAATAATATGGAAATAGCGACTGTTGCCACCTTATTCTAGGTAAGCTACAATTGCGGCGGTACGTCCTTATTTCAAGAAGTGGCTACAAAGACACCACAGCGTCCTCACTTTCCAACTGATACTGGTCCTTTTCGGACATGGCTAACTGGGAAGTTTCCTGTTTTGCTTTCAGACAGAAGAAACGTCCTGGTGTCATCTCGCGTCCGGCTCTGGTTCTGAAGCAATAAAGGTGGTTTTCACCTTCTCTGGATGAAGCAAGAAGTCATTTAATGATTTCTCACGTAAAAATAGAGAGTTCCTAAAATAAAATCATTCTAATTTAAATTTAGATCATTTCGTAATGAATGATATAGTGAGTTAATTTTAGCATCAATGTTACTCAAATTGATGCTAAAATTAATCTAATTAAGGAAATTGTATCATTGTTGAGAGGTAGTTAACAAGCGCGACTCAGATATTAAGAGGTTGGGTTCAGGAGATCTCGTATTAATTACACTTTTTCATACTAATATTGTAAGGCGTTAGTGCGTATTGGTGTGTATGTTGAACACTGACGGGGAGGGGTCGCAGGGCGATCCTCCTTCACCGTAGTTGCAGGCTTATGAACGACGAGCAATGTGTAGTTCAACAACCGGTAAAATCTACGGCGCGTAGTGTTCTCAAAAAATATGTCAGCAAACCGTAGAAACCCAGTAGCGCCGATGCCCGCTAGGACTACGGGGAATTTCAGAAAGGGTTACTGTTTAGAAATCAAAGGGCAACTGAATATGTAGGTGAGGTGTTAGTCAGTAAAAGTCTCACCTCCCTACTCCCTAGCTCAAGAAGTCATCGAAGAATTTGCCGTCTTAAAAAAATGATTGTCACACTTTCTTGATTATTTATTATCTATCACATACGGTACTCTAAAACTTAAAACAAAACAAAATGTCTCAAAGTACTTCATTAACAGTTTCCCCCAAAGATAGCAATCTCGAAGTAATCTTGTATCATAATAGACATTTAACGAAACTAGGAGCTCGTTATGAAAGTCTTGCGGAGTTAATTAAGACATCTCAGTTCTAAGATACTGTCATGAAATGTTGAATGGCTAATACATTGTGTGGTGTCTGCTTTTGGTATAATTTTAGGAGTTTTGTTTTAGATGGGAAATCATCAGAATGACTTGTCCTGTTCTTGGGCGGAGTGAGAGGATAGACTTTTACTGACTAAAACCCACTGCTTTGTTCTTTTTTTGCCTGGACCCCCTGGTTTGTTCTTCAGAAGCCAACTCATGACTCCAGAGGCTTCGACCCTGCTGAGCTCCTTCGGGTCTTAAGTCCTTGAAAATATGAGATTTTGAAAGTTTAAAATTTTATCTGCGATGTAAAATATGACTTTGTAGCATTTTTGAATATTACTCAATCAACAATAATAGTTCACTGCTTTTTTAAAAGAAGAAAAAATTAAGCAGCAGAAGCTTTGGATGGAGCAAAAGGGAACATGGGAAGAAGTAGTAGACTTTGCAGACTAAAACCCATGTGCACGTATTTCTTCAGTCGTCCTTTACATACGTATGTTAACTTTTTCAACAAATACCGCAACATACAAAGGACACACAGATACGGAACTACTATCAGAAATATTTTCTTAATTATTCATATTCTTAATTGGGTTAAAGAGACGCCAATTAGAAATTCCACCTCTGTGGTCCAGAATTATGTACTGGATCCGTGGTACACATATATGCTTCGATGTTTGAGACACGGCATACCTACTGATGACTGAGGCTTCTTCCACCAGTAGTTTTAAGCACAGTGACGTGCCAAACCAAGCTGTGTATACGATAACTGGAAAGGATAGTAATGAGCTCTCTAGCAGTAAAACACAAAATTTCAATTACAGATATTATTCTACAGAACAGGTACTCATATTAAACAGATGTCATAGGCTATTCATAGCTACCAAGGACGGAAATTAATAAAGCGGAACCCTTTATAGTTAAATTTTTTCAACAAACGAGAATACCAAGATACTGTCATGTCGCTAATGACATCAAAAAAACAATACAAACGTGACATAAATTAAGTCACAAAGCGGAAGGTGCAAGCGGAATTGCCACAAAGACGACCGACATACCTCAAATATTCTGTCATATACCATCGCAAACACAGCCTCACACGTTTCATCGAAATTCAACAATTATTAAATTCCCTAATTAGGCCCTATAAGGGTCCTTAAAGTGCCGCTCAAAAACTAGCAACGGTCACCTAATAGACGAGTGTCGCATTGCTGTACGTACGAATTTAATCGCGGCGGTGCGCTTTGTGACGTGGGGGACGCAAGATGGCCGCCGTAGATCAAAGGGGCCGCGCGTGTGAGGCTCCCGCAGTGAAATGTCACCGCGCTCGATCAATTAACGGTTATCCAATGTTAATGTGTTATTGATATCGGAATAGCGAAGTTCGTATTGCCGTAGCTTATTCGATTTTTTGTGTGGTTTAAGTGATAATTGGTGAGCGTAATTGAATTCGAGCCGTTACGACGCATTACTGGGGAGTAATTACTGTAACAATGGTGGCATTTGCGTTATATGACACTTGATTATAAGCTGTCGTGACCTAAGCTTTAATTAGTTTCGGCTTAGCTATGAAAGTGATAATGAACGCTTTATCCTACGGATGATTGGTCGCTACGTTTATTGAGGTATACGTAGGTACTACCTCTTACCATTAGTCTACCACATACCCGCAAAACGAGACACAATAGTAAAATAATAACAGCGCGGTCTCATAGGACCGGTCGGGGATTCATGAATTAAGTTATATTTAGCCGACATTCGATTAACGCCACCCGTCACATAAAATAGAAAAATAAAACGAAAAATACTCAAGACACTGCCAGCAGCTTCGCTCACGTAAAAGCACGTTTCTACATACAAACTTTGGGCTTCTTTTCATCTCCTTAGTGGGCGAATTTTGGAAAAATTCTCGCTTAGTACTCAAGTACGTTATAACAGGAAATATAAAAGGAAATCTTGAGCAGTTAACACTCTTAGACCGTTTTCACATATTCCGATCCGATATCGGTATCGGACGCCGATACGATATCGGGGTAAGGTAAATGTATGAAATATGTACGTGTCTTTCATATTGTCCGGCCCGATATCGGATATCGGAGCACAACATTTCATACATTTTACTTACTCCGATATCGTATCGGCGTCCGATACCGATATCGGATCGGATAATGTGAAAACGGTCTTAGTCCCAGTAATTTCGGCTGTTACTCGGGTATACTCATACTTGTAAATGATTATTAAGTATGAGAAAGGATAAAAAGTTAATTCCATACAATATAACTCAATTCTAAAGTATTGTAAAATATGATACATAGAATATTAAATACATAGAATTTTAAATAAATCACGAAAACGACAGTCACATTCCGCTAGCGCTTATAACCGGTACCGAGCACAATATTTAGCTGTGCGTTGTGGAAACTAGGCTCAATCGGGCTACGATGGACAAACTAATGGCCATAACAAATTGTAACAGACGCACACATGGCTCGGATGTGTACAGACCAACAGAACTATTAATTTTATTGGTTGTTTTGAAACCGACGCGGTCGAATGTATGAAGGTAACGTTGAGAAACTAGGAGCAAGTGTTCTAGATACTATTATTGAGGATGTCATAGATTTTCTTAAGTGTTAGAGAGTTTAGGTTGTGGAAAATTTAATAATAATTGTTATAATTTATTGAACAACAGCCCTAACCATTTGTAGCTTGGACCCTATTCCCGATTGCTTGCAATTATTTTTTAGAAATATTCAACGAATGTAAATAAAATAAATATAACAATGGACGAGAACATTTTTTACACGCAAACACTCACAGACAACATAGAGAGTCAAAAAATTTAATAATAGATAGTGTCGGAAGTAAGAATTTTGTAATAAATCTGGTATCCAAGGAAAGATTGGACTTGTGTTATGGGTATCAGAATTTTCACGATATTTTTAGATGACAAAAGTTTTACCTACTATAATAGGCACAAAAACCAAAAGCTAAAAAGGTCCAACAAGAACAGTCCTTTCAAGTTTTTATTTCTATTATTGATAGGCCATTATATCACCTGATGGCAAGCAACGATGTGGTCCAGAATGAAGCACGCTTTCCTAGAAGTAACCTATTCACTGTTGAATAAAGAACTGGGGCTCTTTAAGTATAGAGCGAATAGGTTATTTATCGTAAGCTGTAGCTATCAGGAAACACAGAGCTCGGCAGGGGCTAGCTACTAGCTACGCTGAAAAACCAAAGCGGTATTCGGTACCCCAATATCTCCTTATGACAATATGAAAAGAAATTAAATCTGTATGTGTATGTGCTACAGGTAAATTAATTGACAGACAATTAAACAGCAGGGACAACTGTCTTTTGGCTAGTGCTGTAAATTATGCCTGGTACACACATTGGGCCCGACAGTTAATGTATAGATTGTGCGTTCAATTGGGTAAAATAAACTTATTTTCTTTCTTTCTTTCTTTCTTTCTTTCTTTCTTTCTTTCTTTCTTTAGGTATATACAGATTTAATTTCTTTTCATGTATATGTATCTGTATGTGTGTGTAGGTATGTATCTGGATGTATATATTGTATGAATCTGTATTGAATACCAACCATTGTTATAGCTACATATTAGTGTAATGCTATGGGTGTATAGTATTATACAGCAACAAAAGTAATTCGTTATTGATGGCGGTCGAGATTGCCGAGTGAGGGGACGAACTTATCTGAAGCACCTTTAATTACGCCGAGACGTTTACACGATACGACTTTTTAAGATGATATCTACGATTTGTGTTCGGGGCGGGAAAAGAAATTGAATCGTGCTTTTGTAAAATGATTATGGTTCGTTCTTTAGGACAAATGGTACTGGATGTTGTGTATGATATTGTGGATATCGGAGGTAGTAAAAAAGGTTTATTCGCCTTTAAGATTAAGCTATTGCTACCAAATCATTCTTTTACATAAGTATTATCAGAAATCAATCCCACTGTTGTATAATTTCTTGACAGTTATTTTGTTGGCTTTTCTTTGATCTTGTCACCACATAGGAGTTAAAAATCAGATTTTCCGCACGATTAGAACATTTTACACCAATCCAAATCCAACTTTCGGGCAGTTACCCATACCAGACACAACAGAAATGTGAGACTTTACACCCTGTCTCACATACCTCTAAAAACTCAAATCAGTGTTTTAAAATTAATTAGAAACATGACGTTTCTTTCTCTCAAAGAGTGATAAGGAAATATTCACCAAACCATAATCCATCAGCAGTTAGCTACAGATAAATTCCTATTGGAAAAACCCAATAACACTTAGCTTCTGTATAACGATGTATAAATATAAGTTTTATGACATCTCAATCGTATAACACTCACAATATTTGATGACCACAGCTATGAGTCAATAATAACTTATTAAAACTTAAGATGTGGCAATAAATATGTTTTTATTGTCATATACTGGCTTCTACCAGTGGTTTTGCTTGTGTAAAATTAGAAAAAATCTCTAGGCAACATATTTAATTTTAAGACTGCATTGTCAACCTGATTGCCACGTTTTATTTGTATCCAAGGCATTAGGGCCGCGGGATTTTTTTGAAAATAATCCGGTGTGATCTAAGAACTGAAAAGGCAACAGAAAATCACAGATGTGATTTTAGTTAGTAAATGACTGTCACATCTTTCTGCCCCACCCAAAGCGGGGAAAGTCATTGGGTGATTTCCTACCTTAAAAAGCAGTATCTACATGAGTGCCAAATTGCATCTGGATCCATTCAAACGTTTGAGCAAGAAGGAGTAACTAACACACATACAATGTATCACCTTTATAATATTTCTAAAGAGTGCGATTTATATTGTATAAATAATCATTACAACCAACGCACGCTTAATCACAAAAAGACATAACTCAAATATACAGTATTTGAAGATTGAATCATAAAACATGGGGCATAAGATTCCATCTCAAAATACTTGATTAAACGGGCGACAAAATGACTAGTAAATACTTTTAACGAGACTTTACAACATTTAAACATTTAGCACTTAGCTAATTAAAACTATGAACATATATACGTAAGGCAAAAATTCCTAACTAAAACATGGCGTCAAAAAATAGGAAATGCATTGCTGAGGCGCATAAAATACCACGCACCAATCAAGGACATGACAATAAAACCGTAGAAGATCAGCAGGGTCGAAGATTGCTGGGGCCATGAGTTGTGCGGGCCCCGAAGCCCTGGAATGAAGGCAAAGAAGCAACATGGGTTTTAGTAAGTAATAGTCTGACACGCCCTTGAATGCCTTTTTAAGTGCCTTAAGCGCCTTGAGTGGAAACTCAGCCCTAGACTGAGAGAAGCCATTATTTGATAATTTCCCATTTAAAAAAATAACAGGGCCGTGTGCATAAGGAGTGAAATTCCCTGCTAGAATCTGTGTTTCCTGTTTGCTACAACCTATAACTTGGGAGTCTTTAAACCAAAAGTGAATAGGTCCTCCGCCGGCATCATCCGAATCGGCTCCATCGCCGACCACTTATAATTAAATAATAATTTATTATTAAAAAAAAACAACTGTCATCATAGAAGAAATCGTATCCTCTAAAACACCAATCAAATCCCAACTTCCCATCCGACCAATCGCAATCTCTAAAAAGCCCAGCATAGAGACAGATACGAATGTACTGCATTCACAGTCCAGTTACAGATGCCGCTACACAATACGTAGATCACTGGTCACAGAGTAACAGAGCGGCAACATTTAATGACCGAGTGTGTCCAGTTACTCAGCTGGTATGTATAGTTTCGTCACTTACGTTATATGTACAGGAACGGAATTGCGTTTTTGATGCTACTTATGTTGATGCAAGATTTTTTCGTGACGTAATATTTGGGTAATTAATTGTTTTGGTCTTTATCTTGGTTCATGACTGGCCACAACGCTGCATCTTCCGGGACGTGAGACGCACAAGACTGGTTGTTATTGTGACACTTGGAAGAAGCCTATGTCCAACAGTGGGCGTCTTCCGGCTGAAATAATGATCATGAATCTTTCACTGTTGTCCAGACGGGCAAAGACATCCATCCATTATTTCCATAGTTTCTGGCTCTAGGCCACTTTTTCCAAATTCCTAAGTAAGATATTTAAGCCTCCTTGCTATCTTGCCATCTCCTTCGTGGTCTGCTGCAACCCAGTCATTGTATTTCAGGACACCAGTATTGTGTTTTATGGGTCCAAACTCGATCAGTGACGTGTCCAGCAGACATACTCGTATGTCACTACGATGTGCATAATCATTTAAGGATGTCCGCAATCAAAGATAAACTTGACATTCTGCCGTTAAAGCTTAAATATAACCTAGTAAGACGCCAAGATGATCATGCAATATTAATTCATTAGTAGTTACTCAGATACCCGCGAAACGAGACACAATAGTAAAACAATAACAGCGCGGTCTCATTGGACCGGTTGGGGATTCAAACGTTAAGGTGCAATTAAAAACAACTTTGACCAACAAGTATCATCACTAAATATTGCAACTAAAAACATCTATTGCGTCCAAATTAACGCAAACTTGGCCAATGTCCATTAGCATTTTAACGACGGAACACGCAATAAAAAATGTCTTGTAAGCAATAATTAGGTATCAAAATAACAGTTACACTATACTGTCCGTTTCTTATCCGGACATCTGTCCGTAATAATACAGGAAAGCAGAACAATGCCGTTTGACCTCATATCTTGCTACAAATCTATGTCTCTGGTGGAGAATATTTTGGACAGACGTTTTAAAGGGAAACGCTGCTCGAAATTAGAATTTTGTGGCTGTGGTTGAAGAGAGGGAAGGAAGCGTTTTAATTGTAACTAAAAGAAAGTAACAAAAAAATACAAAATATAAAATCTGGTTGATAACGTATTCGTATTGTAAAGATATCAGAATACCCGAAACATCTATCAACTATACGAATATTTGTTCCGTGCGGGAATCAAATCCCCGACTCGCAGCTCAGCAGCTAATCGGTTAACCAATACGCCAACCATGTTGTAAAAATTACATGATTGGCCTTTTCATATTTCCAGCAAGTTTAGGCTGACTAAATTCGGGTCCCTGATCTGTAGGAATATACAAATACAAACAACCAAAAAAACCGGCCAAGTGCGGTTCCGGACCGTTCATAGCAAAAATATGTTTCTTGTATTGAAGCCAACTTACACACTAAAGTTTTGTGAACATTTCAACTGTCTAGCTATCACAGACAGCCAAACAAACAGCGAAGTCATAGCCCGTTTTGCATAATGTCTTAACGTACAAAGAAAACAATAATAAATCAACAATAAAAACGGCAACGAACCAATATTACGTATTACTAAACAAAAAATATGCAGAAGCAATGTGCAGCCATACAAAACAACTGCAGTCACACATAAATCTAAGCAGATATCTTAAAGATTTGATTAATTGAAACGTCTTCTTGATATTTCAAATGTTTTAGAAAGGTGTAACAAACAGTGACAAATTATGCACTCCGAAACTTGTTAACATTTTGAAACTAGTTTTAAAATGACAGATAAGTATTTAAATACAACATTGTAATCTATTATGATAATCCTGACTAATTAGGTGAAGAATCTATATATACAAAAAGAAAAAAAACTGACTGACTTACAATCCGGTCACATTAACTTGGCGCATCTCTGAAATGCGGGTCGGCAAATGTAAGGTATGGTCAGCATCTTTCTAATCGACATATGCCTCGATAATTTGGCTAGTTCTCTGTTTTTGTTATATAGTTTTTGGACATTATTTCATCGATGCCAAGCGTCAAGTTATTGTGACCGAGTTGTAGAAAAAACACAGTCACAGAAGTACAGTCGAAAGAAGAATTTTAGCACAAAGCTTCCTTATATGATATAGGCGAGCACTAAGGTAGAAGAATATTTCCCAAAATTTACCATCACCTAAGGGGATGGTACGGGGGTCCAAAATTTCTATAGAGAATCCTAATATGACGCGGGCGAAGCCGCTGGCATAAGCTAGTGTGATTATATTGGATTAGAAAAAACAAGTACATATTATAGACGACAAAAATATTCAAGGTTTTGGATTAAAACATTATTGTGACAATGATGAAGTCATGTTGATATTTTGTTTTATTTTTCTAAGTGGTAAGCTTATCATAAAATGTTGCTTAACCTAAAATTAATATGATGCTATGAGTTATTCTAGTTTTATTTTATTGAGAGGCTTAGGTACGTTTGCCATGTGTTTTACTTAACGACATGCGACGTCATGATTAGTATTTCCCTAACATATTTTATACCTTACAGACATTATAAAATAATTACAATTAATTGATAGTAAATAATCCAATGACTTTTCTTACTCTAGGGCGAAGCGGGAGGATATGTCAGACTTTTACTGACTAAAACCTACTCCTATATGCCGGCGAGCTACCCATAGCTCACCGTCCGCCAACTCATGGAAAGAAATAAAAGGAGTTTATATTAGTGAATTCTATAAGTCTTATCGTCTGTTTTTTATATCCTGAGACTAAATTGACACAAATTTACTATAGGAATGATGCCAGTTCTTTTGTGTTGTAATGTCATTTTAGTCTCTGGGTTTAAAAAACAGATGGTAGTGTACCCTCTAAAAATAACATTTTACAATTATTTTCCCGCTTTCCGCTAACGCCTTTAACTTCGACCACAGCGTCCACCGTACAAGGTGTTATTATGTAAATGATGAGAGCTCCGTTTCGGCTGAGTCAATACGGCGGGAAGCAATCGACAACACGTCTGAGCGCCACCAGTACCGCCTCCTGGGTGCTGAGTAGCCTCAAACGAGTGACCTTACTCGATACAGTGATGGAATAAGCTTCCTTTACATTTTCTGTTTTGTTTCTTCTTTATTTTTTGGCGCTATATGTGTCTAGGTGGATTAGGATTCGGTAGAATCGCTGTCGCCGCGCTTGACCTGTGAAAGCGACAACCGGAAAAAAAACCTACTTAGTTTTAGAGGATTCTTATGACTTTTTGACAGTTGTTGTCTCATGGAAAAAATAATGATAAACTAATTACTTTTTTTAACCAACTAACCCTCTAGTTTTTCTCAAAGCTCAATCTTTTACCAAAGCAGCAACGGCTACCAGAAATTGATCCAGCGTATCTTGCTTAGCGCCTAAGGTTTCTTAGATGAATTTCAGCTGAGTCAATATGGCGGGAAGCAATCGACAACACGTCTGAGCGCCACCAGTACCGCCTTCTCAGTGCTGAGTAGCCACAAACGAATGACCTTACTCGATACTGTGATGGAATAAGCTTCCTTAACATATTCTTTTAGGGTATTACTGTTCTGTTCTGTTTCTTCTTTATTTTTGGAGCAATATTTGTCTATGCAGGTTGCGGATTCGGTAGCATCGCTATTGCCGCTCTGGGCCTGTTAAAGCGACCACTTGGAAAAACAATCAACTAAGTTTTAGATGGTTTTTTGACACTAAGGGGTTAGTAGTGCTTAAAGAAACCTAAAACAACTTAACCTTCTACCGAAGCAGCAATCGCAACCAGTGATTGATCACCAGCGCATCTTGCTTATCGGCTAAGGTTCCTAGATAATTATGATGGCCTATTTAACAAATTTAGGAAATAATGAGACCTTTAACCATTAAACCACCTATATCGGATATATCCGGCAGAACAGTCTTATGTTTATTCCGCCAGGGTCGTACATCCACGACCAAATACTTCATCTTGTCAACTCTTCTGTCACCTATAGGAATAGAAGAGTTAAACAAGATAGAGTACTCAGTCGCAAACACCCATCATCATCATCATCATCTGAGCCGAAAGACTTCCACTGCTGGACATAAGCCTCTCCCAAGCGTCGCCACAACGACCAGTCCTATGCGTCTTGCATCCATCGGATTCCCGCAACCTTCATCAGGTCGTCAGTCCACCTTGTGGGAGGCCTTCCAACGCTACATCTTCCGTTACGTGTCCGCCACTATAGAACCTTCTGTCCCCACAAACACCTGATGTTACCAATAGGACACGAAAGCATTCGGCGGATCAACCCGAGACGCAAGCGGTTAAAGGGTTAGATCACAAAAGTGTAGACAACAATGTAGATAATTTATAATAAATGCACCTGCATATCTAAATCAAAACCATTCAAGCCATTAAATCATTTACTTAAACCTTATAAGGCACAAAGTGTCACTTAAGGAAACAACATTACTACTGATACTGGTAACATCTTGTATCAAATGACGTCAGGTCACGATTTTAGCGCGAAGCAATTTAATCAGAGTTGAGCATAGTGACAGTTGCACTGAATTATGGCTTATCGTGATGCCTACTAGTAGGGTAAAAGAGCCAGAACTCAGAAGGTTTATTAAGAATATGGCATTGAGTACTTAGTCTATTAGATTTGTCTCAATCTCAACATACCTGGTTATGTTTGATTAACTATGTTAGAGTCGGCTACCAGTGAAAAGAAATGCTAGCTGCATTTCTTATAATTACCAAGATTTTACATGGAGCCTCCAAAATCCAGTAATTGGATAATACAATAGCTATCCCTTGGAGAGACTGGTGTCAAACTTCCCGCTTTTTGAGTAACTGTAACGATACGATTATAACTGACAAAGATTAATAAACGACAGCCAAGATCAATTGCGTAACGTGCTTTCCGATATCAACGATTTAAGAAGATAATAATAATGAATCCAGAATGCTTGCAAAATGGCAAATAGTGTAAATTAGTAGATGAAAAAATATACAACTTCAAACGCAATTCAAGCGCATGCTTACAGTGGTATCTTCGATACTATATTCGTGTGCTGTAAAAAAATAGACGTACGTTCAAAAATTAAGTTGGTACTAAAAATAAACAATTATGTTAAAACTAATATATAAATAATTATTTTATCCTTCTGTCCATTTTATTTTGTGAGGCTACAAATACGCTCGCAATAGTTTACTTATTGTACTAGGTTTAGTCACAACTAGGATATGATTAGGCATATTGTATGTAAATCGTATTACAGTCATCTTTCTTTTATTACCATCAATGAATCTTGTATTGCGGAAGCAAAATATGGATGAGCAGGTGCATATTCTAACGAGTTAACAATTGCAATACGAGTACAAGTTACGAAAAACGACATCAATATAGTCGAGAAAAAAATAACGATACAGGAGAGACTTAAAAATGTATAAGATTGACAAGACAAGCACTTTCGAAATGTAACGTGGATAAACTTAAAGAAAAAATAGATTACCTAAATAGCGGTACAGGTAATTGTTAAAAACTTAAAAATATACAGTATTGACAAGCATCGTTGAAATATAACGTGGATGAACTTAATGAAGGATAAAATGATGGATGCGAGACTCATAGGACCAGTCGTTGTGGCAACGCTTGGGGGAGGTCTATGTCCAGCAGCGGACGTCTTTCGGCTGAAATAATGATGATAATGATGAGTCGATATTAGGCACTAATCAAATGTTTGTCACTTTCATTAATTGTCTTTCTCTAGATCAAGTAACGTCTCCGCTCTGAGCTTAGCTTTTCTGTTTAAGAGTTAAACTTAGTGCCAATTTTAGTAATGTTTAGAATTAGTTTAAAGAAAATCAAAACGCTATTAGTCCTATAAACTACTGAACTAATAAGTTATGTCTAATTTTTTTTTTAAATTTCGTTTTTAGGAGTAATCTAACTTACTAATCGCAAGTCCAGCCAAAAAATTTAGCACCTCATAAAGATTCAAACGTCAAGCAAAGGACTTTACCTTATCGAGAGCCCAATCTGTGGCGTCAATAGAGGTGTTACTATGTATACTTTTTTGCGTCTTTTTTTTCTGAACAAAGTACGCAAGAGTACCGACTTCTTCACAAGTTGTTTTGCATTTTTTTCCTCATGTTATCTTTTAGAATATCAATGTCCGATGACAATTTCCCGGACACTGTATCGGTGATATCATCGCGACCTAAGATCAAGGCTTCTTGTAATAATAATGTTTGAATGCACAATCATTAAAAATCATTGTATTTGTTTTTATCACTTTTATTAAGGAACTATTTGTATGGAATTGTTTGGTGATAATACAATAATTTGTAGGTACTTTGATTGGATGTAGGAAAAATCTTCTTAATTTTTTTTGAACTTTGATTGTGATTATGACGCAATTGAAAAAAAGTCAAAAGAAGCTATTAATTTATTTTTAATCAACATACAAAAACTTTAACAAGCTCTTAATACTAGAAAACAGTGACTTCAAATTCTACGGTCTTTGACACATTTTTTTCTCTGAACTACATAATTACAACAGTTTTTAGTTCATTAATTACTAATTATCGACCTGATGGCGATAGACATGTCCGAATGGACGGTGGACGGATGTACAAACGCTTATAATAATCATTGCCAATCTACTGCGACGATCTTCGCTTCATCATTGCCTACGCTTTCAACTGTTTGACAACGATGGACTGTAGTATATGCAAAATGTAGATGAAAATGACCAAGAAGTGATACAGATGTATCAAAACTATGAGACAGTTTTGATACATCTGTATCCTACAATGGCTATGAAATATCGGCGTAGACGATCAACATCTTACATGCAATTAACTAAGTTCTTTCCAAATTATTTCATTTATAATATGTTTCATAGAGTGCAACCGTCTTTATTTTAACGTTTCACTTTTTTAGTGGCTTTGTGTAGATTTTATTCAATAACAATATTTACCACAACACTGCTTTCACTATCTTCAGTCGTTTTCAATTCCCAGTTTTTAGATATAGCGTATTTCTACTAATCAATAGATATAGCAGAATCGTAACCTAATCCCAAAATGTTCCCATCTTCATCTCAAATCTTCCATATACTATAGTGCAGGCGGCATATTTTTTGTCACAGCACCGATAAGATCGCCGACGGAGCGATCGGCTCACAATGGCTCCGTAATTGACAAACCATGACTCGATAAAGTCAAGGCTCCGGCCACACTTGTCTCCCAAACCCCATCACGTTCACGTGCGATTTGATTGAATTCTTCTAAGATTAGTGGATTAGTAGGTACTTCTTGTATCACGTCTCGTTATTTTATGCTTTGAGTTGTATTACGAGGACAATTTATCGGTAGTTGTACTATTACGTTCTGAAGAACGGTGACACGTTTTTAATCTTCTGTTTCTATATTTTTTTCTACACTATGTGTGCCAATAAAACAATTTTCTTTCTTACTTTACACTTTGTATAAAAAATACGTTCTTTAGAAATGGGCTTTATCGAAACGACTGAGGTTATATTCATTGACGTATAACCTAGTAATTACAAATATCATAATATTTTAAGTGAAAACTTTCAAAAGAATGCTTGGTAACATAAACTACGTCATTCAATTTATTAAACAAATACTAAAGAATGCTTCTGGAGTGGCGGCAACGTACCGGGAGATGCAACGTTGAAAGGCCTCCCACAAGGTGTACCGATGACCTGGCGAGGGTTATGGGAATCTGATGGATGCGAGACGCACAAGACCGGAGGCCTAAATCTAGCAGTGGACGTTTTTCGGCTGAGATGATGATGATGATGACTAAAGATTTCAAAGAAGAGACGCCTTCATAGTAACAAAATTTCTTTTCAGCGAAGCGTTTTTTCCATTAAAACTATACATTAATCTGGATATATTATGTATAACTAATACTTTTATACTGAGACGAAAAACAGACAACCACGACGTAGGTAATATTGGCACTCATACGTGAATAACAGCTATAAATCACGAACGTCATTTTAAAATAATCTATTGTATCGATACGAAAAAAGTATAAATACGTCTGTATGTACCTAACTGTTTTTCAATTTTTTGTTGATCAAACACTGTTGTAAGTTTAACCGTGGAAAGCTCTTTATAATATTTTTAACCACAAAGGCTGTTTGCTTGGTGACTTACCTAATATGCGTTAAGTAGATAATAGTATAGAAGTCCGTCTAATTCATTTATTGGCTATATTAGGACTATAATCGTGTTACCCCAGTTAATGGGTTGTGGAGGTCTGGTAGGCAGCCGCTCCTCGTAAAATACTGGTATTCAGCAAAATCCGGCTTGAATGGAAGCCGACCCCAATTTAGTTCGGAAAAAGGCTAGGCAGATAATGAATTTAAACTATAACATATCATATCTTACAGAATAATAGTTTCTAACGGTATGGTTAGTACTGTTGCTAAGCGATCGCTTGTTACGCTGCGTGTTACGGATTCAACTCCTGAACGGACCAAATATTTTGTATGGCCTACAAATTAGTTGTTAAGGGTCTGGGTTGCCTTTCTGTTTACGTACATGCTCTCGATGTAGAAGTAAGTAATAAAGTCGTGCAATTTTTTTTCTTTAAAGATACAAACTAAAGCATGGACAGAGTGAAAAACAAGTATGGGAGCGAATACTGGGAGTGACTATAAAGAAACACAAATAAGAAATCATTTTGCGCCGACCTCAAAGATATTGAAACAAAGACTGATAATGATGATGACTTATAATGATGGATATCGAAACTGAATGCCTTAACAATCGACGTACTTCAGGAATCGTAGGACAACTCCTGGATACGCGTTTTTCAGTTGGCAAGTAACAGCTAGCACACCGTTCGATAAGGAGCAAGTCCGGGTCGTCGGCACGTCGCGTTCTACGTGCGCCTCAAAGAAATGTCAGCTAAATTGATGAAGTCCGCTAGTGCCGGAACTTGCTAGGTCTTAGAGTTGTTTGCAAACGTTACCGTAACCCTGGAACGCAAACGGCAACTGAAGAAAATCAGATGTGATTAGGTCAGTAAAAGGCTTATACTTTACTTACAATCTACTACATAAAATCAAGAATCAATTTGATGATTTAAATTACTACCGAAAAAACAAATTACCAATAAATCAATATTAACGTTTTTAAATATGATACGAGAATTTATTAATGTCGAGAACAATGATGTTAAAAATTAAAAAGTGCAAACCTTTAGACAAAAAGCAGACATTGAAAATAAAAGACATCAGTCACGCCTAGCAGAAGTCTAGGAGTACCCAGCTGTTACCGATTATCACGAAGTTGATATAATAAAGACAATATTTTCCTTAATTATTTCTCATAACTTACACGGGGAGATACGTTTGACGCTGCACGACTTGACAGTCATATTTATTTGCGTAGGTACACGTATTATATTTAAATAGATACGTAATAGAAGAGACAAATACCTTGATAGTATATCTCCATAAATCTGAGTCAGAATTTCAACGAACAATTGAATAATTTCGTGCAAAAAGTTCATACATTCCAAAGGCGTTGCTGTACTCGCCAGGTCAGCACCCACTTTAAACTAAAAGCACAAAATCACAGTGCACGAAACCTTGTCATTAAATCTGACCAGTAACCACAAATAACCAACTATTATGCCCATTATAGCCAAGACCTTCTGACTAATTTCTGAAAAGCTTGCCCAGCCTTCGACACCTAAACGATCAAAAGTCGTGCCCGCGTATCGTTGAAAACGTTTAATCGGTTGCCTTCCGTCATACATACATACACTTCCGTCATTGATTGCAGCCGACCTCAACATCAGTTATTTAGATGTCACGACCGATTCTCGATTCAAATCACGATCAATAAAGGTCATGGCTAACACATAATAAGCGTTGAATACTTTTTGGTAATGTCCACGGGACGCAAACGAGAATCTATTGCACAGAGTAATTAAATCTCAAACCGAAAATATACTATCCTCAAATCTGATAATGTTTTTGGGTATTGATTTGTTAGGCTATGGCTGTCTGATGTAAATAAAGACGAGTATAATTTGACTGACATATCTTTTGTGATGACCACAACGTATGACCATTAATCATACTTTTTTGTCACCTGTTCGCTAACATGACGAAATTATGTTCTTTGTGACGGCATTGTAGGGTGTTCCTTGATCATGGGAGCCTAGTCATCGCGACCCATAATTAGTTTTTAAATTGGATGCCGAGCAAAAAACCAGAGAAGTCCCCGTTATTATGTTCTAACGAAATTTTTATTTGGAATTTTTCATGATTGGATTTGACAAATTACTGCGGACCGTCGATCAATTTATTTGGTCGTTAGTCATTACTGTTTTTCTTGCTATCGAGATTCTTATTCTTTGCTGATTTTCATATATTCATGATCATAGACATGCGGTTTTTTATTTTGTTTGGGATGCACCGTTAATCTTTGTCATGAATCAAAATAGTGTTTCTTTTTGCATTATTAGTGACTCACTAAATATATCTATATTTTTATTTTTATTCTATAACATCGTTATTTTAATATTTAACTCAGCGGGGCTCTTTTGTAAATTGATCCCGTTATTCTACTACATTAAAAGACATTATCCATCCGTGTTTTTTTGGAAGAGTTGACCTACTCGATGACACTCCTAATTCGGGGATTACCTAGATGACAAATGTTGAATAACAAGAACATTAAAGTTTAATCCGTCGTTTTTGGAGACAAACCGATTTCACTTCTAAGGATTTGTGTGTATCATTAATCATATGACACATATTGTCACTTAACTTTCTAATTTAGTATTAAGATCGGAAGTCTCTTTAATCACTAATTAATTCACCTTTTACTGTTGAATAAAGATCTCTATTATGCGCGGTAGCTACAATGACATCATTAATAGCACCTTACTCTATAGATTTATCTAATTTACCGTCTCAAGTGTTACGTAGAATGATTTGCTCATTCACTTAAGTAATACAATCTTCAAGTGACAAATTATGTCTCCCGGATTCTGTAGCGATAAGATTGAGATCCATTAAGTTTAGAGATTATGCAAAGTGATTTATTGTCTTAGTCGCGTTTCTGTTGCTAAATAAAATGAATCTTGTGAAATTGGGTTTTGATTATTTTGCCATAGTTTGGAATTATAACGAAACTGTAAAGGATTTGGTGAGTTTGCTCATTTTCTAGTGAAAAAAGGATTGCTGCATTGAATAAACACTAAAGTCGTTAAAGAGCCAAGTTACTCCTTGTACCTTATTTTTTATGTTATTAATCTTTGATATAAATAATAGAGCAGAAGTGATTTTATCTAGGGTAAATGATCAGAATGAGTTAAAATATAATGGAACTATAGTGATCTGTTTACAGACTTGAATCTCTTCTCTTTCAGATCAACAATGCATTTATCGTACAATCTTTCCACCATATATTGCCTTACTGGGTGGCAATCCATCCCCAGTCCCTACAAAAGTAGTACATTCTCATAGCATAATCACCATAAAACTCAGTGAATAAACATATCCGACCGATACCCGTCGATCACAAGTCATGGAAGAATCATTCTCCTTGAAAATAGAGGCAGCTGAATATAAAACTTAATATGCCAAAGACACCCTTCAGATAAGCGCCATTATATTCAAAGTTCCACGAACAAGACGTCAATGGGATTTAAATACGTCTCTCTTAGGTATCCCACGGGGCGTTTTGGGGCCCTTAAATGTGTTGGAGAAGAAATTGTGTAGGCATTGTAATAATCTGCTCTCTATTTATCTATATCTGAATAATTATATTCATTTGACGTGAAGTTTGTAACAAATTTCGTTTAGCTATCATAAAATTGCGTTCTTTGATTTTGTCTTTATTTCTTCTTTTGGATATCTTAACCTTTTTTGGATACTTTACTTTCTTTTCCTAAGTTTCTATTACGTTCTTAAAATAATGATTAGGATTATCCGTTTATATCATTGTATCCAAATCAACTTCATTTCTTAAGACTTCTTTCTTACGTTAGTGAGAAAGAAGTATCCTATCTCCGCTCACTTCCCAGCTCCAAGTCTTCAGTCAAGAAACAATCGGGCAAGCCGACGGCGACCGCTCCACTGTACTGTCAATCGTATCATTAAGGAACCCCGATGGTGGGTCACACATCAACCAAGCACTTCATTAGCCACTCTTCAAAGTACGTGAGACACATTCCAGATGGATTTCGCAATGCTTAAGTGGATAGGAGATTGATGTATAATGGTGGGAATTAAGCTTGGTGATTTTTATTCTTATTGTGTCCGATAGGACATGATTTGGCCAGATTAATGAGATGTTGGTTTATGGAATTTATAGGAATAAGGGTTATTTTTTGGAAATATATTTTGAGCACCCAAAATCAGTAGACGTAAATTGGTTAGTCATTAAAAGTCGACAAAGTTTATTTCAAATTAAATTTAAAAAAATTGTGATTGAAACAGTCCATTAGCTATTGTACATCCTTATAAATATGACTTGAAAATCCATCAAAATTATCCAAACTGTAGCGGGCCTAGTATAGCACCCTGCAAATCCACGTAAATAAAATCAATTCTTGCAGGCCAATGTGATAGACATTGAAGTATTCTGACTGGTCTCTTTTACACATAAGCAATAGATTATTTTTAGGAATGACAGACTATTTCAGCATCGGTTTACAGAAATATAAAAGATTGTCATCTGCATGCGTCAGTCCCAAATCTGTTTTATAGGAAATTTATTCACAAACACATTTACTTTTTATGACTTTTTTCATTGCATAATAAAACCATTTTCAAATCATTTCTAGTTTTGATGTCATGTGACGGATGTTTCTCTCTCTAGAGATTCATTTCGTATTGAGTTTAATATGTTTTTAAATCGTTTATCATAAATGTAGACTATTTTGAGATTTTTTATATGGTAGATTTTTTATATGGTTGATTTTTCCTTGTATCTTTGGTTATAGCACTAGCTTCTGGCTGTTGCTTTGCCCAAAATTGAATGTTATCCCGAGAGAATATACTCCTAGGATAAAATTAATATCTTATACCTTAATCCAAGAGGTAGTGTAACCGTGTGCCAAATTTTATCCCACTCTGTTCTAGACAGAATAATAGTATTGAATATAGATTTTTAACATAAATGGCTATACTTATTGATGTACGTTGGGTAATATTTCTATTTCTGTTTCGATTAATGTTATTTTGCAAGTGATAACCATAATGTTTTTGTTTAATTTACACAAAAAGTATTCTTTAATTAGTTTTATTTGATTGGGCTCAAAAAATAAATAAAAACACAGTACAATCCTGTACATTTGATTTTTATCTAGCATGGCTTGCAATCGTCATGACAAGCAAAATAATTATGACATGACATGCAACATAATTGAAAATATTTGCATTATTGTTTCACTTGGCAAATAAATGAGACTTGTAATAGGTATGAACTTTCTTTTTGACCAGATCTTAATTTGGCAAATAATTTCACCTGCCTAAGACCGGAATACTGGTAGTTAATCACTTCTCCGTAAGTGATTATGGTTCAACTCTAAGCCGTTACTCACATACCAACTCCTGCGCATCCAAATTTTATTGATACTTCATTTATCTCATGACAGTTCGTTATAACACTTTCCTGTGACCCTAACCAAACGAATGCATAAAAATAAATATCTTCGAAAACATGACTAATAATCCTTCAATATCTTCATATTGCATATTCAAAATTGATGTAAAAAAAAGTTGTACTCTCACGTCGACCTGTTTGGGCCGTCTATCAACGTATGACGTACTGAGAACCTTCTTTTGCATCACAAAACTCTACATCCTCTACAAAACTGAACTTTATCATAATAACAATAAGATCTAATGTTAATTTGTCCGTGTGTATGATGGATTGTTGTGGTGTATGTCGGGATGTCAAAGCGTCGCGAACGAGCGCCGACGCAGGACAGTCTCGTGCTGAGAGTAATCTTAGTCGACCTCGCGGCTAGGGATGGGCCTGATCAGAGAAAGTATCGATATCGAGATTTAGCGGTTGGTGGTCTATTCAGCGCCACCATTAATTGGAGATAATCTCCAAAAAGTTACGTAGGTTGTGTTGATTAGAACATGATTTTTCACATTCAAAGCTATCAGAAACCCAATCAATCGAAGAATAAAATCTGTTGAACAGAAAAATAGGTACCATGACAGAAAATATTTTATCAAGTAACTTACCGCAATTTTACCAAGTTGTGTGGTGGGCAGTATATCATCTATCTGGCGTCAAACATCTGGTAATTCGAGATTAACTTAACGCTTTCTATCGATATCGAGTCTTAAAGTGATGGGACAGCATCATTATTGTCTCAACGGGGCGCTCGGGTCAGAGAGTCGAGACAATCTGTCAAAAGGAAAGAATCACACACGAACGAGCCGAGTCCCGCAACGCCGCCCTATTAATCATATTTCGACCTTTTTTTACCATTTCCGAACGTGTGTTCTCTCAGATAATGGCTACTATTCTGACGGCAAAATCACAAAGACCTTTGTCACACAGCAATTAGCATTTAAACCCTATTCTATACACATTAGAGTCGGATTTTGATTGACAAATACCCACGTGTGGTGGACTCCCAACAAGCGGTAAGGTCTTTTAGACAATACTTGTCGTTTGATTCGAGATGTCATGTTTTCTGATAAAATCTTGACGAAAATTTCGTTCTGACGGGGTCAAATTTGGTGCGGCCGTGTTCTTCAATTACATTTGACATAGTTGAGTCCGAAGTAATGTACGTTTGTTTGTGTATTTAGATCATCTATCTGATTAGTCTGGCGATTTCGAAATGTTTTGACATGGCGAATTGTGACAGGTAATGTAGATTGCGCAAGAGTGCGGGCTGAAATAGGCAGTTTAAAACTCGTTGTTGTATATATTCAGCCTTCAAATGCCCGTGTTAAAATTTCAAGATCATAAGTAAGATAACGATTTGAAGATAAACGGTTCTGTGAAGTCTAAATAGTCAAGTTTAATGCGTCAGCACCTCTTGGAGTCAATCGGCAAGTAACACGTTTAAATTACCATTGTTTAGCACTGAGTAAGCTTCAGTCCTTACATCATGCGTGGGAATATTAGCAGGTGCTACAGAATCAGATTTATCATTGTCCTCTTTCGATAGGGCGATATCACTATCTAAATCTAGTTGGAGCACTGTGGATTGTTTCCTCCAAATGTCAAGAGAGTTACTCATTGCCGCTTTAGACCCATAAACTGCATCAGCTATACGTAAGTAAACCTTCTTTTACACCTTCAGGGATTCAAGGCAAATATCTGGTATATTAAGGCATAATTATAAAGTATTAATTAATAATTAAGATATCAACATTAAATCAAAACCAGCACTTCATTAACTCATCAGTGACATTGAAAACGAAGCATTATTAATATTTCGTGACAATTCCATAATAGGTAATGCCTCCAAAACTTGCTGTTAATCATTTGACTCTTCGTTTTATTTACCGCCAATTATGAGAGCAAAGACCTTTGTATCTTCTTCAATAAATGTTAATTTCGCTTGGCAAATGTTTTGCGGTCTATTTGAAGTGTTAATATTGTACTTGACATAGATTTTGGTAAGGTGCTCAAGCATAGCCCGGGGCGACATGTGGGCGATTCCGTTGACATTTTGTGTGAACTCCGTATTTGAACTTGCTTCAAGCTAGGAGCTTAATGTCTTTGCATTTGTCTTTGTTTAGTTTCAGTATATGGCAAAGGCTAATCAGTCCTGGAGGCTAGAGAACTGTAACATCAAGGGGAGTGACCACATCTGTGCTACAGGAGTTAGTAAAAGCACGGTTATTTGTAGATTGTGAAATATTAGTTGCGTAGTTATTTATATGTAACTTGGGATAGGTCCGTTAAATACATGCTTGATGCCTTGGAGTCGATTGAGAAGCGAGCCAAGAGGATCATCGGTAATAATGCACTTGTCGAGTCAAAACTCCAAAGTCTCCGACGCCGAGTTGATAGCCTGTCGATTTCTATGGTTACATTTCGCGGAGTTTGTATTGGAATTGCATAATTTAATTCCACCAAGTCCGTTCCATTATCACACCAATAGACTTATGGCGTTGAGCCATCGGTGCAGGAGACCTACCAATCGGTACTAAGCGTTTTAGGAATACTTTCATTATGCGTACAGCTAAGATGTGGAATTCCTTGCCGCAGTCTGTGTTTCCTGATAGCTTTATTCTAACGGTATTTAAGTCAAAGTGAATAGGTTACTTCTAGGCAAGCATGCTCCATCGTCAGCCACCATATTACTTACCATCAGATGAGATAGTGGTCAAACGCGAGCCTATCAACAACAAAAAACAACTAAAAATTCGCAGCTTCTTAACAGCAACTGTAAGAGTATTTGTTTTTTTCTTTATAAGCTCTCTATGATTGGTAGTTAAACGAAACGTTTTTTTTTTTTGGTTTTGCTTGACTTAGTTATTAACGTTTGAATCCCCAACCGGTCCTATGAGACCGCGCTGTTATTGTTTTACTATTGTGTCTCGTTTCGCGGGTATGTGATAGATTAATATCTATTTTTAAGCCTTGTGTTTAACATAACCTGGCACCGTTATGTAATAATTGGTTTGTCTTTAGCAAAAATATCTTTTTGTATATTTCTAAATCGGTCGTGAGCTTTTAACAAAAATAAAATATATTCAATCATATCAACAAGACATGAGCATACAACTTGTACATAACATATCCCCATCAATCTATTTCCCATACAAAATTCAATACATACGTAAAATGACAGGTTCTCGTATATGTAGATGTGTATGACCCTAAGGTCGTCGAGGTCCCCGATAGCATCGACTTGGGCCCGTCTAATTGTGACATCACGGATACAATTCATCAGTCAGATTTTGTGACCTTAGTGTCACGATGGAAGATGTGGGAAGGTATAGATTGTTCAGCGATGAATTTGAAGATTCATTAATTTTGATATCTATAGTTTTAAAATTAACAATCAAGATAGTGGTGTTGTTTAAAATTGACTTATTATTTACCGTTAAATAAACAGTAGTATTATCTAAGATCGCAAAAGCAGCTTCCGTATCGAGGATTGTCTGATTTTATAAATGTTATTTTTTGAGCGGTGGGAAATCTTTATAGGACTTCTCCTGGCAATAAGTGGAGTGAAAAGGAGTCTCTAACTTTTACAGACTAATACCCAACCGAATGCCTTCCTTTTAAATTCCTTGGTCATTTGAACAATTCCGCAATTTTATGGAGGAAATAGAATTTTGATGTAATTGATAATATCGATTACATCAAAATTCTAATAGAACAACAGTTTGTTTAAATTAAAAATATTATTTTTAATTTAAACAAACTGTTGCTCTATATCTACCATCTTAGGTCCAAATATTATAATTATTATGGAAATATAAATCTCGAACTCACCGTCATTTTTCTCTGATAAGTTTTTGTGGCTTCTTCTGATAACAATGAACCCTAGGCCAAAAATCATACCACCTTCGTAATAATTATCATAATAATATCGTCATCATTTCAGCCGTCCACAGCTGGACATAGGCCTCCCTTAAGTGTCGCCATAACGACTGGTCCTATGCGTCTCGCTTCCAGCAGGGAGGCGGTCCAACGCTGCGCTTTCCGGTAGATGCGCAGTTGCTACTCCAGAATCTTTGACCCTCATTTATTATTTATTTATTTATCTTTCTTACAAAAAGAGGTAAGTAACATTATAAACTAAGCCCCACAAAACCGTTGCAATGGTTTGACTGTGGGGTCAATGAGTCTCTGATCATCGCCTTCTACTTTTCGCGCTTCCAATTGTCACTTAAGTTTGGTTGTTCTTCGCGTTACATCGTTAACCTTGCTTCTCCCTCAGATAAAGCCACCAAATAAAGTCAAAGTAATCACAACAAAATCAGTAGGTACGCATGTCTCCGTACATAATCGTGAACATAGTTAAATAATGATTAGTCACGTCTAAATGTAATCAAATCTATCAAGTAGGCGTCTCCTTGTTCAAATCGTGAGAACAACAAAATTGATTTCTTATTAAGTGCTATTTGTCATTGAGTCAAGTTTTTGTTTGTTATACGTGATATGTTATCTTTGTTTTTGAAGTTTTTCCTTGCGTTATTTTTAAGGGTTTTCTTTTTTTATTGTTACTTTAGTTTATTAATGTTTTAACTAAGTTATGTATACCAAACTATTCATATTCAATACTTTGGCAAAAACCTCTTCTTACAGGTTAGAGCAACTCAAATAATATAGGGCTATTTTAATCAAATTTAATATTGATCTTATCTATTAAATCTTTTCCGAAATTACACTTCCATGAAATGCATGGTTGATATCAGATAGGTTAGGGTTCAGGAGCGAAGCTGTAAATTTAGTAGGTATTATAAAATATCACATTGCATTTTTGAAATTTACTGTACTTATAGTCATAGTAATTTAAGGTAGGGGATTCTGACATGTCATATACAGAATATTACATTGTAGCAAGCAATTATTATCAATAAGTTATATTATTCATCAATATCAAAATAATAAATTTCGTCACACTAACAGAAGAAAATACAAGAAACATTTACGTAGAAGTCAAATCACACATAAATATAAATTAAACCGAAGAATTTAAGAACCGAGAATTGGATTAACTGAAACCTATAATGCTTGTTTACTTGACAAACCAGCAGGTAATAAGACGTCATGTTTTCCTGATATATTTCTTTCTGTAGTAATTTTAGCACGTAATTTTTTGTAGTTGTTATAATTCGTTAGAAGACCATTGGGTTTTTATGATTATATCAGACAACAGCACAAATTGCTCGGGGACTTTACAGATCAATAATTTAGTCGTGCTTGTTTGTGATATTACTAACAATGTTATAAGATAATATGATGTAGGTACTGTTGTAGGTATAGTATACTCAGTTTTAGTAAAAGCAGATATTTTGATGGTTACAACCACATACAACTCTACTATCTTGTTAACAACAGAACATCTATGATCTTAATTTTGGCGTGCAGTATTCTTTATAAGAAAATTTGAACATGGATACTTTGCTCCATCATCATCATCATCATCATCATCATCTCAGCCGAAAGACGTCCACTGGTGGACATAGGCCTCCCCCAAGCGTCGCCACAGCGACCGGTCCTGCGCGTCTCGCATCCATCGGATTCCCGCGACCCTCGCCAGGTCGTCGGTCCACCTTGTGGGAGGCCTTCCGACGCTGCGTCTTCCGGTACGTGGCCGCCACTCTAGAACCTTCCGTCCCCATCGACCATCTGTTCTACGAGCAATGTGCTCTGCCCACTGCCACTTAAGTTTGCTCCATAGCTCGCTGGAAAACCTAGCAGTCATATACAAGAAACTAAAATAATCATAATCATCATCATCATCTCAGCCAAAAGACGTCCACTGTTGGACATAAGCCTCCCTAACCTAACTTAGGTTAAGTATTAATAGATAATAACTTATACAAATACAACATAGGCACACTCGCTCACACACAGGCGTTGAAGTACTCCTTTACTTTGCTGTCATCCGGAAACGTGTCCAAATGACTGGGAGCATTATTACAATGAAGATCATTGAAAACACGTTTCAGACCAGAATCAAGAGGACTTCTTTGTTTTCAGCATCCTGGTTCAATGTGTCTTTCAAGACGTCTACCGTGATATTGACGATATTGATCTCTTCTGTATCACCGTCTACCCAACGCTAGTTTAGACGGCTCATGTGTTTTTGACCCATTCTTGGTATAGGCTTTACCACAAAGTTTCCTATTGTTGTATGTAATTTGAATTCTTCTTTACTTAGTAAAACTACTGTTATCGACAGCAATTAAATTATGATTTCCTGAGAACCATAAAGAAATTCCGCACAACTTAAGAACTGAATTATGTGACCATAATTAAAACTAAGACTTTCACCAAAACAAACGATTGTTTAAAAAAAATTATAACAAAGGAACAACACATTATGCAAATAGTACGACAAATAGCTGTTGCTCAATACGAATATAAAATATTCTCAACTTAAAACAATACAGCATTTAAAAATACAAAACCCTTTCTTATCTTAACCGACATCCACGAAATGTTGAAATGTCGCAAGACAAAAGACCGTGTGAAACTTACTCTTGCTTAAGAAAAAAAAATACCGGCCAATAATTCACTTAGGTGGTACGATGAGACAGATTGGTCATTTCAAAAATTGTCTAGCTTTAGGCATCATAATTGAGTTTACGAAACCCCATTGCATAAGTTGGTCACAACACTATTTTTTATTCTGTCTTCTACACGCAACCTTTCTAATGCCTCGTCTTTGTTTTTGAGGAAGTGTCAATTGCTCTTATTTCGTTTGTGTATAGTTCATTTTTGCTTAGCTTTATAATTAAGGCTGTTAATGTTTGTAGAGCACAATATGACAGTTAGATCACGAAGATCACATACTAAATTGAAGCGGGTAACCTTGTTCAGATTTGTCGTCTTTAATATATGGACATTTCGATAGAGATCTTTGAGCTTTTAAAGAAGTAAATGATTCTGATCTTTACTTATATCTGCATAATTTTGGTGTGCATTCGCGCAGCGGAATTTTGTTGAATTTAAAGATTTTAAGTATGCAGATATTTAGTGTATGACGTCGTGTAATTGTGTATGGTAAAAAAAAAATTGTGCACGCAGCCATTGTGGAGAAATTAACCAAAAACTGATTCCGCTGGGCGAACGTTGTCCTGGCGGAACTTTTTTTAATCCATGGACTTTAGAAGAAAAGAGATGTGTCCAAAAATTAGTGTGTATTTGTGTGTAATTGTGTATGTATGAATAAAAGTAGTGCATGCATAAACTTCGGAGAAAGTCAAGTTTCCGCTACGCGAACGTTTGGCCATTAGCTAGTTTTCATATAAAGCGCTTACATAGAGAGCTGTAGATTTTTACATACATTGTTTTGAATTTGTTTATATTTGTTTAAAAAACAGATTTAGAAAACATCGTAGGGATTAAAAGATAAAAATATAAACGTAAAATACGCTTATTAGGTCTTAGTTCTTAAAGTATGCACTTTGGGGTCTAGATTTTCACGTTTATACAAACCTTGTAAGTGTCTGTAACATGTTGCCAAGTATCAATGATGTTCCGTTAGTAATTAAAGAGTTATAGGACAATTTACCATGAATAGATCACTGTTTACAAAGCAGTCAAATATCACGACGTTCTAAAGGAATTGCATGGTAAAATGAATGTCAATAATTAGTGTATTCATTCAACTATTCTTATGCAAAATTTCATGTCATTAAATTCAGTAATTAAAGAAAAACAATTATAATACTGACGAAGCATCGAAATCCTACATAACCCGACCAAGTTCGGATGGCTACAAAAAAGCGGCCGTGCCATATATCTAAGAAACGTTCTTAACCTTCCAATATAATATTTATTAATATGGTAAAGTTGCGTACACAAGCGTTAGGAAGAAATAAAACAATTGCATTTCTTGAATTAAAAATATTTTTTTAATAATAACGCCACTATCGACGATAAAATAAATCCTCAATTAACAAATACTTCTATATTACACTAAAGTTGCAAAGGGGAACACTCGTGCATGCCTAGTCTATTGGTTAAATAGTGTAAGCTACAATATGATAAATATTTACCTAAACAGTAGTACTTATATGTGGTAATTATTTAATTTCCCTAAGGGGTCTATAGTTAGAATCCTGATCCGTGAAATCTTCAATAGAAATTAGCTGTATAAATTTTATTTGTCTTAAATAATATATCTAGATTATATCTCAAGTCTCAAGTGCATACTTAAATAAAGTACGTACGTAAATACATAGTACCTACTTTCTGTCATAGTCAAATACATTTAAAAAAGTAGGTGTACGAAAATAAGTGACCTATAAATTATATCGAAACAACAATTGTGTTATCACCTATACCAATTCAATACCGGTATTATAGTGTAAATTTTGGAATGTTACCTAAATATATTGCACGGCCGCTTTTTTGTAGCTATCCAAACTTGGTCGGGTTAAGTAGGTTTTCGATGCTTCGTCAGTATTATAATTGTTTTTCTTTAATTACTGAATTTAATGACATGAAATTTTGCATACGAATAGTTGAATGAATACACTAATTATTGACATACATTTTACCATGCAATTCCTTTAGAACGTCGTGATATTTGACTGCTTTGTAAACAGTGGTCTATTCATGGTAAATTGTCCTATAACTCTTTAATTACCAGCGGAACATCATTGATACTTGGCAACATGTTACAGACACTTACAAGGTTTGTATAAACGTGAAAATCTAGACCCCAAAGTGCATACTTTAAGAACTAAGACCTAATAAGCGTATTTTACGTTTATATTTTTATCTTTTAAGCCCTACGATTTTTTATAAATCAGTTTTTTAAACAAATATAAACAAATTCAAAACAATGTATGTAAAAATCTACAGCTTTCTATGTAAGCGCTTTATATGAAAACTAGCTAATGGCCAAACGTTCGCGTAGCGGAAACTTGAATTTCTCCGAAGTTTATGCATGCACTACTTTTATTCATACATACACAATTACACACAAATACACACTAATTTTTGGACACATCTCTTTTCTTCTAAAGTCCATGGATTAAAAAAAGTTCCGCCAGGACAACGTTCGCCCAGCGGAATCAGTTTTTGGTTAATTTCTCCACAATGGCTGCGTGCACAAATTTTTTTTTACCATACACAATTACACGACGTCATACACTAAATATGTGCATACTTAAAATCTTTAAATTCAACAAAATTCCGCTGCGCGAATGCACACATAATTTTGTCCAAGTATGTTATCAAAAGGTGCAATGTTTATGATTTGTCGACGAAAGATTAAGAATACAAATAATTTATTAGGATAAAAAAAAATTGATGGTTTAAACGTGAGATGATAACTCATGCCTGTTTTATCAAAGTGTGAACAAGAGGTACACTACTGGACATAGACTTCCTCCAAGGGTCACCACAACAACTGCCTCTCTTAATAACCGTCTGGCATCCACCAGCACCCATGCGCTCCCCAGCGTTCAATCCCTGTTATTACGAGTGTGCACATCATCCGCCAGCTTCCGAAGTAGGTTTAGCCAGGACGCTGTTACATACCTTAATTTCAACAACATGCTTAAAGGTCATCATAATCGTCTTATTTCTCCACCTTGTATCGAATACACTCAATCATAGTAAGGCGTCCACAATCGAGTTGGATTTTGAACAGTTTGGTGTTTTAACTTTAACCTCATCAAAAACATTATTAAGCTCTCATGTTGCTAATATATATACCACATTTTCTGGCTGTAAAGACTTCTATAATCAAATTTCAAAGCAATTCTTCCCTAGTACCTCCATGAACTTACTCGTGATCTAAATTCTATATCTGGGAGTGCACTCCCACCCATATCTACCGCAGTTTCAATGTTCGGAGTATAAGACATTGTCTCGCTTGCGGTGGCGGTTGGACAAAAGACTCCACTGTTTATTTGCCGCCCATACCTTGGCTGCGGTTTATGGGAATTGGTTTGCATGTAAGTAATTTTCTAAGTCAGACCGACGACCGTTTTCTAAAGGATTTTGTTTTGCATCCAAAGGTGCTGGATGTGGTAGTGTGTTTTTGACTCCTTTTGTTCTAGAAATTTTGGTTCATCATCATCTGCGTAGCTTTTTCCCAACTATATTGGGGTCGGCTTCCAGTCAAGCCGGATTTAGCTGAATACTAGTATTTTACGAGGATTTTTTAGGCTGCCTAGAAATTAAAAATTTTGACTATTCTTAAAAATTCTTGAATCATTTTGGGAGTTAAGCTTAAAACCCTCCACATTATAATTTTCAAGAAAATTAAGTGTTTAATTTAAGTTTTGCTATCAAATAATATTATTATGTGAGCTTTTATTAGTATATGCTATAATACTACCTATAAAGATAAATGTAAGTTGAAGAAAAACAATTATAACTCGTTTTTTTATAAAAATTTAGATAATCTTCAGAAGTTTTTGAACAATTTTGTATGTTATGTAAGCTCTTCAGACTTTATTGCACATGGTAAGAGTATGTAAAAGGGCACTTCCCATTATAATTTCCAAATTCTTATTTGTAGAAAATGAAGAAGCTGATGATAAATTTCCTATCGTCGATGCGCGTGCATAACCGCGGAACAACAGTTGGTAAATACCGCGTATCGGCTTTTGAACAATTTTGCAGGAGGTGAAAAAAACTGAATATCTTATACATTTGACTATATTTTACGGGTCTTATTTCTTAAATTTACGTTACCGGGTAAATCACAAAAAAAGTTAATACATAGTTCAGCTCGAAAAATATAGTCAAATGACTAAGATATTCAGTTTTTTTCACCTCCTGTAAAATTGTTCAAAAGCCGATACGCGGTATTTACAAACTGCTGTTCCGCGGTTATGCACGCGCAGCGACGCTATCATTTTATTATTGTATTTCATTTTATTTTTATTGTTATTCTTTAGTTACCTATTTATTTAGTCCTATTTTGGTATTTTGTGTATGTGTGCTGTTGCCGACTGAGGGTGATGTACTCGATCTCCAGGAGCTGGTGAAATAAAATGCTTGGACTGTAGGTAAATCTGGTATATTACGATAGCAACGAAAATAGTTGGTCGTCGCGCCGTGGTAAAAGGTGAAGTGTCTTCGGAGCCTTGAAGCCATGAAGTACCGTGTTACCCCAGTTAATGGGTTGTGGAGGTCTGGTAGGCAGCCTCTCCTGGTAAAATACTGGTATTCAACTAAATCTGGCTTGACTGGAAGCCGACCCCAATATAGTTGGGAAAAGGCTAGGCAGATGATAATTTGGTTTTTTGTATAGTAACTTTTTTTATATATCTGTCTTTAATTCATAAATACCCGACCGGTCCTATGAGACTGTGCTGTTATTGTTTTACTATTGTATCTCGTTTTGTGGGTATGTGATAGGTTAAAATAATAACAATGCTTCGTGAACCAACGTATTCGAATATTACTAGGTTAAATGAAAAAAAAAATAACACGGATTTTACATTAGGAAACCTTCACATCTCTCATTGTAAGGCCGCACCTAGGTTCTTACATTCCATACCGTTTCAAATAACTTTACATCTTCAATGTTCCCACTAGCCGCAACAACCGACCAAATTGAAACACACGGCCCAACACAGCTATCAGACGAACATCGTGACTTTTAAATTTAGCAGCATCGATTTAGAAATTCGTTTTTCATGTCCATAGATGATTATTTCTTAACTTCCTTGCAGGATGGATCGTTGAGGTTAGATTAGTACGATTACGTAGTAATTCTATTACGGCGTACATTTTGGTCTTGAGAGCCTTTGGTTATAGTCCTTTTGGATGCCAATATAAGTTTGAATGGCTTGGGTAAAAATGCCCGGCAATTTTTCTCGTAATTCACTTTTGTATGTGTTTTTATATTGAGTTCCATTGAATATGCATTGACCACTAATGAGCTATCTGTGGCTTAATAAGATATTGATAAATTAATGTATTGAACTTTAAACCCTTTTTTTATTTGATACGAACTAGTGCTTGACTGTGATCCTTGTAAGCAGTGATGCAATCATTGATGGTGAGGCACACTAGTTTATAAAGAAACTTTTCACTCTCAAAACTTAATTATAATCCGACGAGTAGACCGCAGCTAGTCAATTGATTCAGTCCCTCAACCACCTATTTACAATGACACTCAAAGTAAAATAAATGAGAAAGGTTGAAAAGTTTCAGGAAAACAATTTCATAGCAAAAATATTGTCAGCAAAGTTCAAGTCACCTTTTCAATTCCCCTCAGCTTTTCCATCCGTACAATATTAATCTCGGGTGTCAACGGTAAACATTTTCAAGATAGGAAACTTGTTTGGTACAAGTTTTAAGAAAAAATATTCAGAGGAGTGACAACTGTAAGGAGATTTTTTTTATTATTGATAGGTTCGTGCAACACAAAAGATTCTTGCCCAGAAATTACCTATTACTCTTGACGTCAAGACTCCCAGGTTGTTGCTATCCCGTAGAGAAACACACACCAGCAGATAATTTCACTCTTTAGCTGTACGCACAATTAATGTGTTTCAAATGTGTGAGATGTCCATCATGTACCGGTGGAACTTTTAATATTCATCCGGCAATTTGGTCAATTTAAGAGTTTTATGTACAATAATGGTTTATATTATGCTGATAAGTTATTCTATCTATAGTTGCAGCTACTAAAGATAAACAAGTCTGTCCTTTTGCCCTTACTTGCTTTCCTATAACCTACCGACGGATAGCATTTCCTACCAAAGTTGTGGATAGATAGAATCTCACTGTTTATCGGGGATAGCTATATATCTATGCACTGCGGTAGGTTACTGAAAACGGGCGTTAATCCAATAAAGCATTCTGTGACTTTCAAGCTTTGTCAAGTGCTCCGCTATCGCTTATAACTTAAACACAATACTAGAGATTAGAACAGAGGGTGCGATTATTAACTGTCGTCTAGCTCTGCGAACAGCTGATCAATCATACGTCCTTAAGATATTAACAAAAGTAAGCTGCGAAAGTATTGTTGATAGAAGTGTTTGTCTGTGATGGTAGTTTGTGTTGTTATGCATAGATAGATATCTACGAGTGTATAAATAAGAGGAAAAACTGACTGACTGACATTTTAACGCACAGTCGAAACTACTGGGACTAGGAGTGTGAAATTTTGCACAAGAGTTTCGTTTATGACGTTGGCGAACTGCAAGAGATGGTTTTCTAAAATTCACTTCTTAAGAGGATGAAACGGGGTCCAAAGTTTATGTGGAGAAATCTACTATCACGCCAGCGTTGTCGTTGATAGAAGCTGGTATAGAATATTTACTGCTTTTACCTCGGAAAGAGGATATGCATTGCCATACAGCAGCGTGGCAATGCTATTCTTTTAGAGTTTTTATTATATTTTTTTTTATTCTTCCGTAATTATAGTTACTGAAGTATTTTAAAAATGTAAACTATCCATGTAAATAAATCAACGGTGTTTGGTATATGTTTTCCTGTTGTTTCAAATAAATGTTTTATCTATCTATTATCTATTTTTATCTATCTATCTATCTAAAATGACAATAAAAAAATCACGTCCCACACCCATGAGAAGCAGCCAAGTGTTCTCAAGTCCTGTCTGCTGTGATTACAGAGTAATGACGGCAATGATAAACAGACAATATTAAATGACAATAAATCGATGGACACTCTACTGATAAGGCTCTACCGATGGCGTGATAACGCTATCTGTGACAAAGTTATTGCAAAGCTGTCCTGTGAAGTATTCCGACGGACATGACTGATGAAAGCCATGATAAGTGGCGAAATTATGAACATGGAACATTTATTTGTTTTGTGGCTCTGAAGTGGCAAAGCGTCAGCAAATCGGTGATAGTCATTTACCGAATAATTTTTTTGATCGATTTTTTTTTGGTAGTAGATGGCGCTAGTGCCACGCATAACATCAGCTCCGCGCATTTTAATTGTTTTAAAATAATTTTACAAAGATACGCCGGCTATATATAGTGAAATAGGAAAAAAATAGACTAATAAATAAGGGAAAGTGTTATCTAAATATTAAACGCAAGAAAAATGCCCAAAAAACATCTCCAAAATAGTGCATATTTTTCAAACTGTCAAATGTATCAGTGTCTATAAACAGTGACTCAATGTCTATAAAAACTATTGAAGTGCAAAGAGCATGCTAATCAATGTGAAACAATTGTCATAAAGCTGTGTTTAAACATAATAAGTGCATAAACTGTAGTTATAAAATAACGGTGACGGCTTGTGTTGAAAAAACAAAAATCAGAACACCCGCGACCTCTAACGTAAAAAAAAAACATAACTCGTAGAAACCATACACCAAATTCAATCGACCATACTAACAGTTAATTGGCCGAGTGGTATCAGCTGAGACTGCGGAGCTACGAGTCGTGAGTTCCATCCTCAGCAAAACGCTCGACTTTTTGTATTTGAAGAAATTTAAATTTACTATTTAAATACGAATAAAGACAACTGGCTTAGCGCAATAGAAGTAATTGAACCTTGAAAAGTTGAAATTACCTTAAACAGAATGTCTTCTAAAAATACCCCAACTACATCAAACATTAGTTGTAAGGTGGCAGGACTAGTTACTTGCTATAAATGCAAAAAAAACGTTAACATAAAAGATACGGTATTGTGTTCAACATGTAATAACAGATATGAGTTGAGTTGCGACGGTTATCCAGAACAAACATACCGTTTAATGGATAAAGAAGCAAAAAAAAGATGGAGGTGTAAAATGTGCATTAAAAATAAAAAAGTTGTAAGTAACGACTCATCTCACATCACGATGAGAAAAAGGCAGAATATCGCTTTACCGGAACAAACCCGTATTATAAAGATGAATGTTGAAGATAGACAGCTCACTTCACAATGCACATCTCCCCATTCCATTGATTCCCATATACTCACAGATCTTGATACGTCAGAGGAGACCCTAACACCAAAATTGTCAAAGAGCGTAGACTGCACGATATCTGACTTAATAACTATGTCCGAAATGAAAGAGACAATTTCCCAGCTAACAGATGAACTTAATAGTACGCAGAAGGAACTTGAAAATACAATATTGGAAAACAATGACCTTCACAAACAAATCAATAAATTTACAGCTGAAATAAAATTATTAAAATCTCTATGCTATGCATCACCATTACAGAATAACGCTAACAGTGGTGTGCAAAGGAAGAGACATTCTCTATTATCGCACAGCTTCGCTAATACACCTGCGACGGCTACGTTACGTGCCTCGTTAAAAACCGATTGCAATAACGACAATCAAATATCAGTCTTACAACAGGAAATTAATATCCTGCAACAAAAATTAGAAGATGCGAATCAAGAAATTACATGTCTAGGGGAACAAATAGAGAGTCTTAAACAGCATCGATACTATAATACTCGTAGCACAGCATCGGAAATACCGTCGGCACGGGATTTTAGGAATAAAAAGGACAAGAAGCTTGTGATCCTTAGTAGCAACTCAACCAACAAAATTTTACCAATTGCTACCAGATTATTTGGCGATACTTTTCAAATATGTCACTACATAAAAACAAACTGTGGCGTAGAACAATTAATACTTGGTTTGGAGGATAAACTAAAAGAATTAACCTGTCAGGATTACTGTGTCATCCAAATTGGAGATGAAGATTTCAAGACCTCATGTGACTACACTAAGCTGGTAAAACAAATACGGGATAAAGTGATGTCCATTATGCATACTAATATCATACTTTGCTTACCTACTTTTAAAAATCATTATTATAAAGAAATGTATAACTGGCGAATAGAAGCATTTAATAATATAATTTATAATGACAATTTAATTCATAATTATATCTATTTGATTGATTCTAACTTAAATCTGACTTGTGACTCAATGTCTTTTGATAGACAGGGAAATGTAAATAATAGAGGTATATGTAGTATATTTGATCAAATACAGCAACTCATATTAGAGATTGGTACATATTCTGAATTTTCAAATCCCTCGTTTGAGAAAGATGAACAACACAGTCAGTTTTTTCGAGATTAGTACCTTGACTGGTGGTTTGAACAACTTGCCTATATTTAAGGACGGTCAGTCACATATTACTATTTTTCATCAAAACTTATGTGGAATAAATAATAAGAAGGATGAATTCGAAGTGTATGTAACTGAATTACCAAAAGAAATAAGCTTTATTTGTATAAGTGAACATTTTTTAAACCAAATCATGGTATCACAATTTGATTTTCCTAATTATATTATAAGCTCTTGCAACACAAGGTTAAATAAAAAAAGAGGGGGCACTTTAGTATTAACACACAAAAATAGACAAGTTGAGGACTTGGACATTTGTAAAAGGTTTTATAAAACGGGTAGTTTCGAGGTATGTGGAGTAAGAGACATTGAGACAAACTCCTACATAATCTGTTGCTATAGAACACCAGTAAATAAAAACTTTGACGACTTTTTAGATAGATTGGAACAATTACTGCAGTACGTTTTTAATAAAATTTGCTTTATTTGCGGAGACTTTAATATTGACTTATCAAAACAGGACAATAAAAGAAGTGCGTTTACATCATTGTTGAAATGCTATAATTTTAGATATTTATTTGATTCAATTACATTTGTGCGAAATAACTCAGAATCGTGTATAGATAATATATTGACGAACACCTGTGAGGGAAATATAAATAATACAGACATTGATCACAATCGATTAGCGGATGGGCATGCAGCTCTCTTTTGTACAGCAAATTTGGAAAAAGTTAATACTACACAATCTGTTCATTTTAAATACATAGAGAGAAGATTATATAACGAGAAGAATAATAGTGTATTCAGGCAGAAACTGCTGGAGCACGACTGGAATTTAGGTACAAACACGTTTATACGTAAAATTAAAGAACTACATTCAAGTACTTTTAAAAAAAGGAAAGTTAAAATCAATTTTAAAAAAACTGGTCGATCTAAATGGCTAACGAAGGGGATAAGAATATCCAGCAAGATGAAGAGATTACTAAATTGTATAAATAAAGCTAAGTGTGACAAATCGTTATTACAGTATCGTGAACAGTACTTTAGAATTTATAAAAAGGTAATTAGGAACGTAAAAAAAACGGAAGTAACTAATCAAATAAATAAAGCAGCGAACCGAAGTAAAGAAATTTGGAAAATAGTCAATAAAACTCGAAAAAAAATTGATAATAATTTTGAAAATGATAATATAATACTTAGACATAATAATAAAATAATTTGTAACCCAATAGACATTGCTAACATTTTTGCGGAACAGTTTGACAACAGCAAAGGCATAAACACTAGTAATCCAAAACTAGCTAAGAAGCATTTAATTGAGAATACTAATAGAGTTGATAATTGTATGGTTTTTGATCCTGTCATGCCCATAGAGATTTATAAGATGGTAAAGGGTATGGACAATAAAAAGGCATTTGGACACGATGAAATACCCCTTAACGTAATCAAAGATAATATAGATATGCTGGCATACCCTATATCTGAAATAATAAACAACTGCGTCAATGAAGGTGTCTTTCCTGACCAATTTAAGCTAGCCAGGGTCCTCCCACATTTTAAGAAAGGTGCTAAAACGGATTCAAGCAATTACAGACCCATTTCGTTATTACCAGTTTTATCCAAACTTTTTGAAAAAGTGATCAAAGCTAGGCTTGTAAGACATTTGAGTAGTCTAAAAATAATAAACCGTAGTCAGTTTGGGTACCAAAAAAGTAAAGGGACCCTAGATGCAATAGATTCGTTAGTTAACAACGTAGTAATTAAGCTGAATAAGAAACTTAAAGTTGCCGTCTTATTCCTAGACTTGAGTTCTGCGTTTGATACTGTAGAACATTGCATTCTAATGGATAAATTAGAGCATTACGGCATAAGAGAAAACGTTTTAAAACTTTTTAGTTCATATTTGACCAATAGAAAACAGTACGTCGAAATTAAATCACTTCAGGAAGGTGTGGAAGAAATTCATAAATCGAAACTATTTCCTGTAACGAGAGGTGTTCCTCAGGGTTCTGTGTTGGGTCCCATTTTCTTTATAATTTTTCTTAACGATCTAATTGAATACATTAGGAAAATTTTACCGGATGCTGAATTGATAATATTTGCTGACGATACGAGTGCCGTTATAGCTGCTGACAATATGGAGACCTTAAAATGTAAATTAAATTTATTAATAGCTGCTTGTGAAAGTTGGTTTTCCATGAATAATCTTAAATTGAATGTAAGTAAGACAAAATGTATGATATTTAAATCTACAGTTGGGAACAAAACTACAATAGACGTAGAATCTTTGGGCAGCAAAATTGATATAGTAGAAAGTTTAAAATTTTTGGGGGTACAAATCGACTCTTTACTGAACTGGAAGCCAGAACTAAATTCAATAACGAATACAATAAGTAGTGCGTGTTATGCTATAAGATCTCTAAGGGATATTTTGTCTATTACACATCTTCGGACTGTCTATTTTGCTCTAGTTGAATCCAAACTTAGATATAGTATTAAATTTTGGGGAAACAGCTATAAATATAATATTAAGGCAGCCTTTACTATACAAAAGCGAGCATTACGAACCATGCTGCGTTTAAACCAGACGGAATCATGTAAAGAGTATTTTATTAAGCTTAGAATTTTAACGGTACCATGTCTTTATATTTTAGTTCTCCTTACTCATTTAAATAAAAACTTAAATGAGTATGAAACAGACGATGAAAAAAAAATCAGACTAGGCACTCGCAGAAAAGATCTTCCTACTTTTCTGCAGGCAAAGCTTAATGTTGTCAAACACTCGTCACGCGTGCAATCTGTCAATCTGTTTAACAAACTACCAGCAGAATTCAAGAATATTCAGAATGTGAACATGTTTAAAAATAAACTCAGGGCTTTGTTAATCAAGAAAGCCTATTATAGCATTGACGAATTTTGTAATGACACAAATCTTAAAAATAATAGTTAATTAATTATCTTTATCCATTCTTCTTTGACTTGTAATCATTTTCTTATAATGTTGACATTAAATGTATTATCTTAAAATTTTGACATTAATTGTATTTCCTTAAAATTTTGACATTAAATGTATTTTTCTTAAAATTTTGACATTAAATGTATTTTTGTACCGTTTTGCTATGGACTATAATCTGTATCAGTATGATTGTGTTTGTAAAGCTTATTGGTTTTAACGTTCTAACATTGAATGGGTGAGGAACGAGGTTACTTAGCGATTATAATTGTTTATGTTGCTTCTTTTTGTGTACCTACTGTGCAAATATTTCGACACAAATGTATTTTTGTTATGAAATAAATAACTTGAACTTGAACTTAACTTGAACTTGAACTTGGTTATATACTACAATTATTTTGTTGAGAGTAGTGGTGATGAGATAAATTACACAAAATATTATGCCTGCCTAGGTTTGAACCTAAGACATATAACGCGTAAATCGATTCCATTACTACTGGGCCACCACTGCTAGATAAGTTCAAGCTCAAATCAATGCAAAATAAGTTTTAAGTTTCTGTCCAGGTTTAAATCAGCGAGTCGCACGTCGAGTCCGTTACCATTGAACACTGAACTACCTTTTTTTTAAGGTCATCCAATAACTTCTCCCGCTCTAGAGTGGAGCGGGACCATGTCAGACTTTTACTCACTAAAACCTTGTGTCCTTTAGTTGCCCTTTTCGTTCTAGAACCTCTAGTTTCACACTACAGCAATTTTCGCAAATCTTTGCACAATTTTCCTCGCTTCATAATAATTTCGCCAACAAGCCCACATACACAACACAGTAATGTGTGTCTGTCTGTCACACTAAGTGTATATCTAATTAGTTGGATATAAGGGCTCGCGTCACGTGCCACTCAAGTGGACATTGATTGCGGTCCAAAAGACGGGGCGGGACGGAAAGTGGGGTAAGTCAAGTTTGCGGGGTTCTCGTTGACGACGTGATGTAAGATATTATGGCATATTCGTCGTATTAAATTGACTGTTAAGGACCATTTTTAAATGTAAAATTATATGTGTTTAGTGTCAGTCACAGTCACAAGTTGAAGTTTTTCAGAGGAAGTTAATTATAATAATATGCTGTCGCGTTCTACCGCAGTAAAGGTGGTGTGACAATCAAATCATGATCGCGGGGCAATATAGGCTCGAGATCGCCCTCGACAAAGAAGTTTGGAACCAAAAAGGGAAGGCCAGCCCAGCAAAATAGGCTATAATGAAGGTAGGAGCCAGGCCAGATAAATATGGAATGAAGCTCATTGATTCTACTACATTTTTTGACAATCTTAATTTCAATGTACCTACATAAAACATGTATATTAAGTTTAATTCTTTTGATAAAATTGACATTTCAAACTAAATTGAGGGGCTTAGAAAAGCTGCAAATGTGCAGTTATGTCACTTTATTTCAAAGCCAGCAAGTTATATAGCAAGCAGAGAATCTTTCACCCTCCCTTGTCCTTTGAACAACGAGGATTCCCCAAACATTCTGTAACGATTAACTTTAGATAAGTAGTAATTTATCTATTCATCATCATCATCTAAAAGGCTAGGCTTTCCCAACTATATTGGGGTCGGCTTCCAGTCAAGCCGGATTTAGCTGAATACCAGTATTTTACGAGGAGCGGCAGCCTACCAGACCTCCAGAACCCATCAACTGGGGTAACACGGTACTTCATGGCAGGACTGGAATCAGATTTACGGGCTTCTGACTATCCGTAACGACTGCCAAAGATCTTACAAATGACAGCCGGGACCAACGGCTTAACGTGCTTTCCGAGGCACGGAGGAAACTCGCTATGTTAAGATGGTCACCCATCCACAGACCAACCTTGGCAAGCGTTGCCTACACTACCCCTAATAGTAATTTTGTAAATATTTATTAATTTAAATTTAAACATCTTTGTGAAATTTTTTGCTCTCCATCTCCATTTAACGGTGTTTTTGAGTATATAATAAGGAAATCATCAACATCTTTCGCTGTAAGTGAACCGCAAGAGAGTGTCAGTCTGACTAAAATCCACTTGTGTTCCTTCAGTTTCTCCTTGCGTTCCAGGGCCACGGTAAATCTTTCGATCGATCCTGCAACCTGCAGTCAAGAATCACTCTGTGACTCTCAGTACGCAATGGAGGTTACCCATTCACCCAACGACCACAAGTGTTGCATAACTTTAAAGTTCAAACAGAGCCACTGTTATTATTTAGCCGCAAGCTCCTTAAGACATGTTAACTTATACCTATTATAACAAAAAGCGACACAAAATGCACCAATTATTTCCACCACCCCCACAATCTAATTCAAACAGCTCAAAACCCACCCCTATCGACCGCTAATGACACTTCCATAATTGACAGACCCTTAAGAAAAACAAAGGACGGTGTGGCAGTATTGCCAATGATTGGCATTGCCCATTATCGCGTACAACACGCGTAAGTCCGGCCTGCCCGCATAAGCCCGGATTACAGACTATTGACCGGGCGAACGGTCGTTGAATTACCGATTTTGCCCGGGCAAGTGTAGGCGTAATTACGGTATCTATATATATAGTAAAATAAGGAATATTGGTGATATAAGTAATGTGGAGACATTGTTTTCAAAACAGAATAACCACACAGTTCCATGCAACCACATTCATGAGACAGTGCTAGCGGGTTGTTACAAGTGTGAGGAGGATAAATATCCTCATACTAGTAACACATTATGCATAGGGAACCGTATGGAGTTATGTTTAAAAAATATCACTAAATTACTTAAATCACCAATATATCTCCCTTTACCCTATTGTAAAAGGAGAAATTGACTGACACAACCGATACTATTAAGACTATGAACGTGAAATTTTGCACGAAACCCCTTAGGGTGACAATTTTGGATGATTGAAAAACTGGGAATTTTCCAAAATTGTCACCCTAAGGGGATAAATGGCGGGTCCAAAATTACTATGGAGAGGCCTACTTAAGCCATTAGTAGTACTTAGTATAATATAATGGTGGTCACAAATTGCCTAGAGACGATTAGGTAAGACAATTTTTTTTAGGTTTACCCCTTACTTGAAATTGCACCTATACAGTTTAAATTAAATTTCTTTAAATGTCTATGAACGAGTGCGCTCATTTAGAAACTTTAAACTCACATATACAAGACAGCCATTGTGTCCTTTTATCCATTATAGTGCTTTTTCGAATAAGCTTTTTTTATTCTGCAAATTACTATGAAACATATATACAGTTCACTTCTGAAAGGCGTCCACTGTTGATCAATGATTGCATCACTGCTTACCATGACGTGAGATCGCAGTCAAACACTAGATAATTTCATTTATAAAAAATATCCCCTTAAAAAGCAGTTTTAATCGGAATTATTGTGTTATGTGAAGCCTTATAAAAATATTTTACCAAAAATGCTATATAATACTGCTGGTTTTTCTGACCTCATCAAGTCGATTACCCACTGCAGCATTAACGACAACTCCCAAGCCGCCAAACACAGAGCTGCATGGCTTCGTATCGCAAGAGAGGCGGTGGCGCAGGACTCGACCGAAACATGACCACGACCACTCTGTCAAGAGTTCACGACTAAGAAGAGAGATTTCATGAAATACCAATAAACAACAATCATCAGATCACATGATTTCAGTCTTCAGTGTATAAACGTTTGAGAATTCCATTGCATTCAATTAAATCAGTTCCTATTTCCATTGCTTGATTTTAATATACAAAATAATAAACTGCGATAATTAAAAAACCTGCCAAGTGACAGTCGTACTCGTGAACTGAAGGTTCCATATCAACTTACCTATGAAAACAATTCAATTCTCGATTAAAGTGTGGAAGATTTTTCCGAATCGCAATTTTTTTTTTCTTGCGGGTTTCTAAGTCGATGGGAGTATCCTTAATGAATTTTGATTCCCTTGGAAGTGTCGAAATGTACATTTTTTACGACATACCTTACGCAAATCTGAGTAAATGGTTTTAATTTCAACTCGATATCTCAACGCGTCCCCGAGATAAAGGGTCTTAACAGACACAGACTGACAACAAAGTACTCTTATAAAAGTTCAGTATTTTCCTTTAAAAAAAAGAATTGAATAGAAAAACTTTACTTTTGAGATACGGAACCCTAAAAACAATAAAGAACTACGTTCCACTTAACGCTTTCCTTGTCGCGATGAGACAGCATTACGACCTAAGAAACACAAACACAAAAAAAAAACAAACAAACATTAAAAAAACTAAGAATATAAATTACAAATTATACATAAAGTGCCGGAAAAATTTAAGCTTTAGTACCTACTAATATAATTTAAACTTTACTTCCTTCCCCTAATAAAAATGTCATCCGCTGGTTCATCAAACCATATAACAAATCAAACCATTTAAAAGGTCTCATAGGACCGCGCTGTTATTGTCTTACTATTGTGTCTTGTTTTGCGGGTATTGATAGGTTAAGTCAAGAGTAATTAAGTAACTTCTAGCGTGTTACAACGTCAAACTCGTCACAGCTAACCACCCTGATGAGATAGTGAACAAACATGAACTTGACATTAAATATTATTTATGTATATTGATATTTTTCGTTTCAGTTTTGAACGATATCACATTGTTCGTTTCTTACTTCACTACAATCGTTTAAAACTATTTTAGGCTGAAATTTCTAAACATTTTTGTCGTTACATTTTGTCTGGGCCTTACGAGGTTAAGAATATGCGTTGGCATACAAAACCCCAGATAGGAATAAATATCTGTGATTTGCTCTCGAAATTCTCCGTCAATATTAAAACAGTCTAATAATACTCACTCTTGAATGGAATTTCCTTCACTCAAAGCATTACTATATCAGTCATTATAGAGTACCGAGAAATCTTATCTCACAATGACCATTTCATTTATTTTCGGAGACACAGGAGTCATACCACCTGCACTCGAGATGGCTGAAGCTTTTAGAGAAGCATCAATAGATTCTGATTGTGCCACTTCAGATTATACAACAACTGAAAATAAACCTTTAGACGGAACAATAAAGTCTAATATTGAAGAAGAGGACAATGTTGCTGACAAATCTCTCGAAGTTAATGAAATGGAACAAGTAATGAGTAAAATTGTACTTAATGATGCAAGACTTGTGGTTGAGTTTAGTCTGACAGGTGCTGATATTGGTAAAGTGTAATTAGGTGCAAGCAAAACAGAACTCAATGATGTAGAAGATATGATAGAGTTTTGTATAGGCAAAGATAAAAGTTTGTTGGCGCCACGCTTTGTCATGCTGATACGATCTATATCCGGTGCAGTTTCGGGATGAAAATATTTTTACTTATCTTAAGTGGTTGTATCTGCTTATTAATTACCTTTGGAGGGTACATCTCGAGCTGTCAAATCAAACACTTTGTCGGTACTATTCGATCTCTTAACTAATAGACGATGATTCTGTGAAATAGTGACGTAGTCAATTCTAAATGTTATGTCAAAATCTGAGTGAGCATTCGTAATGGAAAACCTCTTAATTTATTAGTTAAGTCATCTATATTTCTAGCAGACACGTTTTGGATTTGACATTAAAGTGCTTGTTTTTCTAATGGTAGATTGTTATCGTCGGTTAATTTAGTATTAACTAAGTCAGTACAAGGTTTTAATTTATTACTTTGTCTAATAGATGATGTTGTAGATCCAGTAGTCGATGAGAAAATGCTTAATTCCGCATATATAATTACGTAAGCTTCTGCAATGTTATCCTATTATATTTTTATTATTTAATGAATTTCATAAAAAAAAATTATAAATATAATAATTATTGTACATAGTCCACTTTAGTATTAATTATTCTTATTAATGTAACTTCAAGACAAAGCATGGTAGTAACTTTTTTATTGAGTGGGAAATTATTGAAAACTTTCTGCTCTCTCTGAGCGGAGTATCCATATTTTATCAGTTGCCTTTTCGTCCAGAACAAGCCCGAGTCGTCAACGGCGCATAGTGTTCCACACGAGCCTCAAAGGAATCTCAGCGAAACCGTAGAAGCAGCAGGGCCGAAGCAGGGCCGAAGCCTGCCTGGACGATGCAAAGGGAAACTCGAAATCCTGGTTCGCAAAGAAGGCACATACGTATGGGTTTTAAAGGCTGGCTACCCTACGCCTATGCTTTGTAGATTGGTCTTAACAAAATGTGAATCTCCAAGTAGGCTCTTTCCACACCTCTCTACTGAATCTAAATTTTTCCTTTATTATCCAACACACCATCAGATAACAGTAGGCCTCTGGGGTTCGCGTCTTAAGTAAGAAGGAACATAGGACTGGATTTTTGTTAGTAAAAGTCTGTCACGTCCTTTTTCACCGCCTCAGAGCGTAAGAAAACATTGTATGATTTCCTACTTTAAAAAAAACCTACCCAGATAACAATCAGTCCAATTAAACGATATCACCATAACCGAAGCAGCTAGTCACCTACCGTTAACATCTTCACTCCTACTTCCTGCATTACTAAAAGATAATACATAGAAATTGTGTATTAAAGTCACCTCATAAATATGTATATGTTTCGGTCTGTGGTCACCGCGACTCTTGCGCAACTGTACTGCGCTGTTGATGGTTTTGGACAGGGAAAACGTGGCAGTGGTGTTAGGACTAATATATTTTTTTATATTTTTTCTCGTTTTACCTAGAATTGTAAAAAATGGTGGTTGTCATATTTTGAATTTATTTCCTTCTCCTAGAGAGGAAGCCTTTTCGAAAGAAATAGTTTAAAAAACTTATCTGCGGTCTTCTATCGGTCATGCAATTAAGGCACTAGGCATAAATGACTATAATTTACGTTATTTTTATAGTCATGAGTAATATTTCTACCTGTTCTTTTTACGATAAGTATACTTATATAAACATGACTTTTAATCAAATACCTACGTGTGAATTTGACCGACGACCGACACTGCTTTTTTCAGTGAGCCGAAAATCTTCGACGAATATTATAATTATATAGAAACCTTAATCGTTTAATCACACATTTACACTAATATTATAAAGACAAAAAGTTTTGAGTGTGTATACATTTATTACTTCTTCACCTTCGAACGGTTGAACGGAATTGAATGTGTAGCACACTCGTTGGCTGTCCCGCAATAGCACATGGATATACCTTTTATCCTTAGAAAATCTTCTAAAATCACTCGGGAGAAGCCGCTAGAAGTACTTAGTTATCTGGAAGAAACACTTGTTTACTTTAGCACTGGTAAGGAATTTTTCGACTGTTAAATGTTTTTTTGCTAAACCATTTTTTTTGTCACCAAGTCATCTCCACTCCTTCCCCTGTCCATCATACCATCGTACCAGGGTAATAGAAAAAGTGATAGGTGGTACACCGCGGATCCTATCACCGTTTGTTTGACGGCAAGAATAAAGCAATGTCTCTTGTGCACTGTTTTTGTGCACTTTTTGTTAGTGCACTCGGTTTTATTACGAATGGACTTGTGGGTTATTGTTTGTGTTTTGGGTTTTGGTTGTAGCGAGGAGAAATAAGTATGTAGGAAATGGAATGGGTATTTTTGGAAATTGTGTTTTCAGGAGCAGTGGTGGTCTAGTGGTAAAGTGGCTTCGATTTATGAGTTGTACATCACAGGTTCAAATTCAGGCAGGAACTTTGTATGATTTATTTCATCACCATTGCTTTCTAAATGGTGAAGTAAATATGTCGACAGAAAATTGGCATGTCCTAGAACCAAAATTATGTTCCATCTACCAACTTACTTTTGTAGTCGTTCGAAAGATGTCTACTGCTGAAAAAAGGCCTCCCACAAGCTTCGCCACAATGACCGGTCCTGTGCGGACATTACCCTACACTAGGAATTACTCCTATAACGTCGGTGCGTTCACAAACATTGAAACTCGCACGAAGCACCAAGGCCTGAAACCACTGGTTCCAAGTCTGGCTTTTTTTGGGCTTTGTATGCACAAAGCAAGTTTATTTTTTTTGTAAAGTAGTGGAATACCACTGCTGCATGCATCACTGCTTACCATGAGGTAGGATCGCATTCAAGCACTAGTTTATAACAATAAAAAAAATACCTTGCTGAGTTCTGTTTCCTGGCAGCTAGGCACAATCTGGTGGTTTTGTCTGTAAATATCAACATCATCGTTTACCTTCAGGTGACATAATCAAAACCAAACAATAGCAAAAGAAATATCGTACTTACGTAGGCAAAGGCGAAGACACGTATACCTCACTAGTAGGTACTACACTAACCTGTACTTAAAAGTTATTATTAATTAAAATTAAAGAGTCAGTGACTGTAACAATTTACGTCAGCTAGTTACTTTAATGAATGTCAACTTTAATTATTGTTTTTTATTTTTCTATTTAAGTTTCAGTTTTTTATCGTGTCAGTACATCTGTGACGACTTTGAGAGGTCATTCAACTCGTGAACGACTTTGTGGAAACAATGTAAATAATTATTTGCTGTGGGATTGTGATTCTACAATGTTTTGCAAAGGGCAAATAAAAAATACGGGTGGATTGTGGTCAATAAAAGTCTGACACTGCAAGCAAGAAGCAATTATCTCAAATCTCATCCAAAGCAAGAAAAAGTCAATGGTGATTTTTCGCCCCCAAAATTGATAAAGTTTTCTTTTTGCGATTCGAGTTATCAGAAACTTCTCGAATGTTTTTCCGACATCACCCAACACACCGTTACCATAGGAGACGCCCCGGGTAAGAACATCCATCATTAATTGACAAACTCATATACCAAAATTAATTCCAATCTGTTTCGCCGGTTAAGTGTAAAGAAGCAATAAACATATTTATACATATATAGTTTTGTCTCTACCATATTAGTACGATTTTATAATTATTATATATTTTTCTGTATCCGGCCAATTCTTCTTCAGCTCATATTTTTTTACGTGAATAGTCATCAAATGACTGACATCAAATGAAGAGCTCGTGACTATATAATAGCAGCCGCACAGGTCGATCTTCAAGGTTAAGCAACGCTTGCCTAGGTTGGTCTGTGGATAGGTGACCATCTTAACATAACGAGTTTCCTCCGTGTCTCGGAAAGCACGTTAAGCCGTTGGTCCCGGCTGTCATTTGGAGATCTTTGGCAGTCGTTACGGATAATAATAATAATAATAATAATTTACTCTTTATTGTACACCAAAGAAATACATTTTTAACAAAGAGCTTAAGATTAGTAGGGGTGGTACAATGGGCGGTCTTATCGCTAACAGCGGATAGTCAGAAGCCAGTAAAATCTGACTCCAGTCTTGCCATGAAGTACCGTGTTACCCCAGTTAATGGGTTGTGGAGGTCTGGTAGGCAGCCGCTCCGCGTAAAATACTGGTATTTAGCTAAATCCGGCTTGACTGGAAGCCGACCCCAATATAGTTGGGAAAAGGCTAGGTAGATGATGAGTCATCAAATGACTGCACTCACAACTATGTCTGGAGGAAGAGAGAGAGTGGCAGACGTTTACAATGTAATTAAGTAACCAGAATGTTACTTTTTGTTACCCCTGGCGAAGGCTACGGCAACCTTTTCAAATCCCCAGTCCTGGCAGGTTTCTGCTCACACACGTTTAGAAATAAACTTCTAAGGACAAAAACACAAGGCAAAATCCCATCCTTAGTTCTGGAACACAAAGGCAAATAAAGAATATAGGAGTGGGTTTTAGCCAATAAAAGTTTGACACAATATCGGGAGAATTCATTGGACGATTTCCCACATAAAAAAAAAGAAAGGCAAAATTCCATAAACACAAAATCCCAATCCCAACCCATAAATTAATGAGAAAATATGAGCAGCTCGCGATAACGATCAGTAAATAGGGTCATGATGCATTTTCGCAACGAGGAAGGACGGACTCGGTCCATAACACCGGTGGCACGGAAGGAAACTAGGGAAGTTACCTAACTGCAGTCACGCTACACCGTTTTAGGGTTAAATGTGCGATCAACGGTATTTTTGTTGCTTTTAATATGAAGCGAGTGGTGGAGTTTAGTTTTGTTAAGGTTCCGTACATTAAAAAAGTCGTGTTCGAATTTAAATCGGCACGGTTGGTTAAGCAGTGAAATGCGTATCATCATTATTTTGTCGAAAGACATCGACTGCTGAAGTTAGGCTTTCCAGAATTATCACCATATCACCCGGTCCAGTAAATCTTGCATCCAGCGGGCTGTCACCAGGGGTGATTGATCCCTCTTGTTAGTGACTTTCCAATGCTGCGTTTTCCGGTTCGCGATTGCCACTCCGTCAAGCCGACCATCTGTTCTGTGAGCAATATGCCTCCTGGTAACCTTGGTTCTCCTGCTAAAATATGAAAAATGTATCATTACTCATATTCCTATACATAAAATCTTAAAGACTTCTTTACTAACAAGCATCCCTTCTATCCTTCTCAGAACATAGTTTCCTTTACACCAGATTACGTCTAATAAACTGTTTTATGGCACCGACAATGATGGCGGCGTATCACTCGATCACAGCCTAACTTAACCTAACCAGTTTCAATAATAACTTCATCAGTAACATAATTTATATATTTTCCCTTTGCCGGATATAAACGCCGACAACATTCAGTAATTATCTATAAAATTAACATGTTTGATTATGATTGATTATTTGCTTGGAAACATTTTTAGGTTACGTTACATGAAGCTATGATATCTTCAAGTATTAATGCACTTTGTACAGGACTTCAGTATCTTTAACCGACTTCACAACTAAAAAGTGAAAAATAAAAAACCTTTTACAAAAAAATATACAAAGTCGATACTTTAATGTTAAAAAGAAACACTTCAAATAACTTTAATTTCGGAAGTCAGTGTTAAATAACGAAGAGATAAATCTATTATAGAAACCGATAACCGACTTCTGAAATAAAAGTAGATAGGTACTCGTACATAGATTTAAAAAATGTAAACAAAACATTCTCAATAAACTAAGATTAGTTTAAAGTGTTAACGGGAGTTTAAACATTAAACTGACATTTTTTGTCGTCGTAGTCCAAGTTATTTTACTAAATCTGGTTTTGTTATAACAATGTTCTACTTAACAATATGTTTGCATCTTCTGTAATCAAACACTTCTATCAATTAAAAATGCAGATTGGGTATTCTCAATTCTATATTATAATATTATTGTTTCATCAATATTCAAACCGTCACTGCCACCAAATTGTTTATCGAAAAATTTAAACATTTTTCAGGTGACATAGCATAAATATATGTTTACTAGAAACTTAACTTTTTGAACAAAACTTGCATATCTACAATTATGTAACTCACTGCGGTGAATTATTAGTGGAAAATCTTTTCAGAATCATTTAATTACGTTTTATTAAAATACTACCTACACTACAATCACTACTATTAGGTACTAGTATTTTTTATTAAAACACTACACTACTACTACTATTACTACTACTTTTTATTTATAGTGCAGTCCTACCACAAAGTGCTCGTTCTTAATTCAACCAGCCACGATGGAAATAACAGTATAAGAACACCGCCAAAGCTCTTAGTATAAATTGAAAAGCAACCAGTGAGTCCTTAAACCTGCCAGTTTCAGCTAGTTGCATCGTAAACTAGCAACTAAATCATAATTAGCACTGAGTCCAGTCATGTAACCAGACGACAGTCACCGACTATTACTTGAGGGTGTAAAAAATGGCAAGTGCCTAAGGTTAAGCTTGGTGCACATCGATGTAGCGTATCGAAGTTCATAAGGTCAAAAGACATTCATAAGTGTAACTAACACTGTTCTATGAACCGTTTCTTGGATTGTAAAAAAAGTGCCGAATAGAGTGATGTTTTGATTTCGGGATCATTCACACTTACCCTAATCGAAAGAAAAATAAAAAAAGAAGAACGTTCACTCGGGCTTGTCCATTTCGTCTTGGGTCCAGCAGCAGACAACAAATTCCAAGACGTATGGCGTCATTCCATAATTCAGGGGAGAGACCTTAGTGTCCTCAGGGATATGACCTCACAGGTGTGTACAAAGTGTGTTCCAGGGTGGTCTTTTAAGAGGTCATGGGACTCTCTACCATGTGCTGATTGAGATCACTGACTGAGCCTTTTAAAAATTTCCTCCTAAAAACAATAAAATCGTCTGTAATTTTCATATTTTAATTCACAAGTACGCTTTGGCATATCAATTTACCGCAACAACAAAATACTTAAAAGAATTATCTTCCATCTTTCCAACAGTGTATTCCCCTCTTTCGTCAGTATCGTAAATCTGTAATGTTCCCTTACATTGTAGCCCGCTTATTGTGCCGCCTTTAATACTAGATCAATAATGAGTCCTTACCTAATTACTATGTAGCTTTGAACAGAGTAAAATGACTGGACCCTTAACTCCTTCATCATCATTAGAAATTTTTGTGCCACCCATTGCTAAGTAATAAGCCGCAATTTTTAATATTTTTGCTTTAAAGTAGGTAATTTTACTGAAGTTCTTTGAAAGTGTTTAGTAAAGTGCATATTAAATTATCTTTCGTCTAGAAAAAGTGCACTGGTAAAGTAATGAGACAGTATGACTCCGGTCTGGAACAAACTATGTCTTTAAAATATCGCCATGCATTTTTAGGTCTTTCTGTAGAGCCCCGGGGGGGCCGCCATTATTTTTTATATTTTAATATAATTAATATTAATAAATTAATATAAATAATATTAATAATATTAACTGCTATTGCTCTGTTTATGTTGCTTCTGTAATTATAGAGTACAATTTTAAAACCGACCGATTCAAAATTGTACTTGGTTTGGTTTGGTGGCACAATTTTTTTCCAGCGGTTCTCAAAGTTAAAAGGTAATATTTGTTTACTGGCACGTTTTCGTGCCACGGGGTCCTACAGGTTAAAAAAGGACCCACTAAGCCTGTATAAGTATTTTATGCTTTAGATACAATAAAAATGCAATTTTAACATATTTTTAGGTATACTAGCCTCTACCAACAGCTTCCCCCGCGTACAAATATCCTAAAGAAGCACACTCGTATTACACATTACTCTCCCGAGAAGAGAAAGAACACACATTCAAAACCACCCAGTCGTCTGAACGTGAAGGAATAATAAATTATATACAAACACACATACAAAGTTTCATCTTTAAAATATTGATATGATCATTTGACTAGTGGAGACTTCTGCGAATTGACTTTCTTTAAGCCAACTGTATCAAATCATTGCAGTGACTCAAACAGTCGTTTTTTTCTGACTTAAATTAGAAATGCACTTGTTCCACAGTTAGCAGGGTTCAATTATAAACATTAACATATAGTGACCGGCGACAAGGTTCTCACAACGCTCCGATGCCCCCGCGTCGAGACATTTCACTCGTCCGTTTTTACCTCCTTATCGCTAAGGTGGGTTGCACCGTGTCGTTGATTTTAATTAAAAGGTTTGTGGTGAAGTTGTGCTTTCTTCTTTCTTTATTTGGTGAACTATTGAGAACATTTGAAACAGTAATCGTGGCTTTAGAAAATAAAGGGCTCGGTCCAGACAGTTACCGGACCGGGCGAGCTACCCGGCTTCCAGTACAGCTGGATACAGCTTAGTACTAGTACTTTGCACAGAGCGACTATCTATTCGACTTACACATATTGTATTCTATCAATAAATATTTTGCTTTTAACATAATGTCCAAAAAAAAATCAACCTTATAAAAGCAATCTCCAAGTGACAGCAAAATCATACGCGCATTAACTGAAAAACACAAATAGCAAAAAATCCACTCTCCACTTCTAAACCACAAAACCCCATTTAACCTTTACTTAACCTACGGTTAAACCACCCACCGTTCTTACGTTTTAATTAAATAAAATCAGGTGAGCTGAACTAATGAATTCAGTTGTCGGCGACACACTAATCACAAAGTAATTGTGTGACCGTTTTAATGCTAATGTAATCGCTCGATCGTCTTTCCTGTCGCATACACTCACAGGTCATTTTTAACGCTAGTTAAGTTTTTCTTTGTCACATGGTGGGAACGATCTTTTAGTGGTTTAGAGTGGTCATATTTCTGTCGTAAATTGTTTATTATAGTAAATTCCTTATGAGAGAAATCGCCCTCAGGCTCCAGTTACCGGTAGCCCGACCCCGATTTCCAGTCACCTTAGGGGTAGGTTTACGGACGGTAAGCCATATGTAGCTCGCCATCCGGCCGTTCGCTAATTGTCCGGACCAAGTCTAAGTCGTCGACGGAACGTAGTGTTCCACGCGAACATGTACATGTATATGTATCAGCAAACCGGTAATAGGTTGTACGAAAGTGAATCCCGCGGCCCTGGAACGAAGGCAAAGAAGGAACAGGAGTGGGTTTGGTCAGTAAAAGTCTGACGGGCCCTCCCGCTCTGAGCAGAGAAGACATTGGATGATTTCCCAGCAAAAAAGATAAGATAGTCACAGGTAATTTTTAACGCTAGTTAAGTTTTTCTTGGTCACATGGTGGGAACGGGCTTTTAGTGGTTTAGAGTGGTCATATTTCCGTCGTAAACTGTTTATTATAGTAAATTCCTTATGAGGTTGTGCGAAATATCCTGTTTATTTTTTTCTTAGTTACTTGAGAGATTTTAAGCGTCATCAGTGGTTATGAGTAATAGTTGAAGACGTCAAGTGTTCGATCTGTTTAATGATCTTAAAAGTATAGCAAAACTTTCGATCTGTAAATCTAGCTGTAAAAAAATTGTTTGGAGAGTAGACCATGAGATCTGTCATTTCACCATACTAAGGACTAACAACTGGGAAGTCATCAAAAATCTGGTGGTGATATAACAAATTACACAAGTAATGACTACGGTGAAGAAAAACATCGTGGGGCAACCGACCACCAAAAATTCAACCAAAAGTTCGAAGACAGGGTTACTTGTCTGTGTCTGTTGGTGGATGTCAATCCACCCATTGCCTTTCCTAGAGAGGGGGCAACAGTAGAAACATTTAAAAGGCTAATTATGTTATGTCATAATTTTTTTGGCTGGGTTTGAACCCGTGACTTCCTCATAATTTGGCGCCGTTACCACTAAACCAACACTGTTCCTACAATTGCACTACATTGCTTACTGTTAGACAAACTGACAAAAACAAACTGCGGAAAGATGTAGGTATGAGTACTTTTTCCTTAAACACGACAAGCATCAAAATTTGTAACAACATATAACACTCATTGATGACTCGCGACTCTTCTCAAAACATGTAAAAATTTCCATGCGTCATACGTAATAATTTATGACAGAATGTCGCAGACATTGCTCCGGGCAAAACGACAACGGTTATTAAGTTATGGTTTAAGTTATTCACTTAATAACCGCTTATAAGTGCTGGATTTTTTTACGGGCATCCTCACGCCGTATCTGCTGGGTTCCTCATCCTGATTTCCAGTCGTCATAGGCGTGGACTTGCGGACGACGATAGCTTGACGGTCCAGTAACCGTTCAGACCAAGCCCGAGTCGACAACGGTGCGTTGAGTTCCACGCGTGCATCAAAGAGGTGTCTGCAAAACCGTAGGGGCCTAGCAGGACCGAAGCCTACTGGGGCTATGGCTTGACTTCTGAAAGGAAAACCTGGGGTCCTGGAGCGCAAGGCAAAGGAAGAAGATAATTATGTAGGTAGAATAGAATAGAATAAACTAACACGCCCCCTCGCCATACACTAGAGCGGAAGTAGTCATTAGAGATCATGTAAAGTGCCGATCAGTCGATGAGAAACATGATTAAAAAGACGAAATGTACTCGTACTCAAACCCTATGATCCAATTGGAATAGACAACGAATTTGAGATCACAGACCCTACAGCCGAAGAAGCCATGAGAACATTTCGCACCTTAAAAACCCCTTCTAAGGTCAACATGACCAATGGGTCATCTACTCATCTAGGCCTGGCGAAACCCATCTCTCTATACTAACCTTAATACCAATCACAGACGTAGAACTGAGATCACAGGTCAGCTCCCGTGCGAAAGGTCGTGAACATATTATAATGCCCATGTAACGTAGTAATCGCTAAACGATCACCATTAATTTTGTTTCTCTTCTGCTGGCCAAGCAATTTGTTTTAAAAACGACGGGTTATTCTTCATCTAGTACCTAATCGTTTGTGGAGACTTTGTGTTAATCAATTATTTTGAAAGTAAGCTGCTGGTTGCTGAGAACGTCGGATTGATTGTCACCTGTTTCTTATGTAAGACTGTTGTTTAAATTGTAGTAGTTCTAATTTCATTATTTAAACCGTTTTAGTTCAGTCGGCTATAACGGAACCCTTGTTGGATTACCAATGACCGAAATATGACAGTCCGTCAAAATCCTTTTTCTCAGGAAAGCGAGGACATATTAAGCTTAATTTAATAACAAGTACTTATTTACGTCTGCTACACCATGAATCACTTAAAAAAATAAACTTCTAACTAACGACATAAAATATTTGATTACAGATATTAAAATTCCTAGATTAAACAAGGACTAAGCAAAAAATAACCATCGACCTATTTTCAGACCTACTCAATATGACACAAAAAATTCATGAAAAACTGTCAAGCCGTTCCGGGAGAACTCCATAACAAACACTATTAGACGTTGTTTTTATAGATATTATTAGATTAGTGTGATAAGGAAAAGCATGTTATTGTCTTGTTCTTTAGACGATTAAGATCTTCTAAGAAAAATCTCCATAATTAAAATAGCCAAAGATCTTGAGACAAAAATACCTTGCCGTTTTACCATAGAAAAACTAACTAAACAAAGCCTCTATCACCCAAAATACCTTTAGGCACTGTTATTTTCTTAGTAATAAATCGTTCTATTACTTATATTTGGCGGTGCCATGATAAATACAGTCCGCGTATTATTTACGGCTTGTTTGATCAGATACCTCGATGTCCACGGTCCACAAAGGCCCAAATTGGACCACTAAATCATAGAAGAAGACTGATATGAAGTCTTTTGATATATGTGGCTTTTTGTTAATCTTGGCTGGCGTAATTATAAGTGTTTGGAGGAATTTTCTTTAGTTTTTATGCGGTTATGTTGTCGTTTGTGCCTTAGGGACCGTTTTTTGTTGGTTAGAAGTGGTTGTGTTGTGTTCTTATTTGCATAATGGTATGATGTAAAACGTTTATGTATCTAAGTATTTTATGATAGTGTAGTAGATTTTTTTTCAAATATAGTAAAACATTTCCTTCAAATTACTACAACTAGACAGTATTCCATAGTAATATAGAAAAATAGATTACAGTTTTTGTTTTAATTGGTATATTATCAAATGATTCCTCTTTGACATTTATTGTCACAGTCACCCTGTGCCTTTCAAACCTATGATAACTGTTGTACAATATGACTAATTAAAAGAAATTACCGACAAAACCTGCAATACCTACAAAATGGAATGTATTTTATTGCAAACTACGTAAACACTCGTTAACCTGGAGGTACTAATCATGTGTTCATTAATACTACCAACATAAAATCCAACATACAACTAACATAATCACTATATTGGTGTCTCGATAACCCCAAAAGGACATCCCTGCCACCCTCGGCAAGACAATAGTCGTAATGAACCCGTCAATATTGCTTAGTGCGACACGACTAATGGCAGGTGACGTGTCGGGAAATATTGTGATACAGAGAAATACTACTATGTTAGGAGTTACAGTGACGTACGTGAGCGGCATATGGGGACTCAGGGTCTTGGAGTTTGTAACGATAATGGGGATCGTTTTATCGATTTTTGTCAGAACCATGATCTTACCATCGGAGGAACATTGTTCATTCACGGCGACCACCACAAATTCACCTGGAACTCACCCGATGGAGTCACAAAGAACCAAATTGACCATCTTGCCATTAGTTCTAAATGGCGTTCTTCACTGCTCGACGTTCGCAACCGTAGGGGCGCCGATATAGATAGCGACCATCATCTGATGGTTGCTGAAGTTCGGCTTAAGGTTGCAGTAGCCCGTGCAACTGGAGGACCTGGCAGGTTGGGAAGGAGGTTCGACGTGAACAAACTGTCTGACTTGGACACCCGTAGGGCTTTTCGTCTTGAGCTGCGAAATCGATTCTCCGGACTCGAAGAAGTTGCGGATTCACTGGATGAGGAGTGGAATCGCATTAAAATGGCCTACACAGAGACCAGCTCCGTCATTCTAGGGCACAAATCGTCACACTCTCGCGAGGACTGGATGTCTCAACACACCTGGAGTCTTATCGAGGACAGAAGGAATCTGCACCTAAAGCTTCTGGAGACCCGTAATGTTGACGAGCGAGCCGGCCTCATTTTACAGTATCGTCGAATACGCAAGGCTATTTATCGGAGCACGCGTGCGGATAGAAGGCGGTGGGCCGATGACATAGCTGATCATGCTCAACACGCTGCGAACACCGGCAACCTTAAGGAGCTGTATAGAAGCACAAAGACCTTGGTAGGAGACAACAGGCGCAAAAGAAAACCACTTAGATCCAAAGAGGGGCAGCTCATTGTGACGTCGGAAGAGCAACTTCTACGCTGGCACCAACACTTTGAGGAGGTTTTCCGATTGTCAGCGACTTCGACGCCTGAGGCACTGTTGGTTAGTTCTTCACCACCCCGGCTCCTCGATATCAATTCGGAACCACCGTCAGAATCGGAGGTAGCTGAAGCAGTCCTCTCTTTGAAGACAGGGAAGGCTCCAGGATTCGACTTGATTACTGCGGAAATGCTGCAAGCCGACTTAACCTTCGCCGTCGACGTACTGACGCCTTTAATTGAAAAGATCTGGACTGCTGAAGAACTCCCGGACGACTGGAACAAAGGGCTCGTAATTACCGTGCCTAAAAAAGGTGATCTAAGTCAGTGCGATAACTGGAGAGGCATTGCACTGCTGTCAATTCCCTCTAAGGTCTTCTGCAGGATAATCTTGGATAGGCTATCGAGGGCCCTGGAACCCTTACTACGCAGGGAGCAGGCTGGTTTCCGTTTGAGTCGTTCTTGCACGGATCAAATTAACACTCTACGTATAATTCTTGAACAGGCATCAGAATGGCAAAGGGAGATATATCTCACTTTTGTGGACTTTGAAAAAGCCTTCGATACGTTGAAGTGGTCCAGCATTTGGTCTCGCCTGCTGGAAATGGGAGTGCCACCAAAATTGGTCCGCTTATTACAGAGCATATATCGGAAATATTCCTGCAGAGTGGTTCACGACGGTCTCATCTCGGAGGACATCGCAGTGCACGCGGGTGTTCGTCAGGGTTGCCTCCTCTCGCCTCTTCTCTTTATAGTCGTTCTTGACGGAATTTTGCTTCGCATCTTCAATGAGAGGCGCCGCGGGATAGAATGGGGATTGTCCAGCGTTTTAGAAGACTTGGACTACGCCGATGACCTATGCCTGCTAAGTCATACGCACGCCGACATGCAAGCAAAATTGAACGACCTGCGTCAGGAGGCAGCGAAAACTGGGCTTAAAATTAACTCGCGGAAGACCCAGGAAATGCGTACAGGGGTGATTAATGCTGCGCCGCTGCTAATCGGCACTGAGGCAGTGGAACGCGTCCAGAAATTCACGTACCTCGGAAGCGTCGTGGCGGAAACTGGTGGAACTGAAGAAGACGTCGCTTCTAGAATCGCCAAAGCCCGCGGTACCTTTGCACAGCTGAGACCGGTTTGGCAATCACGGAAATTGACTCGAAGAGTTAAGCTAAAAATCTTCAGGTCAAACGTCAAATCCGTGCTGCTTTACGGGTGCGAAACGTGGAAGGTGACAAAGGAGATCTCACGACAAATCCAGGTATTCGTGAATCGATGCCTTCGCCGTATCCTCGGAATTTACTGGCCCGAGACCATCTCTAACGTAGAGCTGTTGGAGAAATGCCGCGAAAGCCCGATCGACCACCAGATCAAGCGTCGCAAGTGGAGTTGGATTGGTCACACGCTTAGGAGGGATTCCAGTCATATACCTAAACAGGCACTGGACTGGAATCCCCAAGGGAAACGGAAGCGTGGCCGTCCTCGGCAGACCTGGCGACGCACCGTTTTGGCTGAAGCGAAAGACATCGGACTGACGTGGAGCGAGGTTAAGCATAAAGCGCAAGACCGCTCGCGTTGGGTGACTACTGTGGACGCCCTCTGCCCCAGCTAGGGGATTTAGGACCTTAAGTCAAGTAAGTCAAGTAGGAGTTACAGTAGTATGTTGTTCTGTGAAATAATTAACCTATGTAAAGATGAATTTTGGTAGTTGGCTGAAAAAAGAGAGTCTTTAACGCCCGTTTTCAAGAAGCTAACTATCTAAAGTTGCAGCTACTAAAGATAAACCAATCTATCCTTTTACCCTTACTTGCTTTCCTATCATCTACCGACGGTTAGCATTTCCTACCAAAAGTTTTAGATTGATAGATAGAATCTTACGGTTTATCGGGGATAGCTGTCTATCTATGAACTGCGGTAGATTATTGAAAACGGGCATTAGTTAAGAGTGAATAAGTTACTTACAAAGGCAAGAGTTATTTATTGTTGACCACATCGTAGTTTTCCATTCGGTGTGATAGCTGTAAAGCGAGTAACTAGCTTCTGTCATCGGCTTTGTTCGCGGCCTTGTGTCACTCGATGATAAAGTAGCAATCTTTTGAGGTTATTACCTCAAAAACTACTGGACAGATTTATATTATTTTTGTATATTTTTGTGTAACACAAATATAAATCTTTACTCTTTATAATTTCGGTATAGACATAGATTAAAAAAAAACTTAGTTTCTAAATATTCGCGGATCGGCCGTAGTCTCGAGAGCAGCTGAGCTGTTCCGGTCTCGTAATGATCAAGAAGGAATGTGTAAATATCTTTTCTTCATTTATTGGAGACCCACTAAAAGAAGAAGATTGTTTTGAGCCAATTCTTATGGTAACAGCGCTAAATCACCCCAAAAAGTGTCTTTGTTGACTTATGAGTGAAATCAACAAAGTTCAAAACTAAAAAACCGTCAATCAAATGAACTCAACAGTACTTGGACAGACAAGCAAGGATTTTCTTCCTATACATAGTACAGACGACCTCTAAACACAACGCCTGTAGTTCAGTTGCCATTTACCTTACGACAATAGCTACATAAAACATAATAGGCACATAATCTCCTCCATTCTTTCAAGACGAGACGAACATTTAAAATCAGATAACACGTTACGACACTACTTCAAACGTTGACGAACAATGACTAAATGACCCGTGAACCGAAAATATCTGTCAAAACATCATCCATCGCTGCTTGACGACTCAAAGGGATCTCATTTTGTAAGGGAGCGGCATTGGAACAATAAGCCTAATTTTCGTACAGCTTTGATTGATGGCCAATCCCATTCCTTCGTTGACGTGACAAACGTTGGTGCTTTGAACAAAGTTTGGGACACGACAATAGATGATATTAATATCAACTAAATGGGTGTTGAGATGGATTTGGTTTTGTGAGACCAAGATTAATTTGGGTTGGTCAATATTTTGTAAACTTGGATTCAAGAATAATGAGGTGTAATGAGTCAATCTACAAACACATAAATGTATACAAAAGAATAAAAAGATAGACGCACACTATATGTATTTTTTATGGAATTCCAGAAATGTTAGCACGTTGATGTCATTATTATTTTGATTGAAAACTTCCTAATCACAACAGAATTGGAATATTTAAAACTCTCCGTAATTCTACTCGCAAAGAAACACAACCCACTAAAAATAACTTCCAAGCTACAAACACAATCAATTAAACAATACCTGCAGAAAATCTCGAAATACTTTTCCTCATAGCACAAAAGCCGTTAGTGGAGGCAGCTACCGTACCCTCAGAGGTCACAAATAACAGTACAGCTCGTAAACTAGTTGCCGCATTAACCATAACGAATAAAGGCACTAAAAGCACGTCTCGCAGTCCCTGAGGGCCGTTTCGGCTGTCAATGCGAAAATTTAAGTTCGCCACACCCATGCACTCTGAAGGGTCGACCTTTACGGCCTTTGTCTCAATCGCTGTTGCCTTTACATTCCGAGAGTCCATTCCAATTGTACTCTACACAGGATTAAATAAAAGTGTTCGGTAGTTAGCGCGAAATTTTAGTGCTTTGAAATTTTAGAGAATATATTCCTATTATTGTTGATAGAAACTTTCTTATACTATACTATACCTGTTAGAACGTCATGTTCATTAGTGCATATTCTTATTTCATTTACGAATCTAGTACTCATAGCACGGTCAGTCTGCAAGAACTAAAAGACTTAATACATAAAAACAATAAAAAACCTTCCACATTCAAAAGTCAATCAGCATTGAAGATTCATTAATCTCGGCTCATTTGCGACTGTCTCAAATTGCACAACGCCTTTTAAAACGTCTACACTATGACATTGCTTCTGATAGCCTCAGGGCTTTATCACATTTGTATGTATTTAATATAGCTTTGATTTCTTTCATTTGCTGTCCTATTCAATTGAACAACAGACCTTAATTCCGACAACAGTTTGTGTATGTCTGTTCTGATCTCGTTCAAAGGAATGTGTTACCGACTTTGTGTGGCCATCTATCTTGTTCTAACGACATTGTCTTGATATATTTTATCACATTTAGCCCCGGTAGAAATATTTACTATCGTTAACCATTGTACTGTGACCTTCCCCGCCGCTCTTGATTCTTATTTCGATGGAATGAGTAAGGGGGTTTGTAAGTTGATCTATGGGTCTTTTATCATTGGTTTTGGGTCCCGTGACCGTGGTGTTAACGGTCTTATTTGTCATCTGTCAATTTGCCTTCTATTTTTGTTGGGGAATATGAAAGCTTTCGTTTAACTGCGCGTGTCGTCGGCGGTGTTTTGTCATCATTATTTTTGGCTCCTCATAATGATTATTGACAGAATTGTGGACGCGATGGATGGCTTGCTTTTTAGTTTGTTGTATAATTTTAGCCCTTATTTATGACATTGAATTAAATAATAAATTAAGTTGCATTTTAATGGTCCTGTGGTTTCTCAGTAATAGTTAATAATTTTGTATTCCGGTGATAAATTAATTTTAAACTAGTTGACACTTCGCGTGACCCAAAGGCTGGCTTTTACTTTGGACAGAAAATAAGCATTGCCATTCAGCGTGGCAATGCTGCCAGTCTTTTGGGCACTTTACCAGTCGACAGCGATGTGGAGGAGTTTTTTGACGCCATATTTTAGTTTGTTTTAAGTTAGTTTTAATTAGTTTAGAGTTAGTTTTTATTATACTGTAAATACCATTTTAAACTTTGATTCATATTTAATACTATGCATTTTAAGCTAACAAGAACTAAATGATTCGTTACTCGCAATTAGTTCTTTTCTTGACTGTTCTTTGACCGAAACAAAAGAGTTCCCATTGAAAACGAGTAATCAACAGAATCAAAGTCGAATCTGTATCAGGAGGCAAGCCCAATTTCGTGGGGTTTACGCCCAATTAATAACCGTGCCTGCCTCTGAGATGTTCAAAGTTCGATGCATCTCTTTGATAAAAAAGAAACGTGATGCTTTTGTAGGTATTTACGTTTTGTAGGTAAATAACTATAAAACAGCTTTGATTTTTTTTGTATCAATTCGATAATAAAATATTGCAAATATTAAGGAAAGGCCATTTAAAGGCCGCTTTCTGAATGGAGTATTTTGAATTAAGAATATCACAAACCCTATTTAAAAGCTAAGTTATAGCAGATTTGCAGGCTAAAGTAGAGTACAAGATCAAATGTTTAAATCCGCAATCGGAGAATAGATCCTTTATACTTGTCAAATGTAAACTAATGAGACAAATTGCTTACAAAATTATTTATTAAGTTAAATATTAAGTATGTAAGTTAAATATTACGAAAAGTAGCGTTACATTATCGTGGTAGTAAAGGATTAAAAAAAAATAAGGACGTTCCCAGAAAATTACAAAAAGGTGTTAAATACTTTCAAAGTTTCTGACTAATCAATTCTACTTGTTAAAGTTGTTCTACCGCTATATTAAACCACTTAAAGTTGAGAACCCCTGGTGTAATGGCTGCCTAAGATTTAGACCCGTGGCGCAGGCGCATCATGTTTAATTAACTAACCCCCTTCAAGGTGCGCTCCCTAAATATAGTGACCGAAAAATAACAGCCCTCCTGTTCATCCGAGTTTGTGCCTTTTTTCTTCGCGTTAAATGCATGTAATTCGTTTTTGTTCTAATTCTTTTAGTTTTAACTGATGGTGCTTAATTTTTCGTGCGTTAGTGGATTGAGATTGATTTAGTTTTAGTGTGTTTCGTGTTGTACTACTAGCTTTTGTCAGCGACTTCAATTATAAGAAAGTAAAACATTGTCTGAAGTAAATGTACTCCCGGAATAAAAAGTTTTATGTGCCTTGTACTTTAAATGTTAGTGTAATACAGTAGATATTAATTATTGTTCTATGTTTAAAACTTAAAGTACTAAAGTGCATTATCAGAGAGATATCAGCGCAACCGTAGGGGGCCAGTAGGGCGGAAGCCTACTGGGGCCATAGATTGGGTTCCGAAAAGGGAACCGTGTCCTGGAACGTAAGGGCAAAGTAGTAATATAACTGCGGTTTTAATTACTCAGATACCCGCGAAACGAGACACAATAGTAAAACAATAACAGCGCGGTCTCAATGGACCGGTTGGGGATTCAAACGTTAATCAGTAAGAGTCTGACACGCCTTCCCGCTCCAAAACCCTAAAGCGGGAGTCGGCATTGAATAATTTCCCACTTAAAAAAAATATTAGCTTGGATTGAGTGAATCATTTTTCTGTAAAAAGCTGGTTGACTAAAATTAATCTTTATCTTCACCATTTCAGCTGAAAGACATCCTGTGTACACACATCCTGTGTACACATAGGCTTCACCGAAGCATCGCCACAACGAACGGTCCTATGCGTTTCGCATCCATGGGATTCCAGTATCCTTCAGTCAATTTATTAGATTTATATTTAGAGGTGTTGAGATATACGATTTGCAATAGTAACATTCATTGGAATGACGTCATTAATTAATATGGTTATTGGAGATTTTTACCTTAACATGCAGTTTGTTTATAACACTAGCATCTGCCAGCTGGTTTGCCTAGATAAAAGTAGAAAACAAGTGTATGGCACTCAGTAATAACATAACATTCTACTGATGAAGAAATGTTTAAAAACGCTCTAGTACTTATTCAATTTAAACAAAAAAGAAAAATTTTGTCGTAGTTTGTGCAGTCTCAAACGTATATTTATGTTCCCCTGCACTTACCGTGCCGTTAATTTGAATGATTAATTAGTGTAAAACAATTAGCCAAGTCTTAAAATAAAACAATGCCTTACTCTATAATTGGGTTAGGTTATAAAAACAAAAGCTTAACAAACATATTCATCAAAAATTTTAGGGTTCCGCGGTACGCGAAGTGTGCCAACGAGACCTTATTACGAAGCCTCCGCTGTCCGTCCGTCCGTCTATCAGCGGGCTTTGTCTCATAGACTGTAACAGGTAGAGATTTGAATTGATTTTCACGGAATGCTAATTTCTATTACAGATAATAAAAAAATAATGTTCCTATACAATGTAGTATACTTACGTTATTCTGTCGTCGATTTTTGCTCAATTTTAATATTTTAGTATTGAACTTTTCATGATTTCGACTCACACTTGACCAATTTCGTTTTTCAAAAAACTATTAATAACACGACGAGTAACCAGTTTAATTAAAGTTCAATTTTTGTCCCGCGTTTCGGGTCTATTATGGGGCGGCTTGGTACCATTATGCGGTACCACCGTGGTACCTATAGGGCCCTAATCCCTATAATTAGAGCCATCCCACACGGAGTGATTGATAGCTCTGCTCTGAAGGAACACGCTGCAGGAATGGGAATCTAATCAGTTTTTATAGGGCACTGGATTTTGGAGACTGAACAGTAATAAAATATGTATTTGGTTGTGTGAGAAACTGTTTCGTTTGGTCTGTAAGTTTGGCTAAGCGTATTGTTGTTTCATTAAATAAAATCCTTACATAATAATTGTAATCGCGAAAGGCTGTATGTATGGATTTTTGTTACTCTTTCACACAAAAACTACGGAATGGATTTCGGTGATGGTATAGGTAGACCATATCCTGGATTAGCATGTACTTTTTATCTTGGGAGTATGTTTACTTAGGATAATTTTCTACTTTTACGTGGGTGAAGCCACTGGCACGAAGTATTTCAATAAGATCTGTATAAAAATCATGTGTCGTTTCTAACTGATATTTAAATAGGAAACATAAATGAATAAACCAAAAAAAAAATATAAGTTTGGTTGCCTAAATTATTCAAAAAAAGTCATTCTTTAAATCGACTCAATTGCATAGTTTGCATAGATTATAAGACATAGTATCTCTTAACAGTTTTGCACCGTAACTTATGTATTGGACATATTGTGTCAAAATCACAATACCATTTTTTTACTGTATGAAAATTCTAACTGTTCTTAGTAATAAATCTGGACTTATTTGCAGATGGATTTTTATCTTAAAAATATTATCGGCAGATAGTAACCGACTATTGTTTATTTACGACTAGTCATAATAGTAAATATATTATAATATATGTTCCACATCTTTTCACACAATGCCATCTAGTCCCAAGCTAAGCAGAGCTTGAGTTATGGGTACTAAACAACTGATAAACATAATATGAGTGGTCACTTCGATGACGTTTTAAAAGATTTTGACTGTGAAGTCGTGATTGTAAGCAACATAACTCCCAAAAAAGAAAAGCATTAATAACCAATCTTTCTCATGGAAGCTTCTTAATACAAATTTCAGTAGAGTTCACTAATAGCTACCCTTAACGCCTCCCTCAGTTGCAAGCACACCCCCTTAATAAAAATACTATATTAGAAACGCCTTCCTTGCTTACTTTTATTAAAACCATGTAATTTTATAAAATAGCTACCAATTTATCTACAAAATCGTGAACTATAATGCTTTGTAACCAAAACGTGCGCGGGAGTCGATTTTTTACGACCCAACCCCTAACTGATTGTATTTTTTTATATTCTCATCTTCAAAGTTAATAATGTTAAATGTATTTAAAGATTTGTCTAATATTTCGCTCGTGGCGCTTTTTTTGTATAATTATTTAATGATATATCTTAAGATACGTATGTTACCAAACAATTTAAAAAATATGAAAGACTGTCAAAGATAGATAATAGTCCTATAATTACTTCCACTTATAACTTTTTTATGTAAGGATAATGTCAAGGAATGCAACTTTAAATTTCTTCAATGATAAAAAAAAACTGGGAATCTTTTCGTTTTTATTTTTATAGTACCTCTGAGAATTTTCAGCATTATAGATAACTTTATTATTCCACTATGACATGTGGTCACTCTGTTACGCAAAAACGATTTAAGTATCCACCAAAATTTTTCAATTTCAAATTGAACAGTGACGACCAACGGCCTAAGTAATCATTAAATTATGTTTTAAGATATGTTACCAAATAATGTTAAAAAATATGAAAGACTATTAAAAGCCGTATAATTTCTCCGACTTATAATTTTAATATGTTAGGATGGTTAGAAAAATATTCAGTAGGTAATTGTCAAGAAATTGGCAAAAATAACGTGAAGTTTCTTTCTGTCTTCCTTGGTGAAAGTAAAATACAAATATTTGAAAGGTACTAAACCTTGAAAAATATAAAATGGAACATCAACCTTTTAAATTAATTCAATATTCGACGATTGCTGGCGACCCTGTTATGCAAAAACGATTTAAGCTTCTATCAAAATTTTCCTATTTCAAATTGTACAAGTGACGACTAACGACCCAAGCAATTAGTGATGGGCACACAATTTGAACAGAATGTAGCGTACGCGCAACGGATAGAAAGTGTCCTCAATGCATGGATTTAAGAAAAAAAATCTAATCACCTCGCGATCGTTTCATCTCGGACGATCCACATTATTTTTTAAATTTAATCACCAAAAAAAAATATCCAATCATCGAATTTGGCGGATCATCATAAAAATGACGATCACTTTTATAAAATATCACAGTGAAATATTTGGAATATCGACCAAATTGCGTCTTTCGGTGATCGTGGAACAAAAAATCCTTAAAGTCGATTTAGTTCTTTGTGTAAAAAAATAAAGGGCGTAATTACGGTCACAATGCGGTGGTTAGCCAGGCGGCACAATTAGATTTTGACGGGTCCATGATAAATGGTTGTCTTGGGTGCTGTTAACCCATAAAAACTGAGGAGAAGCGACGAGGTCACTTTGAAAATCATTTTTAGTGAAATGTAAAGTTGATTCTTATTTTTGTGCTGGTTTTTCGTATATGACATTCTGAATTTGAATCAAATTCTGAATTTAAAATAAGTAGAACAAATGCTTTGCTGTGAATTCGACGGGTAATCATTGTGACGGCTATTTGAGTCATATTCACTTGTTTTTTTATTTGGTAAATCCCAAAAGTCAAGTAGAGACATAATTACCAGGTATAAAATCTAAGTCTGAACAAATACCTAAGTAGTTTGCAGAAAATTCAGCAATGTGAATGACTTTGATGTAATAGAATTAGCATTTTAATTGTGTGTAATTATGACCAATTTTTAGTAAAGTCGTTAACTTGAAGTGTCCTCATCGTTTGCAATTATATCTTACAATTAGTACATGCTGTTATTGCTTAATTATACCTATTTATTTGCATATTGTAAGGACAAGTTGCTGTGTAGAATAATTGATACAAAAAAAACAGGATCTTTTCCGTTCTAAAAATAATTTGAATAGGCTGGTAGTAACTGAAAAAAAAAATTAAGTCGTAAAACAATGCAAAATTAAAGATATCAAAAATATATTTGCTACTCCACATATTCTCTGTTCCACAGGATAATCCACTAACAATTCGTCCAACTTATTATTAAAACGATCGTTTCCCTAACCGCGAATTATCAAATTTCTACCATCTTGCCCTAGCATTATCACATAAGTCCAAATGTCTCGGGGTACCATTTAAAACAACCAGTTTTGAATGAGCCTCATAAACCACGAGATGCTGAAGACTTCGACCAGTTTTGTGAAGGGATGGTAAAGTGACGCGGGGTCTTTTGTAACTGGTCACTTTAAACTCAGACGATTAAGAGTAAATTGCAAAAGATTACAGAGCCCACTGTAATCCAGGAATCTGGTGTAATTATAAGTATTCTTTTAAATTTCGAACATTAATTAGAGCATCGGTGATTTAAAGGGGGCTATTTCGTAAAATATCTAACATTAACGTAGTTTTGGATAATCTATCAAACTTATTTTTAGCGTTTACTGGATTTTAATTGTTTAATTTTGGTATGTTGTTTTGGTTTTAGTTTTACTGTTTTTATTTGGTGTACTGTCTACATTTTATTTGCAATGTGTAATGTTGCAAGTCTTTTATATTATCCGGCGTCATCTAGAAAAAATGCCAAAAAAAATGACGTGTAGGTAAAAGTGTTTGTGAAAACCTAGTTGCAAAATAAATATCATTTATCATTATTGTATGCTAAAATGCGGGTTATAATTGTTCTTTACTATATAAACTCTAACACCCTTTTTTGACCTATGTATCACAAATTTGATTTTTTTGTTCTACTCAGCACACATTCTTCTGCGGGATTGCTAGAAAGAATTACTGAGTTTGATAACTCATAACATAAAAGTCAACTAGAGGAAAATAGTTGACTTCTAGTCAGTAAATCTCTTACACTCACTATCGCTCTTTCCTGAGCAAGAGAAGTTATTAGATTAATTCCTTCCTCAAAAAAAACACAGGTATACAAATGTAACAACCTGTTTGACATTAATAAAGCTCTTAGCAGTATAAAAACAGTACACCTCGTTAAACAAATCCAAAAACATTAAACCAACGACGTTCCAGTAAACTGAAGTAAATATGGAAGAAGTTTTTATAATATACTTGTTCTTAAGGTTGTTACCCACTGAGGTGTAACGTCGTAGATTAGAGCAAAAACGTGACGTCACACTCGAGTGTGCTCGCAAAAACGTTCCTTTCTTTGCATTATGCGGACGATGATAAAATGACCTGTGACGGGAATAATATGTTATAACAAGTGTTTTAAAAATTATAGCTTGCTCTTCTAAGCACGACAAATAGTGTGGGCAATTTAGAGCAACCAAGACTTTGCTTAAACAAACTGAGCTGAGCAAACAAATCAATGATTTTTAATAATGAGATTACTAATTAAGAAATACCTAAAGCCTTACCATTTTTTTAAATTTCATAATTATACAATGTACTAAAACAAGTAAAATAAAAACACTTAACCAATTAAAACTATAAATATACACAAAATATAACAACTCGTAACTAAAATATGGCGTCAAATTGTTTCAGATTTATCATAGTCCGAAATCTAGACACAAGCGTCATAGCAAAGCTTTTATAAAGTATATTGTCTTAATAAAGTACGAAGGAAAAATCCATTCACAAATAGCAAAAACTTAGAAATAAAAAAAAGAGGAAATACCATATTGCACTTGACATTTAACTTAATGCAGTATATTTCAAATGCACTTAATGCAATTACAGTGTTTTTTCATCATAATTACATGAAATGAGTATTTTCAACGCAACTCAAATTCGTAACGATAGGTCATATTTTTTGTTGGTGCAGTGAGACCATTCCTTTATTTTGTTTTCATGAATTCACATTGAAATGTTTGTTTCAGGTATTTCTTTATTAAAATTATTAACTTGGTGAAGTTTTTCATTCATACTTCTTCATGACTTTATTAAATTCGTTGTTAAAACTTCTCAAGAAAGCCCCTTTAAAATGGAGCAACCTGTTATACTCTCAAAGATTTTTTTCTACATTATTTATGCTCAAAACCAACGACAACCGTTTGCAACAAAAAAACCTGAAATACCCATTGTCATGCACTGTTTAGAAACATTACTGTTTTAATACAACCCAAGCTTTTCGCAGAAACACAGCCCCAGTAACTTTTCCATCCACTTTTTTTCACAAAACACATCATTAATTTCTTCACTCCTAAGTTCAAGCCACTCTCAACTATCACGTAATAGTAAATCATATATTAAGAAATCCTGCAGGAAGGTGTCATTATTTTTTACTTGGCAAGACATTTAATTACGTAGCGTATGAATTATTCAGATGTGCAAGTACCAGAACGGTCACACACGCTGGCGGCAGCGGTCACTTCGATCCGCTGGAAGATTTCGAATGATGACCACTTTTATGATACGTTGCTTAACAACTGAGATTGATAGAAAGATTAGAGTTGAAAATTTTTCCAACGTAGACGTCTCTGTGAATAAATTTTTGAGAGGCTTTTTTTATCTACTGTTCTTTTTTCTGTAATTATAGGCTGTAAATGTCCACTAGGCTTGAGACCAGCTTTCGTAATAACCTTAGATTTTTTTTTAGGTTATCATCATAATTATTGACTTCTCCCGCTCTGGGCAGAGTTCAGGGCATGCCAGAATTTTACTGGCTAAAAACTCCTGTTCCTTCTCTGCTTTGGTTTCAGGGCCCGGAGTTCTTTTTCGTACAACCCATGACCCTAATACGCGCTTCGACGTTTCTACGCCCTTACAGTTTACTGACATATTTTTGAGGTGCGAATTTAACACTACGCACCGTCGACGACTTAGGCTCGGTCCGGACAGTTACCGGACGGCAACCTTACAAGTTGGATTAGTGATCGCTGTATGATCTTTATCTGTGTAACGGTAGTTGCCACTTAGCACACGTAACATTAACATTAGAGCACTCATGTGAGCATATAGGCTGCTGCAAGCAACAGCATGAAACATATACAAAGTGAAGATGACAATACTTGTACAACAGTAAAAGAAAATACTGACAATACTCATGGATTATGAATAACTTTTAGTATGGGACCAAACCTGAAATCGTGAAAAAAACAATAAGCTACCGAACGAACGTTTTGTCAAATTATGCAAACATAAATGTATGCGATAATTATTTTATTTTGTGATTTAGGGTTGGTCCGATACTAAAAATTATTCGTAATAATTATTACTGTCAGTGTTTTCATTTATTATTGTATTGTCGTCCCCATTGTATGACAAATAATAAGGAAAAATGTCAACACAGAATTGGTTTACGAAAATTATGCAAAAAAAAATTAACCACAATCCTCAGAATTGGTACTTTGTTTCAGATAACCCATGGTTTCATAGAACATGAATCAATCTTAGAAAATTACCGACAATCATTGAAATGATCACATAAAACTATCTTAGAGACGAATGAATCACCCATATAATAATGTATGTAAAAAATATTTCTGCGAACTAAAATGCTAAGACGATGTCCCCGGGCGTTTGTCAGACGCGAATAACATTGGCGATGGTCACATTTTGAGCAGAATTTTTGACATTCCGTCACCGCCCTCAGATCAGATTTTGGTATGGGTCGGGTCACATGGCGCGATTTTGAGAAAATACATGAAATAATTTTATAAATTATGAATTTCGATCGTCTCTTGGCGACTTTATGAGAAGAGAGGCGCTGCCACGAGGTCTTATTGCGATCCATCTGAATTGTTAAAGAGATGGTGGCTCTTTCACGCTTTACGGCTGATATTTTAATACGTCATGGTAGGGCACGTGATATTTAAAGAAAAAATGGAATTTACGTAATTTGTATTAAGTCGCTATATGTATATATATATTTTAAATTTGATACTTATTCACCGTCATAATGTCTTGTTGTTAAATCCAGTAATTAGTAGTAATAGTCACTTGGATTTAACAACAAAACATTCTCTATGACGTGATAGATATGCAAAACAAGAAATAATATATTTATATACTAATTATAATTAGTGAAACTTGGACTAGTGCTACCGCGGGTCTATTTCGAGTGACTCCAGTTGTCCAAAGACTTAATAATTACAGCGGAAATTGGTGATTACCTGACTTGACAGTATTAGTACTTAATTATTACCATACCGCACGAACAATATATTGCTCACTTCATCTTGCTTTGAAACCTAAGCTATTTAAAGTAGTCAACGTCAATTAAGTTAAAATATTTAAGTTCCTGTCCATTGTATTAAACTGACTGAATGTCTTGTCAAAGCAGGCGATCAAAATGTCGGTTATAAATTATTTTCTAGGCTAGACATTCCCTGGTTGCTTGGCTAGTTCATACCTAAGTTGACAGGTGGTATTACTTGGCCGTTCTTAATGTATTCCTTCAACATTAATGGATGATTTTATATGTATGTCTTTTTCTAGTAATCTTTTCTGCTCCCTTTTAACAACTGTTTTCTTTGCTTTATTTACATTTTTAATGTATTGTATGCGGTTGTTGATTTGTTGTTCCTGGGTGTTGATGATATCTTCATGGTTATTCTAACGGAATGGATGTTGTAGCAACAGGTTACAAATTTTATATTTTACTGCTACTTTTATTTTTCATTCTCAATATTATAGTCACTGATTGACCAATTATTTACTATTAATTTGCAATTAGCTAATATTTTTATTATATTACTACCAATAGTTTTTCATCAATTACCTAGGTTTAACGAAAATATAAAAAATCTATAAAACCATTTTATTTCCTTTTTTTGACTTCATTTATACCAGCTTCAAGTTATTCTGAAGCTATTCTGAAAGCGGCTTTACCGGGAATTAATATTAAGTAGGTATTTAATGTGTTATTCTAGAACATATTCTACTCGTGTTTTATTAAATTTTACCAAATCCATTCAGTCTTTTGAGTGTCAATGAATGATTAACAATTATACTCTAGTACATATAAACTTTCGCCTTTATAATTAGTGTCATCAGCATCTGTTGGTTGAGTTAGAAGTAATTGATGACTTTTCTGTTCTTGTATTTTTATTTTTTTCAATTTGACCATCGTCCTTGTGCCCCATGTAAGCCCGGTGTTCTAAGTCGCCGGTCCCCACGGGCGACGGTGTCGGATCTGCATAATAACACGCTTCAAGCGCCCTAAAGCGAGACAACTCCGCTTTTTTGACAAAATACTTTCCTTTGTTTTATTGAAATTATTATTTCAAGTCTTTCATTTTAAGTTGGAGTGAGGAATGTATTTGATTGATTGTGAATTTTGATGATTGTTTAGATGAGTCATGGAGGTCTAGCTTCTTCTTTTTTTGAAACTTGATTTGTTATAAAATCTTTTTAAAAAACATGTTTTGATGGCACGATGGCCCAAAATGGTGTTGCTCATCTTCTACACGTGCTGTCATTGGTAATTACGCTTAACGTCACACAAACATTTTGAGAGACAGACTAACGTAAGTTGGATAAAAGACACGTAGGTTTTCTAAATTCAAAGAGTTGCATAAATTAAAAAAATGTGTTGTATGCTGCAACTCCGCTTTTTTGACAAAATACTCTACTTTGTTTTATTGAAATTATTATTTCAAGTCTTTCATTTTAAGTTGGAGTGAGGAATGTATTTGATTGATTGTGAATTTTGATGATTGTTTAGATGAGTCATGGAGGTCTAGCTTCTTCTTTTTTTGAAATTTGATTTGTTATAAAATCTTTTTAAAAAACATGTTTTGATGGCACGATGGCCCAAAATGGTGTTGCTCATCTTCTACACGTGCTGTCATTGGTAATTACGCTTAACGTCACACAAACATTTTGAGAGACAGACTAACGTAAGTTGGATAAAAGACACGTAGGTTTTCTAAATTCAAAGAGTTGCATAAATTAAAAAAATGTGTTGTATGCTGCAACTCCGCTTTTTTGACAAAATACTTTACTTTGTTTTATTGAAATTATTATTTCAAGTCTTTCATTTTAAGTTGGAGTGAGGAATGTATTTGATTGATTGTGAATTTTGATGATTGTTGAGATGAGTCAGGGAGGTCTAGCTTCTTCTTTTTTTGGAAATTTGGTTTTGATATCAGAATTTCAACATTGTTGCACGATATTCAATAGGCTAGTTAGTTTTTTGTTGAACTTGCTGCAGCTGAAATGAAAATAATTCAGTTAAGTATTGAGTAACTTCAAAATATTGTAGGTAATTTGCTGAAATCCACAAATAACCTACATTTCAATTGTATTTCCACCAAATAATACATTTATTTATTCATATAAATAAATAAAAAACCAAAATATATGTCACCATATTTATCTGCATTCAGATAAAGTAGACGTTGAATATTAAGTAAGCAATTATTAAGAACGCAAACAGATGATAACAATCAACATCATAACTTTACGGTATCGGAAGACGGGCAAAATATTCTAAAAACTATCATTTCTCAACATTTTTTACAAATAAACTCTAATTACACACAACATAATTATACACCTAAGCTAGACACACATTACAAATCCAATCAAAGAAATTACGATTCAACAAATCTTCTTAATTGTAATTTACGCACTACCAACATAAAAGATGGTACAGCCAACAGAATAAAAGAAATATCGCTCAATACCGACTCGGTGCACGTACAGATAGTCCGTTACACATATCAGTATAATCATCAACACAGCACATTATCTACGACAGCTTTAGCAACCTCGGTGAAGCAACATGCAACCACCTAACCGTGACTACTGACACTTACTAACTCACCAACATACATTTACCGTTCACAAAACGAACAACTCCACAAAAATGACACCAAAAAACAAGACAATAAAGATGACACAATTTCGAAACAGATTCTAGAACACGCAATTCAAACTTTGTTGGAAGAGCCAGCCTTACCACAGAGTAATTACAAAAGAACAAAAGCCAATCACAAAAATTGTAGTACTACATATTCATAGGCGAATATGATGTATGCTGTGGCACTTGGGCCGCGGATGTTACGGTATATGAATTTGTCGCTTCAGGTAATTGACAGAACGGAGTCGTCCAATGGAATATGCGCAATGCGGACTCGTTGCAAGAGACAATAGGCTTGGTACATAATATACTACATAGTGTACGTGGTGGTTAGATGGGTAATTTTACGGTAAGTGCTTCTGACAATAGCTCCTACAAGTAAACAAAAGGCGCATCTGACTACACATTGTTCTTTATTTAAATAATTTATAAGACAAAAGAGGAGATAGCGTCCTAAATTCGGAATATTTCGAGAGAGGCTGATGGATTACGTGACGGCTAAAAGAAAGCATTGACCTTTAATGGTTAAACTAAATAATAGAATTGGCGAATTTCTCTGGAGATAGTTTCTTGCGATCTTAGCGATAAGTGATGTACTAAGGTACCAAAAACGTGGCATTTTTACAAGAAAAAAGAAATGAAGATATGCTTGAATACATGTTTGCATAAATATATATGAATTCTAATGAGAAAATAACAACATTATTTTACAGTTGAAACGATAGCATTCCAGAGGAATAAAAGCGACTGAAATTCCAAAGATTTGCGATCAAAATGCCATTATATTACTTGCAGTCAAGGATAACTATAATAACCACCATGAGAACGGGTGATTTAAAATCACAATAGTGCATTGAAATATCGATTACATTCCACAATATTCTAATGGCAAAGACAAAATGTGAACTGAATTTCTATAAGTAGGCTATATCTGTTGTGTACCTTTGCTCTTTTTATTGTAAAGTTATAATTGTATTATCCCTCTCCTAGAGAGGAGGCCTAAATCCCAACAATGGGAACATTATAAGGCCGATAATGCTAAAAAAAATGTATTATAATAAAAATAACCACTGACTCACTGACATATTTGGAGGATCTGATGAGTGCCACCGATGCTGCAATTAAAGTAGCTACCTACTGGGCCCAAACAATTTGAAGAGTTTGCCTTCGATTCGAAAAGAAGAAGAGACTGACATATCAACGCACAGTTGAAACTATTGGGATTAGGTGCTCGAAATTTTGCATAAGGTTTCCTTTTATGACGTAGGCGACCACTAAGAAAAGATATTTTTACGAGTTTTTTTTTTATGGTATCATGAGAATCATCAGAATGACAATGGCGGGAGGGCGTGTCAGACTTTTACTGACTTTTTTTACTGTTCTTCTACAATAAGGCTGAAATATCCATTAAGCATTGCGTAAAATTTACTTCAGTTTATAATTTATAATTTTTTTGTAACTAGTAATAAATAAAATCATAATATAAGTTATACTACGATATCGATTAATATACCTACTGAGGTACGCGACCATTCTCTCCTAGTTAACCTATGGTTTAAATTGAAAAGTTTAGTAGATTTATCTTTCAATAAAAATATGAATATAATCTTAAGTATTTACATCCATCACGAATTGTGAATTAAAATGGATAACTTCAATTACTTATTGACTCGTTTGTCAAGTAGACGAACTTTCTACAAATTGGTTTTTATAAACACCAAAAGTTAATTGACGCATGACATGTATGTAGATTGCACAACACGATTTCTAATTATTAAAATTTATTAGAAAAACATGTTTTGATGGCACGATGGCCCAAAATGGTGTTGCTCATCTTCTACACGTGCTGTCTTTGGTAATTACGCTTAACGTCACACAAAAATTTTGAGAGACAGATTAACGTAGGTTTGGTAAATTCAAAGAGTTGTGTAAATTGAAAAATGTGTTGGGTGCTGGGTCAGTTCTGCTGTTTTAGTAATTAATGCTTCATAAAGTTAGTGATAGTGTGACAGAACAGGACAAGCAAGAAGAAAAACCGTGTTGCACCGACAGCAATATGGGATAAGGGCAGGAAGAATGAGAAGAAACTTAACACATTAAAATAAAGATATCCTAATATAAAAACGTGAAATTAAAATCTATTGAGCTTTTTATATTCTAAGTAAAATGTTAAAGGAGAATCAAGAAAAAAATCTATCAATAAAAGTAAAGATGAATTCAGTAAAATTTGAAAATAAACTTTTAAAATGTCACGACCGATATTATGGGGAAATCATAAAACATAATAGCTTAGCCACAAAAAAGACATCCACGTAGTTTTCCTTCTAAGCAAACGACCAATGATATTTTATTCATCCATTGCTATTCATTACTAACCTATTAAGGAAAATTGCATCGTGTGCGAACCAAAAAAAAGTAGGAAAAAAAAATTGAGTTGGCACTTTCTAAAAAAACTTGTATATTCAAACTTATAACTAAAATGGTAATGGTATATATAGTAATGATGCTACCAATAAACCTTTATCCACGCACAATTTTATCGATAGTTAAAATCGATTGATATGGACTCAATGCTACTTAATTGCAAGCATTTCGTTTCGGATCATCGTTATAGGGACATATCGAGTTGTTAGGGGATATATCGATGGATATATAAATATTTTATTAGAAAATAATTATTTTCGTGAAGGTGACGGCATTTTTATCGAGGTCGATGGATGAAATAACAGTAAAACACTTGATGTCTATCACAATAGTCATAACAAATAAAGATCTTGTCACGTTGTGATCGTAAAAATATAGTATTTTGAATATAATGTCATTGTTATTGATATTTACGGAATCGTAGAGAAAACTGCGAGGTTAAAAGCTGTCGTAAAGGAAAACTATATAATTAAAAGTATTGGATCTAAAATAGAAATACAGTTGGATACTAAAGTAACTATAAAAATACATTTACCAAAGGCTGCAGAATTGCTTGAAAGGGTAACCCAGAGGAACAAAAAAAGCAACTGAAGGAACAAGTGACTTTTAACTAGTAAAAATTTGACACTGCCTCGCGATCCACCCAGTGTAAGAGAAATGATTTGATAATTACGACCACCAATAAAAATGCCTATAGCACAAATCAGAGAAACTGTAACTAAAAAGATGATACATTACGTTCATCTATTTGTATCACTCAATTACATCGAAATGAATAAAGCTATTAACTTTAAATTGGCATAGTGATATATATTGCTAATATATATAGGTTTCAGTAATCAAATCAAGAAATCTGGTCCAATATTACCTCTAGGAAAACAAAATTGAACATGTCATAAAATTATAATTTGTTCAGATTGGTTCACGGAGATTATAATTTGATAAACGGTTTTTATAGCCATAGGTAAAAATAATGCAAAGAAACTCTAGATAATGTTTGATTTTTACTTATACAGGAAAATGCAGAAAATAACTATTATTAAGCGTCATTGAAATCGCTTCCGCATGAAAAGAAACGACGAAATTAATGATTAAAATATTAGTGCTACCAAAGCTAAAACTCCCACATTTAGATAAAATCAATCTAACAACGAAGACACAATGACAAAAACTGCATCCATGCACACCATCTCAACACTTAAAGATCAAAAGTTAAAAGCAGCACTATATAATTGTAAACGAACCAACTTATCTGATGACGGAACCAGTTGTGGGCAATTTAAATTAATGGATTTGTCATCGCAATTAATTTTATAGGAATTAATATGCGAGCGGCGAACGCAAAGAGTTATTTTTTATGTATATAAATTGACATATAATGGAGTTTGGACGATCTATGGAGCGGTGACGGCAAATTGATTGACAAATTGCGTGACGAATTCAAAATAGGTGGATTTCTTTTGAGTGTATCTGTTGTAAAAGTCGCTGTTACGTGTTGGGCCGGTGAATAAGATGGTAGCGGGGAGGAAGCGTCTCTCTATGAAGTGATTTTAATAATATAGAAACTAACGCTGAGTGGTGGTTCTAGAATAAAAATTGATATCGAAGAAAAAGAGGGAAGGAAATACTTATGAATTGATATATTGTCTTTTATCTGATTCAAATGCCCAAAAACAAAACCATTTAGTTAATAATGACGAAAAACAGGAAAAGAAATATTAATGCATCAGTAACCTGTAAAAGTTATGGCAAATGTAAATCAGTAGAATGTTAAGGATTCATTAACCTATATAAAGTATGACAATATGAAAATCAGTAGAATGTTAAGCACTATCATTAACAATACTGAAACTACCAATTTTATTAAAGGAACTAGTAAAAATATGCGAAGTCATGCCTATATCCCGATACAAAATAATTGTATCAACACTTATATTGCTTTAAGTGATGTCATGATCGGATTTGTCATGAAATTCTTGGCCGATTTGTACTGAGATGAAAAAAATGCGATCAAATATTCGATAACAAAATCAAAGTGTGACTCCATCGCTAGAATTAACACTTGACCTACGATCTGTATCTTATTCTTTAGGTTGAAAATAATAATATCTACTGCACTTAAACTAGATAAAAAAGGTTTAGCTTTGTTTTAATCTTAGTCTAGCACTACTGGAAGAAATCTTGTGCAATAATATTTACAAACTTCTGTAATATTGCTATTACTATGTTGAGTTTTTCTTTGTTTTATCTTGAAATGGTTTCATTGTCTTTATTATCTAAACCAAAGTGAGGTTCTAGCGTGTTTTAGTTTTCATCTTCTTCCTCAAAATCGCCGGCTTCAAAGCCCAATTCTATAGTTGTAAAAGTCTTAGTTAACGGTTTGGAGTTCTCACGACAGATCGATCCCGATTACGAGCCACGTTCATTATTAGTCAATCTGCCTTATTGAAAACGAATACCGCCTTTGATCGGCATTATGTCAATTTCTCTATATCGAAGCCAATCGTCTAATGTCTTCCGAACTTTATTGTTTTTTTGGTAATTAGCGGCGTTTCATTCGATGTTTTTAATTGTACACCTCCGTTGAAGTACTACGAGGTTATTAAGGAAACTTTAATGGTGACGCTCTGATCGAAAATTGGTTGAGAATAAAAAGGTGTTTTGTCTATTCGAATAGTTTTAATGTTTTGATGTGGACGTCTGTTTGGAACATATTTTACTTTGAATAATGCATCTAAATGCATGAGTTATCAGCCAAAATAAAATATAAATTGAATTAGTAAATATTATTAAACAATTAACCACCGATAAATTAATTTATTCAAACCCGGATCATTCATCTTCACTAAACAACTCACAACGGTTGCGACATTGACATTTCTCGACACAAAACGCTACCAAAAAATCTATCTTTTAATTTATTTAATTTGCGCCTCTAATTACACACAATCATCATTGAACGTGATTTCTCGTGACGCCTCTGACTTACAAGGTAGTCTTTTGTACCACCGTCAATGCTTGTCAGACATATGTTTTGCTCGGTAACCTTTTCAGAAACCAGTTTTTGAAGAGCCCCAATCAGTCCATACAGCCTCCCTTTATAACCTAACTTTGTGGTCATTCAGAGGGACGATATAGTCCTAGATAAAATGGCTGCTCGATACCATTATCGGAGACTAGTAATCAGGCGTAATCACAGAACAACCAATGATTTTTCGTCGTGACTTATTTTTTGTCAAATTATTTTGTTGGCCTTTTTTTTCTTTAGTCTTTTTACCGATGGAATTTTGATTCAATGTCAAAGATCGTCGCTCGTTCGATTGACAACAAATTATATGTGATTATGTGTGGTCAGTATAAATACAGCGTAGGTAACCACCGTCTGTGTTCACATCCTGTTCAACTCGTCTCTGTGTAGACAGATTAGAATGGATGACAACAAAATTTTGATGGATCTAGACTTGAACAATGGAAATTCGTCATGTGATTTTCAGATTTTCGTACGTCATCAAACTGTAAAATACCTAAGTTATTTGTACCTAACCTTTTGTCTTATGTGAAACCGCAAATAGAAAACAAACCTTATATTTAAATAATATTCTTCTTCTTTATAGCCACTTTTGTCTTAATAACAAATTCTTCAACTAATTCAATTCTGTCATCTCCTTGATTTTTTTCTACAGTGCATCACGTTTTTCTTTTTTCATTCTGAAATACATCTAAAGTTACATCGACATAATAGCATGGTTGGTTGCTGCATTTTAATAAAAATAAAACATTTGTGCTTTAAGCGAATTATTTCAAAGGCCCGAAACTATAAAAACTGGCCAAGTGCGAGTCGGACTCGCGCACTAGTAGGTAGTAGTAGTTTGCTGTATGGGAGCCCCACTCATATATTTAATTTATTCTCTTTTTAGTTTTTGTTGATAGAGCGGCAACAGAAATTCAACATCCGTCAAAATTTAAACTGTCTTGCTACCACGGTTCATGAGATACAGTCTGGCGACAAATGAACAGACAAACAGACAGACGGCTCGATAGCGAAGTTATAGTCCTGTTTTACCCTTTGGGTAGGGCACCCTAGAAACAAATAAAACGATTAGCAGTTTTCATCAGCAACATTTGAACTACCCCACAACAACACACTCTACTCCTCAACTCCACATACAAGACACCCATAGCAACAACCACGCAACACAGAAACAAAACCATATACCTAACAAGCGAACCCCCACCATAGAACAGTCGCAAGCGCAGGTCGTTAGGCTCCAAGCAGCATAAATAATAACATACGATTTAGCAGGAGGAGTCCAACCCACTATCTAATGATCAATGCGCGAACAATCGCCATTGTGCGGGCTGCCGGCGGCAGGCCTGTCACTGGGTGGGTGCAGTTCGGTGCCGGGTCGGTTCGTGCATGTGATGTAATGCACGATTATGAGGATAGCTACGACATTATTATTGGGTTTAATGTCGGGTTGAGAGGCTTTAGTAGGTGGGTATGGATTTGTGCTTGGTAAGTTATATGTTGGGTATGTTTTGGGTGGAGTACTTTTAGAAATTATAACGTAAGGGACAAGCAGGTTCCATGCTTTCTAAGGGCCATAGGTTATGTGAAAATGAACCCTGAAGCCCTGGAATAGAAAGAATAGGAGTGGGTTTTATTCGGTAAAAGTCTGACACACACTCCCTCTCAGCTCGGAACGGGAGAAGTCATTAAATCCTGTCACTGGGTGGGTGCAGTTCGGTGCCGGGTCGGTTCGTGCATGTGATGTAATGCACGATTATGAGGATAGCTACGACATTATTATTGGGTTTAATGTCGGGTTGAGAGGCTTTGGTAGGTGGGACACTGGTGGTTATTGATTTGTTGTTGGTGAGTTATATGTTGGGTATGTTTTGGGTAGAGTACTGTTAGAAATTATAATGTAAGGGATAATGAACAAACAGGGTCGAAGCCTACTAGGGCCATAGGTTATGTGAAAATGAATCCCAGGGGCCCTGAAAAGACGGTAAAGAAGGAATAGGAGAGGGTTTTAGTTTGTAAAAGTCTGACATACCCTCATCAATCATCTGAGAAGTCATTAAATCCTGTTACTGGGTGGGTGCAGTTCGGTGCCGGGTCGGTTCGTGCATGTGATGTAATGCACGATTATGAGGATAGCTACGACATTATTATTGGGTTTAATGTCGGGTTGAGAGGCTTTGGTGGGTGAGACAGTACTAAGTTATATGTTGGGTATTTTTTGGGTGGAGTAACTACCTTTAGAAATTATAGCGCTGGGGTCGAAGCCTAGTGGAGCCATGGATTGTGTGAAAATGTACCATGAGGCCTTGGAAAGAAGGCAAAAAAGGAACAGGAGTAGGTTTTAGTTTGTAAAAGTCTAACACACCCTAAAAAGCACTTTGTATCTTGGGTAGGTATATTTTGGGTGAAGTACTGTTAGAAATTATAACGTAAGGGACAAGCAGGGTCGAATCCTACTAGAGCCATAGGTTATGTGAAAAGAATCCCCGAGGCCCTGGAAAGACGGCAAAGAAGGAACAGGAGAAGGTTTTAGTCAGTAAAAGTCTGACATACCCTCATCAATCATCTGAGAAGTCATAAAATCCTGTTACTGGGTGGGTGCAGTTCGGTGCCGGGTCGGTTCGTGCATGTGATGTAATGCACGGTTATGAGGATAGCTACGACATTATTATTGGGTTTAATGTCGGGTTGAGAGGCTTTGGTAAGTTGTATGTTGGATATGTTTTGGGTGGAGTAACTTTGGAAATTATAACGTAGGGGTCCATCAGGGTTGAAGCCTACTGGGGTCATGGGTTATGTGAAAATGACCCCGAAGTCCTGGAACAGAAGGAATAGGAGTGGGTTTTAGTCGGTAAATGTCTGACACATCCTCTTACTCCGCCCGGAGCGGGAGAAGTCACTAAATTCTGTCACTGGGTGGGTGCAGTTGTGCACGATTAAGAGGATAGCTACGACATTGGGTGGAGTAACTTTGGAAATTGTAACGTAAGGGTCCAGCAGGCTTCAACCCTGCTAGACCCTGCCTGCCCATTGGGGCCATGGGCTATGTGAAAATGAACCCCGGGGCCCTGGAACGAAGGCAAAGAAAGAACTGGAGTGGATTTTAGCCAGTAAAAGTTTAACTCGGCCACAAAAAGTCATTAGATGACTTCCAACCAAAAAATATTATTATTTTTTTAAGACTGAGTAATTCCTAAAATTGTTTTGTTTAATTCTTGAAATAATATAAAAGATGCAATGGATGATCTAGATCTTTGACTTTACCATGATGTGTTAGAACTTACATATTTGAATTATTAAATATTAAAATGAATTGTAAAATAATAACCAAAATGTTGAAAGATAGTTTACTGAACCTAATGGTATGGTCAAATAAATTGACCTAGCATATACTGATTCGTAAATTGTCATTAGGCTTAAAATGACATCACTCAATACTATAGAAAAACACTTTTTTTTATATCCGTTCTAAAACCATGCTGAAACTTCTGACAGACATAAAAATAAACCTAAACTAGTGGTGAAAAGTCGACCCCTAACACGAAGAGACACTTTTATCACTAAAAGCAAGTTTAGAAGTATTAGAGGTATAAATCTGCGAGTATCTGGAGGCGCGGACGGCTGGTGAAAGTTCAGTCGCGTATCGACGCAGAGGCCTGCGGGCTACGGCCTACGCGAGGGGCGATTGTGAGGAACGATAGATTTGCGATAAAGTGGAAAGGGACAATGTTAGGAGACGTTTTGTAACGATATCTATAGTAATATAATAAAGAGGTAAAGTTTGTTTTTTTGTTTGTATGAGGTAATCTGTGGAAGTACTGGTCCGATTGCTAAAATTTTTACACCAATAGAAAGCTGCTGTATTCCTGAGCGACATAGGCTATATTTTATGTACGCGGGCGAAGCTGCGGGCTAAAGCTAGTTATTTATAAAGTTTTAGAAATTAATGGGGTTGTAAGAACGAGTATGGGATAGAAGGCCAGATAATTATGAATGGATTGTGTGACTAGAAAAGATTTGACTATTGAGATAGATGTATGAGAGAAAATGTTTTATTGCACTGCCTCCAAATCAATTAGTATGAGGACAAGAAGATCACGATATTTTTTTATAATAACCCTTACATTCGTTGTACCGTGGTCTATTTGTATATTTCTTCTTCTGGGAAGAGCTGCCAAAGACCACTTTTTGTAGAAGGAATCCAACTTTTAATGTCATCCCCATCTGGGTTATAATTTTATCAATCATTAAAAGAACTCAGTGGATCTTAATAAATGTGTTATTGAATGTATTAAATAATTTTTGTATGAATAAAATATAGTCCAAATAAGTAGGCAGGTATATAATTTTGTATAATTTAGCATTATTATGGACATAATTTTGTAATTTGATACAAAAATGGTGACGTCAATAGTGGACTTTGTTGATGATCGATGATCATTATTGAAATAGGAATTAACTTAGAAAAAAATATAGATGATTTGTAATCAATTTAATAAAAGAAAAAACTAGATGCAGGCTTTAAAAAAATGCTAGGTAGGTAACTTGCTCCACTTTGAGATTTGATACTTGTATTTGAATTGAAAAAAGATTTAGTATTTCACAGAGACAATAAGAGAATCCTTCCCATTTCTGTCACCTAAAAATCAATCCAACACCAAACCAAAATCTCGCAAAATACTCGTTTCGCAATCGTCCCGCCTAGCCTCAGCTAGCTGCATCAACCACAACTACGGTGGACAAGCTATAGGCCATTAAGGATTTATAGCCAACAGATTGCTATCATTACTCGCCTTTGGATTATGTTGTTTGAATACGTTATTAGGACCTTACGTTGGTGGCTTCGCTTTTAATGCAGTAATTTTTTCTAGAACTACGACATGTAATTGAGGCCGCTAATGTGAGATGGGAATTGCTAGGTTTGGTGGTGGTGTGTGGATTTACGAGGTTATTGATTTCTGATTTGTAATATATGAGTCAAGAGTGCTCGTGGCTAGATAACAACAGTCGCACGGGTCGATCTTCAAGGTTAAGCAACGCTAGCCAAGGTTAGTCTGTGCATGGGTGACCATCTTAACATACCGAGTTTCCTCCGTGCCTCGGATAGCACGTTAAGCCGTAAGTCCCGGCTGTCACTTGTAGATCTTTGGCAGTCTTTACGGATAGTCAGAAGCCAGTAAATCTGACTCCAGTCTTGCCATGAAATACCGAGTTACCCCAGTTATTCGGTTGTGGAGGTCTGGTAGGCAGCCGCTACTCGTAAAATACTGGTATTCAGCTAAATCCGGCTTGACTGGAAGCCGACCCCAATATAGTTGGGAAAAGGCTAAGTAGATGATGATGAATATGTGAGTCATCTCACAACGTATTTAGCAATTATTAATAGCTACTGCATAACGTTTAGGAGGGAGGCACATGACCATATTCTGTGGAAAGCTTTAGCGGAGGCCTATGCTGGGAAGCAACACAATCTTTGTGAATCTGATGTCCGATGATAAAACGTAGCTTGTAAAAAACGTATGTATGATATTGTCGAATACCTAAAGGCTATTATTATTACTGCCAACAGTTCTGTGCACGAAAAATATCCCAAAAGAGTATACTGCTGGAAAAATAGGTATTTGTTTGTATGCCGTTTGAGTGTGAAAAAATAATACTTATTCGTTCGCAATTACACACAAGCTTTTGCCTCTGTAAGTGCGATAATACTGAAAGCCAAAGCTGATAGTAAGTTTTCATTCAAGCGCAAAATCAGGAACTAATACTTCAAGTCTTCTCAAACTTTTGGTCTTCGTATTTACTTCGAAGTCCGTTTAGTGACTATAATGTTTGAAAATCATATAATTCTAGAATAAAAACGTGTCAGAAAATTTATTCATTCATTAAGTTTATTGCCTTCTGTAAAAGTTTGCAATTTGGGTTCACCAATGTCATGTGCTGTTTAAAGTTTTTTTTTTCCATCCCATTCATGAAGTTTATTGCATACCTTTCTGTAAATGTTTGCAATTTTGGGTTCACCAATATAATGGGCTGTTAAATGTTTTTTTTCAAATCTTCATCATTATTTCAGCAGAAAGACGTGCACTGTTGGATATAGGCCTTACTCAAATGTCGCCACAATGAACGGTCCTCGCATCAACTGGATTCGCCAACCCTACCAGGTCATCTGTCCACCTTGTAAGAGGCCTTCTAACCTTGGTTTACAGGCTGCATTTTTTCCTTCGATAATAAATCCGAAATCCTTTAAGATGTTAACTGAACAAAGTTCAAATAAATCTGTACAAATACAAAAATAACCTCTTCTTGTCAACAAAAATACGTCCAAACAAGATGACATTACACCATAACACACGATGAAAACTTTTCCCCAAATCGATAGGCGTCATCAAGAATTAGTCCAAGTTCCTTCACCCATACTCCGAAACTCCATATCACATCCGTAGACTTTCCTATTTTAATTGCGATCCAGCGAAGCGCCACTAATTTCCTCCCCAGCCACCCTTGTTTTCCTGGCTTCCTTATGGGGTCCTCTGAACTAGGGTTGTAGTAAAAGTTCGTGTCCGCTTCTGTGAATGCGGATTTGCGGAAAGAAATCATCCGCATGGTTTTAGCGGATGTAGGACTCATGTATCGTATATTGCACTCGTAAATTGCAGATCAACATTATTCCGTCAGCTTGCACAAATACACCTTGCAAAGTACTATGAAATGACATTACACAATCAGCATTAATAGACAGCGGTGCTAATTAGCAATCATTTACGCTACATATAGCATTAGTTAATATAAAAATCGTCTTTAGTCATCAGTGTAGCGATATCTATGGCACCACATATGAACCAAATAATGAAAGTCTGCATCGTGAAATTACAGTTTTCCCTGCTATTTGAACATATACTACAGTCTTCTCTCGGGAAGTTGCCCAAACCAGGCATAAAAACCCGTCTAATCGGAAGATTCTCCCTTTTCTACGAAGGCTTGTGTGACTTAACACTCTGTTCCCCATGTTTCTAAATCAGTAACTATCATTTCCAGCTAACACCCAAAGTGTGCTCAGTGTGATGTAATTACCAATACATCAATTTTCATACCTGAATATAAAGGGTGTAAGGGACAGCCCTCCACTAACTTTAAGGACTTGCTCAGACGAATCTAAACATCCTACCACAATTTCTTTTTTCAGGTAACGAAAAAAAAAAGTCGACCTCTCCTTACAAACTGTCCGATAAAATTTATAATTTCGTATGGTGAAAGCTAAAAGGTAGTGGAGGGCTGTCTCTTACACCCAGTCTATTTTTTATAGTGTTTTCTTCCATTTTTTCCTCATGTTTTCCTCCTTCTTCACACAGTTTACCTCCGTCACATTCCTACCCTGGACAACTGAAATTCGGTCTCTTTAGATAACCGTCCATATCGATTGCTAAGTCGTTGCTAGTAGGTCAAATGTTAGTTGCTTGTTTCCTTCTGATTGGATATTGTTTTCGTTTGTCTTTTGTTAGGTTTATCGGGAATTGTTGTCGTTTGTTTTTGATTGTTGCATAAAGTTTTTTTTTAGTTTGTTTGATAAGAATTACTAAACTGTGTGACTGACTGATTTTAGCGAGTGTAGTCCATTATATTATTCCAATTGATTAGAGCTAGAGAATCAGAGGAAACCTTTTTCTAAAGACGAATTTTGGGTGCAATTTCTCCAATATAGCGGCGCGAGCGCCAAAATTATAAGGTAAAGTAGAAATCTAAGAACATTGCGTCCTCGAAATAAAAATTCAAATGTTTTTATTTCACGTAGACCTACATGGGCACTTATATAACATCACAAGCAATTGCACTGTTCCAATTGGTCGTTTCCTTTAGAGAAGAAAAAGAACTCCATAACTACTCTTTAAAAAAATCTATACCTATATCAACAATTTTGGAAAACTCCAGGAAAACCTCTCAGATTAAAAATATATCAGACCCGTAATCAAATTCGTGTTTGCTGGTAGAATACCAGCCGTCCTCAAATTCCATTCTACATTTCTTATAACAATCTTTTATTGAACTTCACACCAACACCACAAAATCACAACACAAACTACACTAAAGCCACTGAACCACTCAAAACTTCAATCACAGATAGTCTTCAACTAAACCAATAAACCGAAGTGTCCCGAGCTATGCCGACCGCGCCCGAAGCACGCCGGGAATGCATTCCTGTCACATCAGTGTCTCCCTACCCTCCCTGGACTGGCGAAGGTATACCTAAGGAGTAGTCCTGTTTCGGCAACAAAATTTTCAGCACCCAAGCTATTCTCGTTTCGGCAGTAATACGTATTTTGGACGGTAGTAACCTATACAAAATCCCAATCTAAAATACCTCATCATCTACCTAGCCTTTTTTCTCAACTATATTGGGATTGGCTTCCAGTTAACTGAATACCAGTATTTTACGAGGAGCGGCTGCCTACCAAACCTCCACAATCCATTAAATGGGGTAACACGGTACTTCGTGGCAAGACTGGAGTCAGATTTACTGGCTTCTGACTACCAATCCAAAACACCTATTGGTGCCGAAACAGAAATAGCTTTGGTGCCAAAAATCTGGGTGCCGAAACGGGAATACTCCGTACCTACGTATAAGATGGTGGTTGTAATTGTGTCTTAAGTTCGTTAAGGAGTAGTGAGTAGGGACGGATGTTTTGGTGACATGTGAGGGAAATAGTGGGTTTGGTTTAGTATGAGTATGTTTTTAATATGTAAGTGAATTATTCTTCTAAGATAGTGTTTCTCAACGCTAACCGTTTAAAATATGGCAGAGATGATCGATGTGCATGGATGTTGCATGTGGATGGATGGAGAGGGAGAGGGAGGCCAAAGAAAAGATGGATGGATTGTGTGAGAAGTTATATGGAAGAAAAGGGAGTTAGTGATAACGTGACGAGTGACAGGATAGAATGGAAGAAAAAAACATGTTGCGCCGACCTCAAATAAAACGGGACAAGGGCAGGAAGATGATGATGATGATCCGTAATACAGGGCATTTCATCAAATTCGAGCTAATTAAAAATTAGATTTTCTCTCGGTTGCTTTTTGGGAAGTGTGCGTCAGAATCGAATTACCTACTTAATTCCACCAAGCTCATTCCATGATGCATCAACAGACGTACGGTCTCATTGGTAAGTGCATAATGAACATCCTATCCACACGCACAAAACGTTTTCGGAACACAATCATTGTATGTATAGCTAAGGAGTGGAATTCCCTGCGTCTTTCTGTAGGTATTTGTTTTCTGCATAAAGCTAATAGTCTTTACTTTAAGTCAAGAGTGAATAGCTTAGGTTACTTCTATGCATAAGTTTGCGTCATCTACCACATAATTGCTTATCATCTTAAATACAAACCAAAGTAAAACTAAAAAAAAAAAAAAATAGTGCAGTAAATGATAAAAATCAGCTTTTCATAAATACAGTCATATTTTTAACAACCGTGTCTGTCATTTTTAAATAAACACTTTTAGTAATAGTAGGTTTTATGATAGGAGCGAACATTAAACGAAACTATAATCATTTTAAATATTTCTATTTCAATAATATAAACTAGGTTATATAAACAAAACAAATTGTTAGTTGTCTGGTCGTTTAATTTTAATAAAGTGACCATGTTTCAGCTTAAAAATAGCTATAGAGGACTAGGGATCGAGTAGTGTGAGGAGTTAAGCTACAGAAAAAGGTCAGCACGTCTACTATTTTTCTCCTAAATACGAATTTTCGACCGAAATTTATCGTGTTTCCTACCACGGTTCCATTGGTTTTCCAAAATTTAGAATGAACGAAAATGGTTCAACGTTTCGAATTTCTAAACCTATTCTAATTCGTAATTACCCGAACAAAAAGTATGATTGATAGATTATTCGGAACTTTAACGTCAAACTGAAAAAATACGCGAAATTTCAGTCGAACTTCTCGAGCTTTATGGACATATTCTTTAGAATTGCTGAATTACCTACTAAAATTCAGATATTCTTCCATCCATATACCTACGAAAAACAGTAGTAAATACTGAATGCTTTAGCTAGTCAGTTTCTTTTTTATCTCCAAAACCATCACAGGAAGGCAAAAACGGTGGACCCTCCACCCAAATCCTGAAGGATCTCCAGCAAATTAACCTGTCTGCGGTACTTCCGCACAATTGGGCACGAAGGCGATACGTCCAGGGAAACACGAGGAAAACCTGCGCGTTTGATGTCGTCCGTGCGGGTACTCAGCTATCAAGTACTTAGTTGGGTGGGGTGGTGGAGACCACGGGAACGATTTTCAACGAACGGGTTTCATTTTCATTCTTTTATTGAATACTAGCTGTCCCCTGCGGTTTTACCCGCATTTTTCGTTACTGTTCCTCTCCCGTGGGTTGTAGCGTGATGGTATATAGCCTATAGCATTCCTCGATAAATGGGCTATCTAACACTGAAAGAGTTTTTCAAATCGGACCATTCGTTCCAGAGATTACCCCCTACATACAAACTTACAAATTTTACCTCTTTATAATATTATTAGTATAGATGGTAATTTTTTGACTGCAGTTTATGTATATCCTAATATCTACTAGGGTCATGGGTTTACTTCTGAAAGGAAAATCCGCGGTCCTGGAATGCATAGGACTAAAAAGTAACATAGGTGTGGTTTTAGTCAGTAAAAGTTCGACAGGCCCTCCCACACCTTACAGCGAACGGGACCCGGGACTAGATATCAAAGGATGATTTCTCACGTTAAAAAAAGATGACAAAACTGAATAATGTGTTTTGAAATGAAAGTGCCTGCAAATAATTTATTTATAACTTTGAGTTTACGTAAATATTTTTTTTAAGATAATATTTGTTACAGCTCTGGAACGTAAATGGTAACTGAAGAAATACGAGTACAGTGCCCAAAAATTCGGACACTTCCTCTTCAGCTCTGGATGGAGTCAGAGCTGAATAGCTCTGGGTGAAGCAAATAAAATAGGCTACGTTAAATGTATACTTAGCTTACCCAGTTCAAAAACGATTCTGTACAGGTTTTTTTGAAGCAGATCGTGGCCCAGTAGGTACTGGTACTCGTAGGTAATCACATTTAAGGGCCTTTAAATTAAATGGTCAACCTTTTCTTTGGAGCTTTCCTGAAAATAACCCTCAATTTTAATCGCTCTTACATTGACATTGCTTTCACTTAACCACCCACGACGACAATCACTCTAATGAACCATCGTTATTAAATTAATAATTCACCTGACAAGTCCCCAACCGTTGAACTAATCAATTATTCAACAGTTTACAAATCGCCTGCAGTCAGACCCCAACCTTTGTCTTCAAAAGAAACGCGAGCATGTCCTGCACTAAGTGATGGGGCGACAAGCCAGGGCCGGATTACGATGACGTATGACTAAATAAATGGCGGCCATCTTTCTTTTCTTTCCTACGTGACGAAAACAACTGCTTCCTTCAAATCACTTCCGTGTTTCCCCAGGTGCAGTTATATGGAACAATTTGTAAAACTAATTTTTGTGTTTCCACAGAAAATTGCTGTTTCATCTTGAATTAGTTTTTGCAAAATTCGCGTTGTTATTGTGTGGGTACCTAGTTGTCAAAATATTTGTGTCTGCTTTTGGAACTGAATGGTTTTGAAAGAAATTAGGTGAAAGAGAATTGGAGTCGTGATTGTTTGTGTTTAGTTTGCCAAATTGCTTTTAGAATTTTAGTTTGCAATCTAGTTTTGTTTCGGGTAGGTTATGTGGAAGAAAGATGACGAATGGCTTAATTATAATTTTTGTTTATTAAATAATTTCCAGAAACTATTTTCAGATAGGTGATTTACACTCGGAGCCTAAAACTTAAACTTTGCGAAACCCAAAACTTGGCATTTACCGTGGCTAAAGGGTAAGCATAGCCATACAACGTGGCAATGGCGCTAGTCTTTTGAGTATATTACCAGTAAAGAGTTTTTTGATGCCATATTTTAGTTTGTTTTTAGTTAGTTGCATTAGTTGTTTAGGGTTTTCTACTATTTTTTTATTCTACTGTAGTACTGTAAATCGTAAGCTTATCAACAGTAATTAAAAAACAAAACAAAATAGTTCCCCCAAGTCCGTCCCCCCTTGAAGGACATATGGCATGACATCGAGAATTCGCCGTACGCCTCAGAAAGGTAATTACAAGTGCTTGATAGACAGTTCGACCCTTTCCTTTATACTCCATTTACTTGGCAAGACACTTACTTGTGCATCGAATTTCTTGTAGACGGTGGGAAAATTGACTTTACTTAATGGTTCGTGTTAATGTCTTTGAACCTACTTTGTAAGCTAAATTGAGCGTGATATTTAGGAATTAAAATGTGAAAGAAGTAACTAAAGCATTTGAGCATAATCAGCGTTGTAACATTCCCACTGTTGGGATTCAGTCCCCCTCTATTGGAGAAGGTACGGGTCGTAATACACTACGCGGGCCCAGTACAGCCTAAAAAGACCACATTTAGAAATTCATCTAAAATCATATCATATTTCGAATTCCTAGCAGATCAAAGCAGTTCTTCTAATATTTGTAAAATGTTGCACAAATGAGCCGAATCATACACAATTCATTTCATATCAGAATCATAATTATTGCGTGTACCTATCGTCACATATTTTTGACCACAAGGTAAACCGATGACCTGGCAAGGGTCGCGGGAATCCTATAGGTGCAAGACGCATAGAACCGGTCGTTATATGTATATACTTAAGGCCGCGGTCCCTTGAAGTTGTGCAAAAACCAAACTTATAAGTTGACGGGAAAAAAAGATACGCTCGTTTATGTCGCAAAAAACGTACATTTAATTTATAGGATACTTCCCGTTGACCTAGAATCTTGAAATTTGGCGTAAAGCAAAGTCTTACAGTACAAATATAGGGAAAAAACTGAAAATTTGTAGTTACAGCGCTAGAAATAAAAAATGAAAAATCTCCAAGACACGCATCGAGAATTGAACTGTTTTCATATGTATTATGTAGTCAGTCGCTGCGCTAGTCCAACTCGCACATGCCCGGTTTTTTTTATTCAATAACATGCCGGTTTCTACACGATGATTTCCTTCACCGTTTTGAGAAAAAAGTAACCAACCCACCTAAACTACTAAAATCTTAAAAGGTCCAATGATATTAAATCAGATTGAGATAAATATCATGATTGACAATGTCCGCCCCGAAGAATAAGCATTCTGACATGTGACAGTCATTTCGAGCATTTCCTTTTAAAAACAAAACAAGGAAATATTAAGGAGTAGGTATGTACGATATGTTCCCATTTTATATTTATTGTTGTAAGAATATTATAAGCTACAACATACGATGTGACGGCGTTGTGTTTCCCTGCGATTTCGGTATCCTTTCATAAAATCGTCTATAATTGATACAAAAGCCAAAACTCTTCTTCTTTTTCTTCTTCCTGCCCTTATCCCATCTTACTTGGCGTCGGCGCAACATGTTTTCTTCTTTCATTCTGTCCTGTCGTCCGTCACACTATCACTAACTGCCTTTTCTTTCATATCGGTCGTTACACAATCCATCCATCTTTTCTTTGGGCTCCCTTGCCCTCTCCATTCATCCACATATAAATTCAGAACCCTCCTCTTCACATGACCATACCAAGACAAACGATTTCCTTTCAACTTTTCTGTCACTGGCGCCACTTTCAAACTTCTTCTAATATATTCATTTCTCACTGTATCCATTCTCGTCACACCACACATCTATAGATACCCGTCAGCCAAAACTAATGGGTAATAATACTTCTTAATCAGGCTGGTTGTTATACCTACTGGCTTTTATCTAACCGTAACGTTTGTCAAAAGATCGTCATGCTTTCCGAAGCTCTAGAAGATTTAGTAGACGCTTACTCTTTTACGAATTTTCAACATCGTCATTTCAGCTGATAGACGTCCACTACTAGACTGAACTATCTGTCTCACATCCATCGATTTCTCGTTCCCCAATGAGTCATCGGTCCACCTTGTGGGCGGTCTTCCAATGCAACATCTTCAGGTCTAGGCAATATGCCTATATACTTGGCTAGGCATATTTCCTAGACTGATGATCGATGAGGCCGAAAGGTTGGCAATTCTTCTGGCGACAACCAAGTAACCAGAATTAAATTTAGTGGTATTTTGAGCTTTAAATCTAACCAAACAATCTACACTAATATAATAAAGAGGTAAAGTTTGTTTTTTTGTTGGTATGAGGTAATCTGTGAAAGTACTGGTCCGATTGCTAAAAATTTTTCACCAATAGAAAGCTGCTGTATTCCTGAGTGACATATGCTATATTTTATGTACGCGGGCGAAGCTGCGGGCTAAAGCTAGTTCAAAATAAAATTCAATTTATCAAACTTAGACCATACCATTTTATTTATAGAAAATGTCAGATAAAAATCTTAATTTAAAATCTATTACATAGGCGCATTATGACTATTGTAGATGCAAATTTCGAAACTGCGAAGTCAAAGAAAAGACAAGAATATCCATCAGCCAATAAACGGCCTCGAACAATTAGTTAATAGTGGCTATGAATAAAATATTAAAAGCTACTTTATACACAGAAACCATTGTTGTTACACTATAAAGATAATAACACATTTAGGTTACGTTCTGTTGTGACGTAATGAAATACGAATCGTGACTTTGCATTATTGAAAAGGTGTTTATTTTATAGCATCGATTCTTAATTATTACAACAAAATAATTTACAAAGTATACCGCGATTTGAAAACTCATGTGTCGTAAAAAGACGAGTGATACAGAGATGTGAGGGAGGGCTCGGAATATTGACTGATAAATATCAATATATACTTGCGATCAGTTAGGAATAGAAATGTCCCTCAATTAACCTTTTGAAAACATCCAGAATCTTGATCATCACATCTGTTGTATTGAATAATTACGCTAATTAAAGACAACGATGAAAGAGGAGCTCGTGGCTAGATAATAACAGCCGCACGGGTCGATCTTCAAGGTTAAGCAACGTTTGCCAAGGTTGGTCTGTGAATGGGTGACCATCTTAACATATCGAGTTTCCTCCGTGCCCCGGAAATCACATTAAGCCGTAGGTTCCGGCTGTTATTTGTAGATCTTTGGCAGTCGTTACGGATAGTCAAAAGCCAGTAAATCTGACTCCATTCTTGCCATGAAGTGCCGTGCTGCCAGTTAATGGGTTGTGGAGGTCTGGTAGGCAGCCACTCCTCTTAAAATACTGGTATTCAGCTAAATCCGGTTTGACTGGAAGCCGACCCCAATATAGTTGGGAAAAGGCTAGGTAGATGATGACAACGATGAAACATAACTTTGAAACGTGCTAATCACAATATGCCTAATCTAATCAACAATGACAACTAAAAAGCAATGGAAAGGGCTACCCACTACACATAATCTGGGAGGTTCTTCGCGAGTTTGAATTAGGAATGAAGGTATCCGCAGGAAAGCCAGTAACCAACACAGCCCGTAAGATCACCAAAGTTAAATGGCACTGGGTAGGAGACATTACTCGCAGGAGATATGGTTGATGCGGCTAAAAGGTTATGAAAATGCAACTGCGTACTGAAAGACGGAACGTTAGAAGGCCTCCCAAAAGGTGGACCGATGATCTAGTGAAAATTGCGGGAGTCTGATGTATGCGCGTCGATGCACAGGACCGGTCTTCGTGACGATGTTTGGGGGAAAACTTTGTCCAACAGAGGGAGTAGTTTGATATGAAATGTTGACGATGTTAGATCAATCAGTAACTCAACAATAACTTTCAGGAATATTCTATGAATATGGTTATATTTACTGATTGAACCTTACAGTCTACAAGAGAATTTGAAACACAAATGCTTGCTACACTTCCAGTAAAGTTTCATACCCGTATTAAATGATAGAAATAATAATATTATTTAATATTATTTAAACTATTATTTAAATAAATATTATTTAAACTGGTTTCCGTAGCTGTTTAGCAAATTAGTACACATTTACTTCTTTGCTAAAAAGAAGTAAATGTGTACTAATTTGCTAAATCATTGTCTTCCCAATCCTAATTAGTATATCCTGATTATTTTCGGCGGTGTGTAGATTGAAAGTAAAAAGCTCACCATACAAAAAAGACAGTCTTTTCATAATTTATTATAGTTATTTTTCTAACTTGTAAAACAGCCATTTACTATGGCCTCTTCTCCAAGAGCGTTACCTTTTCGTCTTGAATATTTCCCAACAAATCCACCACGTAACGTAACCTAACAATGCTGCTAAACCAAACGCGTCGTGACGATTACGACCGATACAAGTACTTAATGGCTCACCAGCTTTTAAATAACAATATGGCCACGCCCCCAGCTATTAATGTATTTGTAATCGAGCGATCTTTCTCAGGGATCATATTGTATACTACAGGAGTCCTTTCAAGGCCTTCACACAATGGTCTTGGATGGTATTCAAATTCTTCTAGCTCGTCTAGTTGAGGAATGTTTGCTAGTTCGTAAAATAGGTACTGGTTTGGATCGTGGTGGCCTAGGGGTATGAGCACACCCCCTTAGTTAAAGGTTGTGGTCTGAAATCTTGTAAGTGAATGGTGAGAATTTTATCAATCAAATCTGTCTATCGTTTAGATAGAGATAAGCATTCATCGATACAACCCAACAAATGTTAGAAATACGAGCAGCTAAGTCTGAATAAAAACTTTGGTGATAGTCCGAAAAATGTGATAAGTATTTGTTCAGTATGTAGGTATACATTTCAAGGAAATACGGTGGCGACCTCAAAAGACATGGATATTTTAAGGTGACGTGACCCGTAAAGTGGATCGGAAAAGCACTCATGGACACAGCCAAAAGCGTTGGTCCGACCAGATGCTCACCGCTCTTGACTCTACAATGCCCTTCACACCACCAGAGACAGAAAAAGATGAAGGAATATCGTATTTCAGGTTGAAAATTATCCAATGATTTCTCACTATCTAGGTTAGAGCGGAAGGGTGTGTCGATCTTTGTTTAGCGTGCCAGCGTTTCCAAGGAGCCTGTGTTTCCTGATAGCTACAACTTCAAGTCAAGAGTGCATAAATAGGTTACTTGTTGACAAGCGTGCTCCATCGACTCCATAAAATGCGATGATGTGGTCGACGATGCGCCACCACGCCACGCCATCAAGTGAGATAGTGTTCAAACGTGAATTTATTATTATTACACCTAGCCTATATTACCCGACTGCTGGGCAAAGGTCTCTCTCCATTCCTTCCAGCCTTCCCAGCTTTGGGCTACTTCTTGCCAATAATATTCTAGCCTGACAATAATAAAAAAAACTTTTACTAACAATTAGAATTATTAATAGTGTGGTAGTTTTAACACCTACGGCTCTTCATTCTGAAACTCAGCGCTATATTCGCATCCTATTCCCAACATATTAATTACCTTCGGCGATCCACTAAAAAGGCCTCGTATGCAACTGAAGGCAAGTGAAATGCTAGAACAGTTTGCCCGCGGCCCGCGCCCACGTGTAGATGGGCTTATACGTCTCCTGTCTTGGGAGGAACAGGGGAATTAGGCTGGTTGTACACGCTGCGTTTATATGGCGTTTCACTGGTTTCTATAAAGCGAAAGATGGTGTATTAAGATGATGTGACGATTGGAAAAATAGTGAAAAAAATTAAAAGTAAATTAATATTGAATCAATACAGAATAAAAAACCAGGGTAAGTTTATTTCTCTGATTAATTACCCTATAAAATAGAATAAAATAAAATTAATAGTGTATGGGTAACAATGCGTAGGGGTGAAAGTAACTTATTTAGTCCCGAGAAGAAGTTTGGTGGATGAGCGTAGCGATTTTGTGGAAGCCATTGTTGACAGATTTGTGCAGTTGCATTGGTTGTGACATAACGGCGGGCTCATTCTGAAACAAAGGGAAAAATAACTGTTTAAAACCACCCAAAACATTTGTGCATACTGGGTTCTGCCAGTGGCTTCCTTCGCATGAAAGTTTCTCCTCACCAATTTTTGACACCCATTTCATTCTCTTATAGGGTAAATTTTGGTAAGCCCTCTTTTAGTGCTCGCCTAAATCATAAATGGAAACCTTGTGCAAAATTTCACTCTTAGTCCTAGTAGTTTTATCTCTTCGTTGGTATGTCAATCAGTCAATCCTATAGAACAAAAGCAATTTTCGCTGTCACCAGATAAATAAAAAGCTATACTGTAACCAGCCTAAGAGCCGCAAGCTGAGACCCTTACGCGGATGCAGCACAACCTAATAATTTCTTAATGTCATGCGCTCTGAGGAAATTATTGTTTTGTATTACAATAATGGTGTACTTAGATTCTTAAGTACAGATTAAACGCGCCCATTTCTACTGACGTAGTGGCTTTCTGTTCAGTGTGGTGGAGTACCGTTAGTCCTGAAAGGGTCTGGTCGGTGTAGATGTATTATATGCGTATATCCGGTTTAATGATTGTTTTATAGGTTTCAAGCAGGGAATTTTTTAAGTAGACGATACCAAATTTGGATTCCCTACGAGTATTTTAAATAACAGTTAGCTATTGCATCTTAGAGAGATTTTCTGCGGGTTTGTGCGAAAAACGGCCGCTGCCCTGGAACGCAAAATACTACTACGTAAGGATGGACACTCTCTGTAAGTTGGGTTTTCCTATAATAATAATACTAATACTCCCCCGACCGAATTCCGATCACGGTGGCCAATCTCAACAGAGATCAGCCAAGTACGCAGGAGATATTATAGTGCACAAGTGTGTGCGCAAACACAGGTGCACTCTCTGTTCCTTTACTCTCATAGCCCGATGGGACGGCAATCCGACACGACCGGAGAGAGGTCAAGCGCAGGACCAACGGCTTTACGTGCTTTCCGAGGCACGGGGGTATCACACCACCAACTTCCAAACTCCGGGCAGCTGCAGAATAATTCCTAATGGAAAAACCCAATAGCACTTTTTGCCCGACCCGGGAATCGAACCCAGGACCCCTTGCTCCGCAGTCGCTCTTGCGACCACTAGACCAACGAGGCAGTCCTTTCCTATAATAGAAATGTGATGGCGATAATTATCAAGTCATAAATAAGTATTATTAACAATTATATATTTTAAACAAGTATTTTGGAGTATGCTCAGGAAGCACACTCTCCAAAATACTTTATATAATGATAGCTCCTATGTGGTAACATATATATAACCAAATAGGAACTATCTCGCAGGAATAGAGTTATCCGCGTAATTAAAGCAAATATAACAGGATAAAATCAATTATTAACTATTAAATTTTGAGCCCTACGTTGTAGCTATCAGGAAACACAGAATCTGGCAGGGAATTCCTCTAAAATGACCTAACAAATGAGCTATCTTATTGAAATTAAACAACTAAAGCTGAATTAGTATCCATATTAGTGAATGGATTTTAATCAAAATTTTAAAAGCTTTTGTAGAACCGTGTTTATTTCTTCTTGACCTTTCTAAGCGAGCCACAAAATTAGGTCGTTTTTAGGGTTCCGTAGCCAAAATGGCAAAAACGGAACCCTTATAGTTTCGTCATGTCCGTCTGTCCGTCTGTCCGTCTGTCCGTCTGTCACAGCCGATTTACTCGGAAACTATAAGTACTACAGTGATGAAATTTGATGGGAATATGTGTTGTATGAACCGCTACAAAATTATGACACTAAATAGTAAAAAAAAGAATTGGGGGTGGGGCCCCCCATACATGTAACTGAGGGATGAAAATTTTTTTTTCGATGTACATACCCGTGTGGGGTATCAATGGAAAGGTCTTTTAAAATGATATAAAGTTTTCTAAAAAACATTTTTCTTAAAGTGAACGGTTTTTGAGATATCAGCTCTCAAAGTCGTAAAAAGTATGTCCCCCCCCCTCTATTTTTATAACTACGGGGTATAAAATTCTAAAAAAAATAGAGGTGATGCATGCTAATTAACTCTTTCAACGATTTTTGGTTTGATCAAAGTATCTCTTATAGTTTTTGAGATAGGTTGATTTAACTGTAATTTTGGTTAAGTTATTATATTTGCTGCTACGGAACCCTTTGTGCGCGAGCCCGACTCGCACTTGGCCGGTTTTTAGAATGTCAACCTAAGCTTGGCGTCACGATGTTTAATTTTATTTATCGCGCGGCAAGCAGTGGTAAATTGAACTTATTAACATTTTGAAGGGAAGACATTTTGTATAACCGTGATAAAGCGTTGGAAGATTGTCACGTAGTTTTACCGTAAGCTACCTACAGAAGTTATAGACTTTATATATAGTAGTCGTGGAGCTCGTGGTTAAGATATAATAGCCGCACGAGTCGGCAGCAAGGTTAAGCAGGCCTTGCTGAGGTCATCGATAGATGGGATGGATGGATGATAACCATGTTAACTTACCGAACCGACTATTAAGAAATGAGAAAATATTTTGATTATGAGATCGATAACCGAACAAAAAGTGTATTTTAAAAATCTAAGTTACATAGCTATACGAAAAAAGAGAACAGAGAACAATTTTCATAAATATATTGTCAAATCGGCTAAGTGCGATTCGAATGATGGGTTCTACTCCATTCTGTATGTGTGTTGTTTCCGAGGGTGTGTGTCTTGTGTTTCTTGTGTGTGTGTGTGTGTGTGTTGTGTTTTCATGGGAAACAGGATTGTGAGTCCTGAAATCCATAGCGTACTTGCTGTTAAGTGCGCTAGGATTTTAGGATAGCTGGTTCGAAGTCGTAAGGAAGAAGTTTCTGGAGGGACTTTTTTAATGTCAAAGTCAAAGTCAAAGTCAAAGTCAAATATTTTTATTTCACATAGGCCTACATGGGCACTTATAAAACAATGATGGCACACACATGGGCACTTATAAATGGTGGGAAATCATCCATTGACTTCTCTCATCATTATCATCTGCCTAGCCTTTTCCCATCTATATTGGGGTCGGCTTCCAGTCAAGCTGGATTTAGCTGAATACCAGTTTTTTACGAGGAGCGGCTGCCAGACCTCCACAACCCATTCATCTGCCTAGCCTTTTCCCAACTACATTGGGGTCGGCTTCCAGTCAAGCCGGATTTAGCTGAATACCAGTATTTTACGAGGAGCGGCTGCCTACCAGACCTCCACAACCCATTAACTGGGGTAACACGGTACTTCATGGCAAGACTGGTGTCAGATTTACTGGCTTCTGACTATCCGTAACGACTGCCAAAGATCTCCAAATGACAGCCGGGACCAACGGCTTAACGTGCTTTCCGAGGCACGGAGGAAACTCGTTATGATAAGATGGTCACCCATCCACAGACCAACCTAGGCAAGCGTTGCTTAACCTTGAAGATCGACCTGTGCGGCTGTTATTATCTAGCCACGAGCTCCTCACCTCCACAACCCATTAACTGGGGTAACACGGTACTTCTTGGCAAGACTGGAATCGCATTTACTGGCTTCTGACTATCCGTAACGACTGCCAAAGATCTACAAATGACAGCCGGGACCTAAGGCTTAACGTGCTTTCCGAGGCACGGAGGAAACTCGCAATGTTAAGATGGTCACCCATCCACAGATCAACCTTGGCAAGCATTGCTTAACCTTGAAGATCGACCCGTGCGGCTGTTATTATCTAGCCACGAGCTCCTCAATGACTTCTCTTACTCTGAATTTTGCTGTCCAAAACCACACCTGCGTCTTTCAGTTGCCTTCGCGTATATAACCCTTTTGACTCAATAAACCCAATAAATCAATCAATCACACTTGTAACACATTTTCAAGTCCAATTCGCGGAAACGAACGAACACGAACCGGAAAAACTCGAAGCTGTCAACACATGTAGGCCGCCATATTGTCACAGCGGCGTGACGATCGCGTGCCCGCATGCGCAAGCGCACCGCGCATGCGAACGCTGCGCACGATTCGATTTCGCACGTCCATCTGACACGAGAGATAGCAATTAAGATTTTTTCTGAATGTTAGATAATATTTTTCCGGTCTACGAGTGTTCTAAGAATAGATTGGATAAGCAGAGTTATTGGTTGTGCTGTGTCACGGAAGAAGTCAAAGTGGTGTATAATTAATCATTAATTTAAGGAAAATAAACTGATAATAAAAGTAATAAAAGATGAGCTTAAAGCTAAAAGTCTAGCATCTGCACGGATTTCGAAGATAACTGATCGATCTCCAAAGTTAAGCAAAGCCTACTGAAGTCTGTAGATGGGTAACTTCCGAAAACACGTTAAACCATTGATCTTAGCAGTCATTTGTAGACTTCTAATATTCGTTATGCATTTTTTTAAGGTAGGAAATCTTCCAACGACTTTGCCTACTCTAGGGTGGAGTGGGAGGGCGTGTCAGACTGTTACTGGTTAAAACCGCACCTGTGTTCTTTCTTTGTTCTTTGCGTTCAAGGAGAAATCCATAATCCTAGTAGCCTAAGGCCCTGCTGGGCGCGCTTGAAATAGGTACTACACGCCGTCAATGACTCGAATTCGGTTTTCTAGAATTGTGTGTTTATTTTAGTTAGTTACTCCTCCGCGCTTGAACGGCAAAAAGCAGTAGTAGGCAGTTCTGAATAAAATTTTGTACCAGTTTAACTTATATCCTGACTTAATACAGAGGCTTAATACTTCCCTCCATCATTAATTAATGATGGAGGGAAGTATTAATTCCTTACAAGCAAAGCCACTGTCAAAACCTAGTTACTCAATATGAAGGTAACATATACATCCTCTTATACGTTGCTAACACGTACTTCCATCAAGCCCAGCATACTCAACCGTAGCACATTATTCAGCCAAATTGCGCTGCGTTATGATATTTAACAATATCTAAATGCTGGCATTGTCTTCGGGATTAGACATGGCCTGAGATGCCAAAGCCCTTAAGCTTGGAGAGTGCGTGGGAGTAGCATAGATTAATAGTTTTACACATTTTGTGCCTAAGGGCTGGTGTCGGTTGGGTTAACGGTGAGAGAAATCTGGTTAAGCGAATTAAATGTGAGGTTTGGTTTGGATTGATAAATTATGTTTATTTAGCAAATAGGTCTATAAAAACCCGGCCCGATCCCCGTCCCCAGTTTGATTGTAATTAACCTTTAAGTACCGACGTGCGGTCTGTGAGACCGCGGCAGGTACTTGACTTGCTAGTTTAACCCTTTCCCCGCGCAATACCGACCCCCGCTTTTAAGAAGCTGCAAGAACAACGCCCTTGTTGATATTGGTGTAGGAAGTGGTGTCGTCACACGTGCAATCGGCAATTAATTACGATTTGAAATTCCAAAGCGGTCTCTCAGACCGCACATCGGTACTTACGTAACTTTTTTTGTTTGATTTTGTTTTAAGTTTTTTGTCATTTCAACAGATATTGTGAACTATGCATATACCGGGAACTTCGGGTAGCAAAAGAAATAGTTCGGCGCAGATTCACAGTATTTAAAGAAATCTCGGTTATGTATAAATGAATCAAATCTATGTTTTGAACGAGTGATTGCAAATTGGATTGCAGAGGAAGAATCCAGTGGATTCGAGGTTGATAACGTTAAGAAGTACAGACACGAAAGACGTGTCTTTCGTGTAAACCTAAATTCAAAAGGAAATCGGCGTATAAAAAACATGTTTGTTTACAGTGCGCAAAATAAGTGTGCCCAAACTGTGATTAGAATTATGGCGTAGTTGGACAGTGGACATTTTTTTTTTCAGAAGTGTTATATCACTGTTATATTTTTTTTCTAAAAGTTTAATTACTCTAGTTAGAAAAACTATTCTTTTTGTTATTTTGAGACGAGTATTTTTTGCGTTTTGATTTTTTATATCGGTAAGTCAGATTTTCATCAAAAATTCAAGCCAATTATTGTTTTTGTCTTTTATTAAAAGAAATAATTACGTTGATTTTCTTCCTATACTTAATTTTTCTTAAACCCCTTTATTTTTCATCATAATGCAAAGAAATTTTATTAAACATTCATTTTCATTAAAGAAAATGTACATAATAGAAGCGGTCTCTCAGACCGCACGTCGGTGTTAACGTAACAAAAAAGGCACGTCGGTACTTAAAGGTTAAGGTTGAATAGGCTCTAAATAAAATAGTGCGCCACACCATCAACGATTGCATCACTGTTTACTATCAGGTGGGATCGCAGTCAAGCGTAGTTTATATCAATAAAAAAAAAACTGTCAACTTCTTTGTCAGTTTAAACTAGATGAGGTCGATGTTTCCTAGATGACTACCCTGAGAAAAATACATTGAAACACATTGAAACAAACACGAACAGAAGGTAAAGTTTCTTTTAAAATCCATGTAGTAAACTAATGGTCAAATCATATCCGAACTATGCAGATCAGTGTCTGGAATTTTGAGGTAACAACCACAGAGATTTCAGTACACCTCTCCACTATCTAGTCAATGCTGGCATTTGTCAATGTTTCAATCAAATATATTCAAGTCAATATACTTGGGTGACTGGGCCTATCTAGCAGATTTCGGTCCATTTCCTCTTCAAGAAAGGAGGCCTGAGTACCAACAGTAGAAAAATATAGAACCAATATTCTAATATCTAAGAGAGAAGGAATGGAGGGTCCAATATCCTCGTTTCACTAGCCTTTCAAATGCCAGTTTTCTTACGAGATTTTCTGTCACAGACTAGAGAGTAATGTTCATAGAGTGCGTTTAATGAAAGCGCGACCTGGAGTTTGTTTTTTCAATTTAATTGGCAACATTATTCAGTCGCAATTGTAGGAAATACAAAAAATTGTGAAGTGTCAAGACATGATTCTCCTACTAGTTAGTAATACCACATACATTTTTTTTGGATTTATCCTCTTTTCCTCAGGTCGTGCTTTCATTAGACGAACGATAAAATAAATTACACAAAGTAAAATGCCTGCCTGGGATCCATTGGCCCCACAAAATACTGCTTGTATGTCCGGTACCTTTACTAAAAGGCCACTAAATTCTTTTCACACATTAAAAACAGATAAAATAAAACAGTCTGCATACTAATCTATGGCCACGAGCTTAGTCATAGGTAAGGAAACGACGCCCAAGGCGGGTCAAAATGGTCTCCAAGAGAGATCACTTAACGCTGATAGGCTCGCTGTAATTAACTGGAACTATTCCTGGTAATACGTGGATGTTATGACGGAGAAGTGCTTATTATTGGACATCTATTTTAGAAAGCTTTTAAAGACATATTTGAAATAGAAGATTGCGAGAGTGGAAATCTCCTTTTTTAAGGGTCCGCACCCAAAGGGATATAAGTAATAATAATGCATTCATTTCGGACATTTCCATAAAAAAATGGACATTAAAATTAAAATTAAATTAAATACACCAAACTCTAATCTTCGCAGACATGCTCGAATAGATGTCTTCAGACCGAAAAAGCACCTTTGTACCTAATTTTTGTTTCTGCTTCTCGTCTTTTTAGGGTTTTGTATCCAAAGGGTAAAATCGGGAGCCTCTATCTGACACCAGGCTGTATTTCATGTAAGTACCCGATGATGTCTAAGGCATTAAGTCCGCCTGTGTACTTTTGTAATAAAGTATTTAATAAATAAATAATGAACCATGATTGTTAGACAGACAGTTAAAGTTTTCACAGATGATGTATTTCTGATTCCATTGTAACAACAAAATAATACTAAACACAGAATAAATTTAATATATAAGTGAGGCTCCTATTAAACAAACGTGACTTTTTAGCTGTTTTTGCTACGGAATTCGTACCTTCCATTTCGTGTGTGAGTCCGACTCGCACTTGGCGCGTTTGGTTATTATCTTGACGATAAGCGATGATATGGTCAACGCATAGAGCACGTTTACGTAGAAGTAAACTATTCACTCTTGACTGGACGGCCCCTAGGATGTAGTTATCAGGAAACACAGACTCCACCACGTCCCGAGACAAGTCTTCAAGTTCAATCCATGTAAAAGTTTGCCCTGACCTGATTATTGGTAGGTTGGATAATAGGTCTTATACAATCATCATCTACCTAGCCTTTTCCCCACTTTATTGGGGTCGGCTTCCAGTCAAGCCGGATTTAGCTGAATACTAGTATTTTACGAGGAGCGGCTGCCTACCAGACCTCCACAACCCATTAACTGGGGTAACACGGTACTTCCTGGCAAGACTGGAGTCAGATTTACTTGCTTCTGACTATCCGTAACGACTGCCAAAGATCTACAAATGACAGCCGAGATCAATGGCTTAACGTGCTTTCCGAGGCACGGAGGAAACTCGGTATATTAAGATGGTTACCCATCCACAGACCACCCTCGGCAAGCGTTGCTTAACCTTGAAGATTGATCCGTGCGGCTGTTATTATCTAGCCACGAGCTCCTCAATAGGTCTTATACAATACAACTTAAACTAAATCGTTTCTATCACATTACGAAATTAAATATTAGCTACATAACATTATCATGTCAATTTAAAATAAATTAAAAGAAGAATGTATTCGTATAAAATTATTTATCATGATATAATAACAATAAGTGAAAGGTGTATTCAAACCGAAGGTAAATAAAAAAATACTGATCGAAAGTGAGTTGAAATAGCTCTCTGAGGGTTCCGTACAAACTTAATATTATATTCACTACAAAAATATTTTGTAAAGTACCCACTGCAAATTTTATCTTTACCTACTTGTGTATTTCGCCAAAATATACGTCAAAATATGCGCCATACATGGAGCATAATCGTAACGAACATAATCTTCAGATAGTTTTGACATAGTATTTAGATTTCATTGTTGTAAGGGTTTGAGAGCAGAAGTACTTAATTAATTCATGAATCCCCGACCGGTCCTATGAGACCGCGCTGTTATTGTTTTACTATTGTGTCTCGTTTTGCGGGTATATGATAGTTTAATTTCAGATTGATACCACCACGTGTCCCTGATAAATAGTATCTTGATAGACGAATAAAGGGTCGTGGGAATAAGATCGATGCGAGACGCACCAGGACCGGTCGCTGTGGCGACGCTTGGGGTAGGCCTATGTCCAGCAGTTGACGTCTTTCGGCTGAGATAATGATGATGATGAGACGAATAATCAAATAACCGGACAGACAGACGACTATGAGGGTTTCATTTTTACCGACAGAGTTACGGAACCCTAAAAACAACGAAAACAAATGACTATGTCAAGCATCCAATGTAGTTTTGTCACAAAACTAGTTTCCATAATCTGCTAGATTAACAACATAATAGACACATTTGTCATAAACATTTGAATATTAATATTTCTCATATGTCCATTTTTTTTTATTAAGAAACTTGTTTTCACACCTCACGACATCATTGTAGATGTGTATGTTACAAAAGTATGTCGTGTTATTCAAAAATTAACGATCTGTTATTGTTAGGTGAAATCTTTTATAGATTGGGTATGTTATATCTGTCTGTAGTGTCTGTAGCACTAAAATATTTGGACAGAGACTTAGAGCTATTTTTTTAGCAGTCTGAACAAGTTAATTTCACTTTTTTACTATGTTAGACCAGAATACAGAACCACGACGACCTCATAGTCGAGTACATGCCCAATAATTCTCCAAAAAAACATGATAGGCGTTTTAAATGAAAACATATTTATCTATAATACGTTTATCTTGCCTACAACCACACAATGAAAAAACAAGTACAAGTAAAAAAAAAAAAAAAAGCAAAGAAAAAAAATTGTGTGTTTGAAACTTGAAAAAATCAGCCCTCACAAGCAAAACTTATCTCCAACAAACGTTTACATTGACCTTACCAACAAACGAAAAATAACCCTTACGAAACAATAACCCAAATAAATAACCCCCTTTCCACCCTTAACATGTCCACAATCCACGTACGGCTAACACAATTACAATTCGGTCACGACAACTAATAAAATAGCCGAAAAGAAACGGCCGTTCGACACTCGAGGTAAAGGGGCTATTCGGTATTCTTCTCACCGACCCTCTGGAGCCAGGAGCCACGAACGAAGGGAAAAGAGCAAACACTTTAGGCAAAGGACCCAAAATAGAGAATGTATTGAGTCGCGAAATAAAATAAGGGTGTGTGGAAATTCTTGGACTGAGATGTGTATAGAGATGTTTTTCTTTTTTTTTGTACTGTTTTCTGGTTTTGAATCATCATCATCTACTGATCGTTAGACAAAAAGATACACATCGATACGCCACTGGGACTAGACGAACATTTGAACATCTAACTCATACGCACCAAACATTTTAGGGATACTTTCATTGTGAGTAATCTACAGCTATGCAGTGGAATGCACAGCCGGATTCTGTGATCCCTGGTAGCTACAGCTTAGGAATATTTAAGTCAAGCACTGTTGATGACAAAATCGCTTAACATCAGGTAATATAGCGAATAAACGCAAGCAAATCGATAATAATAAAAATAGTTTAGCCGAAAGACTACTTACTGCTGGATCCAGGCCCCAAAAGGACATCACATCGACCGATCCTGTGTTTAATGCATACCGCCGGCATGAATAGCAGATAATAATAAAAAAATAGGGAAAAAAAATGGAAATTACAGCGATTTTAACTGCATTCTTAGTTTTTTCATTTTTAGTTTTTCTTTTATAACGGAGGTTAAAACAACTCCATAAACATACAGTGAAGTGGACAATAAGCCTGACCGCAGGTGGCGTTTGGATCTCGCGACCTTTTCAAATATTTGCCAGGACTTCCCATGGATTTGTTCCTTTTTCCCTTTTGTTCGAACTAACGTTAACATTTATCTACCGAAGCGGATCAAGTATGCTTTGACACTCGGCCACGAATATCTTTTGACGAAATATTTGTTAGGGACCGAATGTTTGAACTTTTCGGAAGGTTGGTTTTGATTAGATTACATTTTCAAATCAGACTTACATTGTTGTTTTTTTTTTGTTTTATGGCGGTTGTTTTGAAGTCGTCTATTGTTTGTTTTTGGTGTTATTTTAGAAAGTAAAGTTCAGTGGCTGTTTTAATTATTCGCAAATGGTTTTTTTGTACTTAGATATTGCGATATAGTGTGAAGGTGTAGTTTTGTATCTCGAGTTTGCACAACTGAGGAATATCATATAATCCTCAGTTTTGTATATCTACTGGAGATTCACATTCATTGACACGAACGCGATATCGATTAAAAGGATTTTTTTTGTCTTTCTTTCTGTTTACAATAACTTCTTCATTTGGACTAACAGATATTTTGTGCTTCGAAACGAATACTATCATTTTTATCCGCTAAATCAGATGCGTTATGATATAATAACGATTACCACACGAATTCTTATAGACCTCTAAACAGCACGCGTTACTTAATCGAATAAAAACAAACTAAAATCGATTCCCGCTCAACGATGACCATTACTAATCTTGTAATATTTGACATTTGGCAACACTATATTTATACCATATTGTAGTAATAATCAATTTGCTTATTCTTTTCCTAGCTATGCTTTTTTGAACGGGGAAATCAGCAAAATTTCTCACTCTAGAGTAGAGCGAGCATACCCTATGTCAGACTTATACAGAATAACACCTACTTCTGTACTTCAGTTGCCTTTTGCGATCACGATTGCACGAGGTCAACTTGGGTTAAGTTCTTACCGGATGGCCTTTGCTTGTCGTTCGCAAGCCAGCGCTTACGATTGGCTAAAATCGCCCTGCTGGGTAGCGGGAATTTCTGAAATCGTGGTCCTGGAAAGCAAAAGGCAACTGAAAACCGCAGGTGGGCTTTAGTCAGTATAAGTCTAAGACGCCTTCTCACTCCACTCTAGACAGGTAGGAAGACATTGGATGAATGCCCACCTCAAAAAAAAGCACCACGATAATCATCACTAATCTAGGGGTATATGACATTTGAGAACATCACGGTTCATCATCTCCCAAACCTTATCCTAACTAACTTAAGGTGGGCTTACAGTTTAACTGGATGCGGACGAATACCCGTGTTCACCATGATGCTGCCTATCAGACCTCCAAACCCAATTGACCATAGGTACGATATTCCTAGGATGGCCTAAGGGTCAGACTTTCTGGCGCCTTACTACCGATTTTTACCGATTGACAACGGGGGCTTTTCATACTTCCACACTCGTCAGTTGTCAGTATATCCCCAAAATAATCGTAGAAAAATATAAAATTAATTGAAGTGGCAATGCATACTGGAAGACGCATCTTTGGAAGGCCTCCTACAAGATGGCTGGTAAGGGTTGTGGGAATCCGGTGGATGCAACATGCTCAGGACCATTAATTGTGGCGATACTTTGGGAAGGCATATGTTCAGCTGTGAACGTCTTTCAGCTGAAATGATGATAATTATGATAAAGTGGTAACACCGGAGTAATAATACGTTATTACTTTACAAGCCAATCACGATGCGCTTGACCTTACAAAAATTTCAGTTCCTACAATCGAATTTTAAGTTTCTTTTTTTCTAATAAATCAATTGAACAATTGAATCCCATTATAACAAATTGATTTCCTCAATGTGTTGAACGTAACGTCGCAAATTGTATAAAAAGTTAACCTGTGCAATTAGCAGTAAGATAAAGCACTTATAACGGCCGTGGGAAAACGCTTTTTTAATCTGTGGCCCAAGAAGGCAATATACAGCGTGTAGTATGTGTGTTTACTAATTTTATTGCTCGTAGGTATGTGTATGGGGCTTTTTTTTTGGTTTTTACTATGATAGATTATTGTATTGTTGTTTTAATATCGTATCACGTGCGGGTAACTGGATTTATACGAGTTTGAAGTGTAAGAAATCTTCCTTGTCTTTGTGGTGTTTTAAAAGTGGGATTTTGATGACCTTGTTGATAGTTTTTGATGATTTCATGAGTTAAAATAAATGACGCCTTTACTTTACATTACCCTTAACAAAACATTATAAATCTAAAGCTAAGTATTATGTCATGTCTATTTGTTAGAAATTATTTTCTTAGATTCCTCTCCGCTGGTGAAAGCCTCCTCCAGTTTCTTCCATTTGTTCCAGTTACTTGCAATTCTTTATTCTTTATTGAACACAACATTTACAAAAAATAAAATAGGATAATTGATGTACACAGGCGAGCTTAACCCACAATTGGGTTTTCTTACAGCAAACCTTAGGTAATTAAAAAATAATAAAATATGAATAATGTATTTCTTATCCTGATGTTTCAGATAAATCGTCAGCCCACCTTCTTTTTGGTCTGGCTACTCTTCTTTTTCCTTCTAGCCCTTTCCACTCAGGAGTCTTAGCTCTTCACCTACCGTGTTTTAAAACAACACCTCCATCGCACGGCGAGTGTCCACCCTTTCGTTGTCGAAACCTCTACGGTCCGGACTAAGCGTTTTGCTTCGTCGTTTATACCGCGTACATCAAAGGATTGGAACAATTTGTCTGCTGCGGTCTTTCCGTTCGACTACAATTTAGGTGTCTTCAAGTCAAGAGTGAATAGGCTCTTAAAAAGCTAGTGTGCCTCACCATCAACGATTGCATCACTGCTTACCATCAGGTGGGATCGCAGCCAAGCACTAGTTTATAACAAATTAAAAAAACACACCCATTTTACTTAAATTCCATTTGTTATGAGCAGGATAGCAACGCTACTACTGTACCTATCCCATCACTGATAAACCGAAAGTTACACACGCAGAAGCACAAATCCAGATGACATCAATTAATCTGCTTGTCAATTCATTTGTAACATATTTTTTTCACACAGTTTAATTTATTACTCAAAATTACATTCACATTGCAAAGGCCATCTACACAGGCCATTTCCCACCAAACCGGCTTCTATGACTTAAGCCGAACAGCGAACAATCTTTTATAACAAGTGATAATCGTTCGTTCAGTCACCGTTCGTGTCAAAAGCTAAGAAATTAATGTTCGCAATCACCGTTAGAGGCCAGAGTGAGGCCGAAGTGAAGCCGAAAGCCGAAATTCTCACGGCCGCACCTAAGTCACCCGATCTGAGAGGTGCATTGCGTATTTGTCATATTATATTGAGTCGACTAGCGTAGAGCGTTAGTTTGACCATCACAGATGGGTGACCATCATAATCTTTCGTCAATATTTTTTAAGATGTGAAGTCATTTAATATTTTCTTCAGGGTTCTTGGGCCATCTGGGTGGAGGAACCGGGAGTGTTAGAGTGAGCTTTTTACTGACTAAAACCCACGTAAGTTCTTTCAGTTGCCCTTTGTTTTGGTATTGTCACGGTGACTCTTTTAAACAACAGTCGAGAAATTCTCACGGCCGCACCTAAGTCACCTGATCTGAGAGGTGCATTGCGTATTTGTCATATTATAAGTTGAGTAGCTTAGAGCGAAGTTTGTGGCTTATTAATAAAAGACATTTGGTCATCTTAAAGGTCAAGCAAAGTTTGTTGGAGACGGTCCGTGGATGGGTGACCATCGTAAGGTTATTTTGTACCTTTTTTAAGTGAGTATTCATTAAATAACTTTTTCTGGGTTCCTGAACCATCTGGATAGAGGAACCAAGAGTGTTAGAGTGAGCTTTTTACTGACTAAAACCTACCTAAGTTCTTTCAGTTGCCCTTTGTTTTGGTATTGTCACGGTGATTCTTTTAAACAACACCGTAAGTCACCCGATCTGAGAGATGCATTGCGTATTTGTCTTGTTATTAGTTGACGTGCTTTGAACGGAATTCGTGGCTTATTAATAAGGCAGATCATCTTAAAGGTTAAGCAATGTTTGCTGAGGACGGTCCATGGATAGAAGACCATCGTAGTGTTGATTCGTAGGTACCGTTTTTTTTTGCAGGTAGGGGAATCATTACATAACTTCTCCTGGATTTCTAGACCACCTGGGTAGAAGGAACAAGAGTATTAGACTCTTAATGATTAAAACGTACCCGAGTTCTTTCATCCGACCCAGATATCAAACTCGTTCAGCGGTTTGAACGTAAAGAAATAACAAACGTACATACAAAAATTAATCTTTACAATATAAGAGCGAAGTGTGATATGTTTTCTTTTAATTAAGTATTGCTGATGATGATGACTCCTGTATCCTGAGTGTGTTCACAAACATGTAAACTCACAAAAGACACTCAAACCCCGAACAACAATCTTTAAGAGGCCTGCGGAGACCGCGCGCTATCTCGAGTTGAGACGAAATAAAATACGTTTTTGAGGTTGATGGAAGCAATCCAGATAGTATAAACCATTCTTGGACACACCGACTGGAGTAAAGTCATCATCCGCACACTGACAGTTGCTTGCTGTGATAGCAATACAAACTATTGGAAATTTGGGAGAGGTTCCGTAATACCAAAAATGATGAATGAAAAATTAATGTATTTCCAATATTGTTTCGAGTATTTTAACTTGATAATAATATCTGTGTTCCTACGAAAATATATTTTGAAATATTGTTGTTTATAATATAGAAAAAACAAAATAAAAACATGACATTTTCGCTGTGAAAATGTGCAAATTTAAATTCGCTTAAATTTCGTTTGGGGTAAGTTTTTCAACAAAAAGACGATGTAGGAACCTAGATAATTATTGTCTGAATCCGAATAACATCATATTATGGTGTAAATATGCTTAAATTGCAAATGATTTTGGTATTACGTTTGTATGGGTAATTCTAACGTCGCGCCCACCTTAAGTCATATAATTTTTTATCCTATGCGGGCATCGAAACCACGACATGAAGCGCAGCAGCCGTCCGCTCAACCAATGCACCAACTTTGCCATCAAAATTAGTATCAATCTATCACATACCCGCGAAACGAGACACAATAGTAAAACAATAACAGCGCGGTCTCATAGGACCGGTCGGGGATTCAAACATTAGTATGGATAATAATTATGATCGCCAGAGCAGACAGACACAAGATTGAAGGTACTGATGGGACAAGTTTTGAAAGGAGGCTTCGGTTTAGAAATATCGAGCAATGTAATGGACGAATAACTCTGTCCGCTAATTGCTAGTTACTAGACGTAAGATGGCAATTTAAATATGAAATCATTGCAGAATATGGATGAGTTTCGGCGCATTTGAGGCACTGACATTTAAGTCTTCCTTTAAGTTATGTTTGTTTACACAGAAATATTTAGTTCACTTTGGAGGATAGGAGTTCCAAACCTAAAAGAACTTTTTTTTAGGTGTGGAATCATCAAAATGACACGAACTCGATTTTCCCGGTCTGGGCGGAGCGGGAGGGCGTGTCAGACTTTTACTGACTAAAACCCACTCCTGTTCCTTCTTTGCCCAAATTCCGGGGTCCCGGGGATCCCTTTCGTCAACCCAGGCCCCAGAAGGCTTCGGCCCTACCGGGCCCCTACAGAACCTAAAAGAAATTAAGTTCACTTTAGACGTAAGAGTAACAAATGTAATAAAAAACATGGTCCTTTGGGTGAATTTAAGGATGAGGTCTATAGTGGGCGATCACGTTTGGAAGCCATAATATGTTATAACTGGCAACACGCACTGGTTATGGTATGACCCTTACAGTAATACAACAGGTAGAATACATATAGAAGTCTAATTGCACAAGCTAATTTAAAACAAAATTTAATACGATTTCAAATTTTATTTTAAATTAGCTTCCAACATTAGCAACAGAAATACCTACCTATCCAAAAATGATTGAAATTACAATATTAAAATTTATTTGACCATATTGAGGCAGGTATTAAGTCACCTGTGCAAAGGTAGGTATAAAGTCACAAAGTGCACTTAAGATGACATCAATGAATTTCCCGGAAAAAATATTTAAAAACGTGGCAAAGTAGGTAGGTACTTCATCATTGTTGTCATATGTCACACACAGATATGAATAGATGACCGCATCTTTTCCTACAATCATAAGAATTACGACTACAGTCATCATTTACATATTCTACTGGTCAATGATCATCTTAGGGTCAGTTCACACCGAGACGCGACGCGACGATGCAGGAAGAGGCCCGTGACTTCGCGCTGCGCCGCGCGCCCGCGCCGCCTCGAGTTGCATCGCAACGTTGCGAGGCGTATAGTAAAATCGGTGGCAACACGACGTCGCGAATGCAAAAACGTTCCGCTGCGGTAGCGAGACGCCGCGCGGCGTCACGAGGACGCAACGTATCCTAAATTCTCACAATGAAACGTGTATCTTTTCGTGTAGTAAATAAAGAGCTATTTTGAGTCACTCTATTAAAATGTGCATGCAGCGTCGCGTCGCGTGGCGTCTCTGTGTGAGCTGACCTATGAAACACGACTACAGTCATCATTTGCATGTTCTACTGGTCAATGGTCATCTTATGATAGGCACGAACTCCTATCCCGTCATATCTGACGTCATGCATGGGAAAAACGATTCGCAGCCGGAACTGCACGATTACCTACGTTAACGCACGAAGTCTGATCATATTAAAACTAGAATAACGCATACTATTCATGTTATGATACAGTAACGGCCAATTTCTTCATCCAAAGTAACAGCCAAAGTAACGTCATAAAGTAATAAGGGTTAAATTCGTTTCTTCACAATTTTTACTGTTACTTTAGCCCTTCACATTTGCTGCTCGTTGAAGGGCTGTTAAAGCTAAAGTCACGGTCATTTTGACAAAATTGTATAGGTTTCACTGCGTTTATCCCTACATTTTATTTTAGTCGACTTTTAATTTAGCTGTCACTTGGATGAAGACATTGACAAGATGACATTTGCTATTACAAAAGTAATTTTCAAGGAAAAGTAAATACTTTTACTGATAGTTTTAGTGTTGATGAAGAAACTGGCTGTAGAACTAGAATGCTATGCTATTTCATGTTATGATACTTAAATGTCTAATTAACGACTCTTAATTGACTTGTTCGCAATACTTGAAAAGAATTCTGTCAAGTCTGCAGTCACTCAAAACTAAAAAAGCTTATTTATTACATTTATAAGTCTAAAAAGATTGGAATTTAAATTAATTACAGATTTTACAATGTTTTACAGTTGTTTTTAATTAAACATTATGGTCATGTTATTAAGTTCTAGACTTAATGGTGTAATCTATCTTGGGGACTAATTAATTAATTTGAAGTACTTATTTCAGATAGACTCATAAAATAACTGTTTAATTAAAAGCCAGGTACACAGACGCTAAGCGACAATGCTTTTTTGATAAAAACCGTTTTTAGTTTAGAACATTTCTATAAAAAAAGAATTCAAAAAATGCATGAAAACAAAGCTCTTCCCTTTCAATTTCTTATTTATTTTTCGTAGAACAAAATTATTTTAAACTGCCTTTTGAAGCTAAACGTAAGCCTCACTTAAACTAAATTTTTGTACTTAATTACTAGTCGTTGGTTCAATTTCCAAAAGGAAGTTTATGTGAGTCTTGAGTCTGTAGGTGATGTGAGTCGTGGAATATTATAGTTAATACGTCCACTCCTCGCCAAGGTCCTTTCATCATCTGTCCGCACAAGACACTTACATTACCTCTGAAACTTGGCAATAAATAATAATATCATTTATTAATACTATATTTTGACTGGCCTGTTGGTCTAGTGGTTCACTAACCACTAGACCAACAGCTAGCGGTCAGGCCACTGCCCTGTCCGCTATGCTGAAAGTCGTATATTCGATTCCGTCACAAATGTTTGTGTGATGACCACCATCATTTGTTCTGTGTCTGGTTGTAATTTATCTATAATATATATGGATTTAGCAATATATAAATATGTTTATCAGTAGTCTAGTTCTCACACCACAAGCTCTGCTTAGTTCTGGACTAGATGGCATTCTGTGAAAATCGTGGAATATTATTATTATTAATACGTCCAGTTTTCGCACCAAGCTCCTTTCATCATCTATCTACATCGAACACTTACAATACCTCTGAAACCTAGCGATAAATAATAATATCATTTATTAATACCCTTGGACATTTCGTGGGCGTAGTGCTAAAATTTTATGACCAACTTGATGCAATGGTGCAATGTGCCATGGGAGATTGTCGCGCGTCCAATCCCACGATTCAGTTTGCGAGTTAGGAGTTACAACATTTGTTATTAAGTCTGTTAGTTATTAATTGCTCTGGTAATCGGTTTTGAGATTTAATAAATTGATGTTGGGCTTGACGGGTTTGTAAAAATTATGGAGGTTGAGTTTTCTTTGAAGCTGGGCGCACTTGTAATGTGCATTCAATATAAAGTAAGTAGGTTTAATCCTGAAATTTCCCAATGCTTCTGTTTGACTGTGTGAACGCGATAAACTCAAAAACTACTAAATGAATTTTCAAGCTGTTTTCACAAATAAAAAAAAACAATTCATGAGGAACTTTTAAGATGCATTTCCAGCCTTCGAACGTACTGGGCAACTGAAAAGACACGAGTGGTTTTAGGCACTAGTGGCAGTAAAAATCTGACACTCCATCTTGCTCCACTCAGAACAGAACGACTTATTTTGGGAAATAGCAAAAATATTCTTAATATGGAACTTTAAAGTCGCAGCGCGAAGAATTTTGACCCAGTTGATATTAGGCCCGTCTTTAATCAAATGGAATTAAAAAAAACAACTAGTGATTTTTTTTTATAATTCTAGTATAGATGCATCTCTGCCAAATCCTAGAAGAATGGTAGCATGAAGTTACGTATGTCAGTTACCCACAATACAATTGGTATCTATTTATTTACCTAAATTCTGTACTTATTTAAAGAATACTATACGTCGCGCGTCGTTTAAAAATACCGACATCATACCTATCTCATAACCTTTATTTGCATAAAATAAAATGTCAACTATGACTAAGGCCAGGCAACACCAATTAATTTTATGAATAACGTGACAATTTCCGTAACAGTGTTTAATAAAACTTACCTTGAGAACTACCATTAATATAGTAAAAGCGGATATAGAAATATATTATGGGAAAGACTACCTAATAAAAAGAGTAGATCCGTTAGATACTGGTCGATAGCACCTTAAATAGTAGGGGTTCCGTAGTTTTTTGTTTGCCGTAGAGTAAAACAAATCTAAATTATAAATATCTCTATTTCACATAGGGCTACATTGGGCACTTACAAAACTTCAGAAATTAGTACAGAACATAGACCAAGATGAATTTTATTTTTCTGGGTAGGAAAGCATTTAATAACTTTTCCCAGTCTAGGGTGGATAGGACGGATGTCAGACGTTTACTGACTAAACCACACCTATGTTTATTCAGTTGACTTTTTCATTCTAGGACTTAGGAGTATACCTTTCATTCTTTTGGCCATGGTTCTAGCAAGCATTGGCCCTGCTTGGCCCCTACAAATATTCGTTCCGTGGGGGACGCCGCGGCACGCAGAGCAGTAGCCAATACTTCAACCAGTGCGCCAACTGTATCGACACTAAAGAGTGTTGAAACAGTTGGCGCAACAATTGTTTCTTTTTCGACGTACCTCCGCTTTTGACAAAACGGACTTCTGTAGGGGCATAATATGTGATTCGCGTCACGATTATTCACCAGTTCTCTCTGGTGAATAATTAAATGTGCACGAGTGTTTGAAGATGCAAACACTCGTGCACATTTCATTATTCTTTTCTGTTTTTGATTAGGTCAAAAAAAATCTTGCTTTTATTTTTATTAAATTAACTAGGTTTCTTTTTCTGATCAGGTCTTTCTTTTATTAGCTTACTACGTTCAAATGTGTCTCGTTACGCATAGTGAGGTAGATAGGTAGTTAGACAAAACAAAAGTTCTTCAAGGTTTTAGCCAATACCAAGGGATCCCTAAAAATGAACTAATCGCCACTAGATTAATCACCCACTTACCAGACAGCATGCTTCCTTCACATCTTCACATTTTAACACCTAACCGTAAAATCCTCAGTTAATCAAAACAGCATGTTTTTATTACGCAACAAACACGTTCGGGAATCTTCGGCTATATTCGGCAATCGTGTCCTTGCTTCGCCTAATTGCGGTTTATAAAGCAAAAAATACTTCCTAGGATGTACAATCTGATATTTTTTGGGCAACAATGGGTCTGAGTGTGTCATGCTTTGCCCACATTAGGGTAATAGCGTGACGATAGCCATTTGGCGGGACCTGTCATAGTTCAAGGTTGTAAAGTGACATTCACAATAGATTTAAAATCGTCGCGATTGTTGGAAAATGTTAATGGTATAGATTAGCATCGGTTTAGTGACAATTTGGAATAGTTATAGCTGTGATTTTAGTTAATCGATCTAGACTGCAGTTATCGTTTAGATTCGTTGTCAAACTTGAAAATAATCTTTATTTACGATAGCGACCTGATACTTATGGTCTTCTACTGCGCGATTACGTTATTAAATAATGTACTATATTAGGTAGTTTATAATTACCAATTCTTTCACATTTAAACTAGACTAGCAGTAGAACATACCTTCCCATAATAAAAAGTACCTTATGTGCTTTTTCGTGTACCAAGTTTCATCGAAATTCATTCAGCAGAAGAAGTAACACACGTGCAAACTTTCGACTTCATAATATTAGTGTCATTATTAACCCTGACTCATCAACAAAAATGTACAGGACATTCCCTTTCAGTTCGAACACGTCATCAACGCAAATTGCTTGACATAACTTAACGCGTTCATTTACCATGTAATGTTAAACGCAGCGATCAGTAAGGATAGTGTGCAAGCCCATTTATTTGCCTTCTCCGCAATGTTAATAGTGTCCCGAGGCACTTTGACCACAGATTGAGACAATTACAACAGATTGCAGACCAGTCCACAGTCGTACAAATTGTGTGACTGCGTTTTTTTAGGCTGTCTTTTATGTGATTTATGCTATAAATCGTATTCGCGTGTGAGAATCTTTTCGAACGAATGCAAGTATGGGATAATGACAAAATTGTCCAGTTTTCGGTCGTCTTCTGGCGAATTTCTTACCGCTAGAGGCTAGACGACATTTTCACGGTTCTTAGTATTATTATGATGATGTGAATAATAATAGCGTTCAACTTTACGCTCAAATTGCTATAAACATTAGTGGGAAATACCGTAAAAAGTGACTTTTTTGTGGACTAAATTATTGAGGATGTCATTTAATCTAGTAATGTGTAAATCCCCAGAAAAAAAAGTCAAATAAGAAAACCCACTTAGAAGTTACTTAGCAAAAAAGTCCTCAAATCTTTATGACGGTCAATTGTTATATAAACAACAAACCAGAAACTTAATAAATTCCAAAAATAGATCACAAAAGCTGCGTTCAAAATAAGGGTCAAGGCCGCACCGAGTTAGTCACTCGACTCGATAGTCGAGTCCACGCCAGTGAATGAACGAGTAGTGTGTGGGTGTTTGTGTACCTAATTAATTCTATACTCTAATGAACGATAGTACTCATTGTCAATGTGCATCGATAGCTTATTTGGGTACTCTGAGTCAGCATCGTGGGCTTTAGACGACAATGTTGCAAGCGGATGAGGTTACTTAAAAGCTTTTGAGCTAGTATTTATTCTTAACTGTGGTATTAAACTAACACTTAAGGCATGGGACAGATGACCAAATGTTCGCAAGTTCAACATTTGCACTATTTAAGCGAAACGATTTACTTTCACAGGCTTATTTAGTTCACTTGGAAGTGTGGGCAGAAAACGTCTAAAGTTACACCTACTGATAATAGGACTATCATAATCGTCGAGGACTAACGCTGCAATATGCAATCATGAAAACGTCTGACACTTTTGAAGAAGTAGATTATTGAATTACTCCCTTGTGAAAGTTAATCTTTAAATAAATCATAATCTATTAGACTAGGAGTCAATCGTTCAGGGGTTGACTTAGGTTTGAATGGCTAGAACTAAGATGAATAGCTTTATTATGCTTAAGCACGACAGATCAATAGATTTTACATACAAATACTCAATATTATAATATTCAATCATACCAAATATTGTATTGAATAAGGATTATATCGACTCCCCCTCATCTTCTGTTGCATAAAGTAAATAATAAATCATATCGACTTCCTTAGCTAGCAAAACCCACAAGCCACTTTAAATGACAACAATTTAATTTAATTAAACTTAAGTGTCGCTATCCATTGTGCTTCACACCATATTAGCACTGGTGTGAGTCAGTGACGTGGGCACTGGAAGCTAGTGTTGTAAGCTAGTGCTAGCCGACACTTGACTCGCCTGTGTCAACACGCCTACGGGCTTTGACATCCGATCCGTCTCTTTGGGTCACCGAGCGATTAGGATTGTTTACTGATTTGAATTATAAATTTTACTTTAAAAGACCAATAAGCCTGACTTTCGATGATTTGAGCAAAAAATCGAACGTACATACACCCTTTTACTCGCCACATAAAAGTGGATGTAGCATACATCCACTTTTATGAACCATGAAAGTGGGAAAAATGGTCCATCTTACCGTGTGATATTGTGTGTGTTTGTATTTTTGCCGTGTATGGTAAAAATAGAATAGCGTACATCGTCACCATAAATTGTTATATAGTAGAATTCGAATCCGAAATCGGAATCCGTGGCATAATTTGGCAGATATACTTACCTACTAACCGGATAACGCACAAAACAACCGAAGCTTTTTATTATTTTTTAATAAATATTTTCGATCCTGACACTTAAGTCCCCTAAGGATCGTAATTGTTAATGAAATATAATATTATGTATTCAGAAAATTGGGCGTTCTTTTGAAGTAGACACGAAAAATACCGCCAGAAAGAAATCCTAACTTCAAAAATCCAAGGAATTCGCACTATGTCCAATAAGTTGACCATACAAGTTCACAGCGGTGTCCAGCACTTACCACACCTTGCTTAGCCCATGGGGATACTTAAGCAGAATTAACTTAAATCATATAATAAGCTCTGTTTAATAGTAATGAGCGTACTTGGCGCATGTCAATTGGTACTCCGTCGTGATATTCATGTTATTTTGTTCGAGTGTGCTGTCGTGTTATGATTTCTTCTAGCTGTTTATGTTCTTCGGCAAAAAGTGGTACCCCTTTGGTAATAATGGAAAGTAGGTATTGTGGCTTTATTAAGTCTCACACATTTGGTCAGTTCATAGAAAACCGTATGGGTTCAGCAACCTATGAAGGTTGTGCGCGCAAAAGAAAACCCGTGGTTCTCTTTTGGGCCCTAGAACGAAGGCAAAGGAGGAACAGGAATGGGCTTTAGTTAATAAAAGTCTGATACGTCCTAAAAAAAACTCAAAAATAGGTTGTACTAAAACTACTTTATTAAATACTTTATATTCTTAACTACAAAGCAAATTCATGAGACTTTGACCCTCTTCTGCAAAGAAAGTTTTTTAGATTTTATTGATTTTTGCTTACTTTTAGCATGAAACATTAGCGTTGCCTTAGCGCAAAAAAAATATACCATATTTATCGTAAAGAAATTATATACTGATTATACAAGAGCAAACCATAGTCAGAAGCCAGTAAATCTGACTCCAGTCTTGCCATGAAGTACCGTGTTACCCCAGTTAATGGGTTGTGGAGGTCTGGTAGGCAGCCGCTCCTCGTAAAATACTGGTATTTAGCTAAATCCGGCTTGACTGGAAGCCGACCCCAATATAGTTGGAAAAAGGCTAGGTAGATGATGATATAGAAGCAAACCATCCTAATGGATGGAAGCCCACATCTCAACGAAACCCAGGACTATCAGACATTTAATTACAATGATAAACCGTACCCCATCTCACTTCAGTACAGCGGTTCTAACGCTTTACACTTTAGTACCTCGTAGGTCGATGACTCATTTAGCCGTACTACCTTCCAAGACACGTTGTATGAAGACATACTGCTTAATTACTATCGATCTTTGATTAACTAATTGTTTAAGATAGAATAACGTATTGAATTTGCACCTTGGACTGTTTGATTCATTGGAAGGTGAATTAGGGTTATGGTTGATGGAAGTTGAATACTGGTTGCTATAGGTTGGTAGGCCTTGAGAATTATGGACAGCTAAGGCTGAAGTCAAAGATCATCTAAAACATTCATACGAATTTTTTAAACATATTCTGTCCTAGTCTAAAACGAGATTGGAAAGGATTAAGCAGACTCTGCTTGATTAGGAACTTGCTTAATTATCGATGGAAAATCTTTTCTAGGACTTTGAATAAGAATGGAAGTAGCATCCTACACATAAAAGATGTTTTTTTAGATTAAGGACTAAGTTGAGCACCTCTCCAACCACAATCTTGGAAAGGTGCTCAACTTAGTGCTATGACTTTCCACAAGGAAAGACATGCTAGAATATAATAAGAAGTTCAAGATGTAAGACAGAAAAAATGTTATCAAGGATGGGAATGAGCGTCTTTCAGCAGACACAGCTACTACGCGTAGCGAGTTTTGTATGAAAGCATCACGCAAGCGTACACCAAGCGTATAGATAGACACGATTCTACGTCTATGAAACTACGCGTCCGAAAACAGTAGGCTTAGGCTAGCTTTAGAGCGTAACATATTTAAGTGCAATTTATAATAAAATTTCCTGCCTCTTTCAATTTGTGATTTCCTATAGTTCAATCCATTCAACTTTCTCCTTATGAAATTCTTCTTATAACTATAAAAACATATTTTAAACTTGATGCAACTGTCATCAGAGCCATTAATACTCAGAAATCATAACATGGAGCAAACATTATATATTTTAATGCTAAATGGCTATCAAAGATTAAATGAAACGTGGGTCGTAGTAGATCGTAATGTAATGTTATATTGTCAATTTCAAAATATCATTCAGTTCAATGAATATTTAGGGTTTATTAGACATTTTAGTAGTTCAGTTAGTAGGTAATAACTATTGGATTCTCCTTAAATGCAGGTCTTACGGTGAATAGTGACTGGCTAGGAATGGGTGAGTCATTTAGATTTATTGTGCGTGTAAGTACTATGGATTGTAATGTAGGATTGTCGTCGTGATTAGCTGTGGGACTAAATTGTGAATATAATTATATTGAATTAGCCATGCCTATTTGCACGAGTAGGTATTATAAATAATAGAATCTGGCAAGTTGGCAGAGATAGTCACAAGAGAATTTTTGAGGCCTCCACTTCCTGAAAGCTATAAAATTGTATGCTCAATACTCAATTATTAACAGCATTCCGCAATATCCATACTAATGTGAAAGGTTATTAGACACAATCGTAGACCCTACTAGACAGGCAAACGAAAGGGTGTAAAGGACTTACAAACTTATTTCAAGTACAATTTTTAAGTCAAGAGTGAATAGGTCAGTTCTCGACAAGCGTGCTCCATCGTTGACCACATCATCACTTACCATCGGGTGAGATAGTGGTCAAACGTGAGTCATTTTTCTATAAAAGAAAACTGGATGATACCTACCTTATTATGATAATAACAAAAATACAGTCAATATTACATACACCTACATACCGCTGTATCTTAATACTATAAACAAAACCGATACCAAATAATAGCTTAACTAATTGATTACATATAAAATACCTATATTTTACAATTTTAATAGCTACACGTTTCCCCTTCACTACCGTATCCATAAAATCCAATCACTAAGCAATCCAATTGAAAATTAAGGAAAAATGCATGCGGAAAAGCATCACGGTTAATAGGTGTGTTAGAAACGTATGTGGTCGCAACTCGTGACGGGGGTAGACCTTCACGAAGCGTGGTGATAAATTTTTATATCAACTGAGTAATCACCATAATTGTTTGACGTGATTTGTTTTATGTGATTGTTAACGAGGTTTAGTGTTTGTGTAATTGTCTTGGTGTTTGTCATTTGAGGAAGATTGTTGTGTTGTCTTTTACTAGCAATTTTATTGTGTTCAAATCTTGAAATTCTTAGTTTGTCTTCACAATAAGATGCATGCACTTAAACTTAATTTCCACGTGAATCAGTGCCAATAAGTAAAAATCACTTGAAAAACCTGTGATATGTTTCAAGGCTTTGTTTTATAATAATATGTAAAATAGAACTTTTGTAATCGCCGTGATTATTGAAATGCCGCAATATTAGGATTGACACAGGATAATGGAATACCATGTGATCTTTCTCTGGAATTTTGACAGTCGCTGTCACTGATAAAATGTCATTTTACACTCCCCTTTACTCTCTATGACACTATATAAAACATGATTCATAAACAACTAACTTTGAAGATGCTCTTGAAAAATCTTTCCTATGTCTTTTTCTACAAGTACCTACCAGAAAACATATTATTCGAGAGGAAAGAGTTTTTTTTTACTATACTTACTCCAGTATTGCAACATACACAAAAACATACGAGCAAATCCATTCAAACATCACAAGAAATACTCTAAAAACTATTACCAAACATCTGACCCAGGTACAATCACGCAAAATCGTTATTACCTATCATCCTATTAACCCACTGTTGTACAGAACTGTACCAACCGCTAGCAGCCTGATTCAACTAAAATCAAACAAGTTAAATATCGTTGAAGTTTTATCGTCTTCCGATCGAAGTCCTACCCAAAACCTTCCCTGTCCTTGAAGGATCCGATCGAACGACATTATCATCACCTAGCCTTTTCCCAACGATATTGTGGTCGGCTCCCAGTCAAGCCGGATCTAGCTGAATACCAGTATTTTACGAGGAGCGCCTACCAGACCTCCACAACCCAATAACTGGGGTACATGGTACTTCATGGCAAGACTAGAGTCAGATTTACTGGCTTTAATCCGATAGAACGACAATTCAATCAAGTGCACTAAAAACTAAATGATCTATCAACGGCTTATTGCCAGTTCTTTATTTTTTGGTGTATTCTACCAGAATAATAATTGACACAGCTGAATACGCGTCAACGACACTTCGATCGAACGACTTTAAAATCGCTGTCGTTCAAATTCGATTGTTGGATGTGAATACGATAATGGTCTAAACTACTAAGTCGCTACGATATCGTTACGGTTTTGATTACGTGAATCGGGCTTCTGACCTTTCGCTAGAGAGCTTCAAGGTAAGAGACGATCATATTAATTTTGTCGCCCATTGCGCAATAAACTTATGTTTTAAATTATATTATTACTTGTTTAATGTTACTCAATGATAGTATCTTACGTTGCGCTCGCATGTTCATTTACGATTGTTATAAAATATTAAGATAGGCTCTTAGCTATGGACTAACTTTGATATTTTATGAACATTTTACAAATTAAAAATATTTATTTGCATGAATATGATAATTATAATACAGATTACCAAATTAGTTCCCGCATATCCAGCCACACTAAAGAATAAAAATCTCGTGTCGTTATCAATAAAGCCTTTACAAATCAGTCTGCTCGGCTTGACTGATTTTTATGAAGTACTTTTTACCAATATCTGTCATCTGGAATTGCCAAAAACGGACATGCTACGTTGAATGCCAAAGCTAGATCTTTGGGCAAATAACCACCCAGTCTGGCCATGCAAAGTCTCGATTAGTTGGTGAGAAATATTTTTAAGATAGGTATTTACATAAATCATTTAATCTTAACATAATATTATAAAAACAAACTACTGCGTCTGTCTGTTGAGAGAAATGAACGGATGATTTACCACCTCAAAAAAAATCGTCTATCTGTATGAAGCCAATAAACTCAAAACTACTGAACAATTTATATCTCATCTATATAAAAGTATATTTCCACTAAAATCTTTTATTCAATTTTCTATTCATCCTCTCTCCTATAAAACAGACTTTGCTGTACCCGACATGGTCCATAATTGAATCTTACTTTTAAAAACATACCAACAACTATGTAATATTAAGGAAAGCAATATAGTATTGAACAGTTTTTCCAGCAGTTTAGTCAATTTCATCAATTGATAGTTCTTGAGGAAGATTTAAGGGCATGAAACAGAATGTTACGGGGGGATATGGAGAAAAGTCAAGACGTTCAAAGATTTCGAACTACTGTTCGAGCTAGTAGTAGATATTTTATAAACAAAAACTGGTTCCCTACAGATTCAAAATTAATCCATCATAAAATGAAGCTTTACTAATCAAATCAGCAGCGTATTAATCCAAACAAAGAATCAAACGCAATCTTTTGAATTAAGAAGAATCTAGTCCACAAACTAATCTATAAATCATTAAAAATTAGTACATCCTTCAAAAAGAACATTGAACTTTTGACCTTGAAACATCACAAAAAAAAACCGTTAACATTTGAACCATTGTAAGCTACCGGTATTAATCTTAATTCTATTAGGAATGATAGAAATGATGATAATTTTATTAATAGTGGGCGCGCTATGATGGCACCGTAAAAGAATGTCAGCGTTGTGGGTCGCAGGTTCGATTTCCGTATAGTTGAAGCTGGATTTTGTGTCACAACTGGGTATTGAGGTAATGTTTATGAATATTATTACATAACTTCTGGTAGATATGATGGGCATTTGCAAGTTTATGATTCGACAATATTTCAACTTAATTACTATATTGAAGAATGCTGAGTTAAAAATTTACCTGCTATATTGGACTAAAGTTAAAAACTAAACTAACACCTCTGATGGTTCGTTCACATACTACGGACTTACGTAGATTTCTGTGAAATTTTGTCTGTACAATATAGGAGTGCAGACAACTGTCTACGTAAATAAATCTGTACCGTGAGAACGCATCAAGCTAATCAATGTAACAAGCTTCGCTGAGATAGTCAATACAGTATCGACCAAAACTGTCAGGACAATATTTCTGTGGTCAGGACCATTCCTGTATACATGCGTTATTCAATTTAGAGTTTTTTGTGTATTTTATACCTGGCACAGATTAACCTTTTGTCTTATTTTTCTTAAATTTTGGATATGACGACATTACCCCTTCACTTTAGTAACCCACATTCGGTAAGTTTTTGTCAAGGCACTTAATCGAGTACAGTAGCAATACCTATTGCCATATTTCCCACTAAATACGCGAGATGAACAAGGATATCATATGTATCTCGTCGTCATCACTATGAATATTAATGTCCTTTCAAGTGACACAACTTGCCGCAAACCACAACCGTTCCAATATTGTCACGAAGTAGGAACATGCAAAAGGACCATTAGCGACATTATCTTTTAAAACAATAGTACATTATGATACAAGTGTGTAATGTGGGTCATTATCGTCGCGGTGGTATTAAGACCCGAGCCATGGCGAGGGTCTTAAGAGAGTCAAGAACGATAATGACTAATTACTCTCGTGTATCATACGACGTTTTTCGACACACTTGTGAAGAAAATAAATTAAAAATCAACTTTATTTAGTAGGTATATGCAAAGTCTACTTAAAGAAACAGTTCGTAAATGTGCAGTCAGTAAAGTAGTAAGTTAACCATTTTTGATGTATAGTGATCCCATGATTTAGATTTTCTACTTGAAGGCGTACGGCATAAATCATTTTCCTCATAAATAGTTGTTGTAGACATTTTTGTAAAATCTGTATTTTATTTTGAAATATGGCGGCTAAAAAATTGACTTTTCTTAAACGCGCGCTTGCGCGAAAAATGGCGACCATAGACTAGCTACTCTAAAAAAAAAAAAAAAAAAAAAAAAAAAAAAAAAAAAAAAAGCTCTTGGTTTAGAAAAAATAAGTATGAGGTTGCATATAAACAGAAAATACAAATTTGATGAAAGATTTAATTAATTAAATATGTCAAATTTTAAACAGTTTATTTAAACACGAAATTGCATGAAATAAGTAAGTAAAACACTATTTTATGCTATTGAACTCAATAACAAATTTTATTCTTTTTCGTCTTAAAACTCTTTTTGACAAAAAAGAGGTTAAGTAAATAAAAAGGTTGTAACTACATTACCGCACAAGTGCATAATAGTAATCAAAATGTCACAGTTTGGTAACGAGCCCCTTTATATACCTAAGTGCAGTGCATTAACAGCCACTTTATGAGCAAGTGTGTCGAAAAGTATCTACCACTTTTTTTAATGTAGGTAAGAAGTGTATTTATTTATTGTCTTAGAGCATAATATGTTACAAATTATACTAAATAAAACCCTAAAGAACTAACTAAAAGTAAACCATTATAGGTTTTATTTATTCCTTGACTTTAGACTTGGTGTTTAAACTTAAAACACTTTAGGATACTTTAGGGGCATAACATTCAACGTATGTTTCTTTCTTCCTTTCTTTCTATGTCCATTTTGTAAAAGATAAAATGTACACACCTAATGAGAGCGATACTGTACCGAACATGTTGTAGTACATTTGAAGAGAATTCAATCACACTATCCTATTAAACCCTTAGTTTTCACTTTGGAAATGGGACTAATTCCTACTGTTTCGAAGTTGACTTTTTGTGAAATTACCTTTTATGCGACGATGAGAAACTTATCGTAAACATACATATTTATTGATGATCAGACAATCATATTAATGGACAAATGTAGGCAATAATTTATGATTTAGGTTGTAAATATTACTACTGAGTCCTTGCCTTTTATGAGATTGCTAATTGTTAATTGATCTAGACTGTAGATATACGATAGATAAATATGAGATATACCCATATTTAAATTTGCTTCGATATGACAGCAAATGGAGCAGGTTTACTAACATATTTTATTATATCGCACAAGGATGTACGGTCATCAGATCATCAATTTACTATTAACGCTCAATCCAAAGCGTAAACAGTACCTACTTAAGCTGATGATTTCTCAAATTAAAAAAATAATCATAAGCTGTGTGAAATGTAAGTTGGGGTGTTAAAGTTGTAAACAAAGTGATGTTGATAAAACCACAATATGTGAATAATTAGCCTAGCCTATTAAAATCTAGCCTATTTACCTCTTACGGTTTATGAGATACTGTCTACTGGCAGACGGACAGACAGACAGATAGTGGAAGCTTAGTAATTGAGCCCCGTTTGTACACCCTAAAAACATAAGTAAAATAAAATTTCGCGTGATACCCTACTAAGCCAAGATCTTCCAATCACAACTATAAAAGTGATAATCACAACAAATTAAAATAAATAAAACAGATCATGTCACCTTCCTCTAACCACAAAATCGTATTATATTTACTGTATTTGCTACTCATTTTACGACGCAATCTAACCTTTTAACATCTCATCGCAGTAATCTCTCAGATAATCTACAAAGACATAAATCAGAAACCCACAACATGTCTATATGTATAAGATGGTGACAAAAGTTCCTTAAAGATTTACAACCTTTAAGTCAGTAGCTTGACTTTTGCTTGCGTCTGTTAACTCTAAATGGCCATTTATACCAATTTAAGAGACGCAAAATTATAGTCACTATGATTGAGAATGTAAAGTGGTAAGTGCATTCATATTAGTGGAAACATGTTGACATTGAATTTTGTTTCTTTTCTTTTCGTTAGACTCGCGTTTGACCCCTAAGTATCCCACCTGATGGTAAGCGCTGATGTAGTCGACGATAGAGCTCGCTTGCCTAGAAGTTTTGCCTCTAATTGAGTAAAAAAAAGAAAATATTATTTAGGAATCCGTTCAATCGTTTCAGAGTGAAGAAGTCACAAACAAACCCACGTACTCATAATTTTGTACTATATACGCTAACCGAAGCTAGTTAGCAATAAACTTATTGTAAATGATGATAACTAGGTACTAATATAATTTTATCATTATTAACAGGTGCATCGGGGATAAATCATATAACTTTCACCACTGGCGATATCATTGCAGAATCTTAGATGGAACCTCTCACTTAAAATATTAACTACATAAAGGTATGCTTAATGGAAACCTCGATGTCACATAAGAACCGGTCATCATAAATAACATAGATGACAATCTCTCGTAGGATCCATTGGTGATTGAAGATATATTCTCTATAGATGCTTGAAGTATGTCTCTATAATTTTGTAGCTAGCTTAATATACTCGTACGTGGAACAGACGTGTTCCATAATCAGTTATGATGAAGCTAAAATTTGGTAAGAACATTAAGACAAGGAGAGAGGCATAGGCAAAATATAAAAAAAAGAGTTGTTGAACTAAAACAAAAGCGGCACAATAGAAAAGCCAAAATTGGCAAGACAAAATTAAACTCCTAAAATAGAAAAGAAAAACAAAAGTAGAAAACAACGAAGCGACACAATTGAAGAAGTAAAATAGAAGTACCATAATATAAGAGGCAATATAGAAGCGTAAGTAAAAGCAAAATAGAAGTGCAAAAACAGAAGAAGCAAAACAGAAGCAGTAAAATAGAAGTGGTAAATTTTACAAGGCGAAATAAAACCAACAAAATATAACTTCTAAAGAATAGTTTTTTGAAGTATAGCACTAAACTGATGATCATGATTAAGTCTTAATAAATAGCAATGTGAAACAGGTAATATCAGATTGCTATATAGTATATAGTTTCAGACTGAAAGGCAAAAGCTAAGTAGTCATTGATAAGTCACTCGTACGCTCAAGGTATCTGTACCTAATTTAGTAGTAGACTTATGTAGTTCCTGTTTCCTTTTGTCTTATGAATTAAGAAAATTACATTAGTTCAAGTAGGTTTCAATACAATACACATCATCCAGTCACTTAACGTTTGAATCCCCAACCGGTCCTATGAGACCGCGCTGTTATTGTTTTACTATTGTGTCTCGTTTCGCGGGTATCTGAGTAATTAAGAAACATTTATTTATTTATTTTCCAGCATTATCCTTACATCCTTACAGACAACTCGATATAATATTTTTGATTTGCAAAAACATAACAACAACTAATCTATCTAAAGAGCTTATCAGTTGAAATCTAGACTCAAAATCAGATCTGACCTCGCAAAAACTAGTCGACCCGAAGTTAAGAAACATTTTATATAGTTCGGTTTCATAACAGCTAAAAGTCTATGGTACTGGTACCATTAGCGTGTGTTGCCAAACCCTATGATTCATGATGCTACGCTCATTGTCTCTGGTTTGTTTGTTTATTTTGTTAGTTTTTTTTAGGGATCCGTGGGCTCGAATGTGAAACCTTTTTTCATTCATGACTGTGATTTAATGTTTCTTATTTCTTTACCAATATCTCGCATATTTCATTAGCTATACGAGGTGTGTTCAAAAAGTATCGCGAATTTTGAATTTTCGCGGGTTACGTATATTCGAATTTCGAATTTTTTGTGGCGTTATGTTGGTACTCATGTCTCTCACTTATGCCGACAAGCTCGGCCATTTTGAATGTTCATTTAATTGTTGACAGCTGCTTTGCTTGCACGTGTTTTGGATCGTCTTCGATTTTTACCTATTCAAAAAAATGGATCAAAGAACCTGTATCAAATTTTGTGTGAAAAACGAAATTATGTGCGCGGATGCATTCCGAATGTTCACTGTGGCATACGGAGAAGCTACCTTGGACCGAAGCAACTTTTAACAGTGGTACAAAATGTTCTCAGAAGGTCGAGAAGATGTGAACGACGAAGAGCGTGCCGGACGCCCGAGCACTTCAACAACAGACGAAAAAATTAATGAAGTGGAGAAAATGGTATTGGCCAATCGTCGAATCACCATTAGAGAAGTTGCTGAGGACCTAAACATATCGATTGGCTCGTGCCATTCGATTTTTATCAATGATTTGGGCATGAGACGGGTCGCCGCGAAATTCGCACCAAAATTGCTCAATTGTGACGTTACTTGTGCAACACAATAATGATGCCGCAGCCATCGTATTCCCCAGATCTGGCCCCTTGTGACTTTTTCTTGTTCCCTAAACTGAAGAGGCCCATGAAAGGACGACGTTACGCTTCTCTTGACGAGATAAAGACGGCATCGAAGGAGGAGCTGAACAAGATAAAAAAAAAGATTTTTTGAAGTGCTTTGAAGATTGGAAAAACCGTTGGCACAAGTGTATAATATCTCATGGGGATTACTTTGAAGGAGACAAAATAGATATTCATGAATAAATAAATAATTTTTGAAAAAACACAAAATTCGCGATACTTTTTGAACACACCTCGTATAAGTATTTCTATCTACTATTTTCAAGTGACATAAGTGAAATTCGTAAAACAACTATGTTTGATTATTTCGCCTTACAAATTCAAACTTCAATTCAAACACACATTATACTTACCCAACTTATCCTAAGTTAGTAGATAAAATTGTGTTTCTCTGAGTAACTGAAGGAATACGGTTACGGGTTACGGTTTTTTATTTGAATCAGTAAAAGTCTTGCTTCACCTGAAAGCGGGAGAAGTTACCATCACCCGAAAAGAAAAATTCGACACAAAACGCGAAGCGGAAAAATATTTCCGTTCTCTCCTAAGCATACAACCTTTAGGTACTGTAGCAACCTACAACCACTGCAACGTTTGATACGGAACTCTCACCCTTACCCAAAGATCACACTTGACAACACTTTTTCGTAACACCAACCTAGTGTTTGCTTTAAGTTTTAATGCACATGTGTTGATTGAAGAAAAATAGTTCACTGCAACGTTCTGTGAATAAGTTCTGTGGAATAATGAAGTTAAGTTCGTTACGGGAAACTGTGTGAGAGCACTCGAAATGTAATTAGTGGATGGTTTTAATAATGAGGTTTTTTTTTCAGGAAAATCTGGGAGCTGTGATGATTTTTAATGGTTGCGGCTTCGTGAAAATTGGTTGGTTGATATTGGATGAAAATGGTGAAGAGTCCAGGGCTGATACTGTTACGATATGTGCCAGGTACATTTTTTGAGGTCTTTGTTATAAGTTTCTGCAGAAAGAATGGGGCATAGAGGCTGGCTTAGGAAGTGGTGGTAAGATGATCTAGACGCTTACTACGAAGACTGGTTGGAGACGGCGCGGGAGAAGAATGTCTGAAAAGACTTAAATTCACTACTGCGTAATTATTAGTAAGGTGTTGTTTTTAGGTGGGAAAACATTCTCCTTATTTGGGTTAAGCGAAAGCGAGTGTCAGACTTTTGCTGATGAAAGTATATGTGTTCCTATGTTTTCGACATCCATATCAGCATTTTAAGATTCTATCTACACTTGTCGGAGCTACTCGCTTTAATAACCTAAACCTAATGCGAGACTATTTAGATGAAACATTTATTTATTGTGCAAAGGCAATAAAAACGATACGTTCCTAGTTTTACGATAATTAGTACTATCAAAGTACTTGTCACGAAGCTGGCCTACACACTATTTAATGCTGATTAATACGATGTTTTACTTTCACTACCAGATGATTTCCATCATCTCCCACACGGCCTAACGCATCCCAGACGGACAGATTTCATCATGAGCATGATCAATATCTGATCGCGGAGTTTTCCCGTATCGGCACCCAGATTTTCGGCACCCAAGATATTCCCGTTTCGGCACCAATAGGTATTTTGGATTGGGATTTTGTATAGGTCACTCATCAGCATCTGTCTAGCCTTTTCCCAACAGTATTGGGGTCGGCTTCCAGTCAAGCCGGATTTAGCTGAATACCAGTATTTTACGAGGAGCGGCTGTCTACCAGACCTCCACAACCCATTAACTGGGGTAACACGGTACTTCATGGCAAGACTGGAGTCGGATTAACTGGCTTCTGACTATCCGTAACGACTGCCAAAGATCTATAAATGACAGCCGGAACCTACGGCTTAACGTGCTTTCTGAGGCACGGAGGAAACTCGTTATGGTCACCCATCCACAGACCAACCTTGGCAAGCGTTGCTTAACCTTGAAGATCGACCCGTGCGGCTGTTTTTATCTAGCCAAGAGCTCCTCCTCCTCACTACCATCGAAAATACCTATTGGTGCCGAAACAGGAAAAGCTTGGGTGCCAAAAATGTTGGTGCCGAAAATCTGGCCGCCGGTACGGGAATACTCCCTGATTGCAATCAGCGTATTAGACAATAGCAATAACAATGCTTACCTACGAACAAAAGATGAACGTTATTGTGCACGATTAGCGCAATGGACTACTTTTCAACATCTGTAGCACGTTTTTTTTAGTGTGGCTCTGTCAAAGTGATGTTCTTCTAGCCTTGCTTTTATTATGATTGATAGAAGTTAACAAGATGAAGTAACACCATTAAAAAGTAAACGACCAGGTATATAACGTTACTTTTCTAAATCTTCGAGTTAAGTATAATCCGTTTGTTTAGGTAGTTAACTAAAGGTAAACAGTCTTGGTATGTCTTTTTATATTAAAGAGGTCGTATATAATATACACAAAGATTATTTAAATTTAGTTTATTAGCTAACATCGATTTAGGTAAATACCTATTTGCAAAGATTTTTACATACAATTTATAGACAACTTTTAGATAAAAAGACATGCCAAGATTGTTTACCTTTAGTTAACTACCTAAACCGACGGAGTATAGTTGTAATGTAACGTAAATATCTACATTATTCTAAAATATATGGTAGGTATTGACTTTGAATGTATGATAGCGGTCGCATGCCTATGCCTAAGGTCATGATTTAAAAATATATAACATACATTTTTTAATTTTTGACAGTTATAATATCTCTGTTACGAGTATAGAATGGCGCTTTAAATAAAGTGCCGATGTCATGGAACCTCGTAACCCCAAGGAATAACTCTCTATTCTAGTAGGTTTCTTCATACAAATCTTGGAACCTCCTTTCAACCTCTTAGACAACTCTCTTTAGTACCTAAATTAACCCCAATTTCAGAAAAAACTATTTAGTGCTAACATGTGTCATTAAAGAAAACTTTACGCAAAATTGTATACTTCTAGTCCCAGTAATTTTGGCTGTACGTTGTTGTCAGTCCGCCAGTTGACCCTGAATACGCGAAAAAAATTTCAGCTGCCCCTTACATTTTGTCGACTTAAGCAAACGTAAATGAATTTTTCTTCGCGATTTCAGGGTTGCCAGTTGGTCTAAAACTTAAAGTTATTCGTAATTATGAGTATTGCCAGTGTTTTCATTTATTGTTTTGTCGTATTGTCATATCCACATTGTATAGATGATTACCTACAAAATGACATTTATTCATAGAGGTTACTCGACAAAGGCATAGTACTTCAAATCCCGGAAAACCGACACTATACATAATTATATGAGTATCACGCAAATAGTTAAAAATAAATTAACCTTTTACCAATTGTACCGATAATGTCAAGTACCTACTACTTAAGTCTATAGAATGTCAAAATTCATTACTACGGAGGTCAACTCTGAGCTTAAAACTTACCTAAGTAACGCAATAATCTAAAAGGCAACGCACTATATTTTACATTATGCCTAATAGTGTTTTTATTGTGCTTTTTTTGTACCAAATTATGATTTAATTCAACTAATGTGACCACGAGCAATGTCAATGTAAGTAAAGCTTTGTACACACCGGATCGGTTTGACTTTGTGAACACGGAAAAGTTGCTCCAATTTTTAACAGCCAAGTAATAAATCATTTAAATTTTAACAGGCCAGTTTTACATTGTTTTGAGCAAAATACCACAAGACTAAGTGTCTACTGTCATATACATAAGCTGATATCAACCGAAAGATGTCCATTGCTGGACATAAGCCGGGCCCAAGCGCAGACACAATGAACGGTATTGTGTGTTTCGGATTCATCGGACTTTTCGCGAACCAGGTCTCCGGTCTTCCCTATAGGAAGCCTTCCAACACTGCGTGTTCTTGCTACTACTTCAGAACCTTTCAGCCCTACGTTTGTTCTGAGAGTATAATACCCTGCCCACTGTCATTTAAGTCGGTTATTCTTTGGGTTATTTCAGTAAGCTTGGCTTCAGCGGATATCTTGATTTCTGATTCGATCACGCTGTTTATTATTTATGATCATGTTTTCTAAAAACGTGACAAGGCTTTGTGGAATATTAATGAAAATTTCCTACGAGACAGATCAATTGGTGATAATATGTTTTTCCTTTGTACCTTAGACGTTTTTATCTACTCCTTCGCGCATCTAGGTCTTACAACAAACTTCTCTGCAAACACTATTTTATTATAAAAAGCCAGCTAACAATATTTACTATACAAAGTAACAACAATCACGATGATCGTGATTTTTTCTAACCTATTACGCATCGCACGACCGCCACTCCGGTGTGTGCAGTACCTAACTCGAATCGAATGGCTCGCAATCAGTTGACAGGCGTGAAGGTTGCAGCGCTGCACGCCGCGTGACGTCATCTGCTGTGATTACCCGCAATTGTCATCAGTGGCGTAGGGCTGGCTGGCTGGAAGAATTACTCTTTATTGCTAGTGGTAAGTTCATTCTTTTCATTAATATTTACAGGCTCGCGTTTGACCAGTATCTCGCGTGATGGTAATCGATGAGGTGGCCAACGATTGAGCACGCTTGTCACAGAAGTTTTTTTTTGAAGGAAATAAACTAAAAAGTCTATTAACTCCCAATCATCAACTTCCTCCTCTTGTCCTATATTATTTGGGGTCGGCGTAATACGTTTTACCCGTCATGCTATCACTAACTTCATTTTCTTTCTTATCTTCCTCATATATTTTCTTTGGCCTCCCTCTCCTTTTCCATCCTTGTACCACATTAACCACAGTAGGCCTTTCTTTAAAATCTACTATAGTTAATACGCAAACAGAAATAGACCGTGATTTTACGTAAGTACACATCTGTCATCAGTGGCTTACGCCTGGCTAGAGGTTTTGTCTTGTAGTGTTTGTTTTATTTTAAATGATCGAAAACGGAGTTATAGTTGTTAAAACTCACAACGCCCTGACTATGAGGCGTATTACACGAGTATGATTTCAATCATTAGTAACAATGCCGTCGGGCGACAAAGACGTTCCCGCCAAATTATCTAAATAAAAACGTGCTTTCTCTCAATATACGTCCCGACGTATAAACATGCTGTACGGCAGACCTCATGAAGCTTGCATGCGGCGACGTGAGTACGACGTTGCGTTACGTCAACACAGTTTCATGGTTTTGTACGCAAGCTTCACGCAGACGTGCACCAAGCGAGTAATGACAAACACGCGTCTATGAAGCTACGAGTCCGGGACAGTAGACCTCACACCGTCACACGACGCAGTACCGTACTCAGCACTATATATGTATATTTGCACAATTTGCCAACGTCTCGTGGTCAAGCGCCGCGCCGTGACCAGACTTTATGTAGTGAGAAAAAATCTCATACAATGAAAAATTAAGGTTCAATTAAATTACTTGTCAAGTACCTACCTATTGTTATTTTGTCAAAACATTTGCAACGCTACAATGCAACCCAATGGTGCAGACAGACAAAAAATCTATCAAAATAATTTCTAGGCCACTTTTGTATCGTCTGTCGAAACGTCTTCTTTCAAGATAATAATCTAACAATAATAAGAGAATGGACCAGAAATACAATGATGGCATGAATGAATGAATACTTAAATACATATTTCTAACAGTAATTATTGTTTTCCATTCATAAAAATACCTACTTTCACCGTAACTTGAAGATATGCAGTCAAAACAAAATTTGCATGTTACAAAGTTAATTGATTTTGCGCGAGAAGATTTATTAGTCTAACTAATTGGTAAATTATATGCAATAAAATAATAGACTGAATATTATCTGTCTCTTACATATTCAATATATTGTATTTTGCATCTGTTTTTTTCGAATAATTCTTAATATCAACGATGCCGACAACAACGAGTATATTTGGTGACTAATTTTGCTTATCAGATTCAATTTATAACTAATTTAAATTAATAAAATATGCATGCATGCATATATGAAAAGGTTAATTATTATTTGATTTGAGTGAACTTACTTAATTCCTTTCTACTTCATTTTGAGGTATTTTTTTCAGTCGTTAGGCAATAAAATCGAAAATTAAATACCCACTGCAAATAATCCCACAACTAGAATTTAGTCATCCTCTCTAGGAGAGGGAATGAACCGTTATTCAACACTCAGGCCAAGTGCGCATTGGTGGATGTCACATGTCTTCGAATTCCTACTTCTTTCATAAGCCGGTTACCTCACCATGTTTATCTTCACAATTTAGAAAACATTATTATTTTATTATATTACCCACGGCAGCACAAAAGTCAACCTTCCATTCTTTCACTCTTTACTGTCTTAACGTTTGAATCCCCAACCGGTCCTATGAGACCGCGCTGTTATTGTTTTACTATTGTGTCTCGTTTCGCGGGTATCTGAGTAATTAAAGCCACTTCTGACCAATGCTTTGGAAGAAGTCCAATCAATCTTCACGCCATTTCTTTCTGGGCCTATATCGTCACTAGCACCTGCCATTGCAGGATGCAGTCAATGATCGTCTTCGCCCAATTTCGTTGCGACATGCGGCAGATTTGAGAGCAATGGCTATAAGTCAGTAAAAGTCTGACACTACCTCTCGCTCCACCCAAAGTGAGAGTATAGTTATATTATGATTTTACCAAGACAAAAAAAAAAAAACAAGAACAGCGATTTTCTACAAGAATAATTGACGAAACTATTCATCCATGTCAGTTGTCAGCCCTAAACCACAGATCAGCGCGGCCTTGGCAATAGTCACGAGTTGACAAAACACCGTCGTTTGTGGATTTGTTTAATTTTAGAGGAAAACCGACCGCCGTGAGCGGACGGCTAATCAGGTGACGAGTTGCTATATTGTTGGTGGGTAAGGCATAAGCGGTAGCGGGGAAATGATTAATCATATTAATTTGATTTTGAGCTTACGATTTTGAGAAATTGTATTCGTGATTTATTGTAGTGCGCCATCCATCCATTTCATCAGCGATTGCATCACTTCTTACCATTACGTAGGATCGCAGTCAAGCACTAGTTTATCAATAAAAAAAAATCGCAACTGACGTATGCTGTATTGATTTTTAATTCTCTATTAATAATTTAACCGAATTCGCTAAAACGATCAGTCCATCCATCCTCGCCTCTCATCCATCGAATTCCCGCGACTCTCACTAGATAGTGGATGGATCAGTTTTGGGATAGCCTGCTAACTCCGTGTCTTACAGTTTGTAGCCATCACTTAAGAAACTTTCGACCCCAGCGAAAATCAATTTTGTATGCAATGTGCCCTGTCCACTACCACTCAAGATACGTCGGTAAGTTAAGACTGTCAAATATCTCCAAATGACACTCGGGCAGCAAACAGCACCGGCTTAACCTACTTTTCCGATAGTGGTGTCTATTTTAAATACAAAAGGCTAAAGTTTCTCACTTGCACCAAACAAAACCTACCTCATCCGTAAATTCGTATTGATACGCGCATTTTCTATGCAAATGTCGATTACTTTAATTGGGATGGCCTTTGAGTACATACACGATGGAGTAACGCAATATTGTTTCAAGACATTTTAGTTTATACTCGTAATGTCGTAAAGAAACCGATTCGCGTGGAGGACAGATGTTTGCCGTGGAGATAGATTTATGTGTGAAGCTGTGAAGAGGTCATTTTTATTACGATTAATCCGTGCAAAGATTGGGTAAGGCATCATGTACAGAAGATTTGAATGAGTTATTTTTTATCTGGTGAACTGAACTGGACCGACGACCTGGCGAGGGTCGCGGGAATCCGATGGATGCGAGACGCACAGGACCGGTCGCTGTGGCGACACTTGGGGAGGCCTATGTCCAGCAGTGGACGCCTTTCGGCTGAAATGATGACTATGATTAGTTTCACGTTTATCATCTCCCTAGCGTTTTCCATACTAACTTAAGAGTCGACTACCAGTCTAACCCGATAAAATTAAGCCACGTTTTACATGCGACTACCTATGTGACTGGGCATCAAGATACTCCTTGGATAGATAGGTGGTCAGACTTTTTGGCGCCTGAATACCTGTAAGCAACTGTCAAAGACCTACGAATGACAACCGCGACCAATGGCTTTACGTGCTTTCTGAGGCCCGAGGTGTCAGGTCATATCCTAGATAAACTTATAAAAGTGCCTACATTGTATGAATTGAAAATTCACATTGGTACTTGCCCTGTTTCTACCCGAAACCTCATCCATCGAAGAAAATTCGGTGGAACTTGTCCGGTTTTGAATCCCAATCTTCATGCATGATAGACCACTGGGTCATCAGAACACATATCACAAAATGTTTTACGACATAGGTAGGTATATTAACTAATTTGACATTTAATTAATGTCAATAAAATGTTCACTGTCATCGTTGTTGTTTTGTTTTTATTAAAGAAAGATTGATTGGATTTGTGAAGATCGCGAGTCGTAACTAAAAACTCTTGATTTTAATTACTCATTTATTAGTAGTCAAATAGATAAGTAACTAGATAAAGTGACTACATTCAATTTTCATTCAATTTTATTTTTTTCGTCTGTCTACATGAGCACTTAAAAGTGTACAGATTATTCATGCAACTAGCAATGACACATTTCTACGGGTCACACTGTCTACTCACACTCACTGTCACTGTCGTGGTTCCCTTTAGTACACGGTTCCAAACGGCAAGAAACTCCGTTAGCTAAAGAGCGCCAGCACTTTTCCGCATTAGTGCGGTAAACAATAAATTGTTTGCCTAAAAGCAGTAGGGATAATATCGTGTTCTATAGTATGTGTATGGAAAAAGTTATTTAATGATTTCTCACTTCAAAAAAATTAAAATCATTAAAGGTGGAAAAAACCAATAAAAAACATTAATTTCGTCCCCGTAGAGCGAAAATTAAACAACTTGCAATATGCTAGTTTTGAGATATCGCCGTCTAAAGTTTGGAAAAAATAAAAAAAATCATAACTTCAAAAATTAACGTGATAGAAAAAACTTTTGACTTAATTTCAATTGAATTTGTATATAGTTTTCTATTATTTATTATATGTCTTATATAACTTCTATGTGTAATGAGTTATTAGGTCAAATTCAAGTTAGTTATTTTTCGCTTTATCCGCTTCGATTTTGGTGCTAACTTAACATCCCTTAGTTAAATATTACTTGAAAAAATTTCGTTAAGAGTAATATTTAGGCAAGTTAGTTATTTATTAATTTGTATCAAAATTATAATTATGTGTTTTTTGCCAGTTATTAACCACATATAGACTCATGTAGATAGATATCTATTGAGTCTATTATAATATATTTGGTCACAAATGTCATGTAACAAGAAAAATCGTTTTAAAAAAAAAAGTAAAATTAAAACTCGTTTTAAGGTCTGAGGAAACTTCAAGTCCTAAGAGCTGAAGGCGGTCGGTGCACTCCAGGGATACATTTCGGAATATAGTCGCCAAAATGAACGGGCTCTTTTTCGCAGTGAACAGACGCGCATGTGTTTTGTTTTTTTTAGCTTGGTCCAGTTTGGAGACGCTGCTTGAAGTGCATGTTAACATTTGCAGGCCCTACCATAGCCTCTCTTTCGGGCTAGATTAGCTCCCTACCTGCCTGGCATGTATCTCTTTATAACTGTGCTGTCATCTGCATACCCATACATACTGGGCATCAGCAGGTCCTTGATATGCAGCAGAAAGAGATTTGCAGAGAGAACAGATATGACTCGTCATGGGTTCGGATGAGCATCAATAACTCGGCGAGACCGTTTACTCAGGGACTCTTTGACCCAGGCAATCAGACCAGGAGAAATGCCGTACGCTGGAAGCTTACTCAAGAGACTAGCGTGCCATACCCTGCCGAAGGTCTTCGAGATGTCTAAAGAAACTGCTAGTCCTTCCCCAATCTTCTCAAGGGCCTCGGCCTACAAGTGAGTGATATACACTAGTAGGTCCCTGGTAGACCGATTGCGACGAAACCCGTACTGTCGGTCACTGAGGAGATCGTTACCTTCCAGGTAATCATAATCATGCTGAGTATGGAGGCTACTGGAATCGGCCGATAGTTAGCAGGGTCGGCACGGCTGCCTTTTTTGGGCCCGGGTTGCACATTGGCAAGCTTCCAGGTCTTGAGCACTATACTAGTTCTAAATGAGAGGCGATACAAGCGTGTCAATACAGGTGACCACTGTGGTGGCGTCTTGAGAACAATCGCTGGTATACCATCTGTTTCACTAGCTATACTTTATATTTAAACGACTCAGCGCTCTCAGAATCTCTTTATTCCTTATGCGGACCTCGGGCATTGAAGTGAAGCAATGAGGTAAAATCATTGGGGTAGCACTAGACGTGAATTATTGGTGAAAAGAGATGTAAAGAGCCAGTGTTCCGTCTGGCCTAACCAGTGGAGGCAGTGTGGATCGACAGAAGTTTGCCTCGACAAATTTGGCAAAAGACCAGAATGCTCTATTGCCAGATAGTTGCGCAGAGAGTTTTTTGTCAATATATGTAATGCTATTGAAGAGAGCTGTACTTGGTGCTTTTTGTAAGACTTGGCAGCATGGTTAAAGGAGCTCTTCTTTGAGCTCAGATCCAGAGTTTTGCGGTTACGAGAATCCACCCAGATGAGAAACCAGCTTCAGCGCAGTCGGTGTTGAAGCGAGGGCAAGCTGAGCCACCGATGGGTACATTACTACAGGGGATAGAATACTCCATAGCGCTGCACCACATTGGATGTAGCATTCGCACAGCTCGACCGAATTTCCGAAGATAAGCACACCTGCTGCTAAGGATAAGATGCAAAAAAGTGTTGTACCTCATCTCAATCTGCTGATTTGTATCGCCATATTCTCAGTTCACTGCGTGTGTCACAATGGGGAGAAGGATATAGATATAGACTTCAACAGACAGTGATCTGAAGGTCCTATTGGTGAGGAGACTATTACAATACATCCAGGTCGGTGGTCAGCAGAAGGTCCAGTCAATTGGCGGTATGACGAACTACATTAGGCACCCCTTGCTTAACCAGCTGGGAAAGGCATGGGCCCAGTAGCGTTGGCGCTACAGCGATGTTTTGTGTTTCTCTCCTAGCGTGATCAGTCCTCTGGTATAGGAAAATCAAATCTTGATGGTAGGCGTTAAAGTCTCCCGGAGCGACGAGCTGCGCATCTTCCTTTTGATAATGTTCTTCTTCCATTGGCTTGGATTACTTTTTTCCAACGTTTAGGTTGTTTCTTAGTCCTGGTTAATTTGAGATTTCATAGAGTACTGATCAACACCTGGAAAGTCCATAATAGTTGTACTTCGCTGCGGTATGGAGGCGTGAGTAACAACTACCCAAGATGCGTGACTCAACATTTTTTTGGCAAGTTGATTCAATTTAAGTAAATTATAAATAACTAAAAGATTTTGGTGATGCCAAAGCTAATGGATTTAGCAAGTTACTACGAGTGTAAAGTCACTAAAAGATAATAATTATTTATTACTCTGAAATTTTAATTCAAATTTTCACTAAAACGACTTAATTAGTTGTCACTCTATTGACTTTATCCTACATTCACTAACTAAGATCACTTAGTGAATTTTCGATCTCAATATCAAAGCAATTCGTTTTTAATATGACAGAGTATAAATAACTATGTACGTTTACGTATTTTTCTGGACAAGCATAGTTCATATTAGAAATCACTAACATATTTTATTTAAATACCCCTCATACTTATTGTATGTTATTGCATGTTAGTTATTTATCACACAACCTAACTTTCTGATAACGAACAATAGAGCTACGGCGATTAGATAGAAAAATAAAGCAAAAAATCGTGATAAGCATGGCATTCATAACTCATTTTACCTAAAAGTGTCACTTAGTTAATTTTCACTCTACGGGGACGATTTGTTAAACTTACGTAAAGAGTGCTCGTGTGAGTTTGACTAACCTTAATCAAACGATTATTATGATTTATAACAATTTGTTAGATTATAAAAAAAAACAAGTATTCGCTAAGATTCCTTCACTGTCTGCGACAACATAATAATTAACTAATTAAAAACAATTTATGCAAAATAAAATCGTGTGACAAGAATTAAATAAAGTGGGAAAACCGACTGACGAGACTGTTTTTAAATAAACTGACGTCATTGGTTTATTATAACTTAAATTATATATTATACAGTTAATCCGTATGTAACCGTAACTTACAGTAACATCACATAATGATAGGCTCACATTATAATGTTAGAAGATTATGATTCTAAGTGAGGATCCTGTTTGGCTTCTATGCGTTTTTAGGGTTCCGTATCTAAGTTGGCAAAGCGGATCCCTTATAGGATCACTTTGTTTTCCGTCTGTCTAGACAACGAGACTCTTTTTTCTCAGGAGATTAACCCGGTAAAGTTTGCTGTGAAGGATTTGCTGCAAAATACTGAAAAAGTAACACAGTAATAGATAGTATATCTACTTTATCAGAAACTAAATATTTTCTATACTTGCCACTTACTAAACGCAAACACTGAGCAAAGTCAAAAGAAAAAATCAGTCAAGTGCGGATTGGACTCAAGCACAACGACTTCCGTACCGTCTGTAGTACCCCTAATATACCTAAAGTTTCCTCAAATCAATCTCTTCAGTAAAGTTTCCCTATTTTTGGCAGCTTTGACCATTGTCAAAGCTGCGAAACTACTAATACTGGTTTAGCTGTTAAGCTCAAATAATTTCTACAATATCAAATATTAATCCTTTACATAGCCTAGCAAGCATTGGAACCTTTCAGAACCTTCCGCTCATTACCAATCCTTGTCTGTTAATTTCTTCACTGTTGACTGATGAAAACCCATTACATAGACTAAGCCAATTAAAAAAGACGTGAACATTGACAGAATGATGAATAACATTGGCAGAAAAAAAAGGCAAATGGAAAAAAATAATAAAACAAATGGGGTGAGCTAAATATAACCGTTTAAAAACTGGTGAATACTGTCCTAACCAAAAACTGTGCGTGTGCGCACAAAAATCGCGGACTTACGTCACGTCCTTTTCCTTCAAATTGGGGATTCACACGCCTGCACGGTGTCATTGCAATTAATGTAATTTGACATTCGTCTCGCTGGCGAATCTTTAATTTTTTGTTCCATACAATGGATAGTTGTAATCGTAATTGCAAAATTGAGACACGTTGTTGACAGTCGCCAATCAAAATAAAATAATAAATATTTTTGTCCGCCATTTTTTTGCAAATGTCATGCTATTCATAGTTAACACTCAACCAAGGATCTTGAACTCAACGTCTTTTGACTGGTTATCATAAAATTTATGCAAATAATAGACGTTCAAAAATTAATAAAGTTTTGTCGTTCATGTTGATTTAGATTTCTTATTTAATTTTATTTAAACAGAACAGCAGAAGTCCTTTACACCATTTAAAAACAATGGGTACATAGAAGATGGAACAATAAAAAAAACTATAAACAATCATTTAAATTAAGAACTGATATCGTCGCTGCGCGTGTATAACCGCGGAACAACAGTTGGTAAATACCGCGTATCGGTTTTTGAACAATTTTACAGGAGGTGAAAAGAACTGAATATCTAAGTCATTTGACTATATTTTACGGGCTGAACTATGTATTAACTTTTTTCGTGATTTACCTGTTAACGTAAATTTAAGAAATAAGACCCGTAAAATATAGCCAAATGTCTAAGATATTCAGTTTTTTTCACCTCCTGCTAAATCGTTCAAAACCCGATACGCGGTATTTACCAACTGTTGTTCCGCGGTTATGCACGCGCAACGACGATATACCTATTTCACGCGGACAGTCTATACATTCATCTCACAAAATTGTATATCCACTTGCTCTTCCATTCTTCCGCAAATATCAAACTTTTCCGAAAGAGTTGAATTGATTTTTATGAAATTTTTTATGTGAAGTTAGGTCCTGAGAGGTCGTAGACTGTTTTTTACCCTTCTGGGGTAAAAAAAACAATCCACTCTCATTTGCCATTTTTTTCTTTGATTACGTAGTTAGCGGAACAACGTGTACCGAGTCAGCAAGCACTTAATAATATAAAATCTATGTTCCTGTCTACGAGAGCAAAAAGCACAGAGTGCAGAAATGAGTCATCATCATCATCTGCCTAGCCTTTTCCCAACTATATTGGGGTCGGCTTCCAGTCAAGCCGGATTTTGCCGAATACCAGTATTTTACGAAGAGCGGCTGCCTACCAGACCTCCACAACCCATTAACTGGGGTAACACGGTACTTCATAGGAAGACTGGAGTCAGATTTACTGGCTTATGACTATCCGTAACGACTGCCAAAGATCTCCAAATGACAGCCGGGACCAACGGCTTAACGTGCTTTCCGAGGCACGGAGGAAACTCGTTAAGTGCAGAAATGAGTGATTAGAAGAATTAGAATTTTGCCATAAAAACTATCCAGCACCTTCGTGACTGTCTACATCCCGTTATTATAATTAGATGTTTATATTCGAATATTTCACTATACTAATTAAAGGATTATAACTGTTGAGACAGAAAGAAGATATAAATCACAGTTTTAAGCTAATTAGTATTTTTATTGTATGCACCGCCACCGATTAGCCGTGTTAATATTTTTAATTATTCCTCTTCGATTCTATTTTGGAATGTAACATGCATAAAATTCACATTAACGTGTTTTTGAATATTTTATTTTATTATGTAAGATTATTATTTAATTATTTGTTTATTCGCATGTCATAGTCGTATCCGTTTTCATATTGCACTTTAGCATAGTACAACATAGCCCGAAGAATTGCCAAACTTAAGTGGCAATGGGCAGCGAATATTGCTCGCAGAATAGATGGTCGATGGGGCTGAAAGGTTCTGGAATGGCAACCGCTTACCGGAAGACGTAGCGTTAGAAGGCCTCTCAAAATGTAGTCTGCCCAACCACTAGACCATCTTCCACAAGACCATCTTTTACTTATTAGAGGCCCTGTGACCTGTATACTTTAAGTAAATAGGGGCCCCTATGACTATGTCAGATAAAATAATATGTACTTAGAACAGGTAAAAGATATTTAAGCAAAATTAAGATTTACTCAACTGCAGTATTTTCAAACCGCAAAAGTTGTGTCCTTGTTATTAGGAAACAGACCAGATATTAAGTAAGCAGCATATTATGATTTTCGTAAAATAATATATTTATTGGTAATACTGATACTAATATCGGTCGCGGGTTTTGATGTCCACTGTTATCAGTAACAAAGAAGGCCCTTGAATCTTTTATGATCTGAACATGGTAATTGACATAACTTTTTAATTAACCACAAACTGGTCAGACAAAATGGGACAAGTTATATATAATCTTCCTGACTTAATTTTGAACACGCTGGCCAATCCTAACAGAGACAGAAATTAGCAAAGTACACGTATAATAGTGTACCTGCAAGAGCTTAAACACAGGTGCACTCTCATACTCCGATGGACGACTATCCCATACGACCGAGGAATAATCGGACGCAGGACCAAAGGCTTTATGTGGTTTCTGATTCACGGGGATGACATACTACTAGCTTCCAAAGTTCGAGTTACTACAGGGTAATTTGTAAAGGAAAATCCCAAAAGTATTTTGTTTGACCCCTGTGTCGAAGCCAGAACCCTACGTTCAGCTAATCTTTATTTTAATAAACACTTAGAGAAGAAAGCATGCTATTCACCACCCATGTCTTCCTGCGACATGACATGCGTGTTTTGTCACGGGTCCGCCGTGACAAACCCATAATTCCCCATTCATTCACATGGAGTCAACGCCATTTTTTGCGTGTAAAACATTTTATGCCTAATATCTACTAATTGGTCGTCAGACAAGTTTTACAACAATTGCTCACGATGGCGTATCGGAGACAATTTGAAAGTACCATCACTGGCCATCACACAACTTAACGTGTGTCATGGAATATTTCTAGTTTTTTACCTGCAAACGTGTTTTGCAAGAACTTTCTTTGAGAAGAAGACATATTACGGCACGCCTTTTTTGAAAGGATTTCGAGACTTGTATGACATTTATCTGGGACTAGACACTGCGACATTCTATCCGCATGATCGATTTTCAAATGTCAAAAATATTTGCAATTGCTAATTTCATGTTAAATTTCATTCATTTTGGACTTTTTGACAATCGTTATCGCTGAGAGAATCGAATAGGATAGAATATACTTTATACACCAAAAATTAACAGAGACAGTAGTTTGTCGTAGCCCTTCATAGATTAACATTCATAGATGTTGAGGAAAATATCGGCTTCAGAAAACCTTCAGTCGTAAAGCTCAGATAAACTCCAGACTGCTATTAGAGTAACTCGTAATGGAATACCCAAGAGGTCCAAGTAAAAAAGTGACTTTAATGTAAAAATTATGTAAATGTACTAATAAAGATTTTTTTATTATTATTTAACGTTTGAATCCCCAACCGGTCCTATGAGACCGCTCTGTTATTGTTTTACTATTGTGTCTCGTTTCGCGGGTATCTGAGTAATTAAGAAAGCCTTAGATGTCTTCCTTACTTTTTGGCGATTGCAAGAAGTGGCCTAGATCCGGGAAGAAAAGAAAGAATGGAGAGGCCTTTGTACGACAGTGCGATGATATAGGCTAGGTACAATAATAACATGAAAATAATGATAAGCTCAGATTAGGTAATACATATTTTTCCGGAGCGCGATTAATCATACATTTTAATCGCCAAAAATACAAGTTCACATGATCGGAAAACGAAAAGTCCAAATATCATAGGCCAAGAACTTCTCAAAATCAATCTTCATTACGAAAAACAGTTTTAAGAGTCAAGTATTAATACCGACACGTTTCTCGATAACTTATTTAAAACATGAGTTATTTCGATAGCAAGTTGAGAAAAAAATTAACCAGTTTACAATTTCGGACGACACATCCACATTGGAGGTGAAGGCAGAAATTCCATTTTATTTATTGATTCTTGCCAATGTGGTCGTCGGACCGCAAAAAGGCAACAGAAAGAACACAAGTGAACCGTAGTCAGTAAAAGTCTGACCTTCCATCTCACTCCACGCAGAGTGGTAGAATATTTGATAGTTTCGCCCGTACAAATAATGTTACGGACTAAAACCTGCCTGTGTTCCTTTGCGTTCTAGCTTAGGGCCATTATAACTCTTTCGAAAAATTCTGCAGCTCCGCCACCATACGGCGACCTTTCAAGAAGTCAAGAATATCTCAATTTTTTTAACTATAAATATTGCTCCATAACTTCGGTTGAGACATATTTAGGATTCCTTATAATATGTTCCGTAATTTTTCAATACTTCTTATTAGAAGTTTCTATGGCACGTGAGAATTATGCATATTTGGCAGTTTGCACCTTAAGATTATTTAGATTATGTGATAATTCTTTATTGTACACAAATCATAACATGATTCAGACAGTTTAGATACTGAATTAGTTAGTTAGTTAGCCTGTTGTGTCCCACTGCTGGGCGAAGGCCTCCCTCTCCTTTTTCCACACACGCCTATCTTCAGATACTGTATTATTGAGATAAAATTCTAGAAACGACAACTAAACTGTATGTTGCTACAGCAGGTTAGAGATGACACCAATATTGGCCTTCTGTTTATAAATACTTGGTGACATGTCTAAGTATCGGCTACTGTGGGAACTGGGTCGGGACAGGCTTTATTTTGTTGTGACACGGCGGCGCAGGCGCCGGTCGACGACAATCGTGTGTGGTGCAAGTAACAAGAGAGGTGTCAGTTCGATAAAGAAGATTTTTGAAAGGTGAAATTTTAAAATTATAGAATAGGGCTTAGTCCTGCTAGTGCTGCAGCATTTGCGTGACTCTGAAACGCAAAAGGCAACTAAAGGAACACAGGTGGGTTTTAGTCAGTAACAGTTTATCATTCCCTGTAGTTACACCAGGGCAAGAAAAGAATTTTTCAATTAAAAAAAAAAATAGTGCTTAGTGTTACATCAGAATTAAACCGGAAGGAATTTTTCTAATGTTTTGTGAATATACCACTTTCTACATGTTACTATTTAGTGCAAGAAGATACTAGATGCAGCAAAGAAAGTCACTAAAATGACTTTTGCATTTAATTTATTACCTTGAAGCTAGTTTGAGGTGATTTACTTACAAATATTTTCAAAAATAAAACTGAATGACTGACACAACAATGCACAGCTCAAACTACCAAACTTTACGACGTGGCTTTTTTTTAAAAACGCTTTCTTACATTTGGGCGAAATTTTGCACAAGGGTTTCTTTTATGACATAGACAAGCACTAAGAAAAGATTCAAATTCGGGGTGAATTACTAAAGAGGGGTCAAAATTTTCTATGAAAAATATTCTACTGCAATCGCTACCGGCCATAACTTGCATCTACTATCGAGACGTTTGACATTAAATAGTTCATTAGAAAGAAGCACCAATCCGAATTTGTTACGTGACTCCATCTCTGTCAGATTGTTAAACGCCTCGCTTTAGTTGCGGAGACAATCGCCACGAGGTGTGTTGACTTGTGACTAGTGACCGTGTGATGGGTTTCCCATCGCTCGACCAGTAATTGAAATACGTATGTTAGTCTGATTATTGTTTGGTTTTTTCTTGGAGTAACCAATTTTGGATACCTTTTTCAACTATCCTGGCGCCTTACCATGACGTGTTCAAATGTCAGGCGTGCGAATGAGAAAGAAGGATGGAGCTACATAGATCCTCTTTAACAATCCAGTTGAGGTTGTCAAATGGATCGCGTTAAGAGCTCGTGGTTAAGCTAAGAGCTTTCCTTTGAATCGTTAGTCTTTTAGCTCATACGTGACTCCATCTCTGTCAGATTGTTAAACGCCTCGCTTTAGTTGTGGAGACAATCGCCACGAGGTGTGTTGACTTGTGACTAGTGACCGTGTGATGGGTTTCCCATCGGTCGACCAGTAATTGAAATACGTATGTTAGTCTGATTATTGTTTGGTTTTTTCTTGGAGTAACCAATTTTGGATACCTTTTTCAACTATCCTGGCGCCTTACCATGACGTGCTCAAATGTCAGGCGTGCGAACGAGAAAGAGGGATGCAGCTATAAAGTTCTTCTTTATCAATACAGTTTAGGTCGTCAAATGAATCGCAATAAGAGCTCGTGGTTGGGCCTTAGCTTTCCTTTGAGTCGCTAGTCTTTTAGTTCATACTAGTTAGGTTATCTATACTAATATAATAAAGAGGTAAAGTTTGTTTTTTTGTTTGTATGAGGTAATCTGTGGAAGAACTGGTCCGATTGCTACAATTTTTACACCAATAGAAAGCTGCTGTATTCCTGAGTGACATAGGCTATATTTTATTTACGCGAGCGAAGCTGCGGGCTAAAGCTAGTCGCTAATATACTTTAAGTTCACTGCCGTTAAAGGGTACCGAAACTAGCCTTATATACGGTTGGTGCCAATTACTGAAACTGCGCCCCCTAAAGCAAGTCCAAAACTGGTTAAATATCACCTGAAGCAGGTCCTCACCGGGCATGAGTGTTTCCGGTACCTGTTTCAGATCTGGCGGGAAGGAACGCTCGGGCCCGGAATAAGTGGTGAAGCATAAATGGTGGAAGCTTGCCCCGCTTGGGCGGAGCCCTGTGTCATTTCCTCGTGGACCTTCCGTGTTATCTGAGCGTCGGATACTGCTGCCGGTCATGGTACGTAGCGAGAGGGAATGGGAAACTGTAACCCCCTTCTAATCAAATGAATGATACAAAACTTGTTGCGCGATATGATCATTTCGACGCCCCATCAAGGTCGGTACTCTGTACCTGAGCTTCACTAGTACTGCCCTTGTTACGGCATTATCCCTTAGTCTATAAGGCCTTTAGTCTTAAAGGACTTTTGAACTTTAAAGGTCAGTAACACAGCTTAAAAAGTTTTTAATGGAAGAATGTTTGCTTTTCCACCAAAATATTAAATGTCAAAAATGTAACCAGTTTTGAACAAAATATACCCTTTCAAATAAAATCGTTCCCCTAAATGCTGGGGGTCGTGACCTTATCATGGCTTCATGACTTTATGCTTGTAAATGTTTAAACAATTCCTCCGGCATATTTTCAATAACAAATAGGTACTACTTCAAAATAACACCAGAATTTAATTCTAGGGAATTTTATCTATTGATATAAGGGACATCCTCACGACCTAGTTACCGCACTAGAAGCCATCCCAGGCATGTGAGCAGTAGGTATCTCGACGTCGGGTAGTCTATACTCCGTCGGTTTAGGTAGTTAACTAAAGGTAAACAATCTTGGCATGTCTTTTTATCTAAAAGTTGTCTATAAATTGAATGTAAAAATCTTTGCAAATAGGTATTTACCTAAATCGATGTTAGCTAATAAACTAAATTTAAATAATCTTTGTGTATATTATATACGACCTCTTTAATATAAAAAGACATACCAAGACTGCTTACCTTTAGTTAACTACCTAAACAAACGGAGTATAGTAAAAATTAAGAGCGTGGAACCCAATACAGAAATACGCTTGTACGATATGACTATATACAGAAAGCACAGTTAATAGAAATCTCTATTCCTAGACAGCACGTTTCGCCGAAAACTTTGTTGTTAGAAAACATTGTTTGTAGACATCTCGGTACATAGGAAGCACTGTTGACAGAAATCTCTGTTCATAGATAGCACTTCTTGCCGTAAACTTTTTCATAGAAACCACTGTTTCCAGATACTTTCACCGGTTCACAGAAAGTTAGCCTTTTTAGGTAGATTAGCTCATATTTTGCACATGAAAAATTAATAACATTGAAGTTTAGTGTATAAACAATATTTTTGTATGAAATAAATGTGTTTTTTTATGGATAGAGAAGCAGAAAAGCGAAATTTAGTAATATAATAAATATTAATAGTTTTTTCTCCAGAGGCGCTTTTTGTGAACTAAGGTGAACTACTCTGGAAACAGTGGTTTCTATGAAAAAGTTTACGGCAAGAAGTGCTATCTATGAACAGAGATTTCTGTCAACAGTGCTTCCTATGTACCGAGATGTCTACAAACAATGTTTTCTAACAACAAAGTTTTCGGCGAAACGTGCTGTCTAGGAATAGAGATTTCTATTAACTGTGCTTTCTGTATATAGTCATATCGTACAAGCGTATTTCTGTATTGGGTTCCACGCTCCTCTTGGTCTACCCAGAGCAGGAGAAGTAATTTTTGATGATATCCGAAGAAAGAAAAACGGTAAAAAAGGCAATCTTTTTCTCAGTCTTAAGTTACAGTGTACACAGCATTAAAATGAATAATACCAAGTCTTCCTATATCTATTTGTACTTGGGAGAATCCTACGCGCCCAACTCATACAGTTTATAAGGCGCTCTGCATGCGGTAATACAAAATGAAATTAATACTGTCATTCAATGTCGAAACACCAGATCGAGATGGCGGCCAAAAAAACCACTGTGAGTTGTCATGAATGTAATTGTTTTTTCTATTTAAGATGTCGTAGGCGTTTCTTTTTATTTGTTGATCGACACTGTTCTAACTACAGACACAGTGTCGTTCCCATCTTGTATTTTGTCTTTGAAGAATGTTACACTGTGTTTTATTGTGTCCACTGAGTTCGATGGTGGGAAATGACGAATTTAATAGTGGATCCCCTGCTGGCTTCTCCATGTACGATTGATAGATGATAGGAAAGTCGGTTTATCGTCCCGCATTGGATGACTAGGTTTTTTATCATGGGACCTTTTAAGTGAGAATTGTCTTCTTATATAAATTGGATTTTTATCTTTTGTGGTTTGTTGAGGTCTGATTGGTTCATTGTGGAAGGAAGTCGCCGGGTTTTAATAGCAGCTGGTCAAGTTTTTGTTTTGCATATTTACTTTCAGGTTTATTTTTTCTTGTAAGTTTCAAAGGTTCCCAGGACAGGTTATACGCGACATGTGACACTGATGAGATTTAAAAAAAAACCTTTCTAGTGCAGCAATCCCACCTGATTATCAGCAGTGACGCAATTGTTAATAGTGAGCCACACTAGTTTATTAAGAGCCTATTCACTCTAGCCTTGAAGACACCCAAATTATATTTGGATTGGAAGACCGCAGCAGGCAAATTGTTCCAAACCTTCGACGTACGTGGTATAAACGACGAGGCGAAATCAAGCTAAGCGCAGCATGCACAATAATAAATTAGACCACTGTGCAATTTATTTTAATGTCATCTACAATTGGGGGACATAATTCTACCTTTTTAATACCAAAACAATACGTAAGATAAAGGCCCAACTACTCATATATTTCAACAATAACAAGACAAGACTATAATCGAATATAATCAAAAGAGTTAACAAACCAGAATCTATCAACCAAAAAACTTCTCAAATTAAAATAAAAACACTTCAAATTAGCACTTACCAAACGACACTCATCTCTATTTCCACTTCTTAGAGTTCCTTTTACATTGAAAAGAGGTTTCTATTGAGATTATAATACAATTTTAAAGCCATTTGTCAAGCTTCGGGTCAAAGGGTGCGATGGTGTGATTCGTCTAGTAGTAATCAACGCACAGACAGACGGACTCATCAATTATTGTAAGTATATGGAGACGACGTGGGTAGGTATACAATGTGGAAGAAAAAATGCTTATCTCATTAGTGAAGGCGATGGAACTGCTGAATGTCGTAGATAAATTATCGAGTCTAATAGGTATGCAGTAATGATGATACAAGAACTTGTGTCTCTTGGTGAGAAGTTAGTAAAACAAAATTGTTTCCAGATTACGATTTTCAGAGAGGTCTAAGAGAATCATTGGTAAAGGTGTACTCCTTGCAACGAAGCTTCAAAGCCTTGAGCATCGTTTCAGTGTTGCTAACCAGTCGGTTTTCTACCGCTTTGCATTTCGATTTCATCATTGGACTACCCGACGTACGGCGATGCGCAACTGATACCTAAATGGGCATCTTACCCATATGCACATAACGCTTGAGCAGAGAGTGGAATTGGCTGCCGGAGTCTGTGTTTCCCGATAGCTACAACCTACGGGTCTTTAAAGTCAAGAGCGAATTGGCAAGCGTGCTCCCAACAAATAGTGTTACCATAGCTAAATTCTGGGCTGGGCTGCGAGATTGTTCGGAGTTACCATGACCCTGGAACGCAGAGCCTAACTGAAGAAATACGGGTGAGTTTTAGTGAGTAAAAGTCTGAACTCTCTCTCTCTCCACTCAGAGCGAAAGAATTTATTGGACGATTTTCCACCTTAAAAAAACCTGTTCGTAAAACATAAACGCGTCCGCGACACTACACATTAAACTTCAACAGCATCAAATACGGCGACTAATCTAGACTACAGAGACAAGAACATCTGTTGACCTACAATCCCATCTCTGCCCTTACAGATGATGGACAAGGACACGTCAATTGATGGACATCCAGATGCACCAGAAAACTTGACACGAACAAGCACTAGGTACCCTCAGAATTAATGCCAATCGTGCTTCAAACACTACAGCATTATCTACATCTCGAACCAAAAGCACAAACCACAATTTATAATAACAAGCACGAATTACGAATCACCCAGCAATTAGTAAGGAACAAATCGCTATTGCTATCAAATGTTTAGAGATATTTATCAACGAGTTAGAGTTGCACATGACATGTAATAATGCATTCGCTATGCTAATAGCAATTCTGTGGATAATGTTGTGAGACGTGCGAATGTCCTCGTTTGGCGTAAAGGACGTACGCTGAGATTGTGAGTGGGTCCAATGTTGGACGGTACGATAAACTGGACTTTATTGTAAAAACCGCAAGGTTTCGGCATAATGAAATCATCATCATTTCAGCTAACATAATATGTATATCCCCAGTTGGACATAATTCTCCCTCAAGTGTCATCACAACGACCGGTCCTGCGCATCGTGCATCTATTGGATTCCAGCAAACCTCACTAAGTTATCGGTCAGAAAAAAATAGCAACGCATTAAGATTTTAACATGATTATTCATCAACCAACTCCTTTCGCTCAGGGTGGAGCGAGAGGTAGTTTCAAACTCATACTGATTAAAACCCATCTGTATTCTTTCAATTTATTGATCTTTGCATGCCATGGCCAGAGTAACTCTTTTGACCATTCCTGTAGCCCTAGCAGGCATCGGTCTTAATGCAATGGGTCCGCTGAAATCTACAAAGCGCGTGTTAAACATAACGTCCATCTAGTGTGGTCCTTACTTACAATCTACGTAACGTTTTCTGTCCGCAACCTAAACGAAACAATGGAAACACGCCCCCGATTAGTCACAATACAATCAGCCATTTACGCAAAAGTAACACTCGCAGAGTTCACGACTTCTCAACAATTATACAACGGATCGGGACGCGCATACGTCATCAATTCACGACTGTATCACGAAGTACTGACTAACTACGTTCCCATACAATCATTGAGTATAAATAAATGTATGCACTATTCCAGTAATGCATAAAAGTTAGTAGTGATACAGTCATCATCTACCTAGCCTTTTCCCAACTATATTGGGATCGGCTTCCAGTCAAGCCGGACTTAGCTGAATACCAGTATTTTACGAGGAATGGCTGCCCACCAGACCTGTACAACCCATTAACTGGGGTAACACGGTACTTCATGGCAAGACTGGAGTCAGATTAACTGGCTTCTGACTATCCGTAACGCCAGAGATCTACAAATGACAGTCGCGACCTACGGCTTAACGTGCTTTCCTAGGCACGAAGGATACTGCGTATGTTACCTAAGATCACCCATCCACAGATCCACCTTGGCAAGCGTTGCTTAACCTTGAAGATCGACCCGTGCGGCTGTTATTATCTAGCCACGAGATACAGTGATCTCACTGAATGAATGGCACGGAATGATATGCGCAAACGCCGCGGACGCATTGTTAACTAGAATTTAATCAATTATATTAATGGTAATAAATCGTTTAAAGTTGATGTAATCGGAGCTGATCTAGGAACAAGTATTGTAGTGTCAGGTGTTCAGATTTTTGCGCAATTACGAATGGGAACAAGTTTAAATCAGTACAAGTAGATAATAATATATACTAAATATAAGTGTCACTGCTTAGTTGACTACCTGGTCTAAGTACTCATCATCTGCCTAGCCTTTTCCCAACTATATTGGGGTTGGCTTCCAGTCAAGCCGGATTTAGCTGAATACCAGTATTTTACGAGGAGCGGCTGCCTACCAGACCTCCACAACCCATTAACTGGGGTAACACGGTACTTCATGGCAAGACTGGAGTCAGATTTACTGGCTTCTGACTATCCGTAACGACTGCCAAAGATCTCCAAATGACAGCCGGGACCAACGGCTTAACGTGCTTTCCGAGGCACGGAGGAAACTCGTTATGTTAAGGTGGTCACCCATCCACAGACCAACCTAGGCAAGCGTGGCTTAACCTTGAAGATCGACCTGTGCGGCTGTTATTATTTAGCCACGAGCTCCTCTACCTACCTGGTCTAAGTACTCGTAGGTCCTAAATATTCTCAAACGACTCATGCCTCCTCTCTAGGAGAGGGAATGGGCCGTAATCCACCAGGCAGGCCCAGTACAAATTGGGGGATGTCACATGTCTTCGAATAGGTATTTGGTTGTAGGACATGCCAGTTTCCTCACGATGTTTTCCTTCACTGTTTTGAGAGCAGCGGTGATGAAATAATTTACACAAAGTAATGCACCTGGATGGTTTGTTGTTGAATGTTCCTTTTTAGGTGGGAAATCATCCAATTACCTGTCCCACTCTAGGGTGGAGCGGGAGGGCATGACTACTACCCACTGTCTAAAACCACTCCAATGTTCCTTCTTTGCCTTCGTTTCAGGGTCCCGAGGTGGGGCAATATTTATTTTTACAGAGAAATAAAAATAAAGATGATTTAGAATTATGCAAGCCGTCACGAATACAGTTGGAGGACAAAACGTTAAACAATTAGTGACCATCACACAATCTACTGTTGTACAAGTATATAATAGTACATAATAGTCAGGATCTCGTGATGTAACTCACGTTTCCATTAAATTCATCGATTCGCTAACATTTTTAGGGTTCCGTACCATAAAAGGAAAAAACGGAACCACCCGTAGTTACTCAGATACCCGCGAAACGAGACACAATAGTAAAACAATAACAGCGCGGTCTCATAGGACCGGTTGAGGATTCAAACGTTATAGAATCACTTTATTGTCCGTCTGTCTGTCAAGACCCTTTATCTTGGGAACGTGAAGAGGTATCAAGTTGGAATTAAAACCATACACTCAAGTCTGCTGTTTCTTGAAGCTCGAAATTCTCAAAGGAATCAAAATTACTTCCTGTTGACCTAGAATCCTGAAATTTGGCACAAATCGAAAATTTTAAGAGTGTGACCTAACTTAAAATTTTCGATTTGTGCCAAATTTCCAAATTTAAAAAAAAAGTGTGATTCGAAAAAGACTTCAAGACTGGATTCGAGAATTGAACTGTTCTCAAAGGTAAGTTGGTACAGAACCCTCAGTGCGCGAGTCCAACTCGCACTTGCCCAGTTTTATAACTAACTACCGTCCGACGACTTAGCTTCCTTAACACATTCTTTTTACTGATTGATATCTACTTGTCCGTTATTTATTATGTTTAGACGTTGATTTGTAATCAAATTTTATGTTAGCTAATAAGTAGTTTGTGTGTAGTTTTTAGGAAGAATATTGCATTCATGAAAGGTCATCCGATAATTTTGTCTGTGAGATATCTTTTTGATGTTGTATGTAAAAATTTGATTACTGTAAATACTCCTTGGTATGTAAAACTGTTGCGTTCTGTTTTTTTTTATCTGTCTGTGTTTCCCGATTTTTAGGTCAGATTTAAATAGGTTACTACTTATCAAGCGTGCTCCATCGTCGACCACATCATAGCTTACCATCAGGTGAGATAGTGGTTAAATGTGAGCTAATAATTAATATTCTTCTTCTTCTATTTCTTCTTCCTGCCCTTATTCCAAGTTGGGGTCGGCGCACCGTGTTTTCTTCTTTCTTCTTAGGTAAACTTTGTTTTTTTATTTGTATGAGGTAATCTGTGGAAGTACTGGTCCGATTGCTAACATTTTTTCACCAATAGAAAGCTGCTGTAGTCCTGAGTGACAAAGGCTCTACAGGAAAAGTTTTTAACCACTGCGTAATTTTTTTTTGGTGGCACAGTGGAAGTAATAGAACACAGATCGATCTTCAAGGTTAAGCAACGCTTGCCAAGGTTGGTCTGTGGATGGATGACCATCTTAACATAACAAGTTTCCTCCGTGCCTCAGAAAGCATAGGCTGCCTACCAGACCTCCACAACCCAATAACTGGGGTAACAGGGTACTTCATGGCAAGACTGGAGTCAGATTTACTGACTTCTGACTATCCGTAACGACCGTAAATGACAGCCGGGACCTACGGCTCAGCGTGTTTTCCAAGGCACGGAGGAAACTCGTTATGTTAAGATGGTAACCGATCCACAGGCCAACCTTGGCAAGCGTTGCTTAACCTTGAAGTCGACTCGTGTTCTATTACTTACACTGAGCCACCAAAAAAAAATACGCAGTAGTTAAAAACTTTTCCTGTATTTTATGTACGCGGGCGAAGCTGCGGGCTAAAGCTACTAATTAATAATAAAAAAAGTACTTTTGAGTAATGGGCTGACCATCTATGCTGTTATTCATTTTACTCTCCCTTACTCATACTTATATTTTTAAAGCTTAGTAAGGTAGTTCGGGGGTGTAGTGGTAGTCATAATGGCCCAGTAGTTAAGGCACCCGCCTGTGCATGCATGAGGTTGCAGGTTTGAAACCGGGCTAGAAACTTATGTGAATTTTTCATTTCGTGTATACTTTTTTTAAGCTTATTTAGGACATTACAGACACCCCGTGCATCGCAAAGTTAGATTATGTGATACTGCGACTTAAAGACACTGTCTTTAAGTCGCAGTATAAATCCCGAACGCTAATAAGGGGTTTATATAATTAACTCCCGAGCATTGTGAGGGGTAAAATATTTTATTAATTTGTTTCATTTACACTTAACGCGGAGCCCAAATTCTACAATTGAAATATGTACTGAAAACGGCCACACTATTACATAAACGCTCTCAAAAGCAAGCCAATACGTTTTATACATTTCCCCTACCAAAGTTGCAACCCTAGAAGTCAATACTTCCAAAAGTATCTGTTTTCAAACCCTATCACTAAGGGGTGAGGCAGATAACAATAAATAAATCAATGTCGAACACATCTCCATGGCTACTGAATAAAACAGGTGTCTTTGAAATATACCCATATTATCGCAATACATTGCGGCAACCCTAGCAAGTCTACAGGGTGATGTCAAACTGAACTGTCACTTTTGACAGCTGTATGAATATCTGAATGGCGTGAATTTTTATTTTGAGAACGTAAGGAAGATGGATGGATGAGAAATTGGTAGAATAGGTGTGGGTGTTTTTGTGGAGTGAAATGTAGTTTATTTTTTTGTCCTTGCGTCGATAAGGTCAAAGTGGTGAGGCATAAATTGCGGCGTAAATTGCAAATAAATATAGAAAAGTCGTATTACTTTGACTTTGGCGTATAACTTGGACCCAGGCATATCATTAACCAATAAGATCACAGTATTTATTATTTTTCTGTTCGTTGACGTGCTTGGGCCAAAATTATGCCTCCGGGTTAGGTCTTTACTCATTACTGTACCTAAATTATTTCTTTCTAATTATTTTGTCCTGTAGAAGAGAGGCCTGAGTCCTAGCAATGGGAACTTTAAAAGGCTAATTATGAAGCTTTATAAAGAATCGCTAAACGTCATCGTGGCGTCACTTGGGGAAGACCTAAGCCCGGCCGCGGACATCTTTAGGTTGGAATGATAATGATGACCATGAAGTAAAACCTTATTGATCTATTGATCTAACTAAAGTATAAATAACCTATTTGCCTGGACTATAAAATGAAGACCTGATTAAGGTTGCATCTTCTACTATCAATGGCAACTACCATTTACTACCATGTCGTTATGTAACCAAATATATGTATATACTGTAAGCTAATGGCTGTCATTACTTACTTACTGCTGAACTTTAGCCCAGCACGCTCCTACCTCATGCAGCTCAGAGCTTGGCTGACACACCTACTGTTTCGATAGCTTGACTCATTGTTTGATATTTGCAAACCGACGTACTACTTCTGGTTCACCTATCGCTAACACGGATGCTTTGAAGTTTGGATAAACATAGCTAAATATTTTTGGTATATAAATATTATTATGATGATGCATTGAGGGGATTTTTATAGTGACCAGTTGGTATTCTATTGTCTAAACAAGTTATCATTGAAAAGTAATCGCTTCTTAAAGGCAGCTTCGAATAAGTATCGGCGAATTTTTATATCCTTGGCCTAAACTACATCTAAATGGTAGACTATAGACTAATTACGGTAATATAATAAAAGTGCAAGTTTGTGAGTGTGTGTGGTGTGTGTAGGTGTCATAATCAAAACACCAGTGAAGAATGTCACCTAAACTGTGTTCAGTTTCTGGTGGTTGCGATATTAGATGTTGTTATCGAAATAATACATTTCTAGACAGTAATTAATTTGTGCAAATTTTTATTTTAAAATGTCAATTCATTGCTCTTGGCTAATGCGTACGTTATTGCCTTGATTTTAATTGCCATGCAATTAAAAATTGAGTAATGACAGTAGGTATTCATCATACCTATATCCATAATCCGAAGATAGCCAAAGAAAAAAAACATCCTTAGAAAAATCTCAACACCCTATACTCCGCCGGACAGTCGCAACAAAAAGTGTTAAATCTCCGGAGGTCGCGATTACCATCAGACGGACAAGCTCATAATTTATGTACGCAGACGGACCCCGGCACGTATATCACACCCTGTGCTAGGGTTTTAGGGAAATTGGCAGCAGGAGACAATTTCTTTATTAGATTTGGTAACATTTTGCACGTAAGCTGGTAACCCTATCGTGAGCTGTGGATGGAGTATCAGAAAATTCTGCAGACAAAGTTTGAACTTATTAGATATAACAAGAAATCAATTTTTCAAGATAAATTGAATGTTAAAGGAATCATGAATTTTCAAAAAAAATTGATGTAATTTTATGTTTTTATTTATTGAATTTATTGTATTTGTTAATCATTGGTTGATAATATAATTTATCGTACCAGATAATACACCCTTTGTTTAGTATCTTTAAATAAAAAAAAGACAACATTACTCAAATGTAAAAATTTAAAGATACTTAATGGAAAACCACATATTAATAAAATGAAATGTAACTGAATAAAAATAAATAAAAATAAGGTAGATTAAACAATAGGAAAAACATCTTGCATTTGTGTTTTTCCCATTGTAGAAATACAATTAACAAAGTACCATTTCAAATCTACCTTTTTTGCGGTTTGTAGGTATATTATTGTAATTTTTATCAAATTGAGATAATGCTAGCCTAATAAATTATTAAAAACTAGCTTTAACCCGCAGCTTCGCCCGCGTACATAAAATATAGCCTATTTCACTCAGGAATACAACAGCTTTCTATTGGTGAAAAAATTTTAGCAATCGGACCAGTAATTCCACAGATTACCTCATAACAAACTTTACCTCTTTATTATATTAGTGTAGATGTTAGCTCTCAAAACGGTAAAGGAAAATCTTCTTCTTCTGCCTGGCGTTAATCCCGGCCATTGCCAGGGTCCGCCTTCCGACTAAGTCTCCTCCACTTTGCCCGGTCGAAAACATCCTCCCCAGTAAGGTCATTGGCTCTCATGTCAGACTTGACGACGTCCAGCCAGCGCTTACGAGGGCGACCACGGGACCTAGCCCCAAGGACAGCCATATCCATGCATCTCCGACCAACGTACTCCCTAGGGCGGCGCATGATGTGGCCATACCATCGCAGACGACACTCTTGCAGTTTTTCCCCCACGTCACGGACACCAAGACTACCTCGGATGTACGAATTGCGCATGCGATCGGATCGCGTTACGCCGCTCATCCACCTCAGCATCTTCATCTCCGTGACGCGAAGCTCCTGGGTGTGTCTGCCCAGTGCTGGCCAACACTCGCCGCCGTAAAGAAGGACAGGCCGTATGATGCATTTATATATCTGCCCTTTGAGCTTCGGAGGCATTTTGCGGTCGCATACAACGCCCGTAACCTCGCGCCACTTCGCCCAAGCCGCGCCTATGCGTGCTTGGACATCGTCGTCTACGTTGCCAGACTCGTGCAGCACGGATCCAAGGTACCTGAACTTATCGGACCTTGTGATCAGGTCCGAACCTATCCGGATGGTATTCGAATCCGTGCTGCCACAGGACATGTACTCAGTCTTCGCCACATTCAGTCTCAGACCACCGTTTTCCAGCGTGTCCTTCCAAACGTTGACTTTGCGCTCAAGTTGGGCTTTGTTCTGGTTAACGAGGGCTATGTCATCGGCATACATCATTAGCCACGGAGGCTGGTCTTGGATGTATGCCGTAACTACATCGAGCACAACGTTAAACAAGAACGGGCTAAGAGCCGAGCCTTGGTGAACGCCAACAGATATTGGAAAGACGTTGGATTCGCCAACCGCGGTCTGGACAGAGGACACGGAATCGCGGTACATGTCTCTGATAATGTCAATATAGGCCTCGGGCACACCCTTGAAGCGAAGTGCCCACCAGATGGACTGCCGAGGAATACAGTCGAAGGCCTTCTGCAGGTCTAAAAAGGCCATATGCAGAGCTCTCCTTCTCTCCCTGTACGCCTCAGTCAAAGTCCGCAAGGCGAACACTGCGTCCATGGTGCTGTTACCCGCCCGGAAGCCGTATTGACACTCAGAGACAGTACACTCGGTACGGAGCCTTGTGTCAATTATGCGCTCGAAGAGCTTCATGGTGTGGCACATGATCTTGATACCGCGGTAGTTACTACAATCCTGTACGCTACCTTTGCCTTTGTAGATTGGAATGATCAGGCTAGATCGCCACTGGTTCGGCATTTCCTTGGTGATCAGGATGCGGTTAAATAGATCCGTCAGAAGGTCCACACCATGTGAGCCCATCGCCTTCCACACTTCAATTGGCACGTTGTCAGGCCCGACCGATTTCCGGTTCTTCATGTAGCGAAGAGCAATGCGGGTTTCGTCGGGGGAAATAGGGGAAATAAGTCCAAGGTTAGGAGGCGGTTCGGGAGGAAGGTTATGGGGATGCTGTTTGTTTGACAGCTCCGCAAAGTATGTACACCATCTCTCCTTAACAGAGGGGGCATCGTAGAGCAGCTTACCCTCGGCGTCCCTTACACAGAGACATTTGCTAATGTCCCGTGTAGCTTTTTCCCGGGCACGCGCCAGCTTAAAAATAAGCTTCTGCCCCTCCGTAGTTTCCAGCTTGTCGTACAAGGGCGACAAACTTTTGCTGCGGGCTCTGGCTACAGCTTTTTTGCAAGCGCGCTTAGCCGCTCCATATGCCTCCCTGTCCTCCGGAGAGTTGGACCCCTGCCACTTTTTAAATAAAGCCTTCTTCTTCCGGGTCGCCTCCTGAACCCCGTCATCCCACCACCACGTCTCCTTGTCTATGGTTCTACCACCACGAGAAGAGCCAAGGACGCGCTTACCCGCAGCAGTGATTGCAGAATGAATCCTACTCCATATCTCTTGAGCGGATTCATGCGGAGCACTGATCTCGAGATGCTCGACCTCCGCAATGAAATCCGACTGCTTAGGACCATTAAGCAACCACCACTTAGTGCGGGGTTTGCGTTTCTCGACCACTTTCTTCTTTGGTACAACTGCCAAGTCCAGGACAAGGAGGCGGTGTTGAGCCGTTAAGCTCTCCCCTGGGATGACTTTGCAGTTGGTAACCTTGCCAATATGGCACCGTCGCACCAGCAGGTAATCTATTTGGGTTGAGTAGGAACCACCACGATACGTAACAAGATGCTGGGGCTTCTTCTGAAAGAATGTGTTCGCGATGGCTAGGTCAGACACAGCGCAGGTCCTGAGTATACTAACTCCCTCTGCATTTACTTGACCATAACCAAAACCACCGTGAACACGTCCGTACTCTCCAGCAAACTGACCTACGTGACCGTTGAGGTCCCCCCCAACCAAAACATCTTCGGAATTCGGAATAGCGCGCAATACGTCCTCGAACTCATCCCAGAAGGCCTCCTTTTCAGACTCACAGCAACCAGTTTGAGGAGCATAGGCGCTGACTAGGTTCGTTACCGACCCTTCGATCAGCACCCTAACTCGCATCAACCGGTCGCTGTATCGGTTTACTTCAAGGAGTCCATCCTGAACGTCCTTAGACAGCACTACGGCCACTCCGTTCCTGCCCGATGGTGATCCGGCGTACACTAGCCGGTACCCCTGCCCGATGTCACGGGACTTATTCCCCTTCCAGCGCGTCTCCTGAAGGAAGGCACACTGGACCCGACGCTTCGCAAGTACGTCCGCGAGTTCTCTGCAACGTCCACTTAGAGAGCCAATGTTCCAGGTGGCAAAGCGGAACTTCCTTTTGGGTACTGACATCTTTAGCCGTGCCCGTACTTGACACGGTAGCCCTAGCCCACTTGTCGCAGGTTTAGGGCGATGTGCCTGCGCGTCGTTATGCGGCGACGCCCTAGCCCGAGTACCCATTCGCTTATCCCTATCCATAATAATATGACTGATGTTGGTTTTACGTGGGGCGACCAGCCGTCTGACCCCCACAACCCTACGAGAGGGAAACCAGGATCGCCAGAGCCTCGTCCGTTGAACAGCAGGGTGCACCGCTAGCAGGTGAGGTTGGCTTGGGTCCTTAGGATGTAAACGGACCCCAATCACCCCAAAACGGTAAAGGAAAATGTTGTAAGGAAATTGCCCTATCTTAGAATAAAAAGTTCGAAAACATGACATTCAGTGGTCATCCACCAACCCGCACTGGGCCCGCATCGTGGACTACTCTCCATTCCCTCTCCTAAAGATGAAATCAGTGAATAATATAATATGTTCCACAACTATCCACACAACGCCATCTAGTCCCAAGCTAAGCAGAGCTTGTGTTATGGGTGCTAGACAACTGATAAATAGACAACATACTTATATGTATATTTCTAAATACATACATATTATAGATAAATTACACCCAGACAGAACAAATTAACGTGCTCATCACACAAACATTTGTCCTGGGTGGGAATCGAAGCCACGACCTACGGCATAGCAGTCAGGGCCTCTAACCACTAGACCAATAGGCCATCAAAAAATGATCATCATCATGAATCATCCTGGCAGTAGGAGCATCATAAGGCTGATAATTCTATGCTAACCTATACACCATCTGAAAACAATAGACAGGAAATGAACGCTCAGACCTAACTCCTAGAGAGTATTCATGCCAAGATTTACGTGTATTAACCTGGGCTTCATCTACTCATTTGTTAGTTTAACCCTTGATTTATCTTCTAACAACTATAATTCAAAATCGTAACAATAACACGCACGTATCAACGGTAGTGGCTGACTCCTATGCTAACATGTTCTCCTGCGATGGCTGATATTATTTGGCACAGTGTAACATGCCCTGAAAATTGACAACATCCTCTATTGGTGTATGTCAACAATATTCTGTTATATTTTGTCGGTCAGTGTTTCTCAAAGTGTGGTACCGTGGTGGTACCCAAGTGGGGTACCCGAACCCTTGGGAGTTCGTCAATTATTTGTAGTGGGTTCGTGAAGATCATCTTATAGGTGACTTAGATAACTGACAATCGCTTGCGACACGTACCTATTTTGGCTAAATATAATAAATCAATCTGATTTATTAATTTACAATATCTGCATACACGAAATATTTTAAAACGAAAAGAACAAATCTCATAAAACCGATACAAGAATTAAGCTACATTTGTATTCTAATAACATTTATTTAATGTCTTTTATTAGATAAAATTAAATTCCTTTTGCTTCTATAATTATGATCATGTACTGTTTCGACGGTGACCCAAAGTGGTTTACAGTTGTTTATGAGCCACACGTTTGAGAAACACTGTCTATCCATTTGCTAAGTAGGTATAATGTTTGTTTAGTATGAAAATGTTTCATTGCCACAACCACTGGTACCTGTCGGGCATATCTTCCAGTAGTCTCAAAGCCCAGCATCAAAGCTACGTTCGGAATTCCCTGCCGTGATCGAATCAGGAATGAAGTTACCCGCAGGAGAGCCAAAGTTACCAACAAAGCCATATGAATCACCAAACTTAAAAGGCAGTAAACTGGGCACATTGTTCACAGAACAGATGGCCGAAAGCTCCGAGGTGAACCGAAGACTTGGTAAACAATGCGAGACGAGGACTGGTCCTTGTGGTGACACTTAGAGGAGGCCTATCTCCAGCAGAGGACGTCTCTTACCTGAAATGACGATGACAAAGCGTCTTAATATAAACACAATGTTCCGGATGTTTAATGATGCTATATTTATCATTTTCTATCCAATCAGAAATTACAAAAGAACACGCCACACAAATATTTCTGGAACACCACAAAGCAAATAAACTTGATTCAACACTCAGTAACCTTGATACAAAATACAGACGTCCGACAATTATCATCAATCATCTTAAAACAACAGAACAGGACATATTTGTGGGTGTACAGTGTCCCGGGAACAAAGTATCCCATGAGATATACAACGGCTTAATGTTTATATTGGACATTATTTGCAGCTTACTCGAAGTATGTGTATCCGGTTTTTAGTTTCAGGAATTTACTTCATACTGTAGCTTTTAGGAATCGATGAGTAATATTGCCAAAATTTTGTTTGCTTGGGAATCACGGGTTTCCTTAATGTTTGAATGGAATTTTGTGTGGAAAATCCAGCTCTGGATGGGTGGAGGGATTATCAGACTTTTACCGAGTAAGACTGACAACGCTCCTTCAGTTATCATTTGCGTGATAACTGAAAGACGGTAACTTTTTCAAACAATCCGTTGCCTTGACAGGCTTCGGCCTTGACTGATCTCGTCAACTTTACTAACATCAGTGATAAACTCCTTACTGAACGACAAGCTATCCATTGCTCGAAATTCGAACACGTGTCATCTACCAACCCGCATTGGGCTCACCTGGTGGATAACGGCCTATTCCTTCTTCGAGCTGAAGTCCTGGAGTTGAAACATTCATCATCATCATCTGCCTAGCCTTTTTCCCAACTATATTGGGGTCGGCCGGATTTAGCTGAATACCAGTATTTTACGAGGAGCGGCTGCCTACCAGACCTCCACAACCCATTAAATGACTATCATTTTGAAATTTTAGCTCCAAACATGTTGACATTGGTAATTGTTTTTCTACTGTCACTTCAACCAGAACACCAAGTGATTTAAACTGTTTAAGACTTGAACAAATTAGCTCCACAAACACAAGCATTCCTTTGCAGAATATATTTATTTCCCTACGTCTAAATTGAGACGCGAAGTTAGTTCGAACACCGTGTCAATCTGGACTCTGATACATTCTTATAAATAAAATCTGCTCCCACATTTACCAATACACATCGATCTTTAGCTAAAGCCGTGGTATTAGGGTTGTATAGATCTTCATTTAGTTTTATATTTTATTTTGTAACTAACTAGCTTTTACCAGTGGCTTTGCTCATGTGGAGGTAGAAAATATAATTGCCAATGTCACTCAGTGGTATTTAAAATAACATTCTACTGAAGAAATAATTTTTAAAATCGGTCATGTAGTTCAATACTTAAAGAAAAATTTGGGGTGGGAATACGACGGTAAAAATCGGTCGAACCGTTTCGGACAAGATCGATAACAAACACTGTACACACGAAATTTTTATAAATTTAAATGATTTGGATGCACAAAAAATAGTTTGAATCTCTATAAAATCTATGTTTCGCGCCTATGATGTCAATTCTCTGATCACATTGTCCACAATATATAAATGCCTGACACTGGATTGACAAGTCTGCGATATGTTATACTCTCAAAAAAATCTACTGACGTAAGTCTCCAATCTATGAACCTATTCATTTAAAAATGGTGTTCTATATTTTGAGTCATGAAATAAAAAAGTATTAGACCGCGGCCATCACCATCATCGTCATAGTGGATTACATTATTTTGACAGTTGGTGTCTAAAGCCAAATGAATTCCAATAAATTTTAATCTCCGTTTTAGTTAAAGAATGTATGATGATAGATAAACGATGAATTCCTATTAAAATTAAACCTACTTAGGTGACAGGGTTGTCGAAAAAGGAAAATTCAGATTTCCGCAAACAGAAAGTTGCTTTGAACACACTAGCGGGTTTTCAACTGTACATTTTGTTCTTTAATCTGTGGGATCCAGATAATTATTTGATCATTTATTCAATGTATCTACGATACCTTCTAAGCTAGATTAAATAAAAGAATAGTACATTGAGCTTCATCACAATTTAAAGTTCTTTTGGTATCACTGTTACAAGTAGTATTTCCCTCATTACAAAAACGTTTGCTAAAATTATATAATTGACATTATACAGTATTTGTAATTCGTATAATTATATAATAATAATGATAATTCAGCTCACTTAAGTCCTTTTTAGCACCGTTTTAGATCAATGCCTTATTTTTGAGTGACTTTCTTTAAGGTCTCTTTGGACTATCGTCAGCCCAAGGAGGGTGGGTGGTCTTCCATACATGCACTTCTTCGTATACTTGACCATATCGTCTGGACTTTCAAATGACTATATGAATTTAGTGTTTATGAGTATTGAGTATAATTTGTAAGTCTTTCACATACAAATTCACTTTTTATTTCACTTATGTATTCCTATCAGTTTTTCTTTAAGATGGGAAATCATTTAATGACTTCTCCCGCTTTCAGGAGAAGCGATAGGGCATGTCAGACATTCACCGACTAAAATATCACCTATGCTCCTGCCCTTTGCGTTCTAGGACCACGGGTACCATTTTCATACTGTTCCCCATGGCCCTAGCAGGCATTGGCCCTACTGGTTCCCTACGGTTTGCTGACATCTCTTTATTTATTTATTAATACGCTTTATTGTGCACCAATCATTATTACAACAAAAGGAAACTTAAAACTAAAACACATACAATGGGCGGCCTTATCGCATTCCACGATCTCTTCCAGGCAACTTGGAATGGACAGAGATTGTCTGGACAAGAAATGGGGCTGTCGTTGGTGTCTCTTTAAGGTTTTTTTAAGCAACATCATCTGCCTAGCCTTTTCCCAACTATATTGGGGTCGGCTTCCAGTCAAGCCGGATTTAGCTGAATACCAGTATTTTACGAGGAGCGGCTGCCTACCTGACCTCCACAACCCATTAAATGGGGTAACACGGTACTTCATGGCAAGACTGGAATCAGATTTACTGGCTTCTGACTATCCGTAACGACTGCCAAAGATCTCCAAATGACAGCCGGGACCAACGGCTTAACGTGCTTTCCGAGGCACGGAGGAAACTCGTTATGTTAAGATGGTCACCCATCCACAGACTAACCTAGGCAAGCGTTGCTTAACCTTGAAGATCGACATGTGCGGCTGTTATTATCTAGCCACGAGCTCCTCAGGTTTTTTTAAAGCAACGTAACTCCAATTTTCAATACATACATGTCATACATGATATTATAATGTAGTAAAGTAGGCATCCCTAGGCGGTCGGTGTCGAGTGGGCACATAAACGTCACGTATCGACACAAACGCGATACAGCACTTGGCTCGTGCTCAAATTGATATTGAATTTATTTTCAATTTTAACGCGCCCTCCTTAGATGTACAGAGTAGTTGGTTTCGACAGAGGTTGCGACTATTGAGACGTTGATTTTTAAATGAGAAGATTATTTAATTTTTTTGTCAAGGATTAATTAATGATGTCAATCAAAATGTTATTATTTTTATTAATAACAGTAACTAATATAGTACATTACGATATTAGTGCGTAATGATGGTTATAACATGCGAGGCGGAATTTCAGCCCGAGCCGTAGGCGAGGGCGTAACTGAGCCGAGCATGTTATAACCAATACGCACGTATATTGTACGACGTTTTTTAACACATTTGCGAGGAAACAGAAAAAAAAACATTTTATATTTTGTTAATTTTTAATAATTAAAACAATTAGTGAAATTACAATTATTAAAATGATACGTTGTTGTAGTTGGTTTTTCAATTATGTTTTCATTATTATTATTAGTATTCATAATGTCATTGTTTTGTGTTAGGGTAAATGTTGGAGACGACGAAACTTCTTGAAAGGCGGCAGGAGACCATTGTAATTCGTCATTAGAAGTAAATAAAAAAATATCCTCAGTAGAAGTAGAGGGGCGCGGCTCAGGGCAAAACTTCTTCGTTTGTGGCTCCAAATTTATTGCCTGAGTTATTTTGGCACTTATATCTGCTTTATTTTGGATGGAATCTTCTACATAAGATTCTGCTACTGCGTTAGAACGCCACCCGCCATGCCGCTTTAAAGTCAATACATCAGCTCCCGAATCAGCAAGTAATGTAGCTGACGTTCTTCTGAAACTGTGCCCTGTATAACAATCAGCGTCCGGCAATCCTAAAAACTTGGCGACTTCCTTTGGCATGGCACCGAATTTATTTATGCCAATAGGTTGCGCAGTACATTTACCTTTTTGGTAATTCTGAAAGAAATGATTATTTTTTGCCTTAGTCGTACGCAGAGCTTCATATTTTTTGACCACGTCATAAAATGGGCCGTTGATAATAAATGATCGGGGTATTTTGTTTTTAGTGTTTGGGATTTTAATTAAAAGCATTTTGCCTTGATTTTCAATGTCATTTGTGGTAATATTGTGAAGCTCTTGCCGTCTACATGCACCATTAATACCAAATATTAACGCAACCTGAAAAGAAACAAAAATGTGTAAGATAAGGTATAGGTACTTAGCTTACAGACGGTCGTTAAAAATATGTAAGATTATGTACAGTAGGTAGATAAATACATAAAATAAGGAGGCAAACTGACCTTAGTTGCCAGGTACTGGCTATCTGGAGCATCTCTTAGAAATTTTTCGACGTCATTTGATGACAGTACCTTAGATTTTTTCTTTATAAAACCATCAGAGCGTCTCTTTAAAAATGCAATGAGATTTGAATATAAATTAATATCGACACCATTTTTCATCTTGAGGGTACTTTTCAGCATCGAATATATTGTCCACAACGAGCTAGGCTTATATTTACTAGCTAGTTCATTAAAATACGCCAAAACTACATTTTCGGAAAATGACTTGGCATTTTTCATGTTTTTCCACTTCAAAAAATTTTCATACGTTGTTATGTATCTGTCTTTGGATATTGACGGCAGCAAGCTGTCGCATGCGGTTCGCGCTTCTGTTAATATATCCGGTGGAGTTGAAGTAATATATGGCTCTTCTTCATTATTGAAAGTGGTCATATTTAAATTTTCACAATACAAGTACAAAGAAAAGAAAATTTGAGAAAATGGCGCGAGGATTATTTTCTGCCATAGCTGCGTGAAAATGTTGGCAAAGACGTTAGAGACCATGCAGCCAAGTTTTAAATTACCGAATAAACTGTTTTTTTTTACTCACTAATTTCATGCAATTTCGTGTTTAAATAAACTATTTAAAACTTTACATATTTAACTAATTAAATCTTTTATCAAATTTGTATTTTCTGTTTATATGCAACCTCATTCTTATTTTTTCTAAACCAATATATTTTTTCAAAATGGCGGTCATAGACTAGCTACTCTTGCTGTAACTAGTCTATGACCGCCATTTTTCGCGCATGCGCGCGTTTAAGAAAAGTCATTTTTTTTTTGCCGCCATATTTAAAAATAAAATACCGATTTTATAAATATGTCTACAACAACTATTTATGAGGAAAATTATTTATGCTGTACGCAAGAAAATCTATGTCATGGGACCACTATACAGTCAAAATAGTTAATTATAACTTTACTGACTGCACATTTACTGTTCTTTAGATAAACTTTTCGTATACCTACTAAATAAAGTTGATTTTTAATTTGTGTGTCGAATTTTTTTTTTTTTTAATAAACTGAATCTGTCTGTGAAATCGCTGCCTACTGACTGGCGCCGCGCGGCGATTACTTCGAAATTTGAATTTCGAACTAATCGCCGCGCGCGAAATGGCAAATAATACTGTTATGGAATTTGTATGGACTATAACTTAACTATTTGCTTTGATAACACACGCGTTTTTTATGACCCGCTTTACATATTTAAAACCGGTGGAATTACATCAGCTTTACGAGCAACTGTGTTAAAAATGTTCTTAACACATTATCAACTTAATATTATCTTATTATTTTCTTTAAACAGCACTGAAATCTGTTTTGTTTTCTGAAATCCACTCGATTCTTTACTTACACCTATTTATTTTTAACTTATTAGTTGATTAGACTGGCTTAGATTTCTCTCAAAAAATCAGCATTTAAGTATACCTAATGATAATATCGGCTGATGATTTTTCGTAATCTAAAACAAAGTCAAAATCATAAAAGGTTTATCATACTATAACCATCCAAATTAACAAGTGGGTGATTTCTGAAAAAAAATTATCAACCACCATTGATTTGGATTTGTCAGTGAGGAATACAGGAATAAAACCCAAAAAAGTACATACACAGTCATCCAAACTTGAAATAACTTCTTGAATCTAAACCGAAAGTCAAAACCATAAAGGATTTATCAAACTAAACGCAATAAATATATCTTTTATCTTTAAACTTAACCCAAATTAACTGGGGATTTCTGGTGGAATACACCCAAAAAATTACACACACAGTCAACCAAACTTAACAACTCCCTCTGTCCCACACTTCTCTGTAAATGTTGACAATGAACAGGCGCCACCGCGGATACAAACGTCAAACTCTATTTCTGTTGCGACTGTGGTGTGCCCGATACCACTCCCCCTCTAACCACGCGTCCCCCTCGACCGCCATAGAGGATGTCTCGTAAACAACGTGCGATTTTTGTAGAAGATTTTGACTATTTTTGAATTTAGGTTAAGTCACGGTGGGCTTTGTATAGACTAAAGATTTTGTAGGTTATTAATAGTGGGTAATGGTGATGTTCGGTTTAATGAAGTTTGAAATTAGTGGGTTGCTGAGATTAACTTGATTCTAAAATTGCTTATTTCAATTGTATATATTCATTATCGTATTTCTTTTTCTTCCTCTTCTAACCTTCCCCTCTATATGGCTATAGCGTTTGTCTCATAAACAACGTGCGATTTTGTAGAAGATTTTGACTATTTTTGAATTTAGGTTAAAACACGCTGTGGGCTTTGTATAGAGTAAAGATTTTGTAGGTTATTAATAGTGGGTAAGTGTGATGTTCGGTTTAATGGAGTTTGAAATTAGTGGGTTGCTGTGATTAACTAGAGTTGTAGTGTTTTCATTTTGGTGTGCAACTTTTATGGAAGTTCACTGTTTGTATTGATATTTTGAAGCGGATAATTAGGGCGTTTGTGCACTACACGTAATTTTACCGTCCGGCAGTCAGATTTACATCAACTTTCGTTGAAATTCATTGAAAATTGTAAGAAATCGGACTGCCGGACGGTAAAATTCCTTGTAGTGTACAACCACCCTTAATGTGTACATCAGGACGGAATCCATTCGAAGCTTCTTTGAGGTGAAGGCACATGACGAAGAATCGTCAAACTTAAGTGGCAGTGGGCATGTGGTCGATGGGCACGAAAGGCTCTGGAGTGGCGACTACCTACGTACTGGAAGACGCAGCATTGGAAGGCCTACCGATGATGACGGTCGCGTGAATCTGATATATGCGAGACACACCGGACCGATCGTTGTGGCGACGACGCTTGGGGGAGGCCTATGTCCAGCTGCAGTGGACGTCTTTCGGCTGAGATGATAATGATTAGATACCATTCAATTGCACTTACAGTGCTCAAAGTTCTAATAAATAAAATAATCTGAGATCATATTATCTTGTAATAATTTATCGAGACTGACTTAGATCCTATTTCAGTTACCACATAGACAGCAAAAAATTAACAACTCTTGAGTGAAATAATTTGCCAGTTAAATTAAGCAACTTTTTAGAGGAACAAGCCTTTAAATAACAGAACCGTTTCAAAAAATAAAAACACACCTGTTATCTCATCCCAACACGATCACATCACATCTAAACTTTCAAAAGAAAGTCACTTTACACTTTACAGATATTTGATTACTCAAACAAGAAACACGCACGCGCCGAAAAAAAAAAAACAAATAAAAAAAAAGTAAAGACCCCAAGTCACGAGATAGAAAAATAGAGATGTTTATCTATGTAACGATCACGACGATGCGATGGTTGGCGTCGCAGGCGCAACCGTGACAGATTGCGATACGATACCAGCACACGACAAAGGACCAACCGGCTACGGAATTGATTGATACCGTGATATGCTGACTCTGTACCTATTCAATTCTATTTGCTGTAACTAGAATATCGTTAGATGAATATGGTTGGTGTGTGTCTTCGCGAAGATAATGACTTAGCAAGTACATCGTTGAAACGAGAAACTGAGGTCGTTAAGTTATTTAACCTATCAATACCCGCGAAACGAGACACAATAGTAAGACAATAACAGCGCGGTCCAATGAGACCGGTCGGGGATTCATAAATTAACTCGGAAAGATTCTTATGACTTACCTAATTGTTAATATCCTGTTACTAAACACCAAATGTATTTTTTTTAATAGTGATAGGCTTGCTTTGACCACTATCTCACGTAATGGTAAACGATGTTGTGGGCGACTATGGAGCTCGCTTTTTTAAAAGTAACCTACTCACTCTTGACTTAAATACTCTTAAGTTGAAGCTATCAGGAAAGACTTCCACCACATAGTACCTAGTACATAGGCCTCACCCAAGTGTCGTCAAAATGGTAATTTTTTTTTTACTAAAACCCAGGAATTACTGAAAAAGAATGGAGTTCCTTTAATTGCCCTTTGCATACCGCGGTAATGGTATGGAACAGTCACACTGCCTATCGAGATATGATGAACGGTCCTCACATCAGAGTCGCTTTGTCCCGTCTCACCAGTCTAAAGGTTAAGTTAAAGTTCCTGTCTAACAATTTTATTCAAACCTTACTGTGACACTTTCGTCAATTATCGATCAAAACAGCTAGATAACTACTTTAAGGTAACATAATCTAGGCCACACGGTTTAACGAGGAAGCGGCGAATTAAATTCTATCTAAGGGTTACGGTATTGTTTCAAAAAGTTTCTCTGGGCCCTAAAACACAAAGCAAAACTGAATGAACGTGGTTTTAGTCAGCAAAAACCTAACACTCCCTCTCGCTCTGACGAGAGCGAGAGAAGTTATTTGATGATTTCCTCCCACCCAGAAACAGAATCTTACTTGACTTAATTTGACATTTTATATTTTTACTTTTGTACAGCTGACAGTCTTTTTTTTTATTGTACTTATAAATTATTGACATTTGACATTATTTCTTATTACCTATATTATTCTTCATTTTTTTTTTCATTCATCATCATTTGGAAATTGCTATCATGTGACTTCTTATAGAATGTAAATTACGACATTATTTCTATTTTTTTTTTTATTATTATTTTTATTATTGACTTTTGTTTTTTTTTTAATTCAATTATTTACTGTTATTTATTGTTTGCTGTATATTAGGATTTTTTAAAACTATTTTATAAAATTATTTTTCTACACAATGTTTTATATTGTAATGAAATAAATGACTTATGACTTAATCCTAATGAGTATGTAATAGAGCTCACTCACATCAGTGTCGTTTTGTCGCCTTACTCCAGTCTGAAACAGTCCTAAAGCTATCTCAAAATCTAATTCCAACTAACTTTGACACTATCGTCACCTATCAATCTAAGCAGCTAGAACAAAATATCATAACCAGCATATCACTGTTATTTCTAGCCACAACGCCACCGAAACATAAGCAGTCATACAAAAATATTCGCCGGTGCATTTTCGTGCCAATATTAGTCTGTCATTGTTCGACAATGTCATTTAATTTTAGTCTAGTTTGTTTGTTTATTTTTGTAGATAGTGGTGTATGTTACCTGTCTGTAAACTGACAAAATATTCGCAATTTGGAATACAGTAATGAGTCACCATACTTTTTTAGGAGGAAAATCATCTACGATCATCTATGACTTCCCTCGCTCTTGCGCAAAGCAGGTGTTTGTGTTACGCTTTTGCTGACTAAAACTAACCCGTATGTTCCTTCTTTGCCTTTCGTTCCAGGGCTCCGTGTGTTTTGAGCGATCCACACAATGGTGACACCCGGGCGTTTCTTCCGCACGAAGCAGATGCAGGTTCCTCTTAAACTTACCATGACCGGTGAGGACCTGCGTCATACACCTGTATGTGTGTCATGGGGACCTCACCATAAGTCACCAAAGATGGATAGTTTTAAGAAAAAAATTGCGATAGTTTAAGTACCTAAATGAATCAGTTTTTTTTTTCTTTTTATTTTTCCCCACACTAGGAATTACTCCTGTATCAATAGGTGCATGTACGAGTACATTACACACTCGCATACATAAAACACTCAGACCCAGAACAACCTGTAAGCCATACAAATATTGATTCCGTACGGGCAATCGGAAAAAAATGGATAAAGATAATCACTACATAAAAAACCAAAAAATTAAACTAAACAAATAGACTTACGCCATAAAATTCATAACTTAACCAGCCGCACCGCAAATCAACTTAACAAAAAGTTAGTAACAGTATCCACCATATTATCTAATCCACCTCACAATATCAATGATCGAATGCTTCACCTCATTCAACGGGCAGAACCCTCTATCCACCCCTCAGTCACCCTCACATGTCTTTCAAACCTCCAAAATAATGTGACGACAGTCGACACCAATTCACCAAAAAGCATAGAAATTTATACTCCGTGGTGCACATGTCAAAAATATCACTTCCGCGTGTCAGGGCTGTGTCTAATGTTCGGTGAATTTTGCATGTGAATACCCTTCAGGCCCGGCGGTAATGTGACAAGCGACAACCCTGTTTGTGTATACTTGTATACTAGAATGTAGGTCCGTCTGTTTTGTTTTGTATTGTTTAACAGGATGTGTTGCAGGAAATACGTGTAGTGTTTTACGTGTTTAGTTGACGCCTAATTAACTGTGGTTGAGGTGACAGGCTTGTCTCTGTTTTAGAGGAATTAGGGAACGTCAGTTTTACAGTAATACGATTTGTAAAGCACCACCGTTTGGACTTATTGCAAAGGGAGCTGGTGGCTAGATAATAACAGCTGCACAGGTCGATCTTCAAGGTTAAGCAACGCTTGCCAAGGTTGGTTTGTGGATGGGTGACCATCTTAACATAACGAGTTTTCTCTGTGCCTCGGAAAGCACGTTAACGTCCCGGCTGTCATTTGTAGATCTTTGGCAGTCGTTACGGATAGTCAGAAGCCAATAAATCTGATTCCAGTCTTGACATGAAGTACCGTGTTACCCCAGTTAATGGGTTGTGGACTGGAAGCCGACCCCAATATAGTTGGGAAAAGGCTAGGCAGATGATGGACTTATTGCAAACCGCGCTAAGCATAGAACACTTGTGAATGTGAGGACTCTGTGGATTAGTCATTTCCTTTTCTGTCATTTTAATGCACGAGTTTTATTTTTATTTATATAAACTAGTGCTTGACTGCGACAGTATATTATTATCCGGTAGTTTTGAGTAGTTTATGTCTCAGACACTAATCTGCTTGGTGCTCGAATGATTTGTCCATGATTGCTGTATGTTTAAAAGGGTTTTTGATATTTCTAGGTTGATTGGTAGAGAATGCCTATGGCCCTAAGTCCGCCATATCCTCCGCCTTTTGTACATTGAGTTGCATGAAGACTAAATAAATAAATATTTGAGTTTATTTCTTCTCAGGGTGGTGACGTTCAGAGAGTGTAGTAGTGGGATAGCTGACATCGAGCAATGGATAGTTCGCCGTCCGTTCCTCCGATTATTGACCGGACTCCTCAAAGAGAAGTCAGTAAATTGTAGGGCCAATGTCCGCAAGGGCCGCGGGGATCTTCTAAACAGGAAACCCATAAGCTGAGGCTACATTTGACAGCGATTTGCGATGCGACTGGAAGAGCGAATCAAATATCACTAGTAAAATTTGGCCTACAGTGTAGACGTAATCGTGAATTTCCATTATTTGTTTTAATCGCTCACGAATCGCCAATCGCGTCGCGGTCTAATGTAGCCTCGGCCGTAGCCTTAAAATGCAATAAACAACCGAAGGACACCGGTGTTGTTTTAGTCCGTAAAAGTCTGACGTACCCGCTCCACAAAAACAGGAAAAGTCAGATTTCTCACCTTAAAAAAAATCCTAAAACCATCAAATAAACATTCGTTCAACTACTCAAATAAAAATCCATCACCACTGCACTAAACCCATGAAAACACCATAATAATAATATGTAACAGTCGCGTTACATCCCTATGCGTATGACGGCACGTTTATGGGGTTTATCACGTTCACCCCTAGCTCTCTATGGTACGGTTTATGGTTATCTGCGTTTTATGGTGATTTTTTTGGCTGATTTTAGCATTCACCCCTTTTTAGAAATGGTGAATGGTGTAAGGCGTTAATATTTTTTGGCGGTAACATTTTGGTGGCAAAGCTTAGTTTGGTATTTACTCATCTGCCTAGCCTTTTCCCAACTATATTGGGGTCGGCTTCCAGTCAAGCCGGATTTAGCTGAATACCAGTGTTTTACGAGGAGCGGCTGCCTACCAGACCTCCACAACCCATTAACTGGGGTAACACGGCATTTCATGGCAAGACTGGAGTCATATTTACTGGCTTCTGACTATCCGTAACGACTGCCAAAGATCTACAAATGACAGCCGGGGCCTACGGCTTAACGTGCTTTCCGAGGCATGGAGGAAACTCGTTATGTTAAGATGGTCACCCATCCACAGACCAACCTAGGCAAGCGTTGCTTAACCTTGAAGATCGACCTGTGCGGCTGTTATTATTTAGCCACGAGCTCCTCAGTTCCTCCTCAGTCAGCTTAATTTGGTATTTACTGAAAATTGTAAATCACATCATCCCATCACTTTCATTCTATAAAGGCGATAGCGTAAGTGTGTGTGTATTCTTGTAACATCTTCACGCCCCAATAGCTAAACGGATTTGGATGTAATTTGGCACATGGATAGATCCTGTCCTGGAATTGCATCATCATCTGCCTAGCCTTTTCCCAACTATATTGGGGTCGGCTTCCATTCAAGCCGGATTTAGCTGAATACCAGTATTTTACGAGGAGCGGCTGCCTACCAGACCTCCACAACCCATTAACTAGGGTAACACGGTACTTCATGGCAAGACGGGAGTCAGATGTACTGGCTTCTGACTATCCGTAACGACTGCCAAAGATCTACAAATGACAGCCGGGACCAACGGCTTAACGTGCTTTCCGAGGCACGGAGGAAACTCGTTATGTTAAGATGGTCACCCATCCACAGACCAACCTAGGCAAGCGTTGCTTAACCTTGAAGATCGACCTGTGCGGCTGTTATTATTTAGCCACGAGCTCTGGAATTGCATATAGATTTTTTTTTAATCTGGGAATATGTTCCCTTGTGATAATTTTGTACTAACACCTAGGCAAAGCCGCTGGCAACAGCTAGTCACACTAATTATAGGAGAAAGATTGTGGGCTTGTGAGTGCATATGTATGTGTATGGTTGTTAATTCTTCACACTCGAATGGCTGAACTGATTTGGATGAATTTTGGAACAAGGGTTAACTATGTCCTGGAAGTACTTAAGTATGTTGTATTGAGATCATTATCTAGTTTCACATGGGCGGAGCCACTTACGCAAGTTAATATTTAATACTAATTAGTAATTACTGCTAATTACAATTAATTAATAATTTATAATTATACACATTAATTGGTACCACACCTGTAATTACACCATCCCTTTGCTTTGTATATCTCCCGCTTCTAAATACCTAGCACTAATTAATTTATGTTAACAGTTAAATAATACACGGAAAATCTTGATATCCTCAAATTATGACTGAAACAGGAATTGGAAGTGCTATAGTTTCACAATAAAACATCCTTTATTAGGGTTCCGTAGCCAATTGGCAAAAACGGAACCCTTATAGTTTCGCCATGTCTGTCCGTCCGTCCTCGCTTAATCTCTGTGACCGTTAGCTCTAGAAAACTGAAATTTGGTACCAATATGTATGTCAATCACACCGACAAAGTGCAAAAACAAAAATTGGAAAAAAAAAGTATTAGGGTAGCCTCCCTACGTGTAAAGTAAAAAGTGTTTTTTTTTTTCAATTTCAACTCTTACGTGTGATATATTGTTGGATAGGTATTTAAAAATGAATAGGGGTTTACTAAAATCATTTTCTGATAATATCAATAATTTCGGAAATAATCGCTCCAAAAATAAAAAACAATGTGTCCCCCCCCTCTAACTTTTGAACCATAAATTTACAAAATATGAAAAAAATCTGGAAAGTAGAGCTTTATAAAGACTTTCTAGGAAAATTATTTTGAACTTGATGGGACGAACAGTTTTTGAAAAGTTGGGGACACTTATTGTGACGGACGGGAAACTACGGAACCCTACACTGAGCGTGGCCCGACACGCTCTTGGCCGGTTTTTTAATTCTTAAGACAATTATAGAAACTCCTATAAGCATTATTACCAATTTTGGAACTGAAATGTAAATAATAAATGTTGTGTAATAAGTTAAATATCATTGTTAAAGCAAATTAAGTTCTAATTGTAGGAAGTAAGTGTCAAATTTGATTGATGGCTCCGGTGAGTTGTGATTTATTACCGGCAGAATTGTTCATCAGTTTGTTTTTTTTCGCAGTTGCATCTATTAAGGATTATGGATTGAAGGTTCTAAAATGACGTTCATTAGGTGGCAGCACTGAGGTGTCAGGTCCAAGTCTCTTAATGACGACGAGGACGATGTCAACGTTATGTTATTGTATATGTTTCCAAAGGAAAAGACCTGTAGGCTAAGTGGCGGTAATTCAGAAGCGGCATTTTTAAAATTACCAAAGTTTTAAAATTTACAAAAAACAGTTTGATACAAGTGGAGAAAGTTTGTACTTGGTACTTGGGGATGACCGGGGTCTGTGTTTCCTGATAGCTACAACTTAGGAGTCTTCAAGTCAAGAGTGAATAGGTTACTTCTAGGCAAGCGTGCTCCATCGTCGGCCACATCATCGCTTACCATCAGGTGAGATAGTGGTCAAACGCGAGCCTATGTATAATAAAAAAAAAAAAAAAACATTGTGGCGATGCGGGCTCGCGTACTTTTTCGCACTACTGTGAAACGTAGTGCATAGTGAATACTATCTTTCGTTCTTTCTTCCTATTAAATTTTCGAGTAAGTTGTATTGAAAATTTGTCTAAACCAGCTGACTACCTAATTTCCTCACAAAATACAAAGAAACAATCCACACCCGTACCACATGCGTAATACCTATACCACAGTTCTCACGATGCATCCTCCGGAGCAGTGGAAAGTGCAAGTCTCTCGCGAGCTACTCGCCCGATAACGTCTAATTGACGCCCGCGCAGACGGAGGCTGTATCTGTCGATTTGCGAGGACTGATAGTAGGGGATTCTCACGGTGAGCCACACTTTCGATTGTTTTTTTTTTGAGATTTGATGACGTTGGGGCCGAAATGTGATCGTGTTTTGTTTAACTCATCAATCCCCGACCGGTCCTATGAGACCGCGCTGTCATTGTCTTACTATTGTGTCTCGTTTTGCGGGTATCTGATAAGTCACCTATAGAAGTGATGAGTCACCTTTGATATGTAATAGAAACAAAAAAATATGGAAGATATATTATGATATACACCAAGCCTTACTGGGCCCGCGTGGTGGATTACACTCCCTCTTCTAGAGAGGAGGGCTGAGTCCCAGCAGTGGAAACATTACATAGCGGTATGCCATGCAAAGGCTTACCTTTTATACAAGAAAAACACAATGGAGTATGCCCAGCGGTGGGCGAGATTGGTATAAATAGAATAAAGGACAATGAAAACCATCATCAAGATGGAACAGTATTATTGCTTATGTTTTAATAACAGCCATACTTCAAGGTTAATCAACGCTTACTGAGGTTAGACTATGAATGGATGACCATTGCAAACCACCCGTCTCCATGCTCTAGAAAGCACATTAAGCTGTTGGTATCTCGGCTGTCATTTGAAGATCTTTGACAGTCGTTACGAATAGTCAGAAGCTAGAACAGAACATCATATAAAAATCTTACCAAGGGATGTCGTGCCACTCAGTTACTGGGTTGTGGACACCAGAAAAGCAATTATTCCATGTGCAATACTGGTACTCAGCTGTATTCGGTAGATTGGAAGTCAAACCTAGCATAGTTAGGTAAAAACAGAACAGATTTAAACCTCAACTTCATTTTGACCTCAATGGACGGAATAAGTAGCTTTTATATTCTTGGCAGTCTTGAGACTAACTACCAAAAGTCCTAAAGTGGCACGACCCTCTAAAGTAACCTTTCGATCTCTTAATTTAATTAGAATTAACGTATCCAAGCTTTTAGGAATGCCTATTTTTTTTATTCGAACTTTTAGGTTTCCCACATGTTTCCCACTCAAAGGAAACCTAAAAGTTCTAAAGAAAAAAAAAATAGGCATTCCTAAATATAAAGAATGAAAAGTAAAACGTGTGTTTTCCTAAATTAAATTGAACCATTACATTATCAGGCTGCTATGCTATTTGCCAGGCTGTACTTGGAGTACACTGGCCATGTCACATAAGTGCATCCGGGCGTCTGAAGAAGAACAACATCGTCGAAGTCGACCGCAGTGAATGTGGTGTGACTTATCTTTTTAAGATCGCGGGACAAACTTTGCCAGATATCGCCCAAAACATAGCAGCCTCTGTATGTGATTTTAAATGTATGTGAACGCACCTGCGATGCCGGAATTATTACTAATGTGAGGCAAACTTAAAAAAAAAAGATAAACAAAAAAACTCATCTAGGAAAAATACAAAAATGGTTAAATGTCACAATCATCACGATCTTTTGTCTAACCTCAATATTCCTCATTGAACAGTAATTCATTAGTCAATGATTTTAGCACACATTACATCATTTCGTATAATTTCACCTTGAGGGACCACTTCTAATCGCAAACATCTGGAAACTCGCCGTGACAAACATACACCGTGGCCAAATCTGTCCTTTATGTTATTTAAGATCACGAGTAACTAGGGATGTACCGAGCTTTCGACTATCGATATTTAGGTAGATAAGAGAGAGGGATCGAGAGCATAATCAAACTACTGACGGACTGGGCTCCAGAGAATGGAATCTGTTAATAATATGAGCCATCTCCAGAAGAACCACTCATCATTTCAGCCAAAGGACGTTCACTATTAGACTTAGAGCTCCCCCAAGTGTCGCCAAAACGAACGGTCTTGTGCGTCTCCATCGCATTTCCGCGACTCTCACTAGGTCACCGGTCCACATTTTGGGAGGTCTTCCAACGCTGAATCTCCGGTGGGCATCGGCACTTAAGAACCTTTCGGCCTTATTGACTATCCGTTCTACGAGCAATGCCCACTGCCACTTACATTTGGTGATTCTTCGGGTTACGTCGGTTACATTGGTTCTCCTGCGGATATCGTCATTCAAGGAAATCAGCGATCAAGCAAGGAAACTTCGAGCATAATAATAATAATCATTTATTTCAGACGAGAGTCTATACACGATTAAATTAACAAGATCAAAAATATATAAGTAAATTAAAAATTAAAATCACATCATCAAATCAAATTAAAATCATTAAATTAATAAAATAAAATAAATTTAAAATAAAATAGTCATCACGTAAATTAATCATATAAGCATAGTCCTTTCCATTGCCCTTTCGGTGGCTGCAGGCCTTCTGATAAGGCCCATTGTAAGCGACCACGTTCCAGATAAAAAAAAGCAAAACCAAAGAACTACTGTCTTCATCAAACCCTTGATTCAGCCATCTAACAAGAGCATCCTAAGATGTTAGTTGAGGCTATACATAAGATTCATCATCTGCCTAGCCTTTTCCCAACTACAGTGGGTGGCCAAATTATTAGGGACAGTGCCTGAATTTCTTATATTAGTATCAACTTTGATTGCATTTTGCAGGCAAATGGTTGGTTGTAGGTCCGGCTAATATTTTTTATTTAAAGACTTTATTGATTGAGTTAATTAAAACATAAAATTTGAAATCAAATTCTACTATATATTTTTGAAAAAAAAATAGATACGCAATACGATGATTTCGAAAAAAGTCAACAAAGTTATAAATCTAATTTTTTAAGCTAACCAACGAATTTAAATAAGATTTTTTTATTTGCTATTATTACTGGCGTCAGTATTATTATTTTTGATATAAAGCAACATTGTGAGAACGCGCCATGTTTTTTAAGTGATATTTTTTAACTTTGTTGACTTTTTTCAACATTTGGTGAATATTTGGATCCTCTTGCTGGTGAAAAAAATAACACCAGCTGATTGTAGCCCCCATTAAAGAGTGGCCAATATACTAGAAACCTGCTACAGAAAGCCAGAACTTGCATAGAGAGCATACCTCGATAAATGGATGCTTTCATAAAATGCTAGCAATATTCATCCATCTTATTACGTATCTTTTTTTTTCAAAAATATATAAATAAATTTGACTTCAAATTTGATGTTTTACTATCTCAATCAATGAAGTCTATATATAAAATTATTTGCCGAACCTACAACCAATCATTTGCCTGCAAAATACAATTTAAGTTGATAATAATATATGAAATCTAGGTACTGTCCCTAATAATATGGCCACCCATGGTATATTGGGGTCAGCTTCCAGTCAAGCCGGATTTAGCTGAATACCAGTATTTTACGAGGAGCGGCTGCTTACCAGACCACCGCAACACATTAACTGGGGTAACACGGTACTTCATGGCAAGACTGGAGTCAGATTTACTGGCATCTGACTATCCGTAACGACTGCCAAAGATCTACAAATGACAGCCGGGACCTACGGCTTAACGTGCTATCCGAGGCACGGAGGAAACTCGGTATGTTGGTGTGTGCTCTCGGTGTGTCTCGGTGTGTCTCGGTGTGTACCCATCCACAGACCAACCTTGGCAAGCGTTGCTTAACCTTGAAGATCGACCCGTGCGGCTGTTATTATTTAGCCACGAGCTCACACTGAGGCTATACATAAGATTATTATCTGTAATCGAAATGTTTTTATCTGTCCCATCCCTAACGTCGAGCTGATGACCATACCAGAACTAAACTCACACTGGATGGGTAGGCAGGCACTAATTCACCTCGACATATAATTTTACATGACCACGCTAATTAATATTTACTAACACGGAAAGTTTTACTAACACGAATTGTATGATTAATCACTACATCTCGTCAAATATTTATATGATTTTTTGTTCCTATTGTTTTTAACTTGATGATTTTGTTTTTGGTTTCGCGCTTTGTTTTTTGTTTTTTTTTAATTTTCCGGTAGCTTATGTGATTTTATTTTATTTTTGTAGGCTTGTGTTTATTTAGTATTCAATCGTGAAAATAAGTGGGATTTTATAAAGGACAGTTTTTATCGAAATGTCTAAAAGTTTGAATGTTATCATCAATTTTTTTTTAATCTACTCGTATATATGTATAAAAGGAGAAACTGACTGACGACATATCAACGCACAGCCGAAAATACTGTAAAAAATTTCCACATATTTTTGACGTTTGCCAGCAGTAAGAAAGGATTTTGCACAAGAAATGGGGGACCAAATTTTGTATGGAGGAACCGATTTTCGCACGAGCTCAGCCACTAGCCGAAGCTAATCCTTTTTTAAAGATTTTTAATCTTTGATTTGACAATCTATGTACCTACAAAGACGAACATTGGAGTGACAGTTAGAAATCATATTTTAAAAGGGAATCAGTGTACAAAATATTCATATGCAAATTAATCTAATAAAATAACTATTTTGATTTTGACGTCAATTAAAAAGGATTTTTTTACTTTAAGTCCATGAACACTGTCGACCATTACTCTGGAAAGCCTAAAGTAAAAACACACAAAAAATACAACACATCAAAAAATTGTATCATAGTAACAACCAAAAAGTTCCCATGACCCAAAACCTAGAAGATGTAAATCCTTGGCTGACAGGGCTGCCAACATAAAAAGCGTGACGAGCCGAGTGACGGTTGGCAGTCCCGACACTCAACGGCTCAATTGTCTTTGATCACAAATACGTGAATTATTCAGCAGTTCCCTCCCTAGGGAGTTCATAGATCAGCTACGTGGAAAGAGTGGCTGGAAGGGACTGTGTATCGGTGTTATACGGTTTGAATTTTTATTTTTTTGTAAAGATTAAAAAAGCACTTGTACAGAAATAAATATACTTAGGGCCTGTTTCACAATGTCCGAGTACTTTCTGAATAAATTCAAAAATGGAACAAAACTGCTATGAAATAATCTGCCAAATAAGATATCGGAAACTTAATCATAGAAGGTGAAACAGGCCCTTAACATGTTGTACGATGCGAAATCAAATTCCAAATAATCGAATACAAATTGCTATAAATCGAACATCTAAATACTCGAATGTTCATAATATCAAATGGTTAAAAAATCGAACATTTAATTTATCGTATATGTCAAGTGTTCCACTTTACTTGATTACGATATATTTTTGGTGTCCAGAAGTAGCAGAAACGTACGGTGTAAGAAGATAATTTAATTGCTAAAAGCTTCGTATTGTCTACCACAGCGCGATACGTTGACGTGCTTGACGCGCGATTATCTCTTTGAGATACTATAAGGTGGTCTTAAAATATTAAATCATCAAAACAACTGACTACTAGCATTAATGTATGAAATAACTATTTTACTATTTTTATCTTGTTATGTAATTATCTGCATTCGAAATTTTGTTCATAGAGTTCTTTTAAGTAACTACTTACAATAATCTAACCTCGCGTTGACTTTACAGTTAAAAAAAAATCTTCTAATATTAATTTTCTAGATTAAGCAGTGCAGTTATTTTTTTTAACTGTAAACTCACATACACAAAACACCGAGACCCGAAACACCGGTCTGTACGCCATATTTTTTGTTAAGTGCAGAAATCGAACCTTAGACACGCAACGTAGCAGTCAATCGCTCAGACGCTCAACCACTGCGCCAACCATGCCGTGGTTGTTGACATCATAATAGGTCATCATCATCTGCCTAGCCTAGTTTTTCCAACTGTATTGTGGTCGGGTTCCAGTCAAGCCGGATTTAGCTGAATACCAGTATTTTACGAGGAGCGGCTGCCTACCGGACCTCCACAACTTTTTTTATTAACTGGGTTAACACGGTACTTCATGGCAAGACTGGAGTCCGATTTACTGGCTTCTGACTATCCGTAACGACTGCCAAAGATCTACAAATAACATCCAGGACCTGCGGCTTAGCGTGCTTTCCGAGACATGGAGGAAACTCGTTATGTTAAGATGGTCATCCATCCACAGACCAACCTTGGCAAGCGTTACCATACCTTGGAGATCGACCTGTGCGGCTTGTATAATCTAGCCACGAGCTCCTCAACAACAACACACAAAAATAACCGCTTCTGTAAAATATTCAGCTGTCGCTTCCACATCACAGAGATCTCGGTGAAATCGAATTCACATCATAAGGACGCGACAAGTGAAACTCGTAGGCACCATTTTAAAGTTGGCATGGCGTGACCCGTCATTTCTAGTTGGTTGAGTGAAAAGGGCGAATTTTCTCAATGTAGGAGAGAAATAAGTGTGAGAATACAATAGATTTCTTAGTGGAGGCCTTGGAACTAAACTTATTAGGGTGCATAGTAGCATATTTAGCGAGGAGCTCGTGGCTAGATAATAACAGCCGCACAGGTCGATCTTCAAGGTTAAGCAACGCTTGCCTAGGTTGGTTTGTGGATGGGTGACCATCTTAACATAACGAGTTTCCTCCGTGCCTCGGAAAGCACGTTAAGCCGTTGGTCCCGGCTGTCATTTGGAGATCTTTGGCAGTCGTTACGGATAGTCAGAAGCCAGTAAATCTGACTCCAGTCTTGCCATGAAGTACCGTGTTACCCCAGTTAATGGGTTGTGGAGGTCTGAGAGGCAGCCGCTCCTCGTAAAATACTGGTATTCAGCTAAATCCGGCTTGGCTGGAAGCCGACCCCAATATAGTTGGGAAAAGGCTAGGTAGATGATGATAGTAGCATATTTAGCCTTATAATGTTCCCGCTGGTAGGACTCAGGCGTACTCTTTACATGAGGGAATGGGCCGTAATCTCCACACGGAGGCCCAGTGAGGGTTAGAGGATGTCACACGTCTTTGAATTTTTGGTTCTAGGACATGCCAGTTTTGTTACGATGTTATCCTTCACCGTTTTGAGAGTGTGATGATGACCTCCTTTTTGAAGTCGGTTAATTACAAAAAGTAAAATGGATTGAACTTAAAACGCACAATTCGTAAGACCCCCAGTCTCAACCCCTTGACTACTACTGGACTGGTTCCATATAGTGGCCGGTTGGTTTTTGGTTAATTTCATGTTCTTAATTTTTATTTGTACAATTAATTAATTTGTTGAGCCTCGAGCGGAGGCCGGTGTACGCACAACTATTGTCTTTCTATTATGTCTCTAATTACAGTACTCGAAAGTTTAAAATAGAAATATTAGTTTTAAATCAGACACTCCTCATATTATGAAGGTTATTCCTTTAAGTTCAAACGGCTGAACAGACTTTGACGAAAGTGGTCCAAATGTAGACCAAGCCCTAAAATAATACGAGTGTATAGACTTTTTATTCTGCGATTATGTTCCCTTAGGATAGTATCCGACTTTCACACGAGTAAAGCCGAGGGTAGAAGATATTTAAAAAACCGCTTATCAATATGAAACAACAACGAAATTAACCAAAACAAAACTTCTAAAAATACCTAGAAAAAGCTACAAAGAATAATAATTAAGAAAACAAAATTCCCCATTAAAAAATACATAAGTAAGTACAAGTATCGCCCGGGGCGGTACTGAGCTCATAATTATTATCCATTTGAACTCCTTTAAGAATTTCTAAAGAGATTAAAAGAATCATTATGTATTCTCACTTGAAGGACGAGCTATTTGAAGGAGACAGGCGGGATTAAAGCCATGCTTCAGGCATTTGGTTTCATCTCCAGAGTGTTTCCAGTTTTCAACCATTTTCCTGGATAAATTAATTAAGAACACAGAGTTGTAGGTTAAGAGAAACGAGACGTTTGAGTTGGACGACAGGATACGTGAACGTGGAAGAATGGCATGGTTGGCGCAGTAGTTGAACGATTGGCTGCCGCGCTACGTGCCACAGGTTTGAGTCCTACACATAATAAAATAAATATTTGTATGACCTACAGATAAGTGTTTTGGCTCTGGGTGTTTTGTGTATGTAAATTTAAATGTTTGTGAACAATAAATTCGTAGTTTGGAGCAAAGTGAAGAGTGTAATTCCCACATGAAACAAATATTTGTATACATACTGATCTTCTCACTTGAAAGACGTACCATTTGAAAAAGACAGGCGGGATTAAAGTCCTGCTCCAGGCATTAAATTTGGTTTCATCTCCAGAGTATTTCCAGTTTTCAACCATTTTCCTGGATAAATTAATTAAGAACACAGAGTTGTAGGTTGAGAGAAACGAGACGTTTGAGTTGGGTGACAGGATACGTGAACGTGGAAGAACGGCTTGGCACAGTGGTTGGACGATTGGCTGCCGCGCTGCGTGTTGCGGGTTCGAGTCCTGCACGGAATAAATATTTGTATGACGTAGGTACAGATAAGTATGAATTTACTTGTTTGTGAACCTTTGTGAACGCACCTACAACACAGGATTAATTCCTAGTTAGTTTGAGGCAAAGTGTAAAAATAACTAAATGGAACATTTATCAATAGCATAACATAGCATCAGCCTTATAATGGTCCCACTGCTGGGACTCAGACCTGTTCTCTAGGAGAGGGAATGGGGCCATGCGGGTTGGTGGATGTCACATGTCTTTGATTTTTTGTTTCTAGGACATGCCGGTTTCCTCACGACGTCTTTCATCCCCGTTTTGAGAGCAGTGGTGATGAAATAATTGACACAAAGTATTGAACCTGGCTGGGTTTGAACCCGCTACCTACAAGTCGTAAGTTAGTTATCACTAGGCTACTACTGAATCAACATTTCGAACATATATCAATGCATCATTTTTAATTTCTCTGTATAAAGTGCTGAATATAAACACTAAATGAATCAAGTATTAAAACAACGTTATTTTCTTTACCCCACATTCAGAGCCGCATTTATTCTTTCGATACTTTTCACACTAGTGCATTTCTCACGCATACTAATATTTTTTAACAAATACACGTACTCCCACAACAAAATTTACCCCATCATCCCAAAAGTAAATTCCTCTGCCACTTAAAATTACCCCGCACAATTACTCGCTACTAATTTTTAGACCCCTCAAACCTTAAGATCTCTGCTTAGCCCCGGGGCCTAGCGTCTTTGTACATTTTGTCAAACGTTAATTAAGAAACTGTGTGCCTTATACACAGTAATCTGCGAATGAGGGATTATCTTTGAAGTTAAGATTTACTTATACTTACTGTGACTTACGAGTATACTACGGGTTTTTGGTTATTAATAATTTACGTAAATCTGCCGTGTATTTAGGCAAAAGATGTATTTAAATTTATTTAAAAACAAAGAAAAACCAAATTTTAGTCACTCGGTCCGGATGACGAGCATTGGGTAACTCACCGTCCGGGCCAAGCCAGAGTCGTCGACGGTGCGTAGTGTTCCATGCGCGCCTCAAAGAGGTGTCAGTAGAACCGTGAGAGCCCAGAAAGGTCGAAGCCTACTGGGGCCGTGGGTCGACTTCTGAAAGTGAGAGGCAAAGGGTAACTAATAAAGGAACCTACTTGTGGTTCGTTATCTCACCTCACTAAAAAAAGAACACGCAGAGGATAAACAACAAACTGAAATAAATTATAATACGTACAGACGAGGAATGCGTAACTAGCTGTCCGGTAAGGACCAAGCCCCAGTCAACAGCGCGTTGTAATCCAAACTATACAAATAATTTTTGTTCAATAACGAAGCATGCAATACACCTTTTTTAAGGTGGAAAATCATCAATATGACTTCTCCCGCTCTGGGTGGAGCGAGAGGGCGTGTCCGACTTCTTCTGACTAAAAACCTGCTCATGTTCCTTCTTAACCTTAATTCCAGAGCCCCATGGTTCTCTTTCGTTCAACCCCGGGCATGCAACGAACCTAATATTACGATCACAATACACAAAAGGTTTACAACATTACATAATTCAATGATACAGTAAGTATAACAAAGCACTACAAAAACTTTAAAAACAAGCATGTGGGTACATCGACACAATATGGCACAGCTGACTGACTATACCTTATTTCAGATAAGCTTGCAATAAAGTACATTGACCTTTTCCTAAAATCTCTGCGATGGTACATGAAAAACAAACAATGAACTATTTTTCATTAGTAGAAAACGTAAAGGATCGCAATAGATATCGATTTAAGACAATTTGATGTCATTATTTCTGTTTTTGAAATTAAGAATGTCAATAAATGTAGGTGGGTCCATGACCTCTATTGCACGTTTATTTGGAATGACCTTTAGATGTCACCGAGGTACCCTCATATTTTATAATAATTCGTTTTGTGAGAATAAGAAACACAGAGTACGACCGATAGGGATATCACCACAAAATATGTAGATACAAAAGGCAATCTCTTGTATTTTTATTTTTTTAGGGGGTGAATCATCAGAATGACTTCTCCCACTCTTGGGCAGAGTGAAAGGGCGTGTCAGACTTTTAATGACTAAAACCCAGCCTGTTCCTTCTTTGCCTTCGTTCCAGGGTCCCGGGTCTAGAGAGTTCAGAAGCCTACTCATGGCCCGAGAGTTTTCGACCCTGCTGGGCCCCTAGTTTCCTGATAATTACATATATCTTTGAGGCTCGCGTGGAACAGTACGTGCCGTGGACGACTTGGGCTCGGTCCGGATTATTGCCGGACGAATCTCATGTACCTATGTACAACTTACTTCACTTATCATGCATACGCTCGACGATCGCGCTAGGGTAGGCGCCGGTCGCTCAGTTAGTGTCGGTCGCAACGGCTTGACCAATTGGGATGAAATTTTGTGTGTATATTTAAGTGGGGTCTTGGATGGTTTGAAAACACAACTAGGCCCTGTAGGTGGCGCTATAATCGCGCAGAAAAAAAAATGGGGCGTGATAGAATTGTTGTGTGGACACTTAGTTTTAAGGAAGTATGGTTAACACAATTATATTCATTTCTTTCAGGGTATTTTTTTTTTAAAACAAGATGTTATTAGTAAATAGTTATTAATTACACTAGTTGAAAATGAGAGAACGTAGCCACTGGACAAAAACTTAAATTGTCACCTACCTAGTACTACCTACAGCATTGCGCTTGAACTAGACGTATTTACGTTTACTGGTGATTGTTTCTGTGCGACTTGCACAACTTATAAGAGCAGTCTTGGAGACCGCTGATTTTATTGATTTATCACGATATAATGTCTCCCGTTATTTAAGTATTACAGGGTATTTTTAGGGTTTCGTATCTCAAAAGGAAAAACGAATCACTTATAGGATCACTTAGTTGTCCGTCTGTTTGTTTGTCTGTGAAGACCCTTTATCTCAGGAACACGTGGAGGTGCACTTCTTGCCAATTCTTAAGACAGAAATCCAAGTCGTCCCGCCATCCCCTTCTTGGTCTGCTGCGACCTCGTCGATTTTCAACAAAAATGAAATTTAAATTTTATAACTAAAACTACCTACCTACATATAAACCACATTCTCCCTAAGTCATCAACAAACCAAGCCTAATACTAACAACTCCAGATCTTAAACAGCAGTTAAAGCAATAAGCAATAGACAGACAGCGCCGCGGGGCAAGTTAGTTTGTACGCAGTTTACGGTTAGTTTATTAATTAGGGTTTGACAAACTGTGCGGTTCCACCCTCCGTCTAACCTTTGTTTAGTTATGAACTCGAGGATAGCATTCTGTTTGCGTGGGATGACAATTTAGAAGGGGATGGCTAATATTATCTTGGTTGTGGAGATTATGTTTCTACTTTAATACATCTACCTAGCCTTTTCCCAACTGTATTGGGGTCGGCTTCCAGTCAAGCCGAATTTAGCTGAATACCAGTATTTTACGAGGAGCGGCTGCCTGCCAGACCTCCACAACCCATTAACTGGGGTAACACGGTACTTCATGGCAAGACTGGAGTAAGATTTGCTGGCTTCTGACTATCCGTAACGACTACCAAACATATACAAATGACAGCCGGGACCTACGGCTTAACGTGCTTTCCGAGGCACAGGCCTAGGAAAGCAAAAGTCTACTTTAATAGCATAACATAATCAAGTTTGCAGACGGCGAGCAATAGGTAGCTCGCCGTCCGGATGTCCGGTAACCGGCCGGACCGAACCAAGGTCGTTGCCGGCGCGTGGCGTTCCTCGCGCGCCTCCAAGAGATGTCAGTAAAACCTTAAGGGCCCAGCAAGGTCAAATTCTACTGGGGCCATGGATCGTACGAAATCATAGGAGTGGGTTTAAGCCAGTAAAAGTCTGACACGCCCTTCCGCTCCGCCCTAGAACGGGAGAAGTTATTCTAAGGTTTTCTCACCTAAAAAAAGCTTTCTATAAGGAATTGTTAACCGACTTTTTAGGATTATTTAAACAAGTTGAGAATCTGTGAATAGTATATCGATATTACCTTTAAAGATATCAGCCACCTTGCTACCTACTTATGTAAAAAATACCTACCGACCGTGTGAGCTCCGTTTCATTTCATCAGTAATTGAAAATTACAGAAAACATTAGGTATCTACCTACATTAGGTAGGTAGGTACCAACTTTTTATCTGGCTTTTTGTCAGCATTAAGCAGACTATTTCACACTTAATATCATCATTCATGGATTTTAAGTCCAATTCAGTAATAAACCACAACTTAGGTATTTTTTAACATTTTCAATGTTCGATGTTTCATGCCTAACACGCCCGGTGGCGACATCTATTGACGCTCTCTGAACAATTTTGTCACCGTCACTGATGCAGGTTAGTACTGGCTCATGTGTTACTGTATTTCAGTAAGCTTCTAATAAGATAATAATTATGGTTTCTGTGTAATTAGAATAAGAAAAACGAATGAAGAGAAACTACATAATTTTAAATCATATACGAGTATGTAGTGCAAGCTCTTAATACCTACTATTCTTAATTTTATCAGAAACAAAAAAAAATGCTTTGAAGACCATTTTCCAGCCATGGTCATGTTTATGGATGAGTGAGACGTGATCGTCGATTGTCCGGGTTCCGTATGAGTAATTCAAAATTTAAGTACCGACCATTCCTGTTTCGGCACCAAAGTTTTCGGCACCCGAGCTATTCCCATTTCAGCACCAAAAGGTATTTTGGATGAACCTATATAAAATCCAAATCCAGAATTGGATTGGGAATAGCTTGGGTGCCGAAACCTTTGGTGCTGAAAAACTTGGTACCGAAACAGGAATACTTTGCCAACCTATCAACTAAATAAGCCTCCTATCTAATCAGCTTTAAATATCTACCTATCTACCTACCTTTTATGCTCATTATGATTATAATTTAGGTGTCGTCAAAGCTAGAGTGAATAGGCTCTTAATAAACTAGTGCGCCTCACCATCAAGGATTGCATCGTTAACATCTAGCTCATTTCACACTGCGCTATAATATATAGCATATCGCTTAAAATTCATAGGGCAAAAATATCGCTCGCCATACATTTATAATAATATATAGTATAGCAGTGTGTATGCGTTCTTAATAAATGTATGGCGAGCGATATTGTTGTGCTATGAACTATAATATGCTATTATATTATAGAGTAGTGTGAAATAAGCTTCAGATGAGATCGCAGTAAAGCACTAGTTTATGTTAAGCAGGTATTAAAAAATATAATATATTGTGAGGCTCGTGCTCCACTACTATCACACCTGATAATAAACAGTGTTTTAGTCGACGATGAAGCACGCTTGCCTAGAAATAAACTGTTCACTCCAAAGTTTAACTACATTAACTTAAACTTATAGGGTAGGCCTAGGCAGTTATGTCTTTGCAAACTAAGATCTAAGGAAACCATCAAGCCATCGAATATTTTCTTATATTTGTACGACCGAAGATCTTGACGTTTTATGTTATGTTTTATGCTTATCACTCAATGATTTGCTCGAAGAAAACTCATCTTTTTGTTAGGCTCGCTTATGCAAGGTACGGTGCGAAATAGCATGAATACCTTATTTCATGAATCCCCGACCGGTCCTATGAGACCGCGGTGTTATTGTTTTACTATTGTGTCTCGTTTTGTGGGTATGTGATATGTTTATGTCTATTTTCCCGTGAACGTTTGAGTTCAAGTATTCGAAAAATACTTATCGCGTCATTTCTCGCTTCACACGAATTTTATCCATGGCAATTTTGCATCTGACTGTACATGAACTGTGTTATCGACTTATACTCGTACTTACTTATCATAAGTAGTTATGGTGTACAATAAAACATTAAAGTTAGAGTGAAAAAATTAAAATTTATGTTGATGGTAGTTTTTTACACCTCTCAAACAACACACAACAACCTAAATGTTTCAGTATAATAAAAAAAAATGTTCTCAAACCTTTAAAATATCGAAACTAGGCTTCCACAATTATCAATAACACTTATTCGCTAATTTCCGATGCATCCATAATACCATATAACTGTGCACGCAACCCACCCGAATCAGGGACCCTTGTTACGGAACCCTAAATAATTAATATTTGGTGCGTCCGCGTGGCCCTGTTATTAAATCATGGCGCTCGTGTAACAATTAGTGGAGTTCTCACACCGCAGGACGGTGACTACGGTCATTATCTATAATCGGATTGATCTTGTCTAAATTTGAAAAAAAAATCTGATAAATTCCAAATTAAGAATTTAAGGTTCAGCTTGTCAAACGCTGTGTTCACATGAAAACTTGTAAAAAATTTAGCATTTTAATTATTTTTATTAAATACTAGTTTGCCGAAATTTAAAATTGTGAACTTGAAAAACGCTACTTTTACATGATCTTTTAAAACTTTAGCACTAAAATTCTAATTTTGATTTCAGAATTAAAAAAAAAAACAAATTTAGTACTTGTATCTTACTCCTGTATAAACATACTTATTGACAAGATCTAACTAACTAATTTCTTACCAGATTGTGACTTCGATATTTTCCTAAGAACAATAAAACTAAAATAATAAAAAGTTTATTAGGTTTGTTGTAACAATATGAAAATAATCGTATACATACTCGTATATACAGACGCGTAAAAAGACTTAGTTCTAAACTTGAAATTTTAATACCTATAAAAAAATTTCAAGATACAAACCAAGTGTTATATTATTTTATTCTGCATCTCATATCTTGCTTATCTATTTAGACAAAGCCTATCAACCAAACTACTAAGTATTAGATGATCTAAATTTAAGATGAAGTAATACGATAGCAAGATAAATTATCCGTTATTTCAGGTTACATGCCGTAAAAGATGGGCCCAACAAGTCTGTCTATCTATCTGTTCGTGATATACTCCAAAACTATCAAACAGTGTTTCATGCGGTTTTCACCGATAGACCAAATGATTTATAAGGAAAGTTCAGGTGTATTACTTCCATATTATAGTACAGAAAAACTGAAAATTTTAAAGATTTCTAAGACCCACGTGAAGCTGGGGCGGTTCTTTAAGTCCTATTTATAATACCTACCTACTCATAATGTAGTGTAGTTTTTGTAGCTCGGCACTCCTTTTATTAGCAGCATCAGCAGCAGATTTGTTGTTAGTAGATTTTCTTCACGAACAAGTGGGTAAGAAGGTCGGAGGTTGTTAGGTAAAGTTAAGTTTTTCCCTTTGTCATACGTCACGCCATAAGAATAGTACCTAAACATTATTGCTACCACATCGTCATTGATTGCTACTGACATAGATCTATTTTTGGAACATAGGTTTTTCTAGCATAGGGGTCATTGATCATATCTTCTATCTTGCCATACAATGGGCAATTTTAAATTGTAAAATAAATGTAATAATATAAATTCTAAATCGCCAATTTTATGGCGAGATAGAAGACACAGATGCACACCTGTAATTGTGTACCCATTGCAATTTATTTTTTCACTACATTACTACAATATTTTTTATATTTTTTTACTACTGAGTTTCACTGAAGTAGGACTAAACTACATTGAAAATATAGATTCAGGTACCTCATTGTATGTTTAAGTTGTTTTTTTTTTAAATATTTTATGGATATAGTTTGTTGTTATTTCTTTGTATAAAATTAATACAGTAGCTGGTAATACCATCGCATTGGTGTATTCGATGTAGTTAATTGTGTTATTTACGTAATTTTTAATAGATAATTAATTTCTTAGTCATTTTCATTGATGCCTTAATGCAAACGACTAAGAAATTTTTTATTCATCGATTAATTTAAAAAAAAAACTTGAAATTATATGTTTTCTATTTAGTCTAGTCATCAGTCCTAGGTGACAAAAATATAATTTTCTAATTCGGGAATCTATTAGTATTGTGATATCTAACTTGTGCCACCCCACTGGTGGGCAAAGGCTCCGTTTCCTCCATTATTCCTAGCTATCGGCAACCTCTAGTAAACTCCTAAGAATTATTTCTAAGTCGTCACCTTTATTATCTAGCACCTAACTATTGATTTTCTACCCTCTACTATATGGGTTTTTGAAATTGAATATTTTGATTTAGTTACGTGTCAAACCATACTGAAATGGCAATATTTTGACGGTTTTTCAGGCTAAAACAATTTGAAAAACACTCGAAAAAATCATAAATCAGGCTTAGGTAAGCTTTTATCAGTTAATTTGAATTGATTTTAAATTAAATTAGCAAACTGTTGAAAAAGACTAGTTAGTTTAGTTTTATATTTTCTTTTAATTAAGCAAAAGTTTATATTCGACCATTTTTTTTTCACAAACAATCATTGGAGCTTTTCGAGAACATATTAGATCATGTACAACCTACTCTTAGCTTTAATTGAGACGCAAATTGCTCGCTACAAAATATTTTACTGCTTAATAAACTCGACGGATCATAAAATCTTTCGAATAATAATTATTAAGAAATCGGTAACATCATTAAAATTACTCTTTCAAATATTTCAAATGGTCACCTAACGATACATAATTACTTTCTCTGTAATTAATAATAACATAAAATATTATTAAAAATTTCAAATATTAATTTATTCATATGGCTACTGTGAATTTAGATAAGCCATTATACAAACTAGTTTATTGATTTATTCATAGCCACAAATTGAATGTTAATATTTTCATATTGTTATTGTATTCGAATTGACGGGCTTCGAAATCTCCTATAGAAGTTAAAAGCTTAAGAATGAGTAAAAGCCATGGCTGCTCAATTATCTAATCAAGCTTCAAAGGTAACTTTTACTTAAGCCCCGACCATTGTTATCGTAAAGGGTACAAAAACTGTGTAGGCAGATGCTCGTTATGTTTCCAGTCGAGTAGCTCCCCACAATCGCCGCCATTTCTATTAACAAGCGTAACCAGATTATCTCGTCAATAATTCGGCACACTCGCCACACAAATAAAAACAATTGTATAATTTTTTCCTCAATGAGTTTATTGCGGCAGAACAATAAATGAAGCTGATCATATAACGTTTACTTTCAACATCAATTACGAATACTCTACACGATATCATGTCGTACGCCGAGTCCATTAATATTTATAATATTCGAGTCCGTATTGCACTTCGCTTCACATCCCCTACTCGTCACCCAAGCTATCCCTATTAACTTACAGTTCGTGGGATCGATTATTACGATATATTTGTCTAAATATCACAAGAAAATACAAAAACGAAATACGAAATAGAATTAACACAATTAAAATTATTAACAATTAAATATACAGAGTCTGTGTCGCTTCAAGACGTGAGGTATCACCAGGGCGAGCGTGGCTGGCGGCGTCATGACACCGGCACGTGGTGCTGGTACAGCTGCTCCTGGCGCTCGCACAGCGACGTCATCTTCTTGAACGACTCGGACGTCTCGCGAAAAAGCAGGTTGGCGTCGTCCCGGGGGCGCGCGTGCGCGGCGTCCAGCCGGCCGGGCGAGATGACCGGCGGCGACGACGCCGACAGCGGCGACAGCGACTCCCGCGCCGACTGCGCGCCCGCCGCCGCGCCGTACGGCCCGCCGCCCGCCTGCGGCACTCCGTTACCCATCAGAAAAGGGGACGGAAAAAACCCCCGCTCACCGAACTGTGGAAACAGCCCCGCTTGCAGCGCACTCAAGTTCCGACTATAGAATTTCATAGTTTCAGTCACGTAGCTGGGAAGCTGCGATGCTTCCTCGTTGCCACCGTATCTCAGGCTTTCTAGCGTTGATGCCAGCCCTTTTATATCTGCGTATAATTTATTTAGGAGGTCTGCGTTGACTTCGAACGCTGGTTTCTGTTCCGGTGAGCCTGTGGACAATAGTCGCCGATGCAGGTCAACGTTCGAGCTGTGTCTGTCTCGACTCCGCCGAGAAGGGAAGGCGGCGTCACAGCCGTTCACCTCACACGGATGTAGCAACTTCAAATGATCATTTCTGTAATGCATGCGCAGCGTGAAGTGGTTTTGAAATACTTTCCCGCAAGCGGTACATCTGTCGGGGTTCTCGTCATCTATGGGGATTTCTAGGTCGTTGATATCTGACCTGTCATCCGTCCTGTCACTGCTGGCTGACGGAGAGCGCGCCCTCGCTAAGCGCTCCTCCAACGTGTGCAAGTCACTCCCGCTGTCACTCGGGGTGTACAGGTCGGAACGCAATCTCAGCCCTTCGCGGACAACGCTGGGGGCACTCGACTCGTCGTCCGACTCACTCTCAGCTTTAACACGCGTCATCGATTCCGAGTCCACAATAGCTTCCTCACCGTTCTGAAATGACTCCTTGCTTTCAGGCTTTTGTTTCTTGAGTGATAAGGGCTCCTCTTCAGCCCGACTCGAGCTAGGAGTTGACAGGTTTCTAAATAAATCCGCCTGATACTCCTCGTCGGACACGTTGTATTCATTGTTTTGCGAGCACCGGGTGGGGTTGCCGCTCTTCCTCTTACGTTTGTTAGGAACGTGGGACGTCTTATCGTCCGAGACGGTGGGGTCAGCGCGGCTGTTTACACTATCGGGTTTCACAACAACGGGTTTGGTATCGTCTCTGTTTTTATTCACACTCAAATCTTCAGGTTCATCCTCGTACTTCAATCTTTCAGCAACCGGAGATGTAGTCCGTTCATCAGATCTATCTTTATTATCATCATCAGAAATATCATCATTAATTTCACTATAATTATTGGACTCTTCTTCGTGCATAATATGAGGTTTGGCAAGATCTAGTGCACTGCGGTGATGATGATCATCTGAATGTGGAAGCTTTCTGTACATTTTTTCAATTTCACTGAAGTTACGGAGGTCATCCAGGGGCACACGCGGAGGCAGTGGAGTAGGTCCGGGTGGCCCGCTGAGCTGAGGAGGCAGCCGCGCAGCCAGCTCGGGCGGCAGCAGCCCCGGAGGAGGTATGGGCAGCCGCGCCAGAGCGGGCAGCAGCGGGAACGGTTGTGAGGAGCGCCCGTCGTGCGCCGAGATTTTGCGTCTCACGTGTGGCGAATGTAACTTCGGGTTGGGGTTAGCACTGTGCCGGTTCCTCGACCGTCGCGAACTGAACATCATGGTGCATCCTTCCACTGTACACTTGTGCATCTCTCGCAGGTGCACAGCCGAAAAGTGAATTTTTAACGCGCCTTTATCGCAGAAAGTCTTGAGGCAGACGTTGCACTGAACTCTCTTCTTGCCCGTGGCGGGGTTGACGAACTGGACGCCGAGGCCGAGAGGCCACGGGGCCGGCGGCGGGTCGCGCCGGTCCGGCGGGTACTCGGGCGTGCGGCGCTCGTCGCTCTTGTCGTCATCTCGCCCGCTGAAGCTGGCGCCGAGCTTACGGAAATCGAACTGAGGCGCAGGTTGACTCACTCGAGGCATCATAAAATAGTCCAAGCCAGCCGGGAGGCCGGGAACCGCACCGTACTCTTTGGGTTCCATCACGTCACTGTCATAATATGCGCGCGTAGTGCGAAGCGGGTGGCGCGCGTCGCGGCCGCTTTGCGACTGAGGACGTGCGACACAGGTGACCGCGCGCGGGCGGCAAGCGACAAAGGCCAGCGGCGCGGGGGTGTGAGGGCGGCGGGGGCGCGGGCGGGGCGCGGGGCCCGGGCCGCAGGTGGGAGGAGCGAGCGCTGGGCGGAGCGGATCGATGCGGAGGGGACACGCGACACTCGCGCGCTCCGCCACTGTAAACACTGGAGAACTAAAGCATCGCATGCCGTTACGTAACTAGGCACATACGAGTACGCCACGATTGCACATAACCATACACGAGCGATTGCATACCGACTCAGTTCCGCGTTTAATTATAGAGATGTCGACCGCTTTGCTCTTCACGAAGGAACGGACGAGAAATCTTGGAATTCATCTAACATAGCTCTGTGACGAGCTAAACAATTTATTATAACCGTAACATCACGTAATTCCGCAATTAAGTAAAAAAAATCGTTCCTGTTTTTTTTGTTTAAATTCTATGTTGAACTTCATATTCACAAAAACAAGTAAGCGCCTCTACCTGTTTGGGTGAACACAACGCAGTGCAATTAAGTCGAGAAGCGATTCTTGGAAGTTCTAGTTTGAACACTTGAATGGAGAGAGTTCAAACTTCTGTTTCCGTAGCATTTATGTTTAAATTTCAACTGAACGTGCTATTTAAAGACTAAAATAAGATTTAAAACTTGTGAGAAATTATCGATTTGTAGCCAAAATTTTAGACGTTTGATTCGAATCGATAAGTGCAGATTTTAAAAATAAATATTATTCTATATAATTTTAGATTTTTTCTAATTCGTTTTCACATAATAGGAACTAGTCCTCTTTCGTGGGCGCTTTTAAAAACATTTGATAAAAATACACTACATCACTACATCTACACTACATCTACCTAAATCATAAACAACTATCAGCAGGTCATACAATTATTATTTTTTTTATAAGACTATTCTGAGTCCTCTAGGGTTGATTCAGAGTACTCATAATAAAAGGCTTAAATAAAATAAATTTTATCTATAAAGGGTTTTCTTAGGTCTTTGGTCACTTGTTCTACATTGGCGATGACAGTGGTCATTAGGAACCCTTTGGAACACGTGAAATTACTATGAAATTCTAATTATTACCTTACAGGAAGAACATTATAAGCGACATTTGGTTTTTTGCAGGAATGGGGTTTCTATTCGATTATTAAACTTTTTGAGAACATGTTAAAAGCAACTACTAGTAAGTATTCATTTAAACTATTAGTTACATGAATAATAAGTTATTTTTTTCGAACGATATTTTCATAATACCTTTTTGATTATAGAAGAGAAAATAATTATAGTCCAGCAAAAAACACGGAATAGTCGCTTAAGGTGTTCCTCCTAAAAGGGTTTCTTAGTTGACGATGGCAGAAAGAGATCTAAACGAAACTCATCTCAACTTAAAAGATTAAGGGCCTGTTTCACAATGTAGCCACTACTTTCTTAAAATTTTAGGTTGGCTAAGCTGTCCCTCAAGACTATTGGCAGTATGAACAAAAAGATATAATATAATATCCTGTTTTCTATCGTAGTTACTCAGTTACCCACGAAACGAGACACAATAGTAAAACAATAACAGCGCGGTCTCATAGGACCGGTTGGGGATTCAAACGTTAACTTCTGTGATTCAAGAAATATGTGTCCGACAATTGGTTGTAACTTACTTATTTAATCATTAGAGATTGAAAATCCATTTGTCGTACACCGATTTCTTGAATAAGCGAAATGAAGATATTATTAATGAATATCCTGGTTTTACTTGTTAACCTCTGTAATTAAGTTAGTTTAGATCCTGGTAGGTGCTGGTGAATTAGCAAAAATGTTAGAATAGTAGGTACAGTACGGCCGTTATAAGTTGGCGAGTCTGAAGTTAGGCTCTGCGAATTTTAGCGCTTGAAAACTCGTACAAATATAAAGGTTTTAAAAAAAATAAATGCCAATATCAGTTTTTAACAGCATTAACAACTGCAAATTGCATTTTTTTTAAACCTTTGTCTTTGTACGAGTTTTCAAGCGCCGAAATTCGCAGAGCCTAACTTCACACTCGCCAACTTATAACGGCCGTACTATAAGTATGTGAGACTTACCTATAGATAACTACCTATCATGTTCCGGAATTTATGTATGTGTGAATAATACTAATGATTTCGTACAAAACGTAGAAACTGAAAGCGATATTTTCAAAACTAAACGGAAAAATAGCAACACAGAGGATTCAGTGGATCAGATACCTACTCGTAATAAGTAAGTATATAAGGAGGTAAAGATTTACCTGTTTACCATTGAATGGTAATATAGGTACGTAGGTATTTGTTACATATAGGTACATAGGTAGGTAGGTACCTCTAAATAATTTCATGCGATTATTTTCTAATTTACACTCACTATGTACTGGGCATACAAATATCGTTTAGCCATCAAATGGTGATTATTAAAAGATTTTTTTCAGTTAATTTTAATAAACACATTCGAAAACTGCTTTTATCTACCTACTGCGCCTGAGCTTTCACACTACTAACGCCATCTATATTTCTATCAACGAACTAAACACAACGTCAATAAAAAACCTCAACTTCAGATCGCGTAGGTCCATAAATCATTGTTCTATATTTAAATACGTTTTGGAGCGTGTTAAAAACATGGCGGTTATAACAAAATAACGGATTTTCTTTGTTTTTTTTTTTTGTTTGATTTTCAAGAAGTTTGTGATCTTGTTTTGATCAAATCAAACGTATTGTTTGGAATTTGACCGTCAAACTGGTTAAGCGAACGGTTTTCGGTAGTGTATTATGACTTAATAGTATTGTTTTTTAGGTAAATTAAAGAGTTGTCTCACCTCGTATTCAAAAGCAGATTCTTATCAGGTTTTTTAATTAGCATTCGAGTTATAATTGTGAATCGTTCTGTCTTATTACATACTTTAATAGTTTTTAGGGTAGTTCAGCTGGATAAACTATCAATCTAACTAGAATTTTCATTTCGGTTTCCAATTATTTCACTGTTACTCTCCTGATAATCTCCGCAGATGGGAGTTCTCAGACGGTTTCGATCTCGAGTATATGTGCGGCGTCTCTCCGCAAACCATGTCCCACCTTCCATCCTGCATCACGTGCCCTGTTACTTGTTCACGTAGGGACTTAATGACAGCATCAGTAGACGGTATTGCCGTAGCCGAATACGGGGCCAGGCAAGGAATTTCACAGGTTTTGCCATCGACAAGCTAAGAAGAAGAAGAATGAGAGACGGCTAAATATTAGAACGTTACACAAAGTTACCTACTATCTATCTAACCTCCACCACGACCCAAACGTACCTAAAGTGACTCAATTTCAACAAAATCTCCTCCGCCACGCCTCAATCGACCTCTCAATGTCCTCTCAATCTCCAATTCAAAAATATATTTAAAAATAAACTTACTAACACAGCTCCAATGGTATGTGAAGCGGGAATCGGTCCAATCCCTCTCGATCGGGAGAGATAACCGTCAGATGTGTTCCCTCGTCTGGTCGATGTCGTATCGCGCTTGCCCGATTATTCTCCATCTCGGAAACAGTTACAATCGAGTATCGTTCCGCAGTTCACGCGTAAACAGAGCTCTTTTATTGTGTGGTGTAAAGCATGAGAGACAGTGGGTCTTTTTTTTTTCTATTTAGCCTCGCACGGTTGACACTGGCCGGTATTTATGAGTCTGATAAGCGGATTCTAAATTTGAATTCCAATATGACATTTTCAATTAAGTCTTGTGCTGTGAAGAAATCAAACAATTAGAAAGCTTAAGCTCGTCAAAGGCTAGGCGCCTCTGGAAGGAGTTCCCCCTATTAACGTAAAACTTATAATAGTCAACATCTTTTTCTACTAATAGGTATCGGTAAAGTACGGAAAGAATAAGTATCACCGACTGTCTTATTAGATTGGAAACCTATAGGAGAATCTAATAAGATGACAGCCGGTAAATTCCAACTTCATTATCAAAATATCTATTTAGATCGATAAATTGACGTAACACGTCAAATAATACAATAGTTATTTGTGCAACAAGAGAGCAAAGTTGGTTTTTGCCGCGAGTGTTGATTTTGAATCCCGAGTAAGCGAAGGATTCTATATTTGAATCACGAGCGTAGCGAGTGATTCTAGGTTAGAATCCTGAGTGCCGCGAGGGATTCAAAGACACGAGATGCAAATAACTTTGGTCTCGTGTAGCACATACAACTTTTCACTTCAGCAGCGAGAACAAATAATGTAAAGGTAATAAAAAATACAACTTGGTAGGTAATATTTAAACCACACGTATATTTAAGACATCATCACTGGATTCACTTATATTTATTTATTATTATTTTAATAATATCTAGCGAACAGAAGAAGAAAACAATAAAAAATTAAAGCCCGCTATTTTTTAAAGATGCGTTCGGAAATTGCACTATTACTAAATTATTCTGTCACAATAAAGATTGTTAAAAATGGTTGCCTGTAAAGTCGTTTTTACGGGCGAAGATTTTACGTGACAACGTCTTTTTCTCGGTAGAATATTTATTGATATGAATATAATTAAATTGCACAATAGGAACAAGGAATTGAATGAAAATAAGAATTGCACAAATTTTAACTATAGAAATATATTTTGTTTACTAAAATTCTCTAGTGCTGCGCGCGCGGCAGACCGATCATAGTTGAGTGGGAGAGAGACGCAAGGCATTCGGCGGGCCTCTCTCTCGTTCGGTGACTCATCGTAACGTTACCGAGCGTTACACTTTTTCATAAGTGACTCCCAGCCGCAACCTAATTTAAGACGTTGTCACGTCAAAACTTTAAATAATTATGTAGATACATGATAAACTTCGTATTTTTTAATTCAACATCTCTTTATTTGATCATAAAAAAATATAATTCGATTATTAAGAGAAAAGTATAATAATTACATTTAAACCTTGATTTGAAATTTTATAGGTGACGTGTTTCCGAACGTTTTATTGTTGGTTTCTTTTTTGAGCAATAGGCTCAAAAAAGAAACCAACAATAAACAACGTGACGTGTCTCCGAACGTTTTATTGTTGGTTTCTTTTTTGAGCCTATTATATATGGAATTTGAAAATCGAACTTTGAATCGACTTCTTTCTATCTCTCGCTCTTTTCGTATCGAAGTGAAAGTGACAGAACAAAGTGAAGTTCAAATCTTTCGAATGTTGTGAGTAGACCCAGCACTGACTCGGCATTTAAAAAAAAAAATTAAAAAGTTACTTTGTCTCACGCTCGCAGCAAAATCGAATTTTGCTCACTGTCTTTAAACTGCAAAACATACTTGTTTGAGGTGCTGAAGTGAAAATAGATTTTAAAACTAGGTACATGTGGTTGTCATCCCACTACGCAGAAAACTGTTTTAGGAACACGTTCATTTCACAGCAAAGAAGTAATATTAATAATGAATAAATTTATTTCACACAAAATCAGCATTTGCATCATTTTTCATTCATTTGCAAATGTGGAATTCCCTACCGAAATCTGTTTTCCTGATAACTACAATTTCACTATAACCTACGGTTTTTAAGTCAAAGGGCTACTTCTAGACAAGCGGCCACATCATCGCTTGCTATCAGGTGAGATAGTGGTAAAGCGCGAGATGAACACACTAAAAAAAAATTACTGCTCTAAGAAACACGAGCACCAAAACATACTCAGATATATTATAATAATTATATTCTTCCGAAGTACAGACATTTACAGATGACTAAATAACCGCTACCATAAAGTCTACTATCGAAACCGCTGTAGTCTCATAACTTGTACCGGAGTACAGTCACCCATATTATACTCTCAGTTTCGCGGTACGTAACATAAACAAGATCTCTTTTTGTCCTAAGTGATCCGCCTCTGGTCAACGTTGATTTTTATATCGCCTTGAGAGGACTTCACACTAGGTTTGAGTCTTGATAAAAATAGTTATGGAATAAATTAAGTATAAAAATATAAACAGTATTTATAGGAAGAAATACCAGTTGTAAACAAAACATATGGGTTACTAAACTTATAGTTTAACTTTTTGAAATTATTTTTTGTCTAAAATCGAATTAAAAGTGAATGTTTATTATGATTCATTACACTGATGGCGATCTTAAGTACAGGTAGCGCCATCTGTTATAATTTTTTGGAACTAAACTTTTATACAGGAAAAGTTTTTAACCACTGCGTAAATTTTTTTTGGTGGCTCAGTGTAAGTAATAGAACACAAGTCCACTTCAAGGTTAAGCAACCCTTGCCAAGGTTAGTCTGTGGATGGGTGACCATCTTAACATAACGAGTTTTCTCCGTGCCTCAGAAGGCACACTAAGCCGTAGGTCTCGGCTGTCATTTACAGTTGTTACGGATAGTCACAAGTCAGTAAATCTGACTCCCGTCTTGCCATGAAGTACCCTGTTACCCTATTTATTGGGTCGTGGAGGTCTGATAGGCAGCCTATGCTTTCTGAGGCACGGAAGAAACTCGTTATGTTAAGATGGTCACCAATCCACAGACCAACCTTGGCAAGCGTTGCTTAACTTTGAAGATCGATCTGTGTTCTATTACTTACATTGAGCCACCAAAAAAAATGTACGCAGTGGTTAAAAACTTTTCCTGTATAGTTTGCTCAGTTTCTTTTTGTTGATGTTGACTGTCTCATTTATTGTGCTGTGATAGTAAGTTAAAGTTTTTGTAGGCATTGAATTAAATTCTTTTCATTTCATATAAATTCTTCAACACTTTGCCATAGAATAATATCATAAAATGATCTCGGCAAATTCTGTATCTGGTCCAATTTGAGGGTGATGTTAAAAAATATTCATAGCTACTATAATATTTATAAAGTATTTTCCTCAATTAATTTTACATTACAGAATTCAGCCAACTAAACACACCCAATTACACGACAGGCCAGAATAATGTACAACCCTCCTAACTCGATCCGACCGACATATTTATTTTGAAGAGCGCCGTATTTTGTTTGGATTAAAAATATTTCTGGCTACACTTGCACACGACACTGTACGAAGTATCGCCCTGTACAAAACTGGCAAACAAAATTATAGACACGTGCCGAGATACTGTATACTTTTTTGTGGCCTGTGACGCACGTAAGTCGAGTGGATCGGAATCTCGAGACGATTACACTGTATGTCATGCAGAACATCTTGAAGGTTTTAAATTCGGTAAATTTCGTTCGAAAGCTTTTATAATATTGCATTAGATACCATGCATTTTAACTTCTCCAATCAAAGATTCTACTATGGCACCTTAATTTTTCTGAATTGAGATATCATCAAATACCTTCTGTGGAGAGAGAGGGCGTGTCATACTTTTACCAACTAAACACCTGTGATCCTACAAGTAATTCTTTCGTTCCTGCAGCCCAAAACACCACAGCTTAACACTTCCTTTCCTCATCAGTTCCATCATGGAAGTATCTTCAGTAAACATGTAAGCAATACGAACACATAACACTTTCGTTGCGCTCGCGCACGGCCAGTGGGCACGGATCGCGTGCTTCATCCGACCATCCGCCACCGGAAATCATACCAAATAAATATCTGGGTTTTTTTCCATCTTCAACTACAACTAGTATCGTGTTTATTGTCATTAAATCGATGTTTCCTTCGATGTATTTATTGGGCGCGTGGAAACTGTGAAGGCTGGACCCAAAACGGTAGAACTGTCTGAAATAATGAAATGTTTTGACGTTTCCGTTGAATATGTAACTTGTGTAATTAATGATTTGGGCTGCGGGATTGTTGTAATAATTAGCGGCCTTAGATTGCAAAGGCTAACTGAAAGAACATGATTGGATTTGAGTGACGAAAAGTTTGTCACATCCTCTTGCTCCACCTTGACCAGAAATGGTTATTTGATGATTTTACACTTAAAAAAAAACCGCACCCGAAGAGTTCCGTACTATAATATTAAAATCGAGCAAAGAAATGCTGACAAAACAACGATTCTTGTATGGCAAAAATTGCCATTATTAATTTCTTAGGTAAATTTTTTAACTTTATTTAAATTTGATTAAATTTCATCTCTCCGCTGACAAATTGACGAACAGACAAACAGATGGATAGCGGAGGCAATAGTTACGACACGGGTTCGAAATCCTAAAAAGGTAACAATGATTACAGTTGCTTTGCTTTTAGGTACATTAACCTAGCATAGGCATAGCATAATCAGCCTTCTAATGTTCCCACTATTAGAACTCAGGTCACCTCTCTAGGAGAGGGAACGGGCCGTACTCAGAGTACCACGCAGACTCAGCGGGATTGTCATTGTCACATTTCTCCAGATTTTTGGTTGTAGGACATCGGTATATTCTCGCGATGCTTTCCTTCACTGTTTTGAGAGCAGTGGTGATGAAATAAATTATACAAAGTAATGTGCCTGCCTGAGTTTGAACTTGCAGCCTACAACTCTTTAGTCGGGGCTATATCCACTAGGCCATCGATATTAATTTATTTTCGTAGTCATTTTTATGTTATGTTTGTTTAAATTGGTGATGTAATCAATTGTGGTTTCTTTAGTTAACATTTTTATTTTGATTGATCACACATCAGCCATTTCGAGGCTAAGTTTCACTAAAGTCTAAGCATTACATAGTTTGATTGATGGATTGATTTATACGGCGTTATTTTTTCTTGTGGTTTGCGTTTTGCTTAAAAATGGCGGTAAAAGGACATTATAGAAGTGGGTACAAGCATTGACTTGCACAGACGAAATCATCCGGGATTCTCAGAACTGAACAAGGAAACACTAAGCATTATAATTTGCGTGTCTTTAAGCCTTCTGATGAGGCCTATTGTGAGCGATTACGTTTCAAAGTCATATGTTATCACGGGCGACATGCTCTGTGGTATGTTAGACGAGAAAATATCGCGCAGCTTCTCGAACACTGTCCAGCCGAGTCGGATTTGACGATTGACTTCTTTCTTGAATTTAGACCTACCAATTCAAACGTCTGTCCTAGGATACATGTAGGTAAGCATTGTGCCCTGCCCACTGGTTCTTAAATTTGTCGATTCTTCGGACTATGTCAGTGTCGATATATAAAGCAAACCTAAAATATACTTTTTTACCCCCCTTACGGACCATCGCTGAGAGTAGCGGAATCCTTGATAGCAAATATGCTTTCAAGGATTCCGTTACTTTGAGAGTACGATGGTCAGTTTTGTCAGTCCATTTGCAACTAACTCATCACACTCAAGCAAAATTATCATAAAAACCTCTAAAAAATCTCAACAGACGTCAATTAAAAACACGCATTATGCTAACAGCTTCATAAATTCATAATTCTAATGTAAAACATGAGTTAAAGATGGCCGCCACGCCGAAATCCGTAACACTTGACTATTAGAGCGTTGTTATCGTGTTTGGTGGCACGCGAGGGTATATCCTTGACTTGCTTGTTCGAACAAAGAATATGAGTAATCGGTGTATCATTGGTACATGATGTACGAGGTTGATTGGACTTACAAAGGGCTATAAGTGACCAGTAACTACCACAAGCTCTTAACGCAATAAAAACTGAACTGTTAAAGGAATGGAGCTATATAGGGTGTATAGCTTCAGCCTTCTTTTTTGTTCGGACATCTGACATTTTAGCTTTAGCACGTCATAGTAAGGCCCCAAATCTTTTTAAGGCATGTTCAATTTCCAATAGAACTTCACGCCAGTTCGACGACGGCTTCTGATTTAATGCAGCTTCAGTATCTGGCTACATAAAATCATGCTATACGATTCTTGGTCCCTGGGAGTCTTTTTAAATACTTAAGCTAATTAAAACTATATACGAGTATACACTAAAATATGACGTCAAAAAATTCCTACACATAGCTGTCGACTGGAAACGTTCCCAAAAGACTGGCAGCATGGCCACGTTGCACAGCAATGTGTTATCTTCAGAGTCTTGTAACAAGACGCTACTTCTTAAATAACAGTCAATGTCAGTGAAAATAGCCTGGTCCTTACACTCTTTACATTAGTCGGGGTGGCTAGCTAGTGCAATGTTTATAAGTAACTACAAACGTTTGCCTAGCATGATACTGACTGCCCAAATGAGTCTCCATTAACATAATACATCAATCTACATAGATGTACTCGTAATGTTCTTGAACACTAAACAAGCACAAACCCAAATCATACCAACGATAATTAGCAGCATTTAGCCCTCGTTCACACAACTGAAGCCCTGACAAAATCCGCTGCCAAAGGAAATAATATATCACCCAAGTATATCAGTAGATATTACGAAATCGTTGTACAAACGGTGCCAAATGAAATCGTATCCTGAGCCATCAGACCTCCAACTATAATGACAGGACAATCCGCACAACTTAACTTGAAAACTGAAAAAATGTGAAAACCAGAAACCAACTCTATATGCGAGGTGTTAAGGTTGTAATTAAGATGGGTTGTACGTGTAATTTATTAAGTAATTCGGTGCGCAGGAGTTGAGTCGTGGAGCGCCCCTGCGGATGCTACAAGTAAAAGCAATGATACATCGCGGATTTCGTCGCGTTGTTGGTTAGTTCTGCTTGGGGCTGTGGGATTGTTACCAGCTGGTAGAGGAAATAATGATGCAATTGAGTGTAATCTTCGTTGACCGTATAAGTGCTTAACTTTTATTAAGTTTACAAGTATGGTAGATATCTCTCCCATACGCACAAACCGTTTGGGATCACACTCATTACGCAAACAGCTAAGGAGCAGAATTCCCTCTGGGATCTTAAATAAAAAATGAATAGTGTAGGCGGACGGAGAGGAAGAGGGAGACCAAAGAAAAGATGGATAGATTGTGTGTGGACTGATATGAAAGAAAAGGGAGTTAGTGATAGTACGACGGGTGATATAACAGAATGGAAGAAAAAAACGTGTTGCACCGACACCAAGTAATAAGGGATATGGGCAGGAATTTACCACTACCATTACCATTATCCACTTAACCACATCAGGAGATAGTGGTTAAGTGGATAGTGGTAATCATTTTAATCAATAAACACAAAAAAATACATATCGGTCGAAATTAACCATTTGATTCTTCCTCCCCTTTCTGAACGCCTTGTCAAAAGTTACTAAGATAAAATTCGTAATGTCTTTTATGATGAGCAAATGAAATCATTTACACTGGACATTTTTCCCAGCTGAATACTCTTAAGGAAAACTTTTTATTTTGATCATCTTTGATATTTCTGAACTTTGCAAGACCATCATAAAAAGAAATCATTAAAATATGAAGCAGCTTAGATATTAATTCAAATTTTTCGGGATTGGCAATAACCATTGTTTTGCGATCGCCATGCTAAAAAGAAAAAATAAAAGTGTTGATAGAATATACAGTCATAGGTGTATAGTATAATTTAATACAGAGGATGTTATAGGCTTACGACTAATAAGTACCTAACTTGCTAATTAACATCACACTACGACCCACGAAAGCGAAATAGTAACCAAAGACGCGGGTGAAATCGCAGGGGACAGCTAGTATTTTAATAAAATGTAAATGTGCATAATGCGGGAGATTATCCGATCTACTTTGGAAACTATAAACATAACTAATATTATAGTAGACGACACTTCTACCAAAAACAATTTTTGCAAAACCTTTTGCAAAATTTACGCTCGTCCCAATAGTTTCGGTTTTGCGTTGATATGTCTGTCAGTCAGTTTCTCCTTTTACATATTATATGTATATTAACATAACTGATGTGGCTTCTGCCCAGTATTTGGCAACCTGTATGGCTCTGGTATTGAAGAAATTTAGTGTGAGCATCGACACGAAAAGAAGACTGGTAGGGCTTAGAAGAATTCATAATATTAATTTCAGATTAATCCAAGTCCCAAGTAGAACAAACCGGCGGGCAAGGCGAGGACGTATGTACACACAGAGGAAGTGATTCAGGCGAGGCCTGCTTGTTCAGCCAAGCAGTGCGGTGCTTGCGCAATAACCGCACACTCCCGCGCACCGCTGCACGCGATCCGCGCACTGTGTCCACTTGTCTTGTGGAGTTGTGGGGGATTCAGGTGACGGGTTTTATAATGAAGTTTTTTCATTTATTTCAGGTCATCATCTCAGCTGAAAGACTCGTGACTTGAGGAGCTCGTGGCTAGATAATAACAGCCGCACAGGCCGATCTTCAAGGTTAAGCAACGCTTGCCTAGGTTGGTCTGTGGATGGGTGACCATCTTAACATAACGAGTTTCCTCCGTGCCTCGGAAAACACGTTAAGCCATAGGTACCAGCTGCCATTTGTAGATCTTTGGCAGTCGGATTGTCAGAAGCCAGTAAATCTGACTCCAGTCTTGCCATGAAGTACCGTGTTACCCCAGTTAATGGGTTGTGGAGCTCAGGTAGGCAACCGTCCCTCGTAAAATACTGGTATTCAGTTAAATCCGGCTTGCCTGGAAAGCCGACTCAGCTGAAAGGCTTCCCCCAAGCGTAGCCACGATGACCGGAACGTTGCGTCTCGGATCCATCGGATTTCTGCGACTCTCACCAGATCATTGGTCCACCTTATCCACCAGGTCACCACTCCACAATCTTCCGTCCGTATCGACCATCATTCTGTTCTCCGGAGAAATATTTATATGGCTTACAGATAGTGTCCTGTTGCATGTTTGCGAACGCACCCACGTTACAGAAGTTATTCCTAGCATGAGGCAAAGCTTAAACAAACATATTTTAAAGCTATATATGAAGAATACTGAAATTAATCTGTTTGTCTTAATTATACAGATAATTATTTATACCTATCATAGTATCTTAATACTATGTCACACATTACTGTACATCAATAATTTGCAGCCCGTATACATTTTTGTTCCGATCGTGAATCCAACCTGCAACGCACAACGTACAGTTGGCGAGTCTGAAGTTAGGCTCTGCGAATTTTAGTAAAAAAATGCAATTTGCAGTGGTTTTTGCTGTTAAAAACTGTTATTAGGATTTATTTAAAAAAAAAAAATACCATGTAGTTACTCAGATACCCGCGAAACGAGACACAATAGTAAAACAATAACAGCGCGGTCTCATAGGACCGGTTGGGGATTCAAACGTTAAAAAGACTCGCCAACTTATAACGGACGACGACTGTAGCAACCAATCGATTAACCACTACCCCAACGTTATTCCAATATTCCATACCACTCTATTCTCTCATTAAAATCCCTTGTCCTGTACTTTCATGCTAAAATCCTACAAAAACCAAATTTCATATGACCAACCACAATAGGTAATTACATGTCGTATTCAGTTTTCTCCTCAACCATTTCACAATGTTGCCATCAAACTTTTAACTACGCAAAAACGAGAAACACCTCTCCATTTCTGTACATTTTCTAGTATTTTCAAACCCTCTTACTAAACACAAGTTTAGCATAATATTTCATCAATAATGCAACAAATTATCACCCTACACAATGATGGTGTTCGATGTGCCGACGGCGTGAAAATTTATGGTTTCTGCTTGTACCTTTTAAGAGGTTGTATGTCGTAAACGTTGGAGACGCGAAAATAGGTGCGGATCCAGTGGAAGCTTTGCAAGATATTATGCTAAACTGCTAGCTATTTTGTGAGAAAACCAATGAGGTTGGTGGAAAATTGACTAGATTACCTGTGTCCATGGTCATTTCTACAAGTTTTCATATTTGTAGCTTTATTTCCAATCCTTAATCACACTATATAATGTGATATTTATAAAAAGCACAAGTTTGTAAGCCTTGACGCTCAAACGGATCAAATGATTTGGAGAAAAATTGGCACATGCGATAGTTTTGATGCCAGGAGTATTTTCCCCTGGAGTAGAGTTTTATATGTGACCTAATGTTTTAGAGAATTAATAATGAACAGAAGACTGTAAGAAAATACAAAAACTGACCACCTTTCCAGCTCAAAATAACATAGGTATTAAGAAAATCCAAATTTGAACGAAATTAAACTTTGAAATAAACATCTATCGTAGCCATGAAAGACAAAGGGCACCTAGAATTACACAGGCAGATATAGTCAATAAATGTTTGACATTTTCCTAGCTCCTACCAGAGCAAAGACACACAAAAGAGAGACAAAAGCCCATCTTGCACTACACAACAACCCCCAATTTCATTAAAAGGGTGTCGTTTAGCAAAAGCTCGAGTCACTGTCATCATTTATTTTGTTGCACTTACTCGCGACATTTCGACTTTTCATTTCGAGTCGACACACTCATTAACAGAGTCGTTAACTCATTTTATTTGTGAAACCTTGGGTCTTTGACGAGAGTCTTCAATCATTCGTTGTTATGTGAATGTGAACGGCTTTTGGTTACATGGGAAAGTTTCTAGTATTATTTTAGAAATTTTTGAAGTACCTATTTATTTTATTATTTTTATGAAGATAGAGAAACAGTCCCGGACGGCTTGCTGCATTGTCGAAGTGATGGAAAAAAAAGACTGTCGACCGTGAGTGTACTCACAGTGTACTCTGTAGGTACTGCTGCTAGTTGTTACTAACGCACCACTTCGGCACCGCAGCAGGCCTTGTAATAACGCATAAATTGAAATCGCCCGAAGCCTAGCCTTGTCCCAACTATATTGGTGTCTGGGCATCGGGAGTTGCAAAGCGATCGCCGGCTACCGCACAGGCACGAGCTTATGGATTATGAGCAATAGGTAACTCGCCGTCTGGCCTTCCAGTTAAATCAAGCCCCTCATTGCCCGTGGTCCACAGTGTATACAATGCCCTGGATATCAAAAGCAATTTCCTTGAAAACCCTTTTATTATCATCTTTGTCTGCGTTTGTAGAACCTCCAACATATAGATACTTCGTCTTCTAAAAACAAATTTAAAAAAAAAACGTCGTCTAAGGGTATCCACTGACTGGAAATAAATGTTTTAATGACGAACATTATGCAAACACATTAAGGGTATCACCCTCGTTGACTATTGGATTTGAAAATGGTCTAAGTTAGAAAAGGGGAGCGGGTCATTCCAGACAAAATAATTTAATCTATTTTAAAAACAGGAGATCATTCGGCAAACATTTTCTTATTGTGGGTAACTGATTGTGCTTATCTTTCGTGCTATGCTCCCGTTAGCTGTCAATGGACAGCTTTTCAATAAAATAATAGTACAAAAAGGTAACTCAGGACAGAGAAGAGTGGAAGAATTGAAGTGAGGCCTTTGCCCTAGAGTGCGACACAATAGGCTCACAATAAAAAATTATAATTAGAACATGGTGTTAGGTAGTTTCTCTTTTGAGCCTTTTTTTTTTGTTTTTTTTTTTTCTTTATGAATTTTCAAAAGCAAAGTCAAATGATGCTTCTTGTTTTAGTCTACAAGAAGCATCATTTGACTTGAAAATTCATATTTTGTCTCTTTAAACACATTCTAATTAGCCTTCGAATCCCGTGATTAACATGTTACAGTAATGTGAGACCATGTTCATCACAATACATCCTCCTTAAACTCGCTCCCCGCTCCGCCTATAAACCCGCTTCTATCTCATCGCTTGTCCTCCCGAACATTTTTCCTTGCCATCTTGCCCACTAATGCGTTCGGAACACAGCAGTTATGACGTAATGTCTTCGAAAACGTCGTAATACCGTGACTAATCCGGATTAAGGGCATCCAGGGACGTTTAAATTAAAACGGCTAATTGATTACGGAAAAATGGTAATGGTTCTGTTTCATAGATTTGTTATTTGTTCGTTTTTTTGAGAACACCAACGGAAAAAAGTACTTAGAATTTTTGGACCCAGTAATTTGAAATCACACTCACTATCACTGAACAGCATGTGTGTAGACGTCATTTGCTAGTAACTTAGACGAAACAACATTGGCTGATCACTGAAAATGGGTATTGTCAACTCATGTAAATTAATTAATAAGTTTCCAAATAAATAAATAGGTACACACTTTTATTTTCATGATGAGCCAAATTCTGGATTTTCGATAAACAATTTTTAATAAGATAAAATATTTAAATTAACGTCAATAAAACATAACTAACCAAAAGCAAATGAAATCATTACATTAAATTTAAAAAATTACATTTAAATTAAAATTATGTAGGTAACAATTAGGTAGGTACATTAAATTAAATGATGTCAGCAAAGAGTACCTCTGCTATTAAAGCTTTATTTAAGTCAGAAGTTTATTCCGAGTTCCACAGCCCACTCTCTATTAGCCGTATTGCCTCTCCTCAAGCAAAGCAAGCCCGGCTAAAACTCTTATACAAAAGACCTTTTCCTGTTTTTACATGAAAAGGTTTTCCTTTAACATCAAGGAAAGGAAAAGAAAATACAAATGTAACTTTCAACCTTTTTATTAAGCGTTTCCTGGAAGGAACTGCGGCCCTTTTTTTCTATAAAAGCATTGTGACTGAAAGTTCCAATTCACAATTGTTACGTGACGTGTCCACAATAGCGCGACATGTCGCAACAAAACCGATCAACAAGTTGTTTAAGCCCTTGTTATGCTTGTCACCACGAAATACTGAGACACGGACCTGTAAAAGATTATAAACCTTATTTGGAAAGTTATAAAATTGAAATTCATTTAAATGAGGGTAGAAACTGAAGCCACAGACTGAAATAATGCTCAATTGAAATAAAAGTAAACAGCAGTATGACAACGATGCGTTGTTAATTTTGTTACTCTGTGACAAAATCTACCCTCCGTTTCCAAAGGGTCAAACTAGAGGGGAGCGAAAAAAAAACTTCGCCGAAAAAAATAATAATAACACAGACTTATCGCCTTTCGCAGCGGATCCGTACATAAATAATGATAAAAGGAAATTAAATCAAAGTCTTATTAGAGTATTAAAAGTTTTGTAGGCATTTTTTTAATGTCTCTCGCGGTGTTTGGGGATGCATATTTTACCCAATTTGGTAAATGGAAAATGGTGTGTTACCCACCCTGCTATTAGAGGGTTGTTTAGTTGGTTTTTTAATATTTTCTTCGGATATTAAAATGCATTTATTAATTAGAAATTATGACGTTTATTGGGGCGTTATTTTTTATAGTTTGGTTTATTGTTTGTAGAAAGGTGAAAGTCTCTTTCAAGATTTTCTCTTTTTATTGATTTGTAATTGTTGTAGATACACTGATGCTGAGAATATCTAGATGATGCATCAAATAGTGGATGCGTTTTGTTTTTTTTTCCTAGCGTGTCCTTTTTTCGAAATTGAATTTCTTGCCTGGCTCTGTCAATGTTTTGATAGAATACATACTTATTTCTCATCTGCCTTTTCCTATTTTGCTTACAGTGACTGTATGGAATAAATACTTTCTCTTCCATTCTGAATACACGGATTAACACATTACGCTCCAAATCGGGCATAATAGACAAAATTACTATATATATGTCGCAGCGTCGACTCATTCCAATTTGAATCAGCGCCATCTATCTCTCACTGAAGAACTATGTAATTAGATTCTACAGCCTTAGCTGAAAGTTTTCCAAACTGAACCTGATCTTCCAAACCTTAGTTTGGGAACGCCAAGTAAATAACTTGGGGATGGTTAGCGTGGAGTACTGGCGACACCGAGTGATTGGTCTGGCTGGAAGATAGCCGGATTTTTGACATTGACAGGTGCACGAACGTTGACAGTCAATTTTTATGGTTTTTTCTGATTAATCTAGCACTGGAGCTAGGCACGGGTGTACTGAAAGCTTGGAAACTGAAAAAGGCATTTTTGGAACCGGTCTGGCGGTCTGGATAGACAATCTCCAATACTCCATGCTAAACTTCCCGCGTTCCTAGATCTTGGATCGAGCCATATTGTGTGTAAGCAAATAAACAAAAGTGATACCGAAGACTTAGCTTTGCTTTCCTGACATATCACGACCCCTCTGATAACGAGACTCCGTTATCAGAAGTGGGATGCAACTCGAACGCCCCACGTGTGAAACGGCTTCTATCACAGCCAAGAAAATCGCAAAAACAATGTGCACGTATTTGAAAGTGACATTATAACGAAAAAATGGCGTTTTCTGCTAGAGCAGCAAAAGAAAAACTTGATGGCTACCTACCTTCGGGATTTTGACCCTGAAAAATGGCTGGCAACAGCAGACATGTGTGTGATCAATCCGGATACTCAAGGAGCGCCCCGTCTGGTGGTAATGAACGTGAAGGTCCAGACGCCAAGAGGAACCACCCAAATCGGCCCTACGCTGGACAAAAATGTTTCAACTGTGGAAAAACAGGACATAGATCAGCGCAATGCTACCTGAAGAGAGAATCAAAGGTACATGAAGAGCAATCAAGATCGACGGCTTCTGGCAGTGGCAAGAGTAACCTGAGTAAGAGGACACTACGCATCCAACAATCCTAAGAGGGATACCAAGGAGGCGAGCAGCAGCAGCGCGGCGCTTGAAAAGCGAGTTGATATGTGCCTGGTTGGCGCGCCTGCTGAATCCTTACGGCATTTTGGTGAGCAATTTGATTTTTATTATGACTCTGATGTAGAATGTTCACTTGTTATGAATCTGTCTCTTGTAAATTTGATGGTAAATGACTTAATGAAAATGTGACATTGACTGATATTGGAGTGACTTCTGTAAGGTCGACTGTACAAATTATGACTACTGTTGAGATCAATGGAATTATTTTAGAAATTCTTTTCCACGTTTTACCTGACAATTTTTGTGACATGAAATCATGCTTAGACGCGAAGTTTTATCAATATTGGTCTAGCATACGACAAACGATTTGAGAAAATACGGACAGTTCAGACATGTGACGTGAGGTTTGCCTATAATTTTAACTTTTACACGATAGACACTGACGTTCCCCCTGAAAGAAAAACTAAACTCTTTTTCGAATGTTTGAATAACTGGAGGTTACTGGACTAAGAGTAGTCAGAGATCACATGTAGAGCTCAATGATTAGTGTTTTGGATTTTCATTGGCCGTGTATATTGTGCAGGTACAACGATAGGTTAAAAAAATGTCAGAAAGTTATGTACCAGTGGAAGTAATAAGAAGTACATAGAGATCACAGTAGTGATGAGCAAGCCTAAGATGTAGGCAGTACGCGAGTAGGTTTCTCTATCGGCCGTAGTAAGGTGATCCACGGTGTTTGATGGTTCCAGAAGCTATGACGTAGCCGTGCGCGGTGCGAGTTTAGCTCTGACGGAAATTATGATCCGTGGTGATGGTAGTGAGTGATGCCCTAGGATCCACGATGTACGATACCAGTAGCTATTAGAGGCGTAGCCGAGAGAGGTGCGTGTTTAGCTCTGACGGAAGTCGGATTCGTGGTGACCTGGTTGGTGCACTTTTGAGAGAGCAACAGTGGTTGCTGTTTTGCAATGAGTGCCGTGGTGTTAGAGTGGTTTACTCGTGGCTATAGTCTCCTAAGGCTTTGAGATGAGAACAATTTAATGAACGTTGGTACATGACTGGATGACGATTTCAATGAATTCTTTTTAAATTGAGAATAATTGAGTTAAGTTTTGATTTACGATTGGCGTAGTGGTTGAGCGATTGACTCCTGCGCTATGTGATGCGGGTTCGATTCCTGCACGAAGAAGACATTTGTATGGTCTACAGATGATTCGTTCTGGGAATAGATGTGTTGTGCGTGCGAGTTGACATGTTCGTCAACACACACACGAGTTAGAGGTTCCTAGAGTTTTGGTCAGGAGTGACCGAGCGTTATGATACTGCGAGATGTATTTTGTTTCAGAGTAACACACAGGGACAGAGGTCTTGTTTGGAAGTCTCATCAGTGGTGTTCCAGCTGAGATGGTGACTATGACGATGAACACAGAGACGGACGAGACGCCTCGTCAGTGGAAGCTTTTCGGCTGACAATGAAATTATTGGACCTTAAATGTAAAGATTGTTGTAAAGATGCAAATGTAGTATGCAATTAACTCGAGTTGCATACATTGCAATGCTGTTCGTGGCTGTGAACTTAGAGTTTGTGACTTGCGTCAGCATGGCGATGTAGGTAATCAGGAAAGGTGCTGTTGTTGTTGATGGGTACCGGATGGAGGTCCCATAATTGCCGGATAGAGGCAATGTGATGTGTTGTTGTTGGGTACCGGATAGAGGTCCCATGATTGCCGGATAGAGGCAGTGTGATGTGTTGTTGTTGGGTACCGGATAGAGGTCCCATGGTTGCCGGATAGAGGCAATATGATGTGTTGATGTTGGGTACCGGATAGAGGTCCCAAGGTTGCCGGATGGAGGCAATGTGTGTGATGAGGCTGAGTACAGAATAGAGCATTGCATACTAGATTTGATCTAATAGTTGCATGAATTGGTTTAAAAGTTAATGGTTATTGAAGAGAAAGCTACGTCGCTCAGTACCTCACACGAGGACGTGTGATCATCAGGGTGGCCGTGTCGCAGCGTCGACTCATTCCAATTTGAATCAGCGCCATCTATCTCTCACTGAAGAACTATGTAATTAGATTCTACAGCCTTAGCTGAAAGTTTTCCAAACTGAACCTGATCTTCCAAACCTTAGTTTGGGAACGCCAAGTAAATAACTTGGGGATGGTTAGCGTGGAGTAGTGGCGACACCGAGTGATTGGTCTGGCTGGAAGATAGCCGGATTTTTGACATTGACAGGTGCACGAACGTTGACAGTCAATTTTTATGGTTTTTTCTGATTAATCTAGAACTGGAGCTAGGCACGGGTGTGCTGAAAGCTTGGAAACTGAAAAAGGCATTTTTGGAACCGGTCTGGCGGTCTGGATAGACAATCTCCAATACTCCATGCTAAACTTCCCGCGTTCCTAGATCTTGGATCGAGCCATCTTGTGTGTAAGCAAATAAACAAAAGTGATACCGAAGACTTAGCTTTGGATACTTGTAGTTATAGAAATAGGCAGACCTATTTCTATACGTACAAGTATCAAACCCATGCGTGCCGGAGTACACGACGCGATACATCCGGGGAGCGCCGCGCCGGTACAGACAAGACGCATGGCCGGCGCACACAGCGGCTCACACCAGGGATACTCCGCTACTACCAGAGCAGCTAGCGAACTTTAAAGGTTTATGTGTTAATGCTCATGTTTCGTGATGCTAGTGTTTTATTGAGGTTGAAAATCATCCAATTGGTTCTTTCGCTCTTAGATGGAGCGAGAGCGCTAGTCAGTACATATTTACATATTTCTTAATACATACAAATTCTAGATAAATTACTTCCAGACACAAAACAAGGGTCGTGCTCATCACACAAACCCTTGCCTTAAAACCCCCGCTATAGCGGTCAAGATTGGTTTTTCGTTTTTTTAAGCAAACCTACTGCTGTTATTGACTAGCCTGTTAGTCTAGTGCTTAGTGGCTCTGATTAGTATGCTGGGGGTCGTGAGTTCGATTCTCACCCAAGACCAAGATTTGTGAGATGAGCATGATCATTTGTTCTGTGTCTGGGTGTAATTTATCTTTAATTTGTACTTAAACCCTGATTAAATTAACACTAAAAACACACTCGTAGCACAAAACATTACCATTAACACATAAACCTTTAAAGGTCGCTAGCTGCACTGGTAGTAGCGGAGTATCCCTGGTGTGAGCCGCTGTGTGCGCCGGCCATGCGTCTTGTCTGTACCGGCGCGGCGCTCCCCGGATGTATCGCGTCGTGTACACCGGCAAGCATGGGTTTGATACTTGTACGTATAGAAACAGTGAGAGGTAGATGAAGTAGAATTGTAATGACTGACTCGCTCCAACCTCGAACAGAAGAACTTATTGGATGATTTCCAACCACAAAAAATAATATCATTAGTATACCTAACCAAAACCTCATTAAAATAATCCAAAAAAAATCTACTCGTAACACAAAACATGACCATTACCACATAAACCTTTAAAGGTCGCTAGCTGCTCTGGTAGTAGCGGAGTATCCCTGGTGTGAGCCGCTGTGTAAGCCGGCCATGCGTCTTGTCTGTACCGGCGCGGCGCTCCCCGGATGTATCGCGTCGTGTACTCCCGCAAGCATGGTCTTGATACTTGTACGTATAGATAGAAATAGGGAAAGGTAGGTGAAGTAAAATTGTAATGACTGACTCGCTCCACCCTAGAACAAAAGAACTTATTGGATGGTTTCCAACCACAAAAAAAATATCATTAGTATACGTCACCAAAACCTCATTAAAATAACATAAAAAAAAAACGCTCACAGTACGAAATATTAGCATTAACGCATAAACCTTTAAAGTTCGCTAGCTGCTCTGGTAGTAGCGGAGTATCCCTGGTGTGAGCCGCTGTGTGAGCCGGCCATGCGTCTTGTCTGTACCGGCGCGGCGCTCCCCGGATGTATCGCGTCGTGTACTCCGGCAAGCATGAGTTTGATACTTGTACGTATAGAAATAGGGAGAGGTATGTCAACACTCAGTGATAAAATAGCATTCTACTGATGAAATGATTTTTAAAATCAGTCTAGTACTTTTAGAGATTACTTTCTCCCTACAAACTTACAAATTTTCCTTTTTATGGTAATTAGTATAGCCACAAGATTTTTTGCTAAAGTTACCATGGTACTGAAATGTAGAAGGTAACGGAAAAGCTCAGGTGTGTTTTAGTCAGTACATCTCTAACTCACCCTCTCACTCCACCCTAGAGCGAAAAAACTCAACCAAAACCAACAATAACATAAAAAAACACTCGCACCACAAAACATGACCATTAACACATAAACCTTTAAAGTTCGCTAGCTGCTCTGGTAGTAGCGGAGTATCCCTGGTGTGAGCCGCTGTGTGAGCCGGCCATGCGTCTTGTCTGTACCGGCGCGGCGCTCCCCGGATGTATCGCGTCGTGTACACCGGCACGCATGGGTTTGATACTTGTATGTATAGAAATAGGTCTGCCTATTTGTATAACTACAAGTATGCTACAGGTATGTAAACCATGGTGGGATTGGTTTATCGATTTTTTAAGCTTAGCTGCAGATTTTACTGACTGGTCTGTTAGCCTAGTGGTCAGTGGCTATGACTGCTATGCTGGAGGTCGTGGGTTCAATTTCCACCACAACATAAAGGTTTGTGTTATGAGCACGACCTATGTTTTGTATTTGGGAGTGTTTAGAAATATGTATGTCCTGACTCACGCTCTCGCTCCACCCTAAAGCAAAAGAACTTATTAGATGATTTCTAACTTACAAAAAAACAAAATTATCATTAGTATAGACTTATAGAGCTCATTACAATAACACAAAAAACATACTCGTAACACAAAACATGAGCATTAACACATAAACCTTTAAAGGTCGCTAGCTGCTCTGGTAGTAGCGGAGTATCCCTGGTGTGAGCCGCTGTGTGCGCCGGCCATGCGTCTTGTCTGTACCGGCGCGGCGCTCCCCGGATGTATCGCGGCGTGTACACCGGCACGCATGGGTTTGATACTTGTACGTATAGAAATAGGTCGCTTGTCTCTATAACTACAAGTAAGTATGATAACCATGGTGGGATTGGTTTATCGTTTTTTTAAGCAAACCTACTGGTGTTATTGACTAGCCTGTTAGTCTAGTGCTTAGTGGCCCTGATTAGTATGCTGGGGGTCGTGAGTTCGATTCTCACCCAAGACCAAGGTTTTTGAGATGAGCATGATCATTGGTTCTGTATCTGGGTGTAATTTATCTTTAATTTGTACTTAAACCCAGATTAAATTAACACAAAAAAAAACTACTCGCACCACAAAACATGAGCATTAACACATAAACCTTTAAAGTTCGCTAGCTGCTCTGGTAGTAGCGGAGTATCCCTGGTGTGAGCCGCTGTGTGAGCCGGCCATGCGTCTTGTCTGTACCGGCGCGGCGCTCCCCGGATGTATCGCGGCGTGTACTCCGGCAAGCATGGGTTTGATACTTGTACGTATAGAAATAGGTCTGCCTATTTCTATACGTACAAAGTACAAGTATCAAACGTGTAACGTTGTACAGTTTTAGAAGGGTGAAAGACTAAATCAGAAATCTTTATTTGGTTCGTGTACGATGGATGATGACTTACTTACAGCCGCACTCAGATACAGTTAATGATTCATTAGAGTCTCTTAATGTCCATTAAAGTTAAGCATGGTCAAGCCTTCACTTAACTTCTAAAAGGTCTATAAAGAAATTGTCACATTGACAGTTTTACATTGTAAAACTACAGTTGGACTACAGTTCGCTTACGCCCGTATTCAATAACCTACCGCAGTTCATAGATAGATAGCAATCCCCGATAAACAGTAAAATTCTATTTATCAATCCACAACTTTTGGAGGAGCTCGTGGCTAGATAATAACAGCCGCACTGGTCGATCTTCAAGGTTAGGCAACGCTTGCCTAGGTTGGTCTGGGGATGGGTGACCATCTTAATATAACGAGTTTCCTCCGTGCTTCGGAAAGCACGTTAAGCCGTTGGTCCCGGCTGTCATTTGGAGATCTTTGGCAGTCGTTACGGATAGTCAGAAGCCAGTAAATCTGACTCCAATCTTGCCATGAAGTACCGTGTTACCCCAGTTAATGGGTTGTGGAGGTCTGGTAGGCAGCCGCTCCTCGTAAAATACTGGTATTCAGCTAAATCCGGCTTGACTGGAAGCCGACCCCAAAATAGTTGGGAAAAAGGCTAGGCAGATGATGAACTTTTGGTAGGAAATGCTATACGTCGGAAGGTTATAGGAAAGCAAGTAAAGGCAAAAGGATAGATTTGTTTATCTTTAGTAGCTGCAACTTTAGATAGATAGCTTGTTGAAAACGGGCATAACTTCTAATGTCTAATAAACTATAAAGTATCAAAACCTCTCCTCCAACTACACCACATTCAACCATTAGGGAAATCTGCGCGGCAGCGAGTGCTGTTTAATTTATACGCGGGAATATTCTTAAACTATCGGTTTTGTGGTCACTGTGGCGATTCGGCCTTTATTTATGTTCGGCCTCGGCGTTCGGCCGGCGTGGAGCCGAATTAGCGGACGCTCTCAAGGGATGTAGTACCGCTCTATTTTGTATTTGGAATTGCCAAGACATAGGTCGGTGTAGAAGTAGTTTTTATCTGATTTAAATAAAGAATTAGGATACGTATATTTATACTGTATACGCGGTGTGATTTGCTTTGAATAAAAAATAGAAATCGGTATTTTCTAGGCGGTTAATATAAAAAACTCATAAAAAATCACAACTACGCGACTCTAGTGGTATTCAGTGCTATTGGCATTGAAATTGTGATATCGACAGTTGTGCTAGCAAACAAGGACTTACGATCTTTAATAACATATTCTTTTTTTTAAGAAGAAAATCATCAAATTACTTTTCGCGCTCGGGGTAAAGCGAAAGAGGGAATATCAGACTATTACTAAATAAAATTCTCCACTGTTTCATCAGTTGCTTTTTTATGCAAGGGCTACATTCAGTAACTCCTTTGAATAATTACCAGCTCTGGTAGGCCCTGTCAATTTTGTTGACATCTGTTTGAGACGCTCGAAGAAAAGAACTCGCCTATGACCAGGGCTTCCATCTTACCAGACGACCGGAAGACGAGCCTCCCATTTCTTGCCGTCCTCCACCAAAATTAACCTGTGTTCCTTCAATTACCTTTTGCATTCCCGGTTATAACCTTATATCCTTATCAGTATAATAACATACCCTTACACTAATTTTCCAAAACGATCCGCAGGAGAAACCACACCAAAGCCTAATGCCAGGCCTTCGCAAACTCATTACGCCACCAATTTACACATTTCGGTCACAATTCATATTGGGGGTATAAAAAACCAATTTCGGGCGAAAAAAGGGCATAAAAGCCAATGTGTAACATACGAGGGCATAATATCAATTTGCCTCTCATACAATATTCATAACACACCGTAGCAAGTCATATAATTTATATGTTAGAAACAAATTCACGAACGATTTGGCCGAGGTAAGACGCGGAATATATTCACGGTACGCGGTCTGGTGGGCAGGCAGAAGCAGTATTATGCATGCGAGGTATATGCCACTCTGGGGGACAGTTACTTATGCCACGCATATCTGAATTTGTGAATATTTTTGGTAGAGGGTTGGTAAAGGATTGTAGCTTTGAGTTTTTTCGTATTTTTCAAGACCGTTAAATCTGTTGGTTAGTTTTTTGTTCTAGGCTCGCGCTTGACCAATATCTTACTTGATAGTCAGCCATGTGCTGGTCGACAATGAATAATGCTTGCCTAGAAGTAACCTATTCACTCTTGTCTTAAAGATCCTTCCTAGGTTGTAGCCATCATGAAAGAAAAACTCCACCGTAAACAGTTTTTCCTTCGTACAAAATCATTAATCAAACGACTAATTATTTTTAATTATCTTGAAAATCCCTATATCAATTCCATTTTCAATACTCTTTTGCGAAAAAGAAATTCTACCAGAAAAAGTTACAACACTGTTCGTACAACCCTATAGATTTTCACGTGGATTTTCCTGTTCATTATAATTCGCGTCAAGGTGTCACGACATATCCAGTATGTGACAACACAGAGAAATATGGAGGCAATTTTCATCTTAGAAAAGTGTTAAAAATGTATTATATGGTAGCATTACAGCCACTTTTGAGTATCTTATCCTGCTACTGAAGGTACCTGTTTTATTTGTTGCATGAAATGTTTTTTAGTTTTGTCTAAGGAATCTAGTAAAAAATAGTATTACGTAGTAGTTTTCTAACTAGGTCGTACGAGATGGGGACTATTCCCTTGGGACAATTTTCTACTTTCAGGTGGGTAAACAATAAACATCAAATAGGTCGCTTTTCACATGCAATTCTGAATACAAGCAGGTCATGCATTTTCCTTCCTACTCATCATTTCAGCTGAAAGACGTCCACTGTTGGACATAGGCCTCCCCCAAGTGTAGCCATAACGACTGGTCCTGAGCATCTCGCTTCTATTGGATTCCCACGACCCTTACCAGGTCATCGATCCACCTGGTACGTGGTCGCCACTGTAGAACTTTTCGTCCCTATTGACCATCCGTTCTGTGAACAATGTAGTTACCCACTGCCACTTTAATTTACCGATTTTTCGGGTTATGTCGGTAACCTTGGTTCTCCTTCATTTCTGATGCGATCACGCAAGGAAATTCCGAGCCCTTTTCATTACCCTTGAGGTGATTTTAAGCCGTTTGATGAAGCCATATGTCATCACTGGCAACATACACTAGTCATAGGGCCTATTTCACCACCTATGATTAAGTTTCGAGTATCTTACTTGGCAGATAATTTCATACAATTTCTATCACATTTTTGAATTTATTCAGTGAGTAGTGCCTACTCGGACATTGTGAAACAGGCCCATAGACTTTTGTCTTATCTTATCTTACTTTCCTATCAAATTAAAAGCTTTTCTACAAATTACTATCAAACTTCCAGCTTCAAATCCAAACTCGTAATTAAAATAATAATGGCGCCTATCAACGATTGAGTCTGATTGGCCGCGCCCGAGGCGAGGCTGTGATGAAGCGGACGCAAACATTGACCGCTCGGTCCTTTGACAAGGATTCTGCAAACACAAATATAATTAAGACTGGTAATGGGAACCGTGACGATTGATTTTTTTAGTCTACTGGTGATTTGAGTGAGAGGTGTTATATTTTTTTTGTGTTTTAGAGTGACTGGTAATTAGTGGCCGATACTTAAACACATGATTGCATTCATGATATCAAATAACTTTTAATAAGGGATCAATCCTGAAATCTCGTCACATGAAAAAAAATTCTTGTGACGCGATTGACTCGATTCGAGAATTGAACTGTTTTCATAGGTAAGTTGGAGGTATTGAGTTGAAATTAAAACGTTATAATTAAGTTCACGGTCCCATGAAGCTGTGCAAAAATCAAGCTTGTAAGTTGACGGGAAAAAAAGATACGCCCGTTTATGTCGTAAAAAACGTACATTTCGACACTGTCAAAGGAATCAAAATTCATAGGGTACTTCTCGTTGACCTAGAATCTTGAAATTGGGCACGAAGCATAAGTTATAATAGCACAAATATAGGGAAAAGTCTGAAAACTGAAAAAGAGAATTGGACAGTTTTCATAGGTAAGTTGGTACGGAAACATCAGTGCGCGAGTCCGACTCGCACTAGCCCGGTTTTTCTTATTTCCCTCAGTTCACATTTTCTAAGGACAAAATTAAGAGGCTCTCCTCCTTCCGCCATAAAACACAAAATAAACAACACATCTTAACTACGTCCCACTAAATTAGCAGTAAAGACTAGGTGAGGGGACCCTGGTGCTCTGAATAAACCATGTGAGGCATTCCCATGGGCCATGGGAAGGAATGAGTGGCTAATGGCCGAGCGACAAATACTCATTATAGTTTAGTTGTTTGTAGGTTTTGGTCGCTGTGTACACTGTGGTCGGTGAGGGACAAAGTTCGTGGTTTTAATGATGATTTTTAGGACAATTCATACCACCATATAACGCCGTTTAGCCAAGAGGACTTTTACTTTTAAAAACGTACATTTGTGATGTTGATGTCTTACTTATATCATTAACATAAGCATTTTTCCAGGTGCCTGAAATTGACGACTCAATGATGCCACCTGATGAACGTCATTTAAGAAATCCTTCATTAGGAAAATGGTTTCATGACGGGATACTTTTAAATGAAATCCGGTGACTTAAAATAAAAATTAATATTTGCAAATCGATTCGTAGTAGATATTGTAACTAGTTGGCTAACAAATCCACGCAAGACCTAATGGTTTTTTTAATTTTTAGACTACTCGGGGCCGATACCACTGATCCACCAGTAAAGGGGCTTAAAGTGTTATTTTCTTTCATTCATCCTTAAGATGCAGACAAAAAGGAATAAAATAAACGAGATCCCAGCAGTGTTTCAACGGCATGAAGACTTTTCCATAAATTCATAAAAAAAGCTGCTAAGCTAAAAGTGTGTATAAGGTACCATGACCTTAAGCAACAACTAAGAAAAAACGTGCTATCATAAAAAGTGTGGCTCAAGGGAGACCCTTAACAGTCTCCTCAGGGATCTGACCTAAAAGACGTTGTACAGAGAGTGTTCCAGGGTGGTTTATTAAGAGGTCACGGGGCCCATTCCAGATGCTGATGGTGGTCAGCATCATCTTCCCAAACCTTTTAGTCTTTTTCTATTTTAGGCGCCTTTTGTAGCTCTCTTCTTCTTCTCGTTTCGATGGTTTTCATTTCCTCACAGTTTTTGGGCACAGTAGGTCACCACTTTTATTGCGGCGTCAATGGCATGTTTTGGCCCTCCAAATAGGTCTTCCGATACCTAGTGCGAGTGCGGTGCTCCTGAATCGAATATGGTCCACGTTTTGGAGTGCCCATATTTTTCCCACCTTTTGAAGCTTTCTCATCATCTACCTAACCTTTTCCTAACTATATTGGGGTCGGCTTCCAGTCAAGCTGGATTTAGCTGAACACCAGTATTTTACAAGGAGCGGCTGCCTACCAGACCTCCACAACCCATTAACTAGGGTAACACGGTACTTCATGGCAAGACTGGAGTCAAATTTACTGGCTACTGACTATCCGTAACGACTACCAAAGATGTACAAATGACAGCCAGGACCAACGGATTACCGTGCGTTTTGAAGATGTACTCCCCAATAAAATAAAAAGTGTGTGTACCTGTACAGTATACAAGGCCGGGTCCTCTAGCAGTTCACACTTCTACAGTACTGTAGTGGCTGATGCGAAGTTGGGAACAACGCGGGAACACTTTCAGCCCGTAACTACATGTTCGTAATTATTTCTGGTGAGCGAGCATAATACTCCGCTGAACCAAGTAGCTTATTGACGGGGGATGGAGTTACTAAACGTGGAAACGACTTTTGGTAAATCTCCATCTATATTACTATTTTAAAGAAGAAAGATTTGTTTATTTGTGTGTTAGGATTTAACTAAAAAACTACATGACCGATTTCAAAATTCTTTTGCCATTAGAAAGCTAGGTATATCTATATCTTCACTGAGTAACATAGGCTATTTATTTTCTACTTTCATGCGGGCGCTGACTGAAGCTAGTCGAAGTATGTTTATCAGTTGGCTGAAGCTAGTCGAAGTATGTTTATCAGTTGTCAAATACCCATAGCACAAGCTGTTGAGTTTGGGACTAGATGACGTTGTGTGAAAGTTGTAGAACATTATTTTTTACTTAGCTAAATAATTAGAGACCCTATTTGAATCCTAAACTTCGAGTAGTAATATTTACGGTTACCAAATTATGGTACCCAAGGGTAAATCCATTAGGTTCCATAGTTTCATTTTTATTTTTTAGGAAAAATAATTGATTAGACATAACACTGTGCTAGTGTACACAGACACACTACCGCATTACTTCAAATGGATACCTACCGCAAAACAATATTTTGCGGAACAATTGTTACAAACACACACACAGTTATTAATCACACATCCATTGCCCTTCACAACTCGTTGCTATAGTTGGCTTACAATCGAAGCGTGTGCTCCACAGAACATATAAAGGATGTGGTGTGCTCCGATACATTTTCACGTCGCGCTAGGAAAGTGCCCCCGCTGCGTTTTAAACTAAAACTAACACGTTTGCCAAAGTTATTCGTTCACGACTACACTTTGCCCTAGTAACCAAAACTACGGAATAATCGAAGGACTGGAACAATTTGCCTGCTGCGGTTTGCCCGTCTGATTATAATTTAGGTGTCTTCAAGGCGTGAATAGGCTCTTAATAAACTAGTGTACCTCACCATTAACGATTGCATCACTGCTTACCATCAGGTGGGTTTGCAGTCAAGCACTAATTTATATCAATTTAAAAAAAAAACATTTATCATCTGATGGATGCAAGATGCAGAGGACGAGTGGTTGTGACGACACTTGGGAAAGGCCTATGTCAAGTAGTGGACGTCTTTCGGCTAAAATAATGAAGATAATGAACTATGAAAGTGGTAAAACATCTAAAACCCGAATACGATAAAAAACGACGTTAAAAAAGTATGAAACAAGATTTTCAGGATGCTGAAATAAATAAGGTTTCTGGAGAAACCAGTACAGAAGAAAAAGAAAAAACGTAGTCTTACGTTATAAAGGGTGTAAAAAGACCCTTAACGAAAACGAAAACCCTATATTCTACTCATCACTAGGATACTTTTTTTCTTCTAGACCATACCTGGGAATTCACTGGTTCTGGAGATATTGAAGGTCAAATTTTTTTTTTCGTTTTTTTTTCAAAATCGTATTCCAAGTATCATTAGTAAACTTTCTTCCGAACAAACGTTATCAAAATTATCAATTTTTCATAGTCAGTTACGCATTTGAAGTTACTAAAATGCATTGAAAACTAAACACAACGAGCGCCTCACACACACAAGCGTGCGGTCGGTTCAACGACCAAGCGCGAGCGGCCGAACGCGCAGCTGATCGGAATTATTATTAATTAATTATTTTTTAAAGATGAAAAAATAAAGTTTTTTCCCAGCAATATTTTTTGGTCCAAGTTACTTAATTACACGTACAGAATGTGTAGTTATCGGCTTTGTGATCGGTCTTTTTACACCCTGTATGTATAGGTACACTTAAATAACATGTGACTACGACTTTTCTTTTGTTCGTTTCTTGTTTTTCCAGTACCCTGAGATATGTAGAGCTACATAAGGAGAGATATGGAGGTATACCTCCATCCCTCTTTTTCGCTCGCATGCAATTTTATTTTATTATTTTTGCAGGTTGGGTGTCATCAGAATGACTTTTCCTGCATTAAAGTGGAGCGGGAGGGCACGTCAGACTATTGCTGACTAACCTCCACCCCGTTCCTTCTTTGCCTTCGTTCTGGGGTCACAAGTTTCCGTTTCGAAATCCAATCCATGGCCCCAGTAACACGGCATGGTAAGGCCCCTGAAATGTGGTATAAACCTTATGACCTAGGTATACCTTTCAGATCGGAACACAGTTTGGATGTCTTACTTACTTATCTGCAGATGTGAGGTAAGTACTTATAATATATAATATTCAAGTTATAAACATCTCAAACCATTTAAACTTAATTTCACTTCAATTTCAACGCACAATACTAACAAATAAGGAAAATAAACAAATGAACAATCTGCGAGTGCTAACAACTCAATCACCCATTCATTCATTCACTCGCCGCCATATTGAACGTATTGAATGAACGATACTATTTGCGAGCTATCGTCTGTCGATCTTCTGTCGCTGATCTACAATTATTGGCCATTTATGCAAAGTGCATCTACAATGGGTTCAAATTAATTATTGAACCCAAATTTAAATTAGTGACCTGATTCATGATCCTCACGTCGGTCGTTTGTTGTTTTGATGAAAGAATGCTAGCTGTGCTTTATAAGCACGATTATTTTCAGCACTTAACACGTTCGCGGACGCTACCACTTGAGACTGTGTACCAAAATGACACAGTAAATGTCCATACAAATTGTACGACGTATGAGTACGTAGCCTCCCATTAAAATATATTGTTTTAAAGACATCATGACACAACCGTTTTATCACGTTATCGTATAAATACGTGATGTGACGCCGCCGCACTTAATGTAGGAGCGCGGTAGGCGCGCGCGACGTATTTACACGTTGTGCGTATGTGAGTACCGTTCCCGCCCACTGTCAAAGGCACTTATTTGAAATAGTTTTAAACTTACTCTACGTGGCAGTAAAGCTTCGGGTATTTTAAATGTTGTGACACAAGATACATTCAATAGGATTTTAACTTGAACGTTCATCGGAAATGTACGTTCTGTCGTAAAGTAAAAAAAATATTTGGACGTCATTGTACGTTGTGCCATATCAAAATTTCGAACGATGACGTATAATCTCGTTCTGTCCGCGAAAGTGTTAATAATAGTAGCAACTTAAATGCAGTGTCAGTTGTCCTAGACAGAACATGTACGTGCAATTGTTTTATTCAGTCAGAAATAACCACCGATTTTTTTTACTACAAAGAGGAAATATTTGGATGTGTAAATATTGTATTTAGCAACTAGCATGCTACTGTATCACTGATTGACATAGAGTCGTGAGGAAAACTACTGGCATAAATAAATCACTGGGTTCTACTCATTAATACTGGAGACAACTACAGGTAAAATAAATAAACGCTGTACGTGCCTACATTGAAAGGGTTCAGCAAATAGACCAAGATTATCACCTCTCTCTTTTCTCACCAACGCATATAGCTGCCAGAGGCCTACTACCTGCCAGCCACATAATATCCGCGACCATTATAGAACAGTCCTTGTCAGTAATCCGTAAAACCCCCACGCAGGAGATTGAGACGTTAAGGTAACATGTGCAATACAAGTATTGTAATTTGCGAGCACCGTGTTGTTTTGTGCACTCAAATCGTTGTGCTGAGTCATCGTGAGAACGCGATCGAGAATCTAGATAGGTTTAGCGGTAAACTGGGTAATTAAAACTAGATTATTGTGTTTTATTTTTGTGGGTTGTGGAGGTCTGGTAGGCAGCCGCTCCTCGTAAAATATTGGTATTCAGCTAAATCCGGCTTGTCTGGAAGCCGATCCCAATATAGTTGGGAAAAGGCTAGGTAGATGAATTGTGTTTTATTTTTGAACTGAAGTTGACATTGCAGAACGAAAATTATGCAGCCGGAAGCCTACGCTGCTTTTCCCTTTTTTTTTCACAAAATATTTCTACTGCTTTCGGTGATAATAAATCCTATTTAGTTAAGTTTTCATTATGAATGGTTCTCATATTTTTTTTTAATGTGTAATAAGCATAATCAGCCTTATAATGGTCTCACTACTGACACTCAGGCCTCCTCTCTAGGAGAGGGAAAGGGCCGTAATCCAACTCGCGGAACGAATTTGTGGAAGTCACATTTCTTCGAATTTTTGGTTTTAGGACATGCCGGTTTCCTCATCATGTTTTCCTTCTCCGACCTGAGAGCAGTGGTAATAAAATAAATTACACAAAATAATGTGCCTGACTGGGTTCGATACCTCTGGGCCACCACTGCTCCATATGCGTAAATAGTAGGATTTAAATTTAAATAACAAACGTTTATTTTTATGAAATTCAAATTTATTTAAATACAAAAACATATTTACCAAATCTAATTTAAACTCTACACTTTGCGATAGCCTTCATTCCGTGCATTCAAATATCTTTATCTCCAAAATGAAGCTATCACGAAACCTAAACAAAAACAAACAACACTTCATTCGTTTCTAAATCATCTTTACGACAAAACTTCATTCAAGGAAACTCAATATTTACTTAGAACTCGAAAACACTTAACCCTTTCTAAACTGCGGGGGATTTTTCGACCCTCGCGTCCAAATTACCTTCACCCCTTTGAGTAGAAAGCTGTAAAATCTCGAAAAACTCCCAAAAGACGTCTCGAAGACAACATCAAGGACATAATTCATAATGAAAAAGTTAATTTTCGCGAGCGAAAACTCATTTACATATTTTTGTGTACAATGTTCAATTATTTTAGTGTGCGTTCACTCTTTCGTACTGAGCCGTAATGGCGGTCCTTTGGGTCTCGTTCGGGACACGGAACCCTTTCGCGGAATTAATTTTTCTTAGCCAATTAGTGAACGGTGTTAAGAGGATGTTCTGCTATCGGCCTGTATCTTTGTCCAACTGTTTTGTTATGGAAATTACTTTCTTGTAATATTTTATTCATAAGAGCTCTTTTTAAGTGTACCAATCAAAATAAGAACATTCCAAATGTTAAATACCTGCCGTAAACTAAACATCCATTAGTACGGTTAGTGTCATCAACTAATTATTTCTTTCTCTATGGTGTCTTAATTTGAGAGTAGTACCCAATTGAGTCTGATAACTCTACTATATTTTCTATTGAAAAGACTCGGTATTGGTTGGAAATTCCGTCATTATCTACCTAAAAGTTCTAATCTAATACAAGGTCTGACTTTTTATTATTATTATTTTTTTATTATCATTTTTATATGATTAATGTGACCGACGTTGAAGCACGCTTGCGTAGAACTAACTTATTGACTCTTGACTTAAAAGTCCCTAGGTTGTAGCTATCACTAAACACAGACTCTCCCAAAGATGATCAAGAAAAGAATACCTGAAAGAAGTAGAGACAGGGCTTTGCCCAGCAGTGGTAAAGTATAGGCTAAATAAAGAAAAAAAAACAGTCCGTTATTTGGCGATACATACTTAACATAATACTTTCCAAGGCTTTCTTAACACACTTGCCTACACCTGTTAGTACCTAATTTCCCTAACAGACTAAAATAGCGATATTTCTCCTTCACCGTGTCTATCCATTTGTCACACCCAATCATTTTAATATAGGCGCGTGCCCCAAGCCATCAGGTCACAGAATCTTCTGAGAAGAGCCAATTGCGCCCAGTGTGTAGCTATCATGGGCCATAGGACCACGTTTAATGGCCATGCATAATGTCTTACTTGTAACTGAAAATCAGTAAGTAGGTACTTGAATTTTCACGGTAAATTGAAAATGAAAGTTGGGTTGAGTAGAATTTTAAGTAGTATCTGAATTTATACATTTTTTTTCTTCAAATATAACATAAACTAGTGCTTGACTGCAATCCCACCTAATGGTAAGCAGTGATGCAATCGTTGATGATGAGGCGCACTATGAGGACCCTATTCACTCTAGTCTTGAAGATACCCAAATTATAATCGGACGGAAAGACCGCAGCAGGCAAATTCACAAAATAATATCTTTAAATGTTGTCCTACGCTAAGAATTACGCGGGGTTGCGGATGACGAGAAATGGCTAGCTCGGAGTCCAGTAACTGCCTGGACCGAGCTCAAGTAGTCGAGGGCGCGTAGTATTCCAAACCGGTAGGTGCCCAATTGACAATGCCAAAGATAGGAACAGATGGAGGAACATCATAAGGGCTAAGGCGATGAAGCAGGGAGGTCACTACCCTCAGCATTGAGGAATACGACGCAAGGAGGAGGAGGTGCCCAATAGAGCCGGTGGCTGCTACGGCCACGGGAAATTTCTGAAAAGTAAATCCAGGTATGGTTTTAGTGAGTTCAAGTTTACTGTTTTGGTGTCCAATATAGTTTATTTTATTCTATTACAAAGTGTAATTTTATTTTATCAAAATATATTTTTTACTAATAAATGTAAACAACATAGTAAAGTACCTATATTCGATACATATAACCAACATATATTTTTTAATATTTTTGTTTGGATACTTTGTCCGGTAATATCCAAAACGACTGTACCGATTTTGACTGGACTTTCTCTGGTAACCATCTGTTGTTATACAAATAACAGACTACTAACATTTCAGAATGAGAATTAGGGTTCCTCGAAAAAAAAACATCTCATAGATTGTGACAACCAAATTTCGTTTCGCTGTTTTGTGAATAAAGTCTCGGGTGCCAGCTACTTTTTAAAGAGGATTCTATTGAACATGGACACGAATTTTTGAAGCTCAGTGAAAATAGACACAAGTAACAGCACCCGAGACATCGCATACAAAAAGCTGTGAAAGGGCGCTTTTGACCCGCGCAGGCACTCTAATTGAGACCTGTCTACAACGACCCACTCAGACAGCATACAACACACAACACGTATACATTTTAATAAATATAATTATATGAAAATATATTCGGTATCTATACGACAAAATTGTTATTTTTTATATTTTTTTTCTGTTTGTTCCGGTCAATCTCCAAAACAACAGGACTTTTAATCATATCTGTTGTCAAGGATAACATAAGCTACTTTCTTTTTATAAAAAGAATTAGAGTTCCCCGCAAAAGAACTTCTTGTAAGTGTGACCAAATGTCATTGCGCAATTTTTTGGATAAAGTCTCGGACACTCGCTACTTTCCAAAGAAGATTCTTCTGAAAATGGACACGAAATTTTCAAGCACACTGCTAAAGAACCGACATCCCATACACTCTATGCAAAAACCTCTGAAAGGGCGCTTTTGACCTGGACAGGGCACTCTAATTGAGACCTGTCTACAACGACCCACTCAGACGACATTCAAGAACCAACACGTATACAATATCTATATAACAAAATTGTAATTTAAAAAAAAAATGTCTAACTGTTTGTTCTGGTTAATCTCCGAAATGACAGAACAAATTTCAACGGAACTTTCTCTGGTAACCATCTGATATCATAAATGGTAACAAAGGCTTGTTACATTTCGAAAAAATAAATAGTTCCGAGCAAACTTCTTGTATTTAATTGTGACCAAATGTCACTGTACCGTTTCAGAACACGAGTAAAGCCGCAGGAACCAGCTACTTTCCAAATAGAATTCTACTGAAAATGGACACGAAATTTTCATGCTCACTGCTAAAAAACAGACACAAGTAACAGCACCCGAGACATTCACACAAGGCTCTATGCAAAAACCTCTGAAAGGGCGCTTTTGACCCGGACAGGGCACTCTAATTGAGACCTGTCTACAACGACCCACTCAGACAGCATTCAAGAACCAACAGTATACATTTAATAAATGTATATGAAAATATATTCGATATCTATAGCAAATCTATAGTAAGCTTTTTTTAAATCTGTTTGTTCCAATCAATCTGAAAAACGACAGGAGTTACAGTAATATCTGTTATCAAGGGTAACATAAGCTACTTTATTTTTGGAAAACGAATTAGAGTTCCGTGCAAAAAAACATCACATAGTAATTATAACCAAATGTCACTGTGCTATTTTACGGATAAATTTGCGAACACCAGCTACTTTCCAAATAGAAAGCTACTGAAAATACATCAAATTTTCAAGCTCGCTGCTAAAAAACAGACACAAGTAACAGCACCCGAGACATTCACACAAGGCTCTATGCAAAAACCTCTGAAAGGGCGCTTTTGACCCGGACAGGGCACTCTAATTGAGACCTGTCTACAACGACCCACTCAGACAGCATTCAAGACCCAACACGTATACATTTTTAATAAATGTATCGCCAGTGAATGGATGCTTTTATCAAAAAGGAGCTTGCTTACATAATGTAAAAAATATACAAATTAAGTGTAGGTGGTTGAATGGGCCCCGAGCGAAAATAAATGAATGGTTGTGAGCGTTCGCAGCGGAGGGTTAAGCACACAATATTGGCGCATTGAATTGAGATGTTACTTAATAACACTGTAAGTGCTCGCCGTAAAGAGGGTTAAATTTTAATTTTTGGGTGTACTTGATTATGGTCTTTGGAGTTACTTAGCGGATCGTAAGTCATGTTCAAGTAAGTTTTGAATATTTAAAAGCGTTTTTATGTGATACTAGTTGGTGCCTGCGACTTTATATTTGCGTCAAACTCGTAAACCAGTACTTAAATTGCAATTCGTCACAATTTTAAGAAGGATCCCTAATTATTTTTATAAAATAGACACTTCACGGCATACCTACAGACGAGGATGTAATATTTTTGCAGTGTTTGGCAGCAAATGTATCGAGTCAGCCTCGGCAAACTTCATTGATTTAGTCAATACTAATTTTCAGCTCCATTTTACCGAGATCGTCACTGTTAAAATATTGCACCACATATTGCCTAGCTGTGTAGAAACTTAACATTCAAACCACACTAATTTTACATGACAATATTCACTAGATCAAATCAATTTGCGATAAAATAATTAAAACAGCCACGAAACTTCACAGCAAACAATCCTACCAAAAACTCCGATCTCTACCTTAGTCCACTATAACTTCACCCATAAAAAAATCGCCTTCACAAAAAAGGCCTGACCTGAAAAGGTTGAGCTTCAATACTTTTTCAGGCAAGTGAACAAAGGCGAGGTTAGTAAGGAGGACTCTCCCTCTCATCCCCCCTATTTCCTCCCCTTTGGGGGGTAAAGATGCGCTGTGCCTTGTCGTTTATACGTCATTATGGTTTTATATCGCTATATACCGCTTAGGGGGAACGGTGGATAAGGCTGTAAAATATTTTCGGGATAGAAGGTGGTATGCTAATTTAAGTTACCGTTTTTGTTCGGGAAAGGAGATGGGTATAGCGGATAAGATCAGAGTGTTATCATTATACTAATATTATAATGGTGAAAGTATGTTGACCGTTTTTAGTAAGAGCACTGTAAGGACTACTGTCTAGAGGAGCTCGTGGCTAGATAATAACAGCCGCACGGGTCGATCTCCAAGGTTAAGCAACGCTTGCCAAGGTTGGTCCGTGGATGGGTGACCATTTTAACATAGCGAGTTTCCTCCGTACCTCGGAAAGCACGTTAAGCCGTAGGTCCCGGCTGTCATTTGTAGATCTTTGGCAGTCGTTACGGATAGTCAGAAGCCGGTAAATCTGACTCGTCTTGCCATGATGTACCGTGTTATCCCAGTTACTGGGTTGTGTAGGTCTGGTAGGCAGCCGCTCCTCGTAAAATACTGGTATTCAACTAAATTCGGCTTGACTGGAAGCCGACCCCAATATAGTTGGGAAAAAGGCTAGGTAGATGATGATGACTGTAAAGAATACTGTCTATGGATGTGTAGCTTCACAGCTGCTACGACACGATGCTGCCACTTCGTCAACAGAGTTTCAAAGTTTCGTATGTAATAAATAATAACAAATACGCGTGTATGAAGGCTACGCGATCGTCGACAGTAGACCTAAGCTGCAGTTTACGTTTTTAGCAGCAATGGGTTTCTTCTTTCATAATTAAAAAGTATTATTTGACTGGCCTGTTGGTCAAGTGGTTAATGACCTTAACTGCTATGCCGCAAGTCTTCGGTTCGATTCCCGCGGACGGCGTATCTCGCATCCATCGGATTTCCTTGACACTCACCAGATCATCGGACCACCTTGTGGGAGGCCTTCCAATGCTGTGTCGTCCGGTACTTGGTCGCCACTCTACAACCTTTAGTCGCTATCGACCATGTCTTCTGCGAGTAAGGTACCCTGCCCACACATGACTAAACCAACATAGAACTAAACCAACATCTCTATAGTACAGACAACTGCATCGATTGGGTACCGCTCTCACATTAAAATACCTTAGAGGAGAGAGTAAACTACGTAAACAGTTGATACCTTTGTCTGTACCTCACTGTACACAAACCCAGCAGAATTAAACTTTCCATTAAGTTTCAATCCAAGTCACCACGCCTTTAAACTTTTTATCACCACTCAAGCCTCCCCCACTAAAGTAACGTTGACATAAAAAACTTTTCAGTCTGTCCCCTGATTGGTGGAAAGTGTCGCATAGGGCGTGGCCGAAGGCTTTGTCGCCGATGGGCGTGGCAGAAAGAGACATCGTCGCGTTGTCACTGCGGGGCCTGTAAAAAGCCTTCGTAGGGTGGGTATGGGATTATGTACAGGATCTTATGTGATAAGGCTTTTAGGGGTTGGATTATCTTGGACATATGGATAGTAGGAGGTCAGTGTTTTACCAACGTATACATTACGTAGAATAAAACAGACTATATTACACATTAAAATAAGTAACATACATTTTACACTTACTTACATCTACATATATGTATGTCAGCGATAATATCGCAATTGTACACATATATGTGTACAATTGCGATATTATCGCTGACAACGATATCTATGAACTTAAACTAAAAATCTAGTGGTTATCTGCAGTATACTGCTAGGAAAAATCTATGAAAATATCTGAAAGTGACTCTGTCGGTCTGTTCCGCTTTCACGGATAAACTACTGATTTGATTTTCATAAAACATTCGAAGTTAGTTTGAACTCTAACATAGGTTACTTTTTAACTGGCTTCGACTTTGCTTCTGCAATAAGCAAACGAACGAAGTCGCGAACAAAAGGCAGTATACTATGCATATATATACATTATTATACATACTCCGACTAATATTCTACGCGGACCCCGATTCAAAAAAGTCAGTTTAAAATCTGGGCAGTCATTGACACCGTGACAAACATCTCTAATCTCTATAAACAATCTTGCTCACTTCCAAACTAAGAATCAACGAAAACTAACACAAACTGATACAACTAGCCCACTTCTTAGAAACACTCCTCGGCTTTACTACGAATTCTTGACAAACTACTCGTTCATTCACTCTTCAAATTACTGATACTTCTTGATTGAAAACTTACCCGGATATAATAATATTCCACAACTTTCACACACCACCATCTCAAGGATATATGATAGAAAAATCTTTTATTTCCATATACACGCTGTGGCGACGCTTGGGGGAGGCCTGTGTCCAGCAGTGGACGTCTTTCGACTGAAATGACAATAATGATGATATAGTCTCACGCTTGACCACTATCTCTTGTGATGAAGTGATCGACGATTGAGCAAGCTTGTCTAGAAGTTACCTATTCAGTCTTGACTTAAAGACCGCTAGGTTCTGCTGTCAGGAAACACAGAATTGACACCACCACAACAATCAAACCATGACAATACTGTCATGGTGAATTACTCCAACAAATGTCAACCATATACCGATGGCGCATTTCTCTACCATCTCTATAGCATCCATAATCAAACTCCCAACCTAAATATAAGTAAAATAAACATAAAAATAGCAACATAATATCACCGCCCAAGACCGGGCGGGGTGGCTAGGGCGGGCGGGTTGCGGGGGCGGGCGGGGGAGCAAAAAGCTTCAAGTGCAGGAGGCTGTATCGATCCGCGGACGGCGACGGGCGACATGGCCGGGTCACATCGATAGGGCTGTGGGTTGGTGGCGAGCGGAGCGGGCGCGATGAGCGGTAGCGGGAAGCGGATGACTTGACGTTATTAAGGTTGAATGTATTACAAAATCAATCACTTATACTAACTAGTATTGGTTCAATTTTGTAGGCAATTCTTGCATTTATAAATACGTATCAAAGTACCCATACATATAATTTCGACGGTTGCTAAATTAAAATTATCTCCAATTTTCTGATAATTGCAGTAATATAATAATCCACAATATCATATTCCACAAAAACCAAAAAAAAATACAGATATACGTGATCTCCTTATTTTTTGTCCGTTAAATACGTAAAAGAAGATTTTAATATTAAACTCCCTTTGCAAAATGTTGACTCAACGGAACATGAAAGATTGTATAAATAAAATTATATGTAAGTAAATTGTGTGGTACTGTTGTGTAATAAGGTTACTCTGATTCGTTCTTGCACTAAAAGAAAATATACTACGGTTTTCAGTGAGTTTATTGGTTATTTTTTCCTTAAGAAGTTGTAACGTAAGTTTCTTGGAAAACTATAATCGTCATACACTTTATGTTCACTTCGATGGAAATGGAAAGCATCTGACAAATGTTTATTGTTTTTTTGCTGACTCGGCATTAATGTAGAGTCTTTTTATATCTGAATATCTTTCGATAGTTCATGACCCACGACACAGACTAAATTAACAAAATAATCACCAGTTTGAGTTTGAAGCAATTAATTTTATGAAATAGATTCAGGAAGGTTATGACGCTGACAAGTGCGAGTAATTTTTGATAAGAGAGTAATTTCGTAGGAATATATCCTACACTGAAACTGACTTAGTGTTTATTTTTTTTTTATGTTCGATGCCTTCAAGTTCTATACATCACTTTGGTGAGACTCCAGCTAAAGATCACGCACCTATCTAAAACCGCACAATAGGTACTGCGCTCAATAGTAAAGCAATCACACCCTTTGAAAATTGACCAATCTTAGAAATAATTGGGTTATCTTTTCTTTAAACTTAACACAAAACATCTCAACAAAACACCCATGGTTTAATATTAAGACTGCGCCTCAACAAACTCACCCTTAACAAAGAACAGCAATCAATTCATTCAAAAACATACACAGAACAGATTGTCACTGTGAATTTCAACGACACTAAAGATAACATAGAGTTACTGACAATTCATCATCCACCTAGCCTTTTCCCAACTATATTGGGGTCGGCTTCCAGTCAAGCCGGATTTAGCTGAATACCAGTATTTTACGAGGAGCGGCTGCCTACCAGACCTCCACAACCCATTAACTGGGATAACACGGTACTTCATGGCAAGACTGGAGTCAGATTTACTGGCTTCTAACTATCCGTAACGACTGCAAAGATCTACAAATGACAGCCGGGACCTACGGTTTAACGTGCTTTCCGAGGCACGGATTCCTCCGTGCCTCGGAAAGCTCGTTATGTTAAGATGGTCACCTATCCACAGACCAACCTTGGCAAGCATTGCTTAACCTGGAAGATCGACCTGTGCGGCTGTTACTATCTAGCCACGAACTCCTCAGTTATAAGTCAGTTATAATTGTCAGTAACTGACAATTATAACTGACTAATAATAAGAAAGACGCAGCGTTGGAAGGTCCTAGAGGCGATCGGTGGCGGTGACCTCTCGCGCCGTGTCTTGGTACAAGCCATGGACCGTAGCGAAGATGAATGGCAAACGGTCGCCTGCTTCTGCGAAGCTGTAATACTAGCAAAAGTGGTGGCCGCACGCGTGAAAGAACGGTTATCCTCACGCCCCTACCCCGGGCTCGAAATAGTCGGATTTCTCAGCTAATGAACGTAAGGGCAATTAGAAACTCAGGAGTGATTACCCACCTTAGTAAAGTTTGGGAACGCCTCACAACGAACAGCCAATAATTTAGCTCTGTCGCAAAATGACCACTTTTCAAAAATACTACAGGTAGCTAAAGGCCCCTATCTCAGAATATCCCTTTAACTTGCATTGCCATTCAAACTGATTACCTACATCTGCAAAATTTTAGCTCAATCGGTTAGGGTATTTAAATTCATTTGTGATTTAACCAAACTAAATAAAAACTATAAACGCTCAAAAGACAACAACCCAAAACAAAAAACAGCGCGTTAATTCATTCAAAACACAGACAAAAGAGGCTGTCACTCCGCGGAATAAAACTCAACGACACCAAAGGGAGTCAAAGGGAATATTAAGTAAATAAGTTTGATGGTATTAATAACTATTTTAAAAAAAGAACAGACGGTAATTTACCTCTGTCGCAAAATTACCACTTTTCAAAATTATTACAGGTAGCAAAATGTCCCTGTCTCAGAATGTCCCTTTAACTGCATTGCTATTTAAACTAATTACATGTGCAAAACTTCAACTCTATCGGTTAGGGTATTTTAATTCATTTCAGTTTAAAAAAAAATAAACTTACATAAAAAACATTGAAGATTAAGAAAAATTTGTAACAATAAGACAACAAGTCAAAAATCTCAAAAGACAACAACCCAAAACAAAGAACAAGCGTTAATTCATTCAAAACACAGACAGAAGAGGCTGTCATTCCGTGGAATAAAACTCAACGACACCAAAGGGAGCCAAAGGGAATATTAAGTAAATAAGTTAGAATAGCTAATACGCGACAGGATGTCTTCTAAATCATTCAGAGCTAGCGTTTTGTTCGCGAATGATATTAATAACTGTTTTCTTCGTCTCTTCAGCAATTACATTGTTGTCCGTATCACTGCGCGATTGGGGCATAGAGTAGTTGGAGACTTTTTTGTAGAGGCGACATTTTAAAGACTATAGGTACCTTAATTGAAAAAATTTACGAACTTATTATTATAAAACACAACCGTGAGGAACTCGAGGCTAAAGATAATATCTATTATCAGTCGGTTTATTGGTGACCATCTTAATATACCGAGATTCTTCCTTGCCTCAGAAAGCACGATACCTAGTCGTATCGTAGCCATACGGATAGTCGAAAGCCAGGAAATATGACTGCTTTGCCAAAGGGTAACTTATTACCCTATTACTGGGTTACGGATTTCAAATAGATAAACGCTCTTTGTAAAATACTGGTATTTAGCCGCATCCGGTTAGACTGCAAGCTAAACCCCAACATATTGCAGTAAAACACAAGTGTACTGTATTCAAACATAGCAAGCCAGGACGGTTTAGTCCACTAGCACGTTTGGTTTTTAATAAAATTTACTTTCAATTTCTACCACAACTTTCTACCGAGAAAAGACACAACATTTTATACCTAAAAGCCCCTCCTCAACAGACACCAACCTCCTCTACTCTATGACCCTGCCTCAAGAGAGGCTAATTTGACTCGCGACAACCGGCCGATTAAATTTTAATATTTGAAAAGCGAAGTCGGGACGCCTCGGGACTCGATGGGGCTTGTCGCTGGTTTTACGAGTACGACTGTACCTACCGGTACGACTAACTGTACGACGGTAGCTACTCTGTGCTCGCCATTACTTTTTACGCGCCTTTCTCAAATTACGCATGGAAACAGATGTAATTTTTTTTTGTAATGTTTGTTTGTTTTTGTTGTTTTCAGTTGTTTAAAGTTGGTAGGAGAAAATTGAAATAGGAATGTTAACTAATAGATCGGGGTCGATTATTTTTGAAACGGAAAAAAATATAGTATTATAATTTTGTCCCACTTTTTACCGTTAAAGAAGGCTTCTGCACTGATCTATAAAGTAAGGATATGTTCAAAATTAGATCTGTGCAGTTGTACTTAAATAAATTAGTAAGGTGGTGGCAATCATTTATTTTCTTCGACATTTTTCTAAGGTTTTTGACTTTTTTTGACAACATTAGGTACTTAACACGAGATGTGAAAGCCACAACATGAGCTAGTAAATATCTAAAAAAAAAGTTAGTATTTACTTAAAAATCATCTAATATCCATAGACGAAAGAATAAGTCCTAATCAACAACAACAAAAAAACGGAAGACACCTAATTCACTTCTAAACGATAACTTTCCAGTAACAAATATTTGGTAATATCTCGCCAATTACTCGAAGCGACGGCCAACCGTGGGGGCCCTCTCTCCGTAATAAAGAATACCAATCTGGAGGCCCCTGGGGAGGCCCTGACCTCCTCAGAAAAAGGGGTGAGGATAAAATGCACGTTCGATGGCAACGCTTTAGTATTTTTTCAATTAACTAAATAGGGTTTGTGGTTTTAGTCGATTCTTTTAGATGTGGTTGAAATGGATGCTTAGAACTGATTTGTAATAAAAAAGAAAAAGGGTTTGTTTATGGTGCTTGAGGTAAAAGGATTGTAGTGTTTTGTAAATCAGCCGACAGCGTTACTTCGGAGACTGTTCATTAAAATCTCCGCCCGTCGTCTTTACGTGGAATCATAGTCAATTTTTTATTTTTCCGTCTTATTTCTTTGTCTTTTTCGTAACCTTCACAAACTTTGAGCAAACGGATCCGCCTGGAATATGACTTAAGATGTTTTTTGGTGAGAAGTCATCTTATAACTTCTTCCACTCTCAGTGAGCAAATACTCCCCGTGTCAGATTTTTACTAATCGCCCGTTTTCAATAAGCTATCTATCTAAAGTTGCAGCTACTAAAGATAAACAAATCTATCCTTTTGCCCATACTTGCTTTCCTATAACCTACCGACGGATAGCATTGCCTACCAAAAGTTATGGATTGATGGATAGAATCTTACTGTTTATCGGGGATAGCTATCTATCTATGAACTGCGGTAGGTTATTGAAAACGGGCGTAAAACCCGAACCTTGTTCCTTCAGTAGCTGTTTTCTCCATGGCCATGGTGAATTTTTTGAATAATGTCTCCTTTTTACCTAGTAAATCATCAAATAGCTTCTCCTACTGTGGGTGGAGCAGAATGAAGTGTCAGACTATTACTAACTAAAACGCAAGTTGTTCTGTTGCTTACCCTTCGCGTTCCAAAACCGATATTAATCTTTCGAACAAGCCCGCAGACGCCATGGCCTATGTATACAGTTTACATAGGCCATAGCGTCTGCAGGCCATAAATATAATCCACTAGCATTTGCCCGCGGCTTCGCCCGCGTGAAAGTCGGGAATTAAGTAAATTCAGAAAAAAATATAGCACTCAGGATGGAAGCAGCTTTCTATCAATGTTTACATTTATGTAAACGAACCAGGATCTTTAAACAAACTTTGAAAAAACAAACTTTACCTCTTTATTATAATTATTAGTATAGATTTCAAAAGCGAACTAATTATAGTCTAATTTCGAAAGATAATGGATAGATCTTTCTGAATCAAATTTCAAATTCTAAAGACCTTTATTATAAGCCCGCTGTGTTCCACTGCAGGGCAAAGGCTTCCCTTTCATTCTGCCACTACTATTTTTTAATCTATACCTATCTCATCTCACAAGTATCAAAACTATTCAGTCCCTGCTATTGAAACCAAATTAAATGTATCTAGAATAAGTACTGCGCAAAGGATAAACTTCAAATAATAAATCAATACTTTCACTTATTCCCATTCAAAAGCGAACTCAAGAGATGATAGCTAATAACTCTTAAATATAATGTTCAGTACATTTTAGGATCCTATGGGATGCTTAGTGCGGTGTATCATGCGATACGCGTCCTCGGGCAGACAAAATAAAACATATCCTTGGGCGTAAAACAGGTAGCCAGCAATCATTTAATTTGGTCGCAACCGCAGGGATTGAGAGGTCTTGATACTTGTGAGATGAAATATAGTGAATATGGCTGTGCGAGGAGTGATATGAAAGAGAAGCGAGTTTGTGATAGCGTGACGGGTGACAGGATAGAATGGAAGAAAAAAACGTCTTGCACCGTCCCAAAATAACACAGGATAATGGCAGGAATGGCAGGGAAGACGCAGCGTCGGAAGGCCTCCCACAAGGTGGACCGACGACCTGGCGAGGGTCGCGGGAATCCGATGGATGCGAGACGCGCAGGACCGGTCGCTGTGGCGACGCTTGGGGGAGGCCTATGTCCAGCAGTGGACGTCTTTCGGCTGAGATGATGATGATGATGAATGGCAGGAATATGAAATATAGTATAAAATACTTCTTTCTTACAATGCTTTGGAGCAATCTATGTGTCTAGTAAAAATTTTCTGCTTCGACTGAAAAAATAAATAAAATTAAACTTTAGGATTTTACGAAGCGTTTTGTTTCCAATTGGCGCTATAAGCATACGTCCTGCTTATTATAGCACCAATTTGAAACAAAACGCGCGGAGGCGCAAAGGAAAACAAAATCTAATAATAACAGTAACATTGTAAGTACGAGTGTTTCAGAATTAATCGTAATTTATGCAATCTTTATGTTGCTATCCCAAGGGGGGATATCCAAACCATGCTATATTTATTTATGATTATTTTATCCTTAAAGCCTCAAAGTATCAAGCACACTCGCACTATCCCACAAAAATAACGCGAGCAACCAACAAATGGTTGTTTATTGAAATTCGGCGATTATTTTAATAGGACATCCGGTTAAAACGCGATGCGTAGAGATCATGCATTAATGGCAATACAGAGAAAACCGCCAAAATCTTCTGTATTAGAATAATAACATGTTTTTCGAAAATCTCGGCTTCGAATCTGCTGTATAATTAAGAAATTAGATGTTTTGAGTACTAATCTCGTATGCTAATGCACAGGTGGATGTGCGATACGCACTTCTGTTAATAACCAGATGATACCTACTAAGGTATTGTTTGAACTTAATGTGATCGGCGGGTATAGGACCGGCGAGTAATCGGATGTGAAGAAATTCGCCAAGCAGTGATTAGATTTGATTGATTCAAGGTTTTGATTCGTTCAGCTTTAGTTTTGTTTTTAAACGAAATTATGGTTCGTTAATTTCTAAAAAGTACTGTACCAGTTTCATTTTGTGTTATAAAAAGTTGTATGAAGCTGTTTCCTTTCTTGAAAGCTTACTACATAGTTCAGCATCATCAGTGACTAATCAGTACAAGAGATCGTTGTCCCTTTTAAACAGTTCATCTCACTAGCTTGACTTAGGCCTACTGTCCTCAGACGCGTAGCTTCATAGATGCGTATTCGTCATTATACGCCTGTCGTACGCCTACCTGAAGCTTGCATACAAAACTATGATCCTCTTTCGACGAAGCTGTGTAGTAGTAACACAACGACACAACTCTACCGCCTGCTTGACGAATACGCGTCTATAAAACTACGCATCCGTGGACAGTACGCCTTACTGAAAGACAATTTTTGAGTCTACAAAAAGAAAAACCCTTCCCAAACCACAACACTTGAGAATCCGTACATTCCTACGAGTATTTGCAAAGCGTTGAACCAAGGATTTTTCCCACCGTGCCCAATCTTCCCCAACCGGACTGGCTTCGCCCGTAGAATTCCCAAAACGCCCGAACGTGGCTGAGATCCCTCTGAGAGGGTCTTGAGACCCTTCTCCTTATATGTCACACACGAGCCGGAAGATTGTCTGGCAATTTTTCATTCAGTAGCAATGCGAAATTTGAATTTGTGTACAGTTCATTTTTTTCTTTGAGGTCTGCACTGTTTTATTAGCATTTAACCAGTGTAGTTTAGGAAGTATTGAGATTGGGAGGAGCTCGTGGCTAGATAATAACAGCCGCACAGGTCGATCTTCAAGGTTAAGCAACGCTTGCCTAGGTCTGTGGATGGGTGACCATCTTAACATAACGAGTTTTCTCCGTGCCTCGGAAAGCATGTTAAGCCGTTGGTCCCGGCTGTCATTTGGAGATCTTTGGCAGTCGTTACGGATAGTCAGAAGCCAGTAAATCTGACTCCAGTCTTGCCATGAAGTATCGTGTTACCCCAGTTAATGGGTTGTGGAGGTCTGGTAGGCAGCCGCTCCTCGTAAAACACTGGTATTCAGCTAAATCCGGCTTGACTGGAAGCCAACCCCAGTGTAGTTGGGAAAAGGCTAGGCAGATGAGTTTAGGAAGTATTGAGTTTTTAATACTGATTACTGTCATTCTGTTTTTCATTACAATGCGGATCACATTCAAATGTTTTTGCAAATAAAGAAAGATATATTCCTACTATTGCAAAAATTCAAGTCTGCCTTATCGGCAAACTTTGCTGGGTTAATCAGTACCTACTACAGCAAAATTCTTAGCTCTGTTTTACCTAGAACGCACCGTGCTTGTGTCAATGATTCCACACAAATAGTATCCAGATCCGTAAAAAAACTACACCAATTTTTGGCATAACTGTAATTAATTTCGTCATACATCTTTTTTAACAAACACACCTTCACTCCAACCAAACAAAATTCATCCCACCAAAGTTGCTATCCATCCGAACCTCTCCTGAATCCCCCAAACAGTACCCACGTATATGTCACCCGTCATTTAGATTGTCGCTTTTCATCACGCGTCGAAGGGGACCCACAGAATCCATATTGACCCTTACAGTGGCATTTTGTTCCAAGTGCCCATTATTTTTTCCTTACCATAAAGGTTATGGTAATGCCATTTGGATGGGGTTGAGGGTTGAAAGTCGTGTACAACAGATGTTTTGAGCCGTTTGCCAGTTAGCCTGGCCTTAAGATTGGTATTTGAAGGACATGTTCTGAATGGAAATGGTGGTACTATTCCGGTTTGAATGTTGGATGTGTTAAATAGTTTATTTCGTGACGGGAGAATTGGTTTTTGGCTTCTTGGTTGGGAGATGTGATTTTTAGACGTTCTTATTTTGAAAAGATTTTTGTTTATGTTTTATAAACTAGTGCTTGACTGCGATCCCACCTGATGGTAAGCAGTGATACAATAGTACATTACGATATTAGTGCGTAATGATGGTTATAACATGCGAGGCGGAATTTCAGCCCGAGCCGAAGGCGAGGGCGTAACTGAGCCGAGCATGTTATAACCAATACGCACGTATATCGTACGACGTTTTATAACACATTTGCGAAGAAACAGAAAAAAAAAAATTTAACCTTACACAATAAGTGCGCACTTATTGTGTGAGGAACATCTTAGTGTTTAGCGCCGAAGAAATCGAACGCAAATATTGTTTGGTAAAATGACAAATTGACAAAAATTACAAAAAATGACGAAAATTACTAAAAATGACTGAAATGACAAAGAGTGACAAAAAATGACAAAAAGTGTCAAAAATGACAAAAAGTAACAAAAAATGACAAAAAATCACAGAAAATCACAACAAATCACAAAAAATGACAAAAAGTAACAAAACATGACAAAAAGTGACAAAAAATGACTGAAATGACAATAAATCACAAAAAGTGACAGAAAATCACAACAAATCACAAAAAGTTACAAAAAGTACCAAAAAATGACAAAAAATTACAGAAAATCACAACAAATCACAAAAAATGACAAAAAAAATACTAAAAGTAACAAAAAATTGCAAAAAATGACAACAAATCACAAAAAAGTGACAATAAATCACAAAAAATTACAGAAAATCACAACAAATCACAAAAAGTGACAAAAAAAATACAAAAAGTAACAAAAAATGGCAAAAAATGACAAAAAATGACCACAAATCACAAAAAATGACAAAAAGTGACAAAAAGCGACTGAAATGACAATAAATCACAAAAAGTGACAAAAAATTACAAAAGTTGACAAAAAATTACAAATATCACAAAAAATGACTAAAAACCACAAATAATCACACAAAATGGCAAAAAATAACAAAAAAGACAAAAAATGATGAAAAATTACAAAAAATAACAAGAAATGATAAAACATGACAAATGATAAAATGATGAGGCTATTCAAATTTCGAACTAATCGCCGCGCGCGAAATGGCAAATAATGCTGTTATGGAATTTGTATGGACTATAACTTAATTATTTGCTTTGGTAACACACGCGTTTTTTATGACCCGCTTTACATATTTAAAACCGGTGGAATTACATCAGCTTTACGAGCAACTGTGTTAAAAAGATTATTCTGATTTTGTTTTTGTGCCATCGGGCTGCGGTTACGTTCTTTGCCTCGACAGTTTTTTGACGAAAGCCACTGTTATTGCTATTTTTCATGAGTTTCAGTGGTTAGATAGGCAAATTTCTTACAACTGAACTATGGTGATGGCTTTCCGATTGAGTTATTTATCTTTTCGCCAAACCTGTAAACATGCCACAAAAATAACATTATCAACCTTATAATGTTAAACCTCCTCTACTTTATTATGACATGAAAAGGGCCGTAATCAACTATGTGGGCCTAGTGCGAGTTGGTGGATGTCACATGCCTTCAATTTTTTTGTTCTAAGTTATGCTTGTTGCCTTTCCTTTACCGTTTTGAGAGCAGTGAAGATGAAATAAATTACACAAAGCAATGTACCTGTCTAAGTTTGAACCCACAACGCACAACACGCAAGTCGGAACCATTACCACTGGGCTGCTCCAAATCTCGATACATCTAATCAATTTCCCGATCATAAACCAGGAACTCCCAGCGGTCCTTCGCTGGCAACACAGGCGATACATTAAAAACTTTTATTTCCATATATTGGGCTGGCAACATCAGCAACATGGCAGCAAGGAGGCCACATTAGCACAACAATGCGCGCCGATCCGTCATAGCATGACTACTGAGATATTTTAATGGAGATGTACTTTTGATCAGATGCTGGACTGTTAAGGGTGGGGGATTCGATGCGGGAGATGCTTTAGAGATTTTTTATGCCATAATATTATGTTTTATGTTTGTCAATACTATGTCTTCTAACCAACTCCCCCATTATTTTCGTTGATATAGTCCGTCTAATGACAGCGCGACTTGAGAAAAACAGGTTAAATCCAAAAAAAATGTATCTGGTATTACTAACTAGGAAGAAAACCATGTCTTGACACTTCACAATTTTTTTTATTTCCTACAATTGCGGTGGAATAATGTTGCCAATTAAATTTAAAAAAACGCCAGGTCGCGCTTTCATTAGACGCACTCTAATAACTTATATGGCAGAACAATGTTTGCCGAGCCAGCTGGTTAATCTAATATAATGTCACTAGAAAATTGCAAACGCCGTAAGATTGTGAAATATCACGAAATTTGTTTTTACAAACATTCAGAGTCTGCATTTTTACAGTTACATACTCGTACATTTATTAATTCACTGCTCCTATCACCCTGAAAGCTGCCTTAATATTACCTAATACCTAATCAGCTTTCGAGTTTCTGGCCGGACTTTTTTGAGTGAAGTTCAGTGGCTGTTTAAGTTTATAAATTCACAAATGAATACCTGGTACCTATTCCTGACTCCAGTTTTGCCATGAAGTACCGTGTTACCCCAGTTAATGGGTTGTGGACGTCAGGTAGGCAGCCGCTCCTCGTAAAAATGCTGGTATTCAGCTAAATACGGCTTGACTGGAAGCCGACCCCAATATAGCTGGGAAAAGGCTAGGCAGATGATGATGAATTCCTGGTACCTATTATGATGTTAAATTGGTGTAGTCTTGTATTTCAAATGTTGACAGAACTGGCTATACTTGTGCAATGTGCAATAATTGAGACTGGCGCGATTTCGTCAAAATGGAGCTGAGAATTATTGTAGTATTGAGTACCACAGCGAAGCTTACCGAGAATACCGACCCGCCCGAATGTTAGAATGTGTTAACTCCGCTTTCTAATGGAACTCAAACCCTGGTACAGTTTTACACAGTTTTACAATGAAAAACTGTCAATGTAACAATTTCTTAATGGACTGTTTAGAAGTTAAGTGATGATTAACGTTAATGAATGTCCCTGAGTGCGGCCGAAAATAACATAAAAATGACTGAAAACTTAATGCTTTCTAAACTTGACACTAGCCAGTGTCAAGTTTAGAATGTACGCACAAACCGTGCAAAGCCAAAATAAAAAAAAACTAAAATTTCGACTTTATTTCAAAACTGGATTGACAGTTTATCTTCTTTTTTATAATGTGCCAGTTCTATAACCTCCAAAGAGGTACTGATAAAATAGTCTCTACAATTATCATCATCTAATCTACCTAGCCTTTTTCCCAACTATATTGTGGTCGACTTCCAGTCAAGCCGGATTTAGCTAGACCAGTATTTTACGAGGAGCAGCTGTCTACCAGACCTTCACTACCCATTAACTGGGGTAACACGGTTACACGGTACTTCACGGCAAGACTGGAGTCAGATTTACTGGCTTAAAATAGTCTCTACAATACTTTCACTACATTTTTTTTGACTGGTAGAGAATGCCTATGGCGTTAACCTATCAATACCCACGAAATGAGACACAATAGTAAAACAATAACAGCACGGTCCAATGAGGCCGGTCGGGGATTCATGAATTAAGGCCGCCTTTGTACATTGAGTTACATGAAGACTAAATAAATATTTTTTTTTTTTCGAAAAGTATTTTTTTCCGGATTCCTACACGTTCCCCCAGCATCAAATCCCCGCACATAAACCAGAGCACACAGACCAGCGGACTCTATCAATCACTTACGGAAACCTATCAGGGCATATCCATTATGCAAGAGATAAGTTTGTACAATAACTTGTGGTAAACTTGCAGACCCTTGGAGGAAATATACTTTTTATATCATGACATTACGTAAGAATGTTGAGTTTTTGGATGTGTGGATTTGTGGAAGTAGTAATTTAGACAGGTAGAAACTTAATTAATGTTTGAATCCCGACCGGTCCTATGAGACCGCGCTGTTATTGTTTTACTATTGTGTTTCGTTTCGCGGGTATGTGATAGATTAAATACGCGATTTTCAACTAACCATACAAATCCAAAAAGGTTCCAAAACGAAGTCTTATACCATAAAGTCCCCACGACTTTTTGGCTTGACCACTATCTCAACTGATGGTAAGTAATGATGTGGCTGCAGTTGGCCCTTGCCTAGAAGTATTAACCTATTCACTCTTGACTTAAAGGCGACAGACACGATGACTGTCCGTCTTTTCGTGAAAAATTTGAGACGCCGAAACAGATTTTTATGCGGTGTTCAAAAATATACAGAGTGATTCATGCACGTTACAATAGGAAAAAAACCAAGGTTTTCAAAGTATTGCAACAAAGCTGAGGCGAACCTTTAACTACTGCATAATTTTAACTTCCCTACATATATCAAGAAGAAGCCAGTGTTTATTCAATACTTATAAAAGTAAATGAAACCCTATAGTTATCGACATTTTCTATTACACACAAAAATATTCCCTCCAAAATCAACCCCAAAAATGCAGACTTCTATCACTGCATTACAATTAAAGCTGCCATCTTGCCACGTCATCGCGTCACGATTGTCTATGACAAATGATCTGTCACCGCGACTTCGCGAGGGAGCTCTGTCTAGAGATTGTAGACGGAATTAATGTTCTCCCTCACGCCTCGTTACAACTGGCCAGATTGGGAAGTGATGCCGTTTTGTTTTTCGAGATTTGAATTTGGAAAATGAAAAAAATAAAATAAAGGTCTAGATTATTATCTATACCTACTAAAAATCTTAATAATTACTAGAATCAATTGTTGAAATAATATCACGTCGCCTAAAGTTGGGCTAGATAAAAAGCATACTTAAATAATAAGCATTAATTCAGTGTTTCCGCGACTCCGCGAGGGAGGTCTTTCTAGAGATTGTAGACGGAATTAATGTTCTCGCTCACGCCTCGTTACTACTGGCCAGATTGGGAAGTAACGCCGTTTTGTTTTTCGAGATTTGAATTTGGAACATGACAAAAATAAATAAAGTGAGTGACCAAAATACAGGTCAAGATATTATCTATACCTACTAAAATCTTAATAAATAATATCACGTCACCTAAACTTTTCATAAATAAAATAATATTAAATAATAAGTATATTCATTAATTCAGTGTTTCCGTGGTTCCCGCGACTACGCGAGGGAGGTCTGTCTAGAGATTTTAATGTTCTCTGTTACCTACTAAAAAACTTAATAATTACTAGAATTCATTGTTAAACTAATATTACCACACCTTAAGTTTGCCTAAATACCTAATATTAAATAATAAGTAGGTATATTCATTAATTCAGTGTTTCCTTGGTTTCCGCGACTCCGCGAGGGAGGTCTGTCTAGAGATTGTAGACGGAATTAATGTTCTCCCTCACGCCTCGTTACTCCTGGCCAGATTGGGAAGTGATGCCGTTTTGGTTTTCGAGATTTGAATTTGGAATATGAAAAAAGTGACAGACCAAAAAACGGATCTACGGGATTATTATTTATACTTAAAATCTTAAAAAATTCTAGAATTAATTGTTAAAATAATATCACGTCAACTTAAGCTTGCGTAAATAATAATTAAATAACAAGTATATTCATTAATTCAGTGTTTCCGTGTTTTCCGCGACTCTGCGAGGGAGGTCTGTCTAGAGATTGTAGACGGAATTAATGTTCTCCCTCACGCCTCGTTACTACTGGCCAGATTGGGAAGTGATGCCGTTTTGTTTTTCGAGATTTGAATTTGGAATATTTTATTTTTATACTTATTAATTGATTACAATCTAGCCTAAAGCAATTTAACTGTAACTTAACAATACGGTATTGAGAATAAGATTAAAAAAAAAACCTGTGCCTTTTGCCATGATTCGCTGTATATTGAGTATTATTTAATCGATAAGAACGTTGTTTATGTTCAGGTGGTAACTCTGAGTAACTGCCTGAACTCAGAGTTTACTGTTTTATTTCGTACCCGTATCGAACTACTTATACGTTCAAGAAAAATTAAATAATGTTAAAAAATGGTCTGATAAATATTCACCATCATATATACAAGAAAAGCCATATCTGATTCTGAGGCGATAAACAGCAACAACAAACACAACATAAATGTAAATATGGCCACAAAATGACTTCCAGATGCAAATACAACCCAATAAAAGCGTTTAGGGCGTCACAATTCTAATCCGCCAAATAGCAATGCAAACTCGATAGAGGTAAAAAATTGACACCAAATGCTACAAACAAAAAGAATCGAACCGCAACATAAACAGATTCCGAAAGTCAATTTCCAAATTGCACCGAGTCGCGACTATAAAGTCAACCCTCCTTAATCCAATCACACCCCGTCCTTGTCAACGTTTTGTTTCCTCTTTTTGATAACCCACCATCGTAACAAGAACCCTAAACAAACCCCCGAATCCCCTTTACTGAAGGATTAACTTCATTGAAGAGGGACGAGGAAGGTCGAGAGAAAATGGCCGTTGAAATAAAGGAACGTTCAAAAAAGGTTGAAATTGTTTTTGAAAAGAGAACACACGAAGAAAATAATCCATTTAGTCGCGCGGCGCAAATGCCTCCGCCGTAAGGGGATGCAACACTAAAAAGATCAAAAAAAGGCATTCGTGTTCGAACCGGGATTGTATTATTTGGGCCAGTCAAAGGCGGGGCTTCGTTTAAAATGTACTTAAATTCAATTCCTATTTCCGTTTCGGGAATTTTATACTTTTTAATTTTACGCATTCGTACCGGGCGGGTTGTTTTGGTTCATTCATAGTTAACATGAGTGATCTTTTGTAGGGGCTCTCTGTGAAATTGGAGAGGGCTGTTCCAACCTTTTTGCGAGATCAAAATTGCCTCTCTCGTGTCCTAGTGTCTCTGACCGTTGTATCGTGAATACTAACTTTTTATTTTTAAACGGACAGATTCAATGGAAGCTTTCAATGTCTGTTTCGGTCGTATTGGTTTTATGAATCGCTCGTGTCAGAAAACAAATGATTGGACTAATAGAGCTTCATTATTTTTCGTCGTTACGCATTTTTTATTGGAATAAGTGCACTAAGTGCTCACTTTTCTATTTCAGTGGAAATCATTTTAATTTATATTTTCTGTAAATGGTAACTGTCCAAGTTAGTATAACGCTATCTATATAAATTTTGGCAAATGTATTTTAGGTTAGGGTAAGAGTTAGTGTATGAATTTTAATTCATTGTTTTTATTTTTCATGTTCTGTCTATGTTAATAAATGTTTCCGTTGTGGTATAAATTTTGAGATAGTAATTTGACCAAGATGTGTATAATAAGATTTTTATGAACATCTTATCCTTTACATTTAGGTACTAAAAGTAGTTACAACTAAAAGTGTTAAATTTAGCGCCACCTTGTAAGAAATGGACGCACTTTAGTCTTTCCGCCGGCTTTCACCTTTAATTTCTCTTTTTGTAATCAATCATATTGGTATATTGCTTTCCATGGATAAAAATAGATACTACGTATTTAATATTTGTTTTTGTCTATTTTAAGCTAACATTGAGTATTATAATAATCACTAAGTTCAATAAGATCATTGACTTAACAAGTTTTGAAAAGATTGACAAAAGTCATACTGTGGTAGTGTTTTATAATAAAAATATCTTACCTATCTTACCTTTTATTCTACGAAAATACAATTCGTTTTTATATTATGTTTATAGAGCACATTGCATCTTCATTTAAATGATAGCCTCTGATTAGACAGTAGACTTAAGTTTTTGAATGATATGAAATTTTTATGGTATTTATACGCACAAAAAGAAAATTTTCACAAACCAACACACATCCATCACATTCCTTTTTTCAATTATTTTCATGACAAATATGTAGCCAAAGAAAACGCCCACGATTCTCTCGTCCCGGTAACTTTCAATCCACATAACATTTGATTCAGGACTCGTTTCCCTGATCCGGTATCAGAGGAAAACACTTTAAAATCCACTCGATGTCTCCCCTCGTTGTCGGTGAAATGTGGCCGACACCGCCGTGACATACATTCTAATAGTTTTATTGGGGGATCACTAAGGGAACACCGTCTTGGTCAGACTCACAAGGATCAGTTTTTATTTTTAGTAGAAATTAGTTTGGTAAAATCATCATCATAGTCGTTTCAGACGAAAGACGTCCACTGTAAGACGTAGGTCTCCGTTAAATGTCGCCACAACGTTCCTGTTTGTTTTGCATCCATCGGTTTCCCTCACCAGGTCTTCAGACCCCTTTTAGGAGGTCTTCCAGTGCTGCGTGTTCCGGTACACGGTCGCCACTCCGAAACCTTTCAGGCCCAACGGCCATCATCTGTTCTGCGGACAAATGCACTGCCCACTACCACTTAAGTTTAACTATTCTTCAGGCTATGACAGTAACCTCAGTTCTCCTGCGGAAATCTTCACTCCTGATCGATCCCACAAGAAAACTCCAAGCATAGCCTTTTCCTTAGGTAAAATAAATGGAAAAGTGAAACCTGCAGACGCTTCCGGCTAAAATGATGATAAGAAAGAGAAGAGAAGAGTAGGAAGAGTGGTTAGGTTACTTCTGGGCTAGCGCACTCCATTGTCAACGTTGTCGCTTTCAGGTCAGTCCATCAGGTGAGATAGTGGTCAATCACGTCATGAACCTATCAAGAATAAAAAAATCATTTTACTCACTGACAATTGTGTATACAATGAAGAAACTCCTTATGTAGATACATAAAATTAAAGATGATGATGATGATGAATCTCAAGAAAAACTTGTAGAATATGAAGTCAAAATACTCTCTGTCCGACTAGCAAGTCTGAGTCAAGTCAACCCCATGACTAATCTAACGGAAACCATTCGAAAAACATCGCTTAAAGGAATTCCGCGTTCGAGAAAAATCCGGAAATTTTTCAATCGAATTTCTAAGGGCGGTCACACACGGTAGATTAGTGGCGGTCCGATCTCGATACACTTGTGTGTAGGACGTTAAATCGTGTGTAAGTTGATCTTGTGGGGGACAGGGGTCAAATGTCCAAATTGAGTAGCTTGAAGTATTTTTAAGATAGGGGATGTTTTTTTGCGGGACTTTTTGGTGTAAGTTCAGAAACTGTAAAGGTTATACTCGTACGCTAATTGCTTCTTAGTGTATATTGTAGTGTAAAATTGGTCCAGTTTTGTTTATGAAGTGACTACACAACTGGACTATCTATGTATATGTAGAATCATTGAAATAGGTGCAATCTTACGCCGAAAGTTAAGATTGCTTAAACTTTTTTTGCTCACAGCTGTAATTTGAACTATTTTATCCGTGTTTAAGTTTTTGTTTACGATAACAGAATCATAACTACTTATTATTATCTAAGTCACAAGTTTTTCGAAAGTCATATAAGTATTCCCATTAAACCCAATGTTTCATGATTCCCATTCGGTTATCCTAAATAGTAATCGATTTAATAAACCAAACTTAATTTCCGCCACCATATTCTGCAATAGATTTTCATTATCTAACAAAAAAAGCTAATGAAAAATCCAAAATCCAACATTAATTTAACGCTAACCCGAAAAATTGTCCATAAATTTATTAATATGGCGACAGCGACGCTACGGAACAAATTGCCATAAACAGGACTTTGTGTCTGCCACCTATATTAAAATAACACCAAAATATATATTTTTACCATTTTAAAATTACCGTTCAAATTGAAACAATCAATCAATCATCACCCGTATGCTAAACAGATAGAGTTCACAATTCAAAAGCGTTCTATTCCTAAACAGCATTATTAAAGTTGTAAACATTTTGGGGAGAGTCTCCCAGTTGTAGTCACGTCATCTTCGCGACAGGAGGCCAAGTTTCCCGCACCCACCCACGGGAGCATACAGCTAATATCGGGTGTACCCATCTTAGACAGGGTTTACTGTCGTTAAGTCAGTAAATAAGTTAAAATTATTGCGAATGATTCAAAATTATTGTAGGTTTATATTTAGTAAAAACGGTACCCCTTTGTTGCCGTCTGTCGGTCTGTTAAGACCCGTTTTTTCAGGAACGCGTGGAACTATAATTAACCTATCAATACCCGCGAAACGAGACACAATAGTAAGACAATAACAGCGCGGTCCTATGAGACCGGTCGGTCGGGGATTCATGAAAATATAAAATATACACTCAGGCGTCGAAGTACTCCTCCACATCGCTGTCATCTGGAAATGTGCCCAGAAGGCTGGCGGCATTGCCACGTTGTATGGCAATGCTAATTCTTTGGGCGAAGAACGAGCCAGCCCTCTGGTCCCGCAAAGTGTCGATCAGACGGCGTGAAATATCTTTAAAAAGAAAACGCGCACTCGGACCCCATGACCCAAGAGTTTCAACCCCAAACGGCTCAAAACTGTAATTACCAATAAGATTACAGTATTTGCGCCGTTTGAGGGACTCAGCAGCCGCGGCGGCAGCGCCGGCACAGCCCGCCGAACTAGGAACATGGGATGGCGCAAGGGTGTCGACGCAGGTTGCGTCCCACACCAGAGGCCTACCCACCTTCCATGGCACCAACGTCATACCGTCTGGTCTCTTCCCATCGTCACGTACCAAGCCGTTAGGTTCTAGTACAGCAGGTACCCCAGCGGTGACAAGAGCTCGACGGATAATGTCGTTGATGCTAGCGTGTCGTGCTATGCGGCCTGCGCTCCTACAGCAGGACAGGCCATGGTGTCCGAGGCTGTCGACAGCTTCGCCACAGTGGCACCGATGTGGAGCAACACAAGGGGCGCCTAAGCGTAAACAGATAGCGAGCCGAAACGAGGCGTCATCCATCATAGTGCCTACGGTGGATGACGGGAGTGCCTGAAGCCACAAACCCGACTCCCATTCCCCCACAGCCAGCAGACGCGCACGCTCAGCAGTACTTGAAGATGTATTTAATAGGTTTTTACGTACAGTACTGCAGAGCGGCACGTCCCACAGTCTCTGCGAGGATAGGTTGTCGGGCAAATCCGTGTTGGGACAAGCCATTTTCCAAGCATTCAATGCATCGGACAAGCACGGTACCTCATCATTAACCAGTGAGGAAGATAAAATATTCCTGGTTAAAGTTTCAGTACCGTGCACCGAGGAAAGGAATGCTGGTAAACTTATACTCGAAATTTTGCGGACGCCGAGGCCACCCAGCCGAATGGGAAGCGTGGCTTGCTGCCATGCTCGGTCGTCCAAAGCCACATTTAGAATCGAAGAAAGAGTATAATTTGATCGTCTTTTCTAATAATTTGATCGACTTTTTCCAAAAGTTGTGGATGTTTCCAAAGATGGGAGGAGCGGAGGGTATATGTAAATTTTGGCCCAAAACAACAGTATCGAATGAGTGTGAAAGCCGAATGCATGTTAATTTTGAAAAGTCTTTCCGAGATATCATTAAAATTTTGTATTTTCTGTTCAATGAAAGTTGGAAAAGATTCATCGAAAATTGGGGAGCCCAGGAGGTGAAGAGAATTTTTATCTGTAATTTGGATATTTGGTGCTATTGAGTCAAGCTGAGATTAATATCAAATACTCAAGTCTGCAACTTCTTGGAACAGTGAAGAAATTGATCTTCGAGTCGTTTATACCGCATAATTTAACGCTCGCAAGGAAATCAAAACTTATAGGGTACTTCCCGCTGACTGCTCCAATCCTGAAATTTAGTAAGAACAAGTAAAAAAAAATTGGAAATCGTCTGTGGTCGTAACCATGTTATTACTTTGTGACGTATCACAAAGTAATAACTTTATTTTTTTATTCAAAAAAATCTTCGAGTATTGATTTGGTTTATTAACCAGTAGGTAAGTTAGGTTTTAGTCAGGAGAGGCATGTTTCTAATTCGGTGTGTCTTTTATTTTTAAAAGATCAGTCAATTTCTACTAAGTCCATTGAAACAGTTTTCAAAGAAATTCCAAGTAAAAACGTATACTATTAAAAATTAAGACATCCACGATCACTTAGAATCTTCTTCTTAGAACTTAGATCATTTATCTCGAGCCATTTTTCAATTATTACTTTTTGTTTCATTTTTCTTTTTTTTCACCATAAACTTAATACTCAATTCTTATAAACATCTAACAAACTAGTCAAAAATCGTATTCATCCTTATTTTCCATAAATATAAAACCAGGAAAATATACAATAAAGGACTTCTTTCTTCCCCTGTCAAACGTTTGTCTGGCATCCCGCAAATGTCGTGGCTTTGCTCCAAAATGGCGAAATTTTCGCCACGTAAACTTTTAAACAGATAATATTTCATACTTTATCAAGCCTGTAGAGTAGAGACAGCTACGCTATAGATTCGTATTTTTTCGTGCCTCGAAAAGCCAGACAGTAGTTTTCATAGATAGTGAGAAGCTAGAAAATTTGACACCAGTCTTGGCAAGGGGTATCGTTGTACCCAGGTACTGGGTAGTCAGTGGACTACCTAGTAGTTGGGTAGTGACCTAAAACTAAATCGGTTGAATGTGCTGTAAAAAGGTTTATTTAAATGTCTAATCTTATTTCGAATGGAGCAGAAACAATAATATCGAAATTTTTACACAAAATAGTAAATGAAAAAAAACCTAATATAGTCCGTCTAATGAAAACGCGACCAGAGAAAAAGAGATTAAATGAAAAAACATTTGTATGTCATCAATTCATCATGTCTTGAAACTTTTCAATTTTTTTTATTTCCTACAATTGCGGCTGAATAATGTTGCCAATTATAATTAAAAAAAAAACTCCAGGTCGCGCTTTCATTAGACGCACTCTACCTAATGATAATTTTCGGGAAAAATAAAATAGCTTACACATAGCTTCTCTCCCATCACACCCTGGAGGCACAACCTAACATTAAAATAACAGAACTTTCCCAGTCTTTTGTTTGTGGCATTCTTTGCAAACGTTGTGCGCATAAATTAATTTAATTTTACATCTCTGTCGCTGCCATCTTGCTTTTTGTTTTCCTCTTTGATGAAGAATGTTTTGTCAACTTGGGATTATGGTCTTTTGATTGTTGTTTTGCATTCTTTATTTGAATTTTTGAGATTACTAAACTTGTTATTGTCTGTGGAAGTTTGAATGAATATTTTTTGATAAATTATCTGTATTAATTTTAAAAAGGAGAAAGTGACTGACTGGCTTATCAACGCACAACCGAAACTACTGGGACTAGGAATACCAAATTTTGCATACTTTTATGATGTAGGCGATGACTAAGAAAGGATTTTTTTTTTATTCAGCCCCTAAGGAAAGAAAACGAGGGATTTAAAGTTTTATTGAAAAACCTACTATCACGAGGGTGTAGCTGCTGGCAGAACTTATTAAAATTTAAATTTAAGCAAATTGGATGATTTTGTATTGTCACGTTAAATATCGTTTACGAACAGGTAAAATTGTAAACCAAATAAATACGAACCAGATTGCTAAACCCTAATTACTTGCTTAGGTTTCCATACTCAATGGTCCCTACCCCACTGTTTAGTTATAATCAGAGCCTATAAATTCGTCCTTAAAAAAACCTGATGCGTACAATACATTTTGAAATATCATCATGAATTCAGCCGAAACACGTCCACTGTTGGGGAAAGATTACCAAGATGATCCATGACCAAGAAAAATGTCACTACAACGATCGATCCTGTGCGTCTAGTTACCATCGGATTCCCGCGGCCCTCATCAAGTCAAATAGGTACCTAAAGTATTTTCAAAATTCCTTTTAATTTACTTTCGGGCTAGAAATCCGCATGAATGTCCTCCGCCCTAGTTAAGGGGTCTATCAAACTCTTACTGTCTAAAACCACCCTAACCATAACTTAAGATAACTTTATTAATCAAATTTCCGAAACGTCTATTTATTCTTTGAAAAAATCTTTTATCACAAACTTACACAATTAGTATTATTGCAAAAATGCGTCCCAACTTTATTTTACAGTCCACTCCATTTATTTTAATAATCTGTAGGTGTATTTAGTTTACTTAACTAAATTTTTACTTTACTTAATTATTTATTTTCACTTTATGCACATAAAAGTACAGAGGCGGACTTAATGCCAACTAGTTCATCATCACAAACTAATCCTTCTCGACACTATGGCGGCGTCACGTCATCCGGCGTCGCTGCGACCGCTCGCGTCATTTCCGCTTCCGGTGCAGGGCGCAGGATATAAATAAACGGAGCGTGTATCACACTTTGCGTGGAATCAATCGTGCGACTAATACGCGACGCGATTTATTTGTCTTGTGTCGTCGGTCTTGGGAGCAGCTGTCGTGGTGTGTGAAGTCATCTTTATTTTGAGAGATAAAGTGGTCTAACGTTTGGTAATTGGACTTACTTGGGTTTTTCTTAATAATTCACTAGATTACGTTTAGTTAGTTCTTTAGTATATAGTATGTATATAAAATAGACGGAGAATACTATACTGGGTGTAAGGGACAGCCCTCTACAAACTTTAAAGACTTGCTCAGTAGACGAATCTGAACCACCTCCCACAATTTTTTTTTCAGGAAACGAAAAAAAAATACACCCAGTATAAGATATTCTCGACGAATCAACAAATTCATCCACGTCGCTATCAATGGGAATAGTCATCGTCATTATCATCATCTCAGCCAAAAGACTTCCACTGCTGGGCATAGAAACCAAGGCCCACTGAAATGGGAATAGTGCGCACTATTAAATAATTATTGTAAGACTAAGCTTTCTATTCTATTTATCTTAGCTCAGATACACGTTACTAGACTCCGTCAGCGGCTTTGCCCTTACGAAAGTAGGTTTATCTATACAAACTATGGTACCCCATTTAATATCTTTAGGGGAAAAATTCCGGAAAATCCTTTCTTAGTGCTCGTTTACACCGTAAAAGGAAGCTTTTTGCAAAATTGATCTTCCCAGTCCCAGTCCCAGTAGTTTCGGCTGTGCTTTGACGCCCATATGTCAGTCAGTTTCTTCTTTTATAGATTTATAATTTTAGAGAACTAAACACCTTATTTAATCTTTCGAGTACCGGCATTAGAGATATAATAGAAAGACAATAGGTGTGCGGACGCCGCTGTCCGCTCGGGGCTCAACAGATTAAGTGCCTGTTTCATAATGTCCGAGTAGCCACTACTTTCCGGATAAATTCAAAAATGGAACAGAATTTGTATGAAATTATCTGCCAAGTAAGATATCGGAAACTTAATCATAGGTAGTGAAATAGGACCTAATGCTAAGAAAGCTAACCAAAACATCTCAATCAAAACAAAAGCGACACACCAACACCACATCTATACACCTCCTAAACAAAACACCACCTAATCAAGCAGAAGGCATCCGTCCAAAACTTTCGCCACTTTATTTCCTCGTTTGGCACAAAATGACAGACCATTCCATCACGCTGGCAAAAATACAATAAGTGTAGTTTCCTTGTCCTCTGCCCCCGGTGACCCAAGGAGGTCGTTTGGCGGCCTGGCTAATGAACCAGCCATATTGGCAGGGCGCGACCGATAGGGTGCAAGGATGTTGGGCCGCTGGATGTGGCTGGATGAGAAACTAGAATGTGTTGACGTGTTTAAAATTGCTTCCTTGGTTCAGGCAATTAAAAAATCGAATGATAATAAAATCGTGAGATGTAGTTCGGTGTTGCAGCTACATAGGTATCTATCATCTGTATTCAAAATTTGTTATACCACTAGATAGTTGATACATTTGGCACAGTGGACAGGCAATAATCGACATTTTGACTCGCAGTAAAATTACTGCGTTTTAAGATTTCCATTTAGTAAATTTTTTGACTACAAACTACGACGTTCATTTAAGTTCTCATCGACAGCTCTCATCAAAATCTTTCGATTACACATACTAGTATAATTAACATTAGCATTATCGGCCTTGTAATGTTCCCACTGCTGGGACTCGGGCCTGTCTTAGTTTAATTACTCTTTGCGTTCCAGGACCACGCTAACTTTTTCGAACAATCTCATAGCCCTAGATATTAGAGCTGAGTTCTAGAAGTATTATAGTGATTAGACAGCTAACAAGGTTGTTAGAGAGGCCCATTGTGAGCCTCTCATATCTTTCTGTTATCATATAGTTCGCAGCATACTATATTTTAATTACCTCCTAGACTAGCCACATCTAGATCCTTAACATCCCTGTCTGCGGACACGCTCGGACATTGGTTAATTACGTGCGATAGTCGGCGGCTGCTCACGAGAGAATGATTGCCGCTCTGTAACGACGCTCCCAGCATAGAACAAGACGACGGGGCTGTGAGAACAGCGGGCTTGAAGAAATTAGAGTAGAACCCTGTAAAAAAAACTGCAGGCATTTACTCGGTCTATCTTGGCGTTTTCATTGTTAAAGAACCCAGCAAATAGGGCGTACAATAATTGAAAAATCTCTTCACTGGACTCGCTAGTCAGGTCATGGGTTTTTTTAAGGTGGGAAATCATCAAATAACTTCTCCCGCATTTGGGTGGTGCGGATGATTGTATCATAGTTTTACTGACTAAAATCTCATCTGTGTCCGTCAGTTACCCTTTGTGTTCTAGGACGACAAAACTATTTTTTTTAGCAGATAGGTTTACAAAAACACTTAATCGTTAGTTTTTAGGGTTCCGTACCTCAAAAGGAAAAAACGGAACCCTTATAGGATCACTTTGTTGTCCGTCTGTCTGTCCGTCCGTCTGTCAAGACCCTTTTTCTCAGGAACGCGTGGAGGTATGAAGCTGAAATTTATATGAATTACTCAGGTCTACTGTCCCTTGAAGCTGTGATAAAATCAAACTTCTAAGCCAACGCAATCAAAAGATACAGCCGTTTATGCCGCAAATGTTCGACACTTGCAAGGGAATCAAAACCTACAGGGTGCTTCCCGTGAACTCAGAATCTTGAAATTTGGTACGAAGCAACGTCTTATAGCATAGATAAAGGAAAAAATACGAAAACCATAAATTTTTAGTTACATCACATAATATATATTTTTTTAATAATTTTAAACTTACTACCCATTTCCTCATAAACGCGTAGAGGTATTAAATTGAAATTCATACCAAATACTCAGGTCTATAATACCTTTAAGCTGTAACAAAATCAAACTTCTATGTCAACGCAATCAAAAGAAACAGCAATTTAAGCTGCATATTTTGAAACTCGCAAGTACTCGCAAGGGAATCAAAACCTAAAGGGTACTTCCAGTCGACCTAGAATCTTGAAATTTGGCACGAAGCTAGGTATTATAGCACTAACATAGGGAAAAGTCTGAAAACTGAAAATTTTTACTCACGTCACCAGAAAAAAAAAGGAAAAGTCTTCAAGACTCGATTCGAGAATGAACTGTTTTCATAGGTCAGTTGGTACGGAACCCTCAGTGCGCGAGTCCGACTCGCACTTGTTTAAACTAGATGAGGCCGGTGTTTCCCAGCTTACTATCCTGAGTCATGGTCAAATCATAATTATGAGATCCATGCAGATTAGTGCTTGAGATGGTCTTTTAAGGAAAGAACCACACAGATTAGAATAGACCTGTCTGCCTGTAGCATAATAATATGTTAGTATTCGTTATATCGAAGACATGTGACATCCCTGAGCCCGCGTGGTAGATTACGTCCCGTTCCCTCGCCTCGAGAGGAGGCCTGAGTCCCAACAGTGGAAACATTACAAGGCCACTAATGCTAACACTAATGCTAAAAATTCGTTATGTCAACATTTCCAATGTTTACGATTTCCTCAGCAACCCGCAGTTGTGCTGGCCACACGAAGGAAGCACGTACTCAGTAATGTCATTCGGCAGTCGCACAACAACTAGTTTATGGCTCATTTCGTTGTCCGCACAACATCTCACAACAGGCTTCGTTCCCACATACGCTTGTATAGAGTTACACATACATGTGGGCTTCTGATAGTTATCGTGATTATATGACAATAAGAGGGAAGATTTTGTTTGAGGAAGAATGAGCTCGAAACTATGTATATTATAAGATCTTATAAGCTATATACATCGTGTGTTAGAAACTCAGACATCGACGCACAAAGGATTTCCATGGTTCCAGTAGTTACATGATTCTGGACCCCCCAGTGGTGGATTTTTCGTCGGCTATATTTTACGTTTTTGTTAATTTTAATATCTACTTTTCTTAATTTAAACTGTATGTAATCGTTATTCTAGTCAACCCCGATGTATAGTTCTAAAGAAAAAACATAACATAGAAAAACTTATTTGTAAAGAGCTTTTTACTTGTGCGTAAATTTTATGGTAATAAATGAAAAGATAAACTCTGGGTACCGCAATTTCTTTTAGATATTGCGAATCGGAAAAGTCTAGTTAAAATTCAATAACGCTTCTTCTTTTTGTTTTAGACCTATAAATATAAATACCCTACAGATAAATAGCCAATTTAAAAAAAAATAAATAAAGTGTCATTCATAAACACTCCATGAAAACAAAATGACAGATACACCGCCCAAACAATTACGCCACAAAAGCACGTCAAAATTAAATTAAAAACGCTCCACCATCAATAACAGCGAACAATTAACTGAACAAAATATTCGTACATCAATCTAAAAGATCATTAAACTGAATTCTACCGAAACTCATATGTCTCCCTGGGGCAGGTATGGGGAACAGGCAGTACCCTCGGTGTGGCTCGATGCAACGAACAAGTGACAAACTCATAAACATTTGTCACTGAACGGACTGTCCGAGTAATTGCGATCCAGCTACACACCCACCAGAATCTAAAGACCTTTCATTCCATACCAATCAACCCCTCTTTTCACCATTTCTAAGGTGGCAAAGAGAGGTGGGTAGGTCAGTAGAAACTGGTAGTCGCATTACTTATTGGTGCCCCGAAACGTTTAACCGATCCCGTTCTAAATTTGAACAAATAATTTACGTTCGGTCACTCTTGACACCGCTTTAAAATAAGGTTAGCAGTAAAATGGATGGCGAGAGAAACGCATTGGAACCTAAGGCTTAGATAACGAGCGGATTTTAGTAAATGTTTGTATGTAAATCCTGTTCAATTATAAGTTGCATTGCTTTCACTTGGTAAAAGCAAATTAATGTTTGTTTACGTATTTTGTATCTTTCGTCCTCTGACATAATTTTAGCTCTCTTGTTCTAAGTAACTTTCTCCACTAGACTCAATTAAAAAACCCGTTAATTTTTATTTCTAGGGTTTTTTTCCATTAGTTCTCACTGAATATACCTATAGAGGAATGGAGGAAATTAATTTATTTTAAACAACACTATAGCGTATGTTTCTTCTTTAATAAACGTCTAAAATTTAGTCATTAAAAACCAAAAAACCATATTAAAAATCCCAAAATTCAAATTTATCTAAACTTTATTCAATGACCAATTTTTATGTTTGAGCATCAGCCCTACAAAGTCGATGAATAATTTGGAGTGTGTCCCGCGACCGTGGCTGCGCTCATTATTGATGTGGACCTCGTCACAGCATCCCGTACATACACACAAGCGCCAACATGAATGAAAAGAGCAGTAGGATCAATTCATTCAATAACATGTATTTTATAATTATGTGTCTAGAATGAGGAGTGTGTGGAATAAGTGAGGAGCTCGTGGCTAGATGATAACAGCCGCACGGGTCGATCTTCAAGGTTAAGCAATGCTTGCCAAGGTTGATCTGTGAATGAGTGACCATCTTAACATAACGAGTTTCCTCCGTGCCTCGGAAAGCACGTTAAGCCGTTGGTCCCGGCTGTCATTTGTAGATCTTTGGCAGTCGTTACGGATAGTCAGAAGCCAGTAAATCTGACTCCAGTCTTGCCATGAAGTACCGTGTTACCCCAGTTAATGGGTTGTAGAGATCTGGTAGGCAGCCGCTCCTCGTAAAATACTGTTATTCAGCTAATCCGGCTAGACTGGAAGCCGACCCCAATATTGTTAAGAAAAGGCTAGGCAGATGATGACTATTTTTAAAATAGTATCCGGCTCGAAGTACTACTTTTAGATAGCAGATGGCGGATGTTGTGGAAGTGTGAGACTTCTGCCTCTACCTGTACCCTTTCCATTTTACATCGCCTAACTAAACTAAAAAAATAATAGCAACATAAAAGTTTTGTAACATAATGTGACCGCCATAATCTGATAATACCTATAATTTCCGCTCATAAGGGTCGTTATGGGTGAATTTAAATAATTTTTCCTTAGTATACTTACAACATGGAATGTTTTGTTTCAAAAATCGTAACATGGGTAGAGGCATAAAAAATACTAAAATGACTTTAGGATCTTTTTGATGTGAACAGGAGCATTCGATCGATTTTCGAAGGGGCTGAAAGGTTCTGGTATCGGAAGACGCAATGTTCTAAGTCCTGTCATAAGGTGGACCGACGTGACGAGCTGGTGAGGATCGCGGGAATCAGCTGCGAGACTCACAGGACCGGTCATTGTGGCAGCACTTGGAGGAGGCCTATGCCCAGCTGTGGACGCCTTTTGGCTGATGAAAAGCATTCGTTATTATTCTTGATTTTACTTCCTATGGGCAGAAGAAGAAAATAATTGTCTAGTTTAACTAGACAAGAGCATTCTTTTCTTTTAGTACTAACTAGCACTGAAAGAATTTGGTGTAGTCGGATAGTATATGCATTCGCTTATTTAGTATCAAATTATAAACTAACTGCTGTAAAACAAAGCATTTTAATTTAGTAGAAATAAACTGAAGGGCAAATTATACATTTTCTTTGAACGAATTGCTCTACATGTCAGACAAATTTCAAATACACGATGACCTTATGTATAATGACTAATGACTTAGTTTATGTGACAGACAGAGACACAAATGACCAATCAAAGCTCGTTTTCCACACATTTGACACCACTAAAAGGCAATTTAATCACAACAAAACTACCAAAAGGATATCATAGCCAACAAAAACAAACCGACCTAAAGATTGCCACGTCCGAATCTCAGCTTGGGTTGCCATTGCCGAGATAATTAATGTGAAGACGTCGTTACGTGTCTCGTGGCTAGCCCCTCCCCCTCGCTTCACCCCCTCAGACCCCCTGGGAGACCCCACTGACCACAACGTCGTACCAGGAGTTCATAACATTAACTAGAGAGCTAATTATAAATGGCATGGTCTGTGTGTTCTAACTAGATTCTGGAACGACAGATTTCAAAATTCGAATTAGTTTTTTTTTTCAGCAGGCAATCTCGTACAAGTACAGATGTCTAGGAACAGAGAAACGGTTTCTGTGTATTCTAACCATATTCTAGAACGACAGATTTCAAAAATCGAATAACTTCTTTTTTCAGCACGCATTCTCGTACGAGCTTAGGAATCTTGGAAATGAGAAACGATCATTTTTAAAGGTAAAAAAAAAATACACTACTTATCCTTTATACTTAGATAATAAAACAATAATTAACCTTCATGACCAAATACTGATTTTACCTTTGAAATTACCGTTTTATGAAAAGCGTCACTATGAGCTTTAATTATTTCGGAATGTCTTGGAATCATAAGTACGAATAAACGTTATAGTGGTATTCCTTTTTCAAAATTATTTTTTAACTTTTTCTGCCAGAATATCTCAATAAAAACTTATTATCACAGAACAGAAACCAATTTGAAATGATTTTTGGAACTTAAAACAGAGTTCCATAACCCTAACCACAACTATATTCAGGACCATTTTCATTGTACAACATAAATACTAACTTAACTTGCTCTGCAAGTGACAACACAGCCGCCATTTTCCAAGCTCAGAAAAACTTCCAAAACAAACGGTAATTAGAAACTAAACGGAAAAAGATCACGCTACACTGTCCTGCCTACCCCCATGCGTGTACGTGGGACCTCTCAGCAGGGTTCCGTCTGTCCCGCCGTAATTACAAGTACGATTGTCTTGCGTGACCGATAAATAACCGCCATATTTATTTGGAGCCACTGACAAAATTATTTGCGAGTGGCAACTTTGGGGAGCTTTTTTTGTGCTGTTTTAGTTTGACAAGGAATGTGTGTTTGTTACTTTTGTGATTGAAATGTTTTTAGGCGATTAACATAAACATTTTTCGTTTTCAGGAACGGTGCTATATAAGTAGGTATATCTCTGCAATAAAAGACAGTCATGAAAATTCTATCCCTAATTCAAATCCGTTCAGGCTTTACTACTGCTACTGCTCACCCGCATGATATGTTTATAAAACGTTCTTTTAATTTCCAGGTCCTAAACTACGTCCATGTAAATATAAAAAAAAAAACTAAAAAAGATATTTCAATGTTCGACTAATGTACGTCTTAAATAAATAATGGGTACTTTTATCTTCAGTTTGTAATTATAGTTAGTTAAGTATTTTTAAAATGTAAGTTATGTAAGTATTCGTATTACCACATTATATCTAAAAATTATTCAGCCCTTGCGACATCCTAGTATTGGTGCCTCTCGTGACCAACGTAGAACCTTTTGCGCGTGTCAAGGACACGGAGTCACAATATGTTTTGTCGAATCTCCTCATATATAACTCCTCAATTTATGGTAATTAATTGTGCATGCCATGCTTGAACGTGGAAGAGTGGAATTCCTTGCCGCCGTCTGTGTTTCCTGATAGCTACAACTTAGGGGTCTTTAAGTCAAGAGTGAATAAGTTACTTTTAGGCAAGGGCGCTTCATCGTCGACCACATAATAGCTTATAATCAGTCATCATCAATCATAATAAAAAAAACCTTTCGTGCTTGGACCAGTAGCCTGATTCATGTAAAATCAAACAGATCAAAGATCAAACAGTCAAATATCGTTGAAGTTTAATAGTCGTTCAATCGAAGTCCTACCCAAAATCGGTATTCACGTGTTCCCTAATCGGGATTTGATACAACGACAATTCAATTGGCTTGACACAAAACGACATAAATCGACGGCTTATTGCTAGCGACATTATTATGTATTCTACCAGGATAATGATTGACATAACTAAATACGCATCAACGATACTTCGATCGCACGACTCTAAAATCGATGTCGTTCAAGCTCGATTGAAGTATATGAATACGATAATGGTCTAAACGACAGTTGCTACGATATCGTTACGGTTTTGATTACCTGAATGGGCCTACTGAACAACAAGGACATAGATCCTCCCAAAACAAAAATGATGACCATCTACACCATAAACCACCTGTAGTTGGTAGCCTTAATGTTAAATTAGGCGATCCATCTAAGCACAAGGGCGCAAAAGGTCCAATAAATTAGTTGGGGACACCGGGCGATAATAAACACGGGCCGAAATGGCCGTGCCAAATAACTTGTTAGGAGTTCCCCTGTCTCCCCTATTGACTAATTACAACACTTTGTTTTAAGCCACTGCTCGGAACGAGGAGGAATTACTTGTTCAAGTTCTTACAGCTGACGAATTGTGAATCATCTGCCTAGCCTTTTCCCAACTATATTGGGGTCGGCTTCCAGTCAAGCCGGATTTAGCTGAATACCAGTATTTTACGAGCAGCTGCTGCCTACCAGACCTCCACAACCCATTAACTGGGGTAACACGGTACTTCATGGCAAGACTGGAGTCAGATTTACTGGCTTCTGACTATCCGTAACGACTGCCAAAGATCTACAAATGACAGCCGGGACCTACGGCTTAACGTAGTTTCCGAGGCACGGAGGAAACCCGTTATGTTAATATGGTCACCCATCCACAGACAAACCTTGGCAAGCGTTGCTTAACCTTGAAGATCGAGATGTTAGGAGTTGCCCTGTCTCCCCTACTGACTAATTACGACACTTTGTTTTAAGCCACTGGTCGGAGCGAGAAGGAATTAGTTGCAGAAGTTCTTGCAGCTGTGAAGAAACGAATTGTGAATACTTTGTGGAAATTGGGATGAAAGTTGGAATGTTAATTGGGGTGATAATTTAGATTACAGATGAACGATGTCGATTGGCAAATGGCTTGGTATATTAGCTAGCGAGTTCTTTTCCATAAATTATTTTTGATAGATATTACCGTAGCCGTGGGTCTGACTCCAGTATTGCCATGAAGTACCGTGTTACCCCAGTTAATGGGTACACGGTGGAGCACACGGTAGAAGTGTGCCCCGCTTGGGCGGAGCACCGCCGTGTCCTCGTGGAGACTATCGGGAGCGGCGACCTCTCGCGCCGGGCCCTGGTTCAGGCCATGGTCCGGAGCGAGGAGGGTTGGCATGCGGTCGCCTCCTTCTGCGAAGCAGTAATGCTCGTGAAGGAGGCTGCTGACCGCGAGCGCGTGAGGGAACGGTCCTCACGCCGCCGCCGCCGAGATCCCGATCCCGATTTCCGACCACCGTAGGCGCGGGTTCGCGGACGGCGAGCACTGGGTAGCTCGCTGTCCGGCAGTCTGGAAATAATCTGGACCGAGCCCAGTCGTCAACGGCGCGTTCTGTTCCACGCGCGCCTCAAAGAGATGTCAGCAAACTGTAGGGGCCCGGTAGGGCCGAAGCCTCTGGGGGGAACATGTGGTATTCCTAACGGTTGATACCGAGTCCCCCCCAGAACGAAGGCAACGAAGGAACGGGGTAGGGGTTTAGTCAGTAAGAGTCTGACACGCCCTCCCGCTCCGCCCAAGAGCGGGGGAAGTCATTCTGATGATTCCCCTACCAGAAAAAAAAAAAAAACCCCAGTTAATGGGTTGTGGAGGCCTGGTAGTTGGAAAAAGGCTAGGCAGATGATGATGATGATTACCGCAGCTGTGGAAAGAGTAAGGTCTACCTGCTGTCCAGGGACGTGTAGTAGTATTCGTAATTATATGCTTGGTGTATAAAGCGTAAGTGGCGTAAAGCTTGCATACAAAACTATGGAACTGTATCGACGAAGCGGCGTAGTGAAGTCACGCGTCCGTGGACTGGAAGCCATAGGTTTGTATGTAAGCTTTACGAAGGCGCGGGCTCGCGGACGGCGAGCACTGGGTAGCTCGCCGTCCGGCAGTCTGGTAATAATCTGGACCGAGCCTAGTCGTCGACGGCGCGTTCTGTTCCACGCGCGCCTCAAGGAGATGTCAGCAAACTGTAGGGGCCCGGTAGGGCCGAAGCTTCTGGGGAACACGGTATCCGAAAGGTTGTCACCGTGTCCCCCAGATCGATGGCAACGAAGGAACGGGGTAGGGGTTTAGTCAGTAAGAGTCTGACACGCCCTCCCGCTCCGCCCAAGAGTGGGAAAATTCATTCTGATGATTCCCCTACCGGAAAAAAAATAAAATAAAAAAAGCTTTACGAAGGCGTACACGAAGCGTATAATGACGAATTTGCATCACACGTAGCACAGGAACACTGGTCGGTTTTATTTAGTAAAATTCTAATACACCTACTCTCTAGCTCAACCCCGAGTGGGAAGAATTATTTACCGATTTCTCATGGTAAAAAAATCATAGATATTGGGGCATCTCCGTTTGATTTGATCGTTTAATGCGATCTCTGCATTGAAACGAAGCCACTCTTTTAGTCTCTACAAGTTTAACAAATTTTAAAAGTAAAACCTCCACCAATAAAATAATCTAGTTGGAGCACTATACCCGCACACTCTACGTACACACAACACATACATACACTACATATTAATTCCCGCAACAATACACAATTTGCAGTATTGTCACCTCGCCGATAAGATCCGAGTGAGATTGATCAGAATGGGCCAGTCTCATATTGAAAAGTAAAAGGATATTTCGGCAAAAATACCTTTCGTACTTTGACTAGTAGCCTGATTCACGTAAAATCAAATAACACAAGCACTGGTTTATACCAATTTTAAAAAAAAACGTATAATTATTGACTTTGGTCGCATTAAAACGGAGCCACTCTTTCGGTCTCCACAAGCTTAACAAAGTTTAAAAGTAAAAGCAACACCAATAAAATAATCTAGCACACACTTTACATACACACAACATATACTACACACACACACTACACATTAATTCCCGCAACAATACACAACTTGCAGTATTGTCACCTCGCCGATAAGATCCGAGCGTGCTATCTGCGCTGAGTGGCCATCCTTGTTCGACAAGGTGGTTGCTTTACGCGGCGCCCGCGCAGGCCGCCGCAGCGATTTATGTGCGCAATGCAAGCGGCTACGTAGATTAGTCTGATAGATGCGATCCGGGGACTTGTTGCGAGATAGGCTTTGATCATTTTTTAGACGGCGTGATTGTTTTTTTTTTTATTGGAGTTTTCGTACAATTTAGACAGTGTAATTGTCTTTTTATTGAAGTTGTGGTACACTTTAGACAGTGCGACTTATTAACTTCCATATATTTCGAGTTCACTTACATTCACAGACGACTTCAAGAGCTTTTTCTAGGAAATCATCAAATGACTTCTTCCACTCTGGGTGGAGTGAGAAGGAGTCTCAGACTATTGCTGATTAAAACCCACATTTGTTTCTTCACTAGTACCACTTCTTTAGAAGATAGAATATGCCGTAATCCACCAAGCAGGCCCAGTACGGATGTCACATATCTTAGAATTTTTAGTTCTAGGATAAGCCGGTTTTCTCACGATATTCTCCTTCACCGTTTTGAGAACATAGGTGATAAAATAAATTACACAAAGTAATGCGCCTGGCCGGGTTTGAACCCGCGATCTACTATACAAATTGTAAGTCGTAGAAATTACCACTAGTTCACCACTGCTCTCCATTTACAAGCTCTTATATAACTTGTTAACATATTTAGTTTGTTTAGGGCAAATTGTAAATGGATTTTGAAATAATTCACCGAATTTGCCGAAATATGGTAAGTATTCTTACCTCAACTTACCTGTATAACTTGACCCGAAAAATCGCCAACTTAAGTAGCAGTGGCCAGGGCACAAAGCTCGCAGAACAGATGGTCAAAGTTCTGGAGTGGAGCTTACGTACCGGAAGATGCAGCGTTGGAATGTCTCCCACAACGTAGTTTGATGACCTGGTGGATTCCCGTGACCCACGGGAATCCTATGGAGGCGAGATGCACAGGACCGTTCATTGCGGTGTCACTTGGCGGAGGCCTATGTCTTGTAACCTGGATGACATACGGTACCATAGAGCTGGTATGATGATGGTGTCGAAAGCGGCCTTTGAACTACTGAGCGCAACAAGATAAAACCCCATCGGTTTTGAGCACAGTTTTGAGCTCTTTGATGTAATCTTCATTCTAAATCGCATGAAAATAGCTTTTTATGAAAAAAGTTGTTCAATATTTTCATAGAAAAAATGAATATACATTGCTCGTTTCCAATATTCCCACAAAATATGAAAGCATCAATGTAAAACAAAGCCATAAAATTATAGTAGGGTGACAATATTGCCTGCATTTCTCGGTACACCGGTGTTATCGAATTACGATTTACAATGTTGACAATATCTGTTGAAGCGCATGTCGCTTTCGTATATTTTTATCTTTCTTGCGATGTCGTGAAATACCGGTCGTCGTGGCTATACGCATGGACACCCCAGGGTTTTGTTACAAGCTTATTTAAGTTGTTTCAGTTGACATGTTTACTGGGCTTAAGTTTAACGCGGGAATAATTTAATATTCAGTTTGTTGGCAGTCTTGGGACACGACGTAGGATGTTTATTTGTTTGATCTTTTACTAGTTAATACCGAGTTAGTAAAGGCTTTGTAAATGGCGAAGTTATTGATGTAAAACCATCTTGCGTGTCAGTGATTTAGATTTTGTTAAACGACTTCGGTTCGGTTATGAAATATAACAAAATTTTTAGAAAATTTTGAGCCAAAATGGGACACATAGGTATATTAGAGCGTAAACAAATAAATGCTGTAATTAGGCATTCAATCGTTTTTGTATAAATGCCACAGTTACCCACAGAGTTGAACAAAATTCTTCAAAAAAATCATAGTGACAAATTGGATCTTCAATACTAAGTAATATTGAAAATAAAACCAGTTCCCTCTGTCTATATAGAAAAATCTTTAAATACTAGGGGTGATCCAAAAGTAATGATAATCAAAATGAAATAAGGATAATTTAACTATAAAAAAAATTATATTTATCTATATAGTCTCTTAGCAAGTCAATACATTTAGTCCATTTTTTTTTAAATCCACAATTCTCTTTGAAAAAAAATCTTTGGCTTGGTCATCCAAAAACGCCTCTATAGTAGTCATCACCTCGCTATTATTGTCATTTTTTTGCCTCAGAGGTGTTTCTTGGGCTGAAAAAAGAGATATAAGTCGCTGGGTGCCAGGTCTGGCGGATAGGGTGGGTTTTTAAGCAATTTGAATCCCGTTTCTTGAATGGCAGCCATCAAAACGGCGGCTTGTGAGCCGGTGCGTTGTTTTGGTGAAACAACACTCTAACTCGGAGTTTGCGACGTTTTTTTTCTTGGATGACCTACCGCAATCTTCTTATTTGGTCTGCGTAGTAAGAGTCCATAATAGTGGCTCCCTTTTCCAAGTATTCCATTATTATAATTCCTTCAGCAACCCATAAAACGGACGCCATAACCGTTCCTACCGAACTTGACTCATTAATTTTCTTCAGCGACGGGAAGAGGCTCGTTTCCAAGTCTTAGACTCTTGTTTGGTTTCTGGATCAAAATGGTGGATCCAGGTCTTATCCATAGTCACGAAACGAGACAAAAAAAAATCCTGATCCGTCTGGAACTTTGCGAGATTCGCCCTCGAAATGTCGACACGTTTTGATTTGTGCTAGTCGGTTAACATTCTCGGCACCCAACTTGCAGAGACCTTTTTCATATGCAGTTTGTTCGCAATGATTCTTTGAACACTTGTTATATGACATCCCTATAACCTCAGCTACATGCTTTATGGTCAATCTTTGACCTGCCAATTCGACATCTTCGACTTTTTTTACTTTTTCTGCAGTGTGGGACGTGGGTGGGCGTCCCTCGCCATGGTCATCTTTTGTGGATGTTCTACCCAGCTTGAACTTCTTTGACCAGCGCGCAACCGTGGAATATGAAGGAGCAGAGTCTCCTTATGTTTCCACTATGTCATTTTGTATGACTCTAGTAGATTTTTTTTTCAAACAGAAGTACTTAATGACAGCTTTGATTTAATTTTTCTCTATTTTGATGTTTACTCGCTGACTGTTCGTATTCAAATCAGTGTAACTCCCTGTAATCGTGGCCTATTTTTATGATTTTTTTATGATGCAGTACTGGATATATGAGGAAACAAAAAAAAAATATTTCATATTTTTACGTGCCCTACAAATATCCGATTATCATTACTTTTGGATCACCCCTCGTATTGAGCTTAGAGTAGCGTAAAAACTAAAGTGACTCAACACTTCCAAAGATTAGCAATGAAAAACAAATGAAAATCCAAATCGAACACACACATCACATAAAAAACAAAACTGCAAGTACTTACCAAATCCCTTTCGGGGAAATCACTCAAACTCTCAAAGAAAAAAAACCGATAACCGTCGGTAAGTTTTACGGTTAACGGTCGGTCCGTAAAGTCGTATCATAACCGTGTTTTACGGGGAAGGTGTCGTTAGCTTCAATGTTTCAGTGGGCTGATGTATGTCGATCATGTCCGGTCTAGAGATACTGATATGTCCTGTTGCGGGAAGGGGGCGGACTTGGGAGTTTAGTTTGAACTTACGTGTTAACCGGAAATGGTAATTACATGATCACACAATTACAACCTATTTATTTATTTATTTCAATTGCTAGCAATACTTACAGTATGTCTTATTGACCTTAATATTTAACCACAAAAATGAATAAAATAGATATCTAAATAGAATAACGGTAGAACTCGCGCTCACATGGGCCAAATTGCTAAGCTGGGCGCATTGTTCTCTATACATTTTATATGGCAACTAGACTTATTGAGCTACATTAGATCCACGCCACGCAACGTCTTTCTACGTACAAATTATGGGTGGTCCACTTATGCGTCGGTTTAATCTACTTCCAGCTTAAAGTGGCTATAAAAAAAACTTGAATAAAAAAAACTTCCACGTGCCCAGGACATAATGTAGTAATTTAATCTATCACATACCCGCTAAACGAGACACAATAGTAAAACAATAACAGCGCGGTCTCATAGGACCGGTCGGGGATTCAAACATTATGTGACTTAATTGATGAATCCCGGGCCGGTCTCATTGGACCGTGTTATTGTTTTACTATTGTGTCTCGTTTCGCGGGTATTGATATGTTAACTTTCAAAACATAACACTGGGTACTACTGGCTAATGTTTTACCATAATAAGATTTTACTAATAAAAAAATGGACTTGTAAAAAAAATACACATTTAAACTTCTCCCAAGTCCGTCACCGTGCAACCATCAATACTAACGGTCGCACCCCAAGAGACTCATACTCGCAACGAAAAATCATTCCAACGCTAAAATATCAATAAAAAACAAGCGCGAGTACCGCTAGGGACCCGTTCACTCGCGCCCCGCGCCCCGGTAACTCGCGGCCCGGTTACTAACGCACTTGAGTGCGGCCCTGCCCTTTTACCACGACACTTTATTTTTTTGTAATGGCGATCGAGAGTTACATTCACTCATGTGCTTTTTATAGGCGGGAAGGAAAATCGGTTTGTGCGTGTGAGAAATCTTGAAAAGCTTGGTTTTTTGAGGTTTTATTTATGTATGATTTTTCTGATATCTAGTCGTATGTGCATGATATGATAGTAGATAATTATCATAAAAAAACATCGTTACTCCAGACTAAAATGTTTAAATCCTATATGATATTCTAGGACTTGGTCTACTAGTATGCCTTGAAGAACTTGAAGTCTCAAACAATCTATATGACTGGCAGTGAAGAATGTTCCTATGGAGAGAATGCGTGATTCTATTGATAACGGGTGGCAACATTTAAAGGTCTTATTTAAGCCAATGGATATTATTTTGGATGAAAATACAAAAATTCTAACGAAGAGAAAAATTGAGAAAACGGCGCAGAAAATTGGTAAGTTTCAGAAAATTAACGACTGTTGAATCTTCACGGTGTTTGACATTGTTGTGTTATTTTTTTATAAATGTTTGTATAATAATTAATTATATTTACCAGCAGTACACCACAGGCTACATGTGTATAATACTACTTTTGTTTGTTGTTGTTGTTTTTTTATTAAATTTAAGTTTTCAATACCTGTTTGTTTATAGTGTGCCAAATAAACATGTTTACTTTCTTTACTTTCAAACATATACGTTAAGTATATGTTAAAAAATAATAATATTATAAAATTCCCTCAATTTAATATTTATTATCTTATTTTCTCAATAAATTCAGGCCCAACCTACAACTCCCAGCACCCCGGAAGCTATAAAGCCTCCGAATCCATCCCTGTACTCTAATGGGACACTTTATTTCTGTAACGACCATTACAACCACATCGGAGTCACATTTACCCGTGTCTTTTTATTGCCATAACATTATAGGCACACGGTGGGGTACTGACTCTGATCGTGTGAAAAATTCAGGAAGTGGTGGAATTTAGTAAGGTTTGATATGAGGTAAAATCAAGAGGTTATTGGGATTGACTGCACTTTTCGATGATTTGGTTTTATTGAAATAAGTATTATTTCGAGGTTATTTTCATTATAATAAACACAAATATACCTACTACGAGAATATGTGTTTTTTTTTTGTGAGAAATCCAATGATGGGTGTGTTCTCTGTAGCTCTTACTGACTAAAACCTACTCTTGTTCCTCCTTCGTACAGTCGTTACAACCACATCGGACACATTTACCCGTGTCTTTTTATTGCCATAACATTATAGGTACGGGGGGGCACTGGGTACGATCGTGTGAAAAATTCAGGAAGTAAAAGAATTTAGTAAGGTCTGATATGAGGTAAAGTCAAGAGATTACATTGGGATTAGTTATTGGGATTAGCTGCACTTTGTGTTTTATACTCGTAGAATTTAAGTTACATTTCTAGGGTATTTTCATTTTAATAAACACACATATTATATACCTACTAAATGTGTTTTTTTGTGGGAAATTATCCAATGACTGCTCCTACTCTTAGGCGGACCTCAGGGTGTGTTAGACTTTTACTGACTAAAACCTACTCTTGTTCCTCCATCGTACGATCGTTACAACCACATCGGAGTCACATATACCCGTGTCTTTTTATTGCCATAACATTATAGGTACGGTGGGGCACTGGGTATGATAGTGTGAAAAGTTCAAGAAGTGGCGGAGTTTAGTAAGGTTTGATGCTCTTTTCGATGATTTGGTTGTGAAGTCATATTTCTCTGTTATCAGTAAAATAAACACATATAGTAATAAAACTTAGTTAACCTATTATGCCCACTGCTGGCGTCCAATGACTTTTGCGGCTCTTTGCTGCAGTAGACTTTGACCCTGCTGGGAAAACATCGAAAGGAAACCGACATGTCCCAGAACAAAAAAGTCGAAAATATACAACATAATTATTCTAACCCGCACTGGGCCCAAACAAAATCACAACTACAAACTAAAACTTCATCAAAAATCCCCAGTTTATTTTCCCATCGTCCACTACGATTGTAAATCGAGACACACAGGCGTGGTGTCGTGGCGACCGGTGTCTCCCCTATCTTAAATGGCGGCGGGCTGCTGAGAGCCTATTTATTGGAGGTAATTAAAAAGAAAACAGACAAAAGGCTCGCAGCTGACTGGAACGTGCCGGGAACACTAAGTAATAATAGTGATGGGAAAATCGGTGGTTGGTTGTCTATGTCTAGTCGAGTTTTCTCATTAGTTTGAGAAAATTTTATGGGTTGTTGAGATTTTTTTTATAAAACTAGAAAAGATATTCTCAGCGATGCCAAGATTTTTCAATAATTAAAGGAACTTTTAGTGACAAAAATTTAAACCTTGTTTTTTGAAGCGACTTTTACTGACTAAAAATCCGAATGTTTTCCTTTACTTGCTCTTTACGTTTCAGGGTCGCGGTAACTCCTTCGAATAATCCCTCAACCCTCTCATTACTAGGGTTTTGCAACAAGTATCTAAAGGTAAGTTGATTGCTCTGATCCCGAAACTAAACTAGATGTTACTTAACTTCAACATTGTGGTTCTAGGACATGGTTTTTTCTTCACGATATCTTCCTTCATTGCTATTTATTTATGTTTTTCCATTTCAACATTTCTGTCCTTGTAAGTGCTTCCAGGAACCTTTCTCCCGTGCTCCTTCGAACCACCCTTTTCTGTACGCGTTTAGGCCGTAAACCTTTAATTTTAAAGGAACTAAAACATTGTATTCTCATCGATACAAAAAAATATTTAGGAAACCAAATCTGCACATCACTAACGAAAGATCGCAAGTCGGTCGTGCGAAAGAGGACTTTTATCAGTCGCGACCGATACCAATACTCCTAGATTCCGACACCTTATTTATTGCCACCCTACGCATTACCAACTTACATATCCACACGTCACAGCTCTTATTTCCAGTATATACAGTCTATTTCAGCATACATAAACGCTTGATGAACTTTGCAATAATTTGCCAAGTCTTCTTTTACATCAAAGTGATGTTTATTCTTAAAGTAATAAGAGTGATTTTGGTTTGATGGATTGTTCAAGTATGGTTTGCGAAAAGTGACCCTTGGTTCTGGTGAAAAGTAATTGACAAATAAGTCATTTTTCATCGTCAAAGAGCGGTAAGTGGTCGAGTTTGACCCGTGATTGATTATTTTTTTAACACTCGACTTCAGTTTATCAGTGTGTGTAATTCTGTGAATTCACCAATTGCTGGTAGGGGTCAGATAACATATTTCTGTAATAAAATGTCTTTTAAAACATTTATCGTTCATGTCAATCATCAAATAGCCACTAAGTGGATGGTCCGATTCATTTAAGTATGTTTAGAAAATAGAATTTTACTTCTAGGTTTTTTTCGAGGTGGGAAATCATGTCATGACTTCTTTCGCTCTAGGGCGGAGCGGGATAGCATGCCAGACTTTTACTGACTAAATTATTATTATACCTAGCCTATATTGTCCCACTGCTGGGTAAAGGCCTCCCTCCATTACTTCCATCGTTCGCGGCTTTGAGCCACTTCTTACAAATTCTTAAGGAAGACATCCAAGTCGTCCCGCCATCTCCTTCTTGGTCTTACCGACTAAAACCACACCTATATTTCTTCTTTGTCCTTTGAGTTCTTGGACCACGAGCTTCTCGTTTAGAAGTAATACCATAGCCCCAGTAGACTTTGACCCTGCTGGGTCTCTACGATTTTGCTGACATCTCTTTGAGGCACACGTGGAACAGTAACTCCATTGACGATTCTACGGTCGGACGGTCTACGGTGTACTTCTAGGTTTGATAATGCTGCAAACTGGATACTAAAGACACTAAGAACAGAGAACAGAATGAGTATGCATAGGAAAGCCAAATTCTTATCAAGCGAATAGGCAGTCTCCTACTTCTGTGAAGCTTTAATACGAGCAAAGAAGCTGGAACCATGGCGCCTGTTCATGCGACGAATGTTTTAAAGGAGCGCTGTAAGACAATTATTGTAACTCGTAAATAGAGTACGGCCGTTATAAAATGCTGCAATTTGCAGTTGTTAATTGGCATTTATTTTTTTAAAATCTTTATTTTTGTACGAGTTTTCAAGCGCCAAAATACGCAGAGCCTAACTTCAGACTCGCCAACTTATAACAGCCGTACTGGAAGTTTGTGCGATAGTCCCACAAGACCCGTTGGTCTTGTGGCAGTTACAGTGACAAAATATAAATAAAACCTACCCCGCAATACTTAACTTCCATACCACTCTCTACAGAACCCGGTCAGAATATAGAGCAATACATGACAGACTGCACGTTAGGGAGCATATATCAACAAGTTTAGTTATAGAGATTAAGGCAAAGAATGAATAAGAGTGGGTTTTATAAAAAAAAACATACCTGGATGCACTAGTCCCCACAAGACCTGTTGGTCTTGAGGTAGGTAGTTACAGTCATCATCTACCTAGCCTTTTCCCAACTATGTTGGCCGGATTTAGCTGAATACCAGTATTTTACGCGGAGCGACTGCCTACCAGACCTCCACAACCTATTGACTAGGGTAACACGGTAATTCATGACAAGGCTGGAGTCAGATTTATTGGCTTTTGACTATCCGTAACGACTGCCAAAGATCTACAAATGACAGCCAGGACCTACGGCTTAACGTGCTTTCCGAGGCACGGAGGAAACTCGGTATGTTAAGATGGTCACCACCCATCCACAGACCAACCTTGGCAAACGTTGCTTAACCTTGAAGATCGACCCGTGCGACTGTTATTATCTAGCCACGAGCTCTTTCTTGAGCCAGTTACAGTGACAAATATAAATAAAACCCACCCCGCAATACTTACCTTCCATACCATCTCTACAGAACCCGGTCGGAATATAGAGCAGCGATACATGACGGACTGCACGTTAGGGAGCATATATCAAGAAGTTTTCCCCACACCTGAGAAACTTCTGCTACAAGTCGAAGTTCGGCAAGTATTTGACAAGCCAACTGAAACTTGGGACGTTCCTTTGATTTATTCTTTCGAAGATTTTTGGTTAAGAGCTCGCAATTTTGTGTTATTTATAACCCTGGATTAATAACAGAGCCTACCTATACTCGTAGTTAGGCACTCGCAGATTAGGATCTTCTACTCAATTTGAAAGCGGGAACAAGACAAAAAATAAAATACTAAATTATTATAATTCCGTAAACAAATACTTGTTCTAAGATGGATTTTGTGTCTGGTCCGGGCAACTGCCCGATAGTCGATTTTAGATGGTTGCATTATGTTCTAATCGCGTGGCGAACTTTAATACCGCGATACAAGATATTGAAGTTTTGGTTCCTATATGTATGGCAACTTGGATGCCGAAGTTGCTACAACTAGCAAAATGGAATCATAATCTTCAAAAAGTAAATCACCAATCATAGTATGTTGTGATTTTTAGGGTTCCGTACCTCAAAAGGAAAAAACGGAACCCTTATAGGATCACTTTGTTGTCCGTCTGTCCGTCCGTCTGTCAAGACCCTTTTTCTTAGGAACGCGTGAAGGTATCAAGTTGAAATTACCATACCAATACTATATAATATATATACTATACAATAATAAAAAACCGAGCTCGGAGCTCGTGGCTAGATAATAACAGCCGCACAGTTCGATCTTCAAGGTTAAGCAACGCTTGCCTAGGTTGGTCTGTGGATGGGTGACCATCTTAACATAACGAGTTTCCTCCGTGCCTCGGAAAGCACGTTAAGCCGTTGGTCCCGGCTGTCATTTGGAGATCTTTGGCAGTCGTTACGGATAGTCAGAAGCCAGTAAATCTGACTCCAGTCTTGCCATGAAGTACCGTGTTACCCCAGTTAATGGGTTGTGGAGGTCTGGTAGGCAGCCGCTCCTCGTAAAATACTGGTATTCAGCTAAATCCGGCTTGACTGGAAGCCGACCCCAATATAGTTGGGAAAAAGGCTAGGCAGATGATGATGATGAATAATAAAAAACCATATATTGAAATCCGCGGTCCCTTGAAGTTGTGCAAAAATCAAACTTGTAAGTTGACGGGAAAAAAAGATACGCCCGTTTATGTTGCAAAAAACATACATTTCGACACTATCAAAGGAATCAAAACTCATAGGGTGCTTCCCGTTGACCCAGAATCTTGAAATTTGGCACGAAGCAAGGTATTATAGCACTAATATCGGGAAAAGTCTGAAAACTGAAAATTTTTAGTTACGTCACAAGAAAAAAAAATTGAAAAGTCTTCAAGACTCGATTCGAGAATTAAACTGTTTTTATAGGTAGGTTGGTACGAAACCCTCAGTGCGCGAGTCCGACTCGCACTTGCCCGGTTTTTTTTATAATTGTAGGGGTCGGTGTTAGACCTTAACGTCAACATCATGTGTCCGTTTTCAAAAGTAGAAGTACTGACAACTAACTGGCTCCAACTAGTAGTTAGAATTTTCCTGAAAACCCCCATTAGTTTAGGCCTTAGTATCACAAATGCCAATGCCCCTTTCTTAGCTTTCCAATTCAACACAGTTTCTTAACTCCACCGACTAGGTACTATGCGTTATCAAAACTTATCACTACATCTAGCGCAACCTATAAATGAACCAGAAGCTGTCTCTCTGTACTATCTTAGAAATTAATAACGCTATCATTAGATATGGGGAAAATTGAATAGACCCAGCATCGATACATGAACTTGATTACATATCGATACTTAACATTGGAAATAGGACAGATACGGCTAAACTCGAAGGAAAAGGTAGAGCTAGAGTGAATAGACTCTTAATAAACTAGTCCGCCTCACCATCAACGATTGCATCACTGCTTACCATCAGGTGGGATCGCAGTCAAGCATTAGTTTATGTCACATAAAAAAAAGAAGTCAAAAGCGACAAGATTTACTGTTTTCACTGAACGATATTTTGACAATCTAAAAGTGCCTGTGAATGGTTTATTTGAAATATTTTTTATAGAGTGCATCTAATGAAAACGCGACCTGGAGTTTTCTTTTTTAATTTAATTGGCGACATTATTCAGCCGCAATTGTAGAAAATAAATAAAAATTGTGAAGTATCAAGACATGATTCTCCTACTAGTTAGTAATACCACATACAAAATTTTTGGATTTAACCTCTTTTTCTCAGGTCACGCTTTCATTAGATGGACTACATTTGATTTAATTCTAAAAAATAATTAAATTTTTTAAACATTACCCCACACCAGAAGTTATCTTCTCCTGTGCCAGTTCACAATTATGTAAAGAGCAACAACCAGGCCTGGAACTATCTGTAGGCTATGGACGTCTTTTAGCCGAAATGATGATAATAGTAGATTATGTGACTAGGGAGTAAAGCAGTGTCTTTAAGGCGAGGGCGGTATGTTGAATTCCGAACAAAACGAAGGTTGCTAAGTTTTAATCCCGAACGTCAGTGAGGGATTTATAAAATTAACTCCCGAGCATTGCGAGGGAGTTAATAGAGAAACCTGAGTGAAGTGAGGAATTCAAGCCGCCCAAGACAAAGACAGCTTTATTCCCGTGTTGGATACTCTACTTTTTACACCATCTGTGAGATAATTACAAGTCTACTACGATTAATTAACTAGGTAGTATATAATTATAGTATAAAACAAATCTATACTAATATTATAAAGAGGTAAAATTTGTAAGTTTGTATGTTTGTAAGTTTGTATGTAGGGGGTAATCTCTAGAACTACTGGTCCGATTTGAAAAATTCTTTCAGTGTTAGATAACCCATTTATTGAGGAATGCTATAGGCTATATACCATCATGCTACGACCCACGGGAGCGGAGCAGTAACGAAAAATGCGGGTGAAACCGCAGGGGACAGCTAGTTATAAATAAATTAAAAAATATACAGCATTATTTACAAGTTAATCTCAACTCGAAATTAGAAACAAACAAAATTCACTACTTCAATATTAATTAACTCTATAACTTTACTCTTTTTTAGAACCTCCTTAACCTTTTCCTCAATATGTAACCACATTTATTTTTCTTTTTTTTGTTAGTGGCCAGTTTTATTTTTGAATAAATTTGTTTGATGCACGTACATTTTAAATTACTGAAGGCGTATTTGACGTTCTAAATTAAAAAAAAAACTATTATTCCCTAGAGATCGGCCATACTGTATTATCTCCCTAGGTGATAACGACTTGCTTTAAGTGCAGGTTACATGAGACATAATAAGGCCGTTATCGAGCAGGTGGTGTAAAAAAGATTTTTTTTATGTGTGAAATCCTCCAATGATTTATTTTGTACCAGACTATTATTGACAAAACCCCACTCCTGTTCCTTCTTTGCCTTCGTTTCAGGACCCCGGGGTTCTCTTTCGCACAACCTATGACCCCAGAAAATAATGAAAAAAGTATGTAGACATCGAAGACAATCGAAGGCTTTTATTTCCGTCAACTTTCTACTTAGATGTCTTCCTTGAGAATTGGCAAGAAGTAGCTCAAAGCCGGGAACGATGGAAGGAATGCAGGGAGGCCTTTGCCCAGCAGTGGGAAAGCATAGGCTAGATATAATAATAATAATAACTTTCTACTTTAGTTTAAACTAACAGAACTCTACAAGAACCCAAAACCAAAAATACAAGCCATTAAAAAAAACTCCTCTCACCGATAAAATCTTCACACGTTAAATGTTACCCATAAACAATAAAAATTGCGATCATAAAGACAATTGATACGTTATGAGTGGAGCCGTGTTGGCACGACACATATTTATGGTTAGTGGTCCTCATCGACACGGGTTCGATACCCGGTTCACGCAAAAACGCGTCCGACACATCGCGAGCGTAATATAATGTGAAATGATCGTTCGTAATGTGTGTACGGCGCAAAATATTGTGGTAGATTTGCATCGGGGAGTAAGGGGCTCTACTTAGTTATGAACTACTACAAAATATTATCTTTTCTATTTTTGAAAAATATGGACCACACTTTAAACTACTCCTGAATCGTGACTGAGTTCACAATCATTTAGAACTCACATATCACCCAGATGCGGAACTATTTGTAGACCATGCAAATATTTGTTTCGTGCGGGAATCAAACCTGCAACACGCAGCGCAAGCCATCCCTCGGTCACTGCGCTAACGTGCTGATAAAATCTTGACTATATAAGACTGGATTACAAAATACCACAAGAAATATACGTTATTCCATTTCCTCGAAGATGAAAGATCAAACATTTTAAGAAACAAAAACTAGGCACCTGTTCCTTGACACCTCAAAATGAGTTGGTTCAATCTACTTAGCTACATCATCTCTTAAACCTATCACCATTTCTTTTTCTTCTTTCAGCCCTTGTTCCATATAACTTGGGGTCGTCGCAACATATTTTTTTCCCCATTCTGTCCTGTCACCTGTCACACTATCACAAACCATCATCAACATCTTCCTTCCATCATCATCATCTTCCTTGTTTTCTTTGGCATCCTTCTCCCTCCATATAATCTGCATGTATACTCCGAACTCTTGTAGTAACATTCATTTCATCTCTCCTTTTCACATGGACTCTTTAACTGAACATTTAAATCCGCACAAAGTAGAGCATCTTCCCCACACAGCCGCCGTCATCGTCCCACGGTGAGGTTACTTTATAGTCATGTCATATCAGTTAATGGTGCGCGCCTTTGTCGTAGCGCCGCCGGCTGCCGGACCCGTACATCAGCCGTATCGGCCGCGACATCGGACGACACGGGAAACCGAGTAGAGCAGCTTTCGTGCCGGTCCGATTTTTTTGTTTTGTTTTTGGCGTGTTTTTTTTTGCAGATAAGAGGTGTTAATTGTGATTGTGGAGAGATTTGGAGATGAGATTGAAATGCAAGGGTGAAGAGTTGTCTGCTACCCCAGAATAGGTACAACTTTACCTCTTTTTTCAAAAAAATGTTTCCCGCACGAAATTACTCCTATATCGTTGGCTCCTTCACAAACTATTTAAAATCACATACAGTAGACCCCCAGGAATACCACTATTTAAATGACATACAAATATTTTTATCCTCTACGGGAATCGAACCCATGGCACGTAGCGCAGCAGCCAATCGCTCAACCACTGCACCAACCGTACCGTTGAATGTAGCTCAACTATCGGGTAGCCCGGACTAGACACAACGCTCGTCTGGTCGGACAATCCTATTTTTTTTTCTACATAGGTTTGCAAGACTTTGCACTCTGTTCCGCATACCAAGGATTGCTTCAAACCCATAAGTAATAGATGAAATACGTCAACTATGCAATGTAGTTTTTAATGTTAAATGCGCTCTTAAAAAAATTATCGTCATCAAGGCTTGAAAATGCCAACATCTGATTTAAACTTTTAAGGCAAAATAATATGAACACAAAGGTGTATTACTAGTGTGGATGAACGTTTCATATTAAAATAAAGCAGCAAAAAATTCATTATTTCATACTTTGAATAATGATTTTTATATATAATATAAGTGGATGAACTTTAAGATAAATAATAATAAGCCCAATTTAGTAATAAAGCGCATAAATTGATTAATTCGTCATTAGTTCATAAACAATTCAAAAAAATATTTTCTTTTTCTTGTTCTTAAGGAAACATATTCCAAAGCGAAACTTATTCAAATTAAAGACCAACGTCAAGTCCTAAGTCAATAATTTGAAAGCCTTACGTTTTATCTGTAAATCAAATTTTAATATTTTTAAGCGCAGGTAGGTCATAAAACACTAAAATTAATAATAAAACGCAATGAACAGGGGTGTCACCCAATAAATTAGCGGTGACATTCGCGACAATGTAAGACCGTGTTCTTAGAAGCGGCCAACAGGCTATGGTTTAGGGTCACCAGTCTTTTGTATAGATTACTTTTTTTAAGGTACAGCCTTCGGTCTAGCTCTCGATATACGCTTGATAGGGAAAATGGTCCTTGGTTTTCAGTGAGTATTAAAAAACTATCTTACCAGTTAAGATGATTCTTAACTGGTAAGATAGTATAATCAACCCTATTTATAGAACAACAGAACACTGATTAAACGCAATCGGAAAGATTGGAATGGCAGAGAATCGGAAGATAAGGCATGTTCTATTTTTACCCAACTGTGCCTGCAACGTTTCACCCACAGAACAGTAGAATGTTTCACCCGTTTCTTTCTAGAAGAAGGCGATCGCACTCCGAGGGAATGGCCCTAACGCCGCAGCCGCAAGGATCCCGACCCCAATTTCCAGCCACCGTAGGTGGACGACGAGCAACGCGCTGATCGCCGTCCGGACATCAGGACTGAGCTTAAACCGTCGACAACACGTCACTACGTGGAACACTTTCCACGCGCGCCCCAAAAAGATATCAGCAAAACCGTCGAAGCCTACTGATGCCATGGGTTTAAGTACTTCTGAAAGCAAAAACCGAGACCCTGGAACGCAAGGCAAAGAAGAAACATAGGAGTGAGTTTTAGTCAGTGAAAGTCTGACACGCCCCTCGTTTCGCCTTACAGCATGAGAAATTATTTATTTATTTTCTTCATCTTACATCTATCTTTATAGGGCTATTTTTATGCTTAGATATTTTTTATGGAAGGGGAATCTACAGAATGACTTCTCCCGTTCTTGGGTGGAGCGGGAGGGCGTGTCAGACTCTTACTGACTACACCCCACCCTGTTCCTTCGTTGCCTTCGATCTGGGGGACACGGTGAGACGGAGAGCTTAGATGATTTCCCACCTGAAAAATAACTTAAAGTATTTCTTTGGATTTTTTCATTTACCAAAATAACTTGCAGTTAGCAGCCCTAGCTATCTTCTCACCGGCCAACTTACTCATACTACTTTATGTGACACTTTATTAGAACCTTAAGGACATGCAACAAAGCGAATATTCGGTTTCTAAGAAGAATCTCTGTCGTCGACGTTTGTAGGTACTTGTGTTATTATATTTGCATACTTTGTATTATTTTATGATTAGCATTTAGTGGTGACACACGCGGAAATTCGGTGATGACTGTTTTGTGACGACATTCCGATAAAAACATGTATCTTCGTATATTTTTAAACTAATCACAGATAATTGGTTTGAAAGAGCTACCGTGGCCCTAGAACGCAAAGGATGAAGGAACATGGGTGGATTTAAGTCAGTAAAAGTCTGACCTGTCACTCCATCCAGAGCGGGAAAAGTTATACCTATGATGATTTCAGAAAGAAATGTAAATGTTTAAGATGAAGAGACATTTGCGGGGGTTAAGTGACCGACCAATGTTGTCTGAAATCGAAAATTAATAAGCAATGGGTTTATTGCATTGGAGAGTGTATCATCTATGGTCTATGGAAATGGAATGTCTTGGAACAGAAGGCAAAGAAAAAACATAGAAGTGGGTTTTGGGTTTGAGTCTGTAAAAATCTGCCACGCCCTCTCCCGCTCGGCCCCACAGCAAGAGAAGTCATCATGGATGATTGCCTGACTAAAAAAACTGGTGTCCATAGATATACAAGCCAAACTCTCTATGCTTAGTTAGCTTAACTAATGCGAAACCAACTCCAATTCAAAAGCAAGTAATATTCCGTTAATCCCGTGAACCAAACCGACCTTTAACGTAAGTCAAATCCCAAGACTAATTAACTAAATAGCGCCCAAGTCCGGACAACGACGCTAATCCCGAACTATCATACTCCACATATTCTACAATCTAAACAACTTGTGAATTAATTCCGTGGATGGGACATAATTGATAGATGAATGTTGGGTGAAACCACAAGTGAAACCTAGTATCAACAAGCAATGGGTATTTTTCATCAAAGAATCTTTCATCTATGATCCATTGGGGCCATGGGTTCGCTTCTAAAAGGGAAAACCGGGGACACAAGGCAAAGAAGGAACATAGGCATGGGTTTTAGTCAGTGAAATTCTAACACGCCTTCCCGCATCACCCTAGAGCGGGAGAAATTACTGGATGATTTCCCACCTATAAAAAAACTGATGGCGATAGATCTACAACCTAAATATCTACGCTCTGTAAGCGTAGGCATCTAAACTAATGCGAAACCAACTCCAATTCAAAACCGAGTAATATTCCGTTAATCCCGTGAACCGAACCGACCTTTAACGTAAGTCAAATCCCAAGACTAATTAACTAAATAGAGCCCAAGTCCGGACAACGACGCTAATCCCGAACTATCATACTCCACATATTATACAATCTAAACAACTTCTGAATTAATTCCGTGGATGGGACATAAAGGGACAATGGCTTATAAATATTAATTTCGGTTAGGATCATATCTCGGACATGAATAAATTATTGTATGACCACCGTGTAGTGAAAATTATCAATTTCCCGGACGGTCCCGCGGTCCGGGAGTCCGGAGCAGACAACCCTTAACTTTGGGACTGTTTGACTTCGTAGGGTTGGTGCTGTTGAGTAAAATATGTAACTCGTTATTTTTATTTTGTTAAATGTTACTAATTTTACTAATGTTATTTTAATTTAGGTAACGACGTTAATTTTAGTTACCACCACGTACATTCAAGAAGATCATTATAGTAAAATATTAGGATAAAATCTAACTTTAAAATGTCCCTGAGTTCGACTGAATAATAATTAACCGGTATTATAATTGAAGTCCATTTTATGGACTATTGTATGAGTTCCAAATGAGGCACCCTGTCAGCAAGGATGTTAAATAAATGGCAAATTAAGCTATTGGCTGCGACAGATACACAGTATTATCATCATCTGCCTAGCCTTTTCCCAACTATATTGGGGTTGGCTTCCAGTCAAGCCGAATTTAGCGAAATACCAGTATTTTACAAGGAGCGGCTGCCTACCAGACCTCCATAACCCATTAACTGGGGTAACACGGTAGGTAGTTCATGGCAAGACTGGAGTCAGATTTACTGGCTTCTGACTAAATATACGCAGTATATTGACATTTGAAAGGAATCTGTCCTGTCAAACTTTCTTTTTCTCATTATGTATTTTTAGTTTATACAATTTACTGTGTGAGGCACAAATACACGCTTTTTCTACCTTTCATTCTTTAAATGTCAATTACAAAAACATTACAAATTCTCTTGCGCAGCAGCCCTATTCGCACCCCTTCCCTTCGGGCACATATCAAGTACAACATAAAAGCAATTCAGCAAATTGTTATTGACATGTTAATAGTTTGAATGTCGTGATGTCGCTACCGTCGCCCGGAGTTGCCATGTTAAATATTATCACATGTCCCTCGCTACGGTTAATAAGATATGGCAACACTGGTGAACTTTAGGTTAAGTTGTTCGTAATTATTTTAATTGAATTGTTAGTAATTGTGTGATGGTATTAGGCGGTTAATGTTTTGTTTATAATTTGGTTTTGTGAGATGATTATGTGGTGGAATTGTAGAAGATATAAGTAGTTAGAGAATGTAATGTTTACAGCTATTGGTGGATTTTGTTTAATTATTTTTGTTTACGGAATTTACTCGTAATTTATTATTTTTGCACACAGGGAAAAAATATAGCACGCATAGGTACTAGATACCCTTCCGAGTATCATCATCATCTACCTAACCTTTTCCCAACTATATTGGGGTCGGCTTCCAGTCAAGCCGGATTTAGCTGAATACCAGTATTTTACGAGGAGCGGCTACCTACTAGACCTCCACAAGCCACCACCCATTAACTGGGGTAACACGGTACTTCATGACAAGACTAGAGTCAGTTTTACTGGCTTCTGTCTATGCGTAACGACTGCCAAAGATCTTCAAATGACAGCCGGGACCTACGGCGTTAACGTGCTTTCCGAGGCACGGAGGAAACTTCCGAGTATGAGTAATGAAAATATTTCTTCTCATTTTATATTACATAGTATATTATCCATTACTTAGCTTTTCCTACGGCAACGCTTACCTGGCTGAACTTACAAAAACTACATTTTTGTGAAACAAAAAATAGTCTTTATCTCAGCAATGAAGATTTCTATTCATAAGTGTTTTTACTAATTTCTCTTTTCATAATCACATGAGTACCTACTTCCAGAGGTTTTCTTTTCAAACAGATAGCTTTATGGAGTATTTCCGTTTTATACGAGGTATTTTGGATGGTAATAACCTATACAAAATCTCAATCCAAAATACCTATTGGTGCCGAAACGGACTTGGTTGGCGAAAATTTTGGTTCTGAAAATCCGGATGCCAAAACGGGAATATTCCAGCTTTACTTAATATAATATTAGTTTAGGCATGAATTATACAATGTGTATCTTTAGGTAACTCTTTAGTAGGCCTGAGTTGAGCTATACAAATCTCTAATCTGAGTGGTTCTTCCCTCAAAAGACTCTCATTTCAGACACTAATCTGCATGGTGCATGGTGCTCAATAAAATTAATTTATTAGGTACATCTTTTCTGCACGGACTTTAAAAGAGACTTTGACCGCTGACTGAGTTTGTTTCCGTTTTCGAGTTGTCAGCTAGAAAATACAAAAAAATATATATTAGGTATATTTATTTACAAAATAAATATAATTTGTCTTTATACTCATTTATCTACTGTATAGCCTCTGGCTCCTCAAAGCAGGGGTGGCTTCACCGACACAAAATTAACAATATCAAATACATTTTTCGATACAAAATCAAATTATAATGTAACCCTTTATCCGTTTACGTAACAAGGTTCCAATTAGCCATGCAACCCGCAACTCGTTTCCTCCGCACCGTCTCCGCATTGCCGGGATCCCGGGATGCCGGGATCTCGGGATGTTAGACAATTTTCAAGATAATGAATATCGCCTAAGGACATCACTACTGTTTGTGCTACGTGCCATCTGTCACAACCCTTTGATGTAGAGTGGCTGTGAGTTCTGAGAATTGTGGATAGTCTTATCTGTTAATTATCCACTAATTTATTAAGTTCAGAAAATTAGTCTACACTTATATTATGTTACTTGTTCACGCTCGAACGGCTAAACAGATTTGGATGCTATTTGTCACATGGGTAGATCATTTATCCTCCAGGATAAGCAAAGGAATCCAATAGCACATAAGATAGGACACTTTTATTCCACGAGTATGGTTTCTTGAAATTTTTTTTTATCTTTACGCGGATAAAGCCGATGGCAGTAGCTACTTTTTTTGCGTTTACATTTAAAAAACTGCCAGACGTGTTGGGAGTACTTTTTACCAACTTGATACAAGTTCAATCCTACTAATAGTGTACTATAATATTATAAATGTGAAAGTTTGTGAGAATGGATGTGTGGATGTGTGTTACTCTTTCACGCAGAAACGGCGGGACCGATTTGGTTGAAATTTGGTATGTAGATAGGTTATACCCTGGATTAGTTCATGAATTCCCGACCGGTCCTATGAGACCGCGCTGTTATTGTTTTACTATTGTGTCTCGTTTTGCGGGTATGTGATAGGTTAACATATAGGCTACTTTTTTTTCGGGCGATGCCGCGGGCGGAACGTAGTAGATAATATCTCAGAAAAACTTCAGAGCAAACCTAACTAGAATAAATGTTTACTCAAACTCATAACAAGTCAGGTTCCCAAACTAAATCACACTTCCTATAACATAACATCACACCACGTCGTATATCTCTATCTGTCCCCAATCAGAGACAATTATCCTCAATGATCGCGTCGCGTGGTCACCACGTACACGACTCTGTATACATTATTCAACTCATCAAGGGTGATTGTGACCACACGTCGCGCATCGATCTCGGATAGTTTTTGTACAACACACATCATAATATCTTGGGGTTTTTGATAGTGTGGCAACGAATACATACTGGGTGATCTTAACCTATCACATACCCACAAAACGAGACACAATAGTAAAACAATAACAGCGCGGTCTCATAGGACCGGTCGGGGATCCATGAACTAACTGATCTTAACTTATAACGAGTTTCTTCCGTGCCTCGGAAAGCACGTTAAGCCGTAGGTCCAGGCTGTCATTTGTAGATCTTTGGCAGTCGTTACGGATAGTCAGAAGCCAGTAAATCTGACTCCAGTCTTGCCATGAAGTACCGTGTTAACCCAGTTAATGGGTTGTGGAGGTCTGGTAGGCAACCGCTCCTCGTAAAATACTGGTATTCAGCTAAATCCAGTTTGACTGGAAGCCGACCCCAATATAGTTGGGAAAAGGTTAGGGAGATGATGATGACCAACGAATACATACTAATAGGTAAGATAGGTTTATTTTTAAATGGGACTGCAAATGTAAGAAAAGGGAGTTATGACAGGTGACAGAACAGAATGGATGAAAAAACATACATGTTGCGCTGACCCCGAGTAACATGGGATCTTGTAGGAAGAAAAACAAGAAGAGATCATCAAAATGACTTCTCCCGCTCTAGGTGGAGCGGGAGGTCGTGTCAGACTTCTACTGATTAAAATCCACTCCTGTTCCTTCTTTGCCTTAATTCCAGGATCCCGGGGTTCTCTTTCGTCAACCCAGGGCCCCAAGACGCTTCGACTCTTAGGATATGTACTGATGTCACCTATTCACTCTTCTTCATATCAGTATTTGAGTTTCTAATTTTGCTGGGTCATTTAATAACCATTTTTGATTCAGTTACTTATAACTAGCTGGTGTCATCAGCGGCTTCGCCCGCTTAACACTTTGACTGCGGTAGTCATTTTTGTATTCGTGTGATACGGGGCGTTTAAGACCTCGTATTAAAAATATCATTCATACGGTAAGGGGCTTATTAGACCCCGTAACGTTTAAGAAACTTCAATCTTTTTTTGTTAAGTATTGACGTATGAGGTCAAAGTAACCCGTTATTTAAGGTGATACATAACTGCGTTCTGTTTTAATAAGATATCTTAGGTAAATATTCATCTGTTTTCTAAACCAAAGCAAACTAAAGAAAACAGTTTTATTTGACACACCACGAAACATGTAAAAAACAAATACTTAATTGAAAACTTAACAAAATAAAGAAAAAGGACAGGACATAGGTACGAGGTGTATTAGACCTCGTACCGCATTGGAAGTGTTAATGATAGACAATAATCCCAAGGAAACCTACTCCCAGGACAAAAAGTATCCTACGTGGTATTTCAAGATATAGTTTACCTACCTGTATACCAAGTGTCATCGAAATCCATTCAGTAGTTTTGGGTGAAAGAGTATCAAACTTCCATACATAGAAACTTTCACGTTATAATATTATTAGAATAAAGGACTTAATCTTTATAGTAGGTATGTAAGGATTAAATTACAAATAACACAGCATATTTACAAAAAACAAAGTCCAACACATCTGTCTGTCAGTCTGATCGCAATAACCTCAAAAAGTATTAAACAGATTTTCATACGGTTTTCACCATATTCTCTATAATGGTTTTAATAAGTCCCGTTAGGTTCGTCTCGCCATAGGCCTCATAGATGATAATAGGGCTTCAGATGTAATTTCCAATTACCCGCCTGTGCGCGCCCTGCTAATTTAGCTAAATAACCCATTTCTCCAGGCTGACATTTATAGCTTATTGTCTAGTTCTAAGTCCTCCTACCAAATGGAAAGTCTTACTGTTGATCAGTGGCGTAGCTAGTCCCTAAGAGGCCCCGTGTGTTAAAAATTGGGGCCCCGCTTTTATCTAATCGCGGTAAAGCACCGTGCTAGTTGAGTTTGCGGGAGAAGTCATTCTGATGATTCCCGAATCATTCAACTAGAACTACATTCTATTGAACTTATCACTTTTTTTCAGGTCCGGTAACCTGAAAAAAAGTGAGTTTAGATATTTCGTAATAAAATCAATATTGTTTTTATTACGAAATAAACGCAAATAACATCTGACAATTCTGAACCTGCCGAATCTGCCTGAGCGCCCCTCATTAGTAAGAATTTTAGTTTTATGACAGAAATTTTATGTTTCCAACCGGAGTTGCGGAGCCTCTGAAGCCTGTTTTAATTATACGTGCCCCACGTATAATTGATAAGGCGTTAACTACGCCCCTGCTGTTGATTAGGAGCATACCATAGGCACAGTACGTCGAAATTGCAATCGAAATCGTAGCTAACTAAAATCTAAATTACTTACAAATGTTTATGTTTTTGACGCGCATAACATTCTGCAACAGGAAAATCTGTTCAAATATGATTTATGCAGACAAAATGGCGCCTTTCAAAACCTCAAGCCGTCGCTAAACCCCAAGACATTTAATTACCCGTAATTTATCGTCGACACTAATCCGCGAACTTCTGGCCAAAACGCCAACAAGAAAAAAATCCAAAAAAAGAATCTATCCCCTTGATTACAAGCTGTCACGTCGTAGGATTTTTCCTAAACCCTCATTTTAATTAGGCACGTCGGTTTTGTACGCGTTCTCGAGTGGAGAACATCCATTTTCTTAACTACTGTAATTGCCCCCACCTCACGATGTTGCCAGCCACAAAATTTATTACTTAATTACCTCAAGAAAACGCGACGCGCCCAACAACCCCGACAGATGTTTTTTATTCGCCGTGGAAAAACAAGAACGGTTTAAGAATGACATTAATTAATTCTTAATGAAATTCATCTTCACCCTCGGTCTTGTTTTAAATTAAATGCTCGATTTATTACTTGTACAATTTGTCGCGAACACAACCCTCGTAATTAAAACACGGCCATCAGTTATTACGTTTATTAGCGACAGAAAATAGTTGTAAAATCTCCATTTTATATTACAGGTTGTCTAAGAATAAATACTACATCGATATTAAATGCTCTAGAAAAGTTATTGCTTAAACGTATTGCGGCGTTCTTGGCTATTTTTTCAAATCAGTTTTAAATTTGAAAATGGAGCCAAAAACGACGGTTTATATTCTATTCATATGATCAATATTTCCTCTGATACGGTTCGTCGACTGGTCCATGGAAGAGAGCGTCATCAAATCTGAGGTATCCATCGTCAGGTCGTAAAACGTCTGGATAACTTTTGTGCGCAATTGGCTCGTGGTAAGTATCAGCACTTTCATGGTACTGGTGGCTGTTTATAAGATTTCTATTAGCATTCATGTTCGTCTTAAACTTATCTTCTTTCTGTGGCAAGATCGGAGTTGGTGTTACTTTGTCTTCTACTTTCTTATCCTTGGCAACAGTTCCTGCTCCAGCCAGATCTCTGTAGTTCCTTTCGTCTTTCCTTAGTGGCGCGTAAGGATATCTGCTTCTGAATCTATAATCGTACCTTCCAGTCCTTGCGTTCGCATACATATCATCTTCATAAGGACGCCTGTAAGGATCTACAGAGTATCTGTACCTTAGATCCACACTAGGTGGTGTACGGACCACTTCTGGTAAATGAGCGTAGTAGATTATTCTTTTAGGTTTCCTAGGTACCATGTTATCGTAAGTTTCGTCAAATCTATCAACTCTCGGACCGTAGTACGGGAAGTAACGTCTTCTATCAATCATATCGTAGTAAGGATCTCGTCGATATAGATCATCTGGAACGGGATAGTACCTGTCATCGTAGAAGTATCTCCGTGATTCTTCTGGATAAGGTGGGTTATAAACCGCTTGACGTGGAAAAACTGGCTTGTATTTAGCTCTGTCTCTATCTTCATCAGGTCTTACAAATTCCGTTCGTATTTCGTCGGTTCTTGTCGGTCTTTGCACAGATTCTTTATCATTTCTTGATTCTGAAGCCTCCAATGCTTTGTTTTGAGTGACGAAGTTGACTCTCGGCATGCGAGAATTGATCAGATCTCCTGAAGGTTGTGGAGGTGTCAGAATGTTATCTCTTTGATCTCTCTGGTCCCTTTGGTCTCTTTGATCCCTCTGATCTCTTTGGTCCCGTTGGTCTCTCTGATCAGGTAATGGGAGTTTGATCCAGTTCTCGTTAGAAGCTCTTGCTCCGCGACCAGTGGGTTTGTCAGTCACTCTCTCTGTAGTCTGATACAGAGGTAAGACTTCCTTAACATCATTGGTGATGGATATCTTCGTCGTGGGGTCTTCAGGAGGCAAGGGGCCTGGGATCCAGGGTTGGTTCAGGTTCATGTTATTCTCTTGACGATGGGATTGCATGTTGTAGTATTTCTCTTCTTCGATAACGCCTCGTCGGCCTCTCACAGAATCTGACTCCACGTTGATCTGGAATTATTAAAATAGGAGACATTATAAACATGTTCTTATCGTGCAGTGAATCGGTCAACAAATTGCCTGGAAAACTATTGTTTTTACGCGTAGCTAAAAATATGTGTACCCATTTGCTTTAAGAGTTTTTTTCAAAATTCCAATTTCCGTTGCATAATTTATTTTTGTTCCGTGTTTAAACATACATAATTAGTAATTACGACATTCTTTGAATCAGCTGTGTTTGACACACGAAGAATTATTCTGAATTTCGCAGCTAAACTAGAGTAAATTCATATCATAGATTACAATTTTTGACGTGTGTATGTGTACATTGTTCTCTCATCATCTACCTAGCCTTTTCCCAACTACATATTGGGGTCGGCTTTACATTGTCCTCTCATACCTAAAGCATTATTTTTTTTAAAGAATAACCATTGAGTTTCGTGACGGTTCTTCTTTATATGAAACGATCAATGCTAAGCTAGCACACGGTTCCAATATGGTTCCAACCGCGTGCTAGCTTCTGACATTTCATAAGTGCACATTTAGGCCTATGTGAAATAAAAATGTTTGTTTTAGTGTTGGTTATAAAACAGCTGTATCTTAGCAGGTGGGTTGAAGAATCCCGTGGGCAGCAGCGCTGTGACCTGCCTGGGTACACGTACACACTGAGTCACGAGTTACTACGTCTAAGAACGCAGTGCTATTCTGTACCTGTAAGTGCTGTTAGTGTTCTTGTAAATTAATGAATAGGTAATCTCTTTAGACCTACATACATAAGTATCCGCAGTTCCGCACTATGGCATATTTTTGGTAAATGTAGAAGTGATACACATTTCTGAATCTTACTCGAATACGATTTTGATGGTCTATTTACCAAATGGAGAACATAGATGGGTAGATCCGGTAGACGTATTCACACAGAATCATACAAAGGCTACAACCAGACTGGATGACCAAAGCCAGAGTTATAAAGTATTGGAAAGATTCGGGGGTCCTACGCCAAGGAAGCGGCTGTTACTGAAATTTTAGATCGCATTCAGGCAAGATCATTACTCTTAGGGTCTAGACATGGACTTAAATAAAAGGCAGTGGACTGTAAACCTGACAAACATTTATATAAAAAGAAATTGTTGCTACAGAGATAGAATTTACAAGGCGGGTGTGTCATCAGTCCTTCTCTATAGTGTCGTGGACCCTTGTCCTGCACGCCTCCGCGTGGTTAACGCAACATCCCGACGACTAACGAAGATAGCCGACATCACCCGAACCATTACAATTTTAATACTGTACTAACTGCACATAAAACCGCTGATCGTTAGTTTCAGAATAACTCTTGAGAACATGTTGTTTATTATTCCAGCCCGGGCTAGGTTATGCGGTCGCGACGGATAGAAGCAAGCAGCGGGCAGGTGTGAACGGCTATGTTAGGACAAACAGTTTATTTATCGCTAACTATGCGCCAACAGCTTTACTTTCGTGTCAATTAATACTTTATATTCTGAGTAAAAGAGTTATAAGGTGATTTCTGTGTAGATCGTTTGTGGATTTGTTTTGTTTTTTAAGTGATTGTGTCAGGAGATTTAAGTTTTTTCGGTGTTTATATGTTCTTTGGCACGCCCCAGAGTCTAAATGACTTGTTAGGTTTTTGCTTGAAAGATGTTGCTAGATTCATCTTAGTTGTGAGGGTGACACTGGGTATAACAAAATTGTCCAAAAAAAAACAGTAAAACCTACAGTATTCCTTCAGTCGCCTTTTTTGTGAGGGCTACGGTAACTCCTTCAGACAATCTGCAGCTCTGGCAGGCATCTCTGTCATGGGTCGTAACGTGAGGCTTGTGGTCGCTTTATAATAATAATAATAATAATTCCTTTATTTCAGGCTACTAAGGCCCATAAACACTATACACAAAATAGTCTTAAAAATAAACTAATACATAATTAATCTAATTTTATAAGTTTATTTTGTTGTGTTTTGTTGCGGCTGCCTCTTTAGCTACCATTATTGCTTCGCAGGAGGTGAACGCTTCCAATATATTATGGAAATGCTACAGTTATTGGCCTGATTAATGCAGTTTTCACTATTCTGGTAGGTCATTGCTTATTTTATATTATAGGGGCCAATAACTATAGCGGAGATATATGGTGCTTTTGTTTGTCTGGACAACTTACTTCGGTATGCTTCTCGAGCTCATGCTGCACCTCCATGGGGAACACGGCGCGGATGAGGATCCCGCACCACAGCAGGATTGCCTTCGAATGCTTCATCCTTGACGCTGCACTTGTTTACTGGAAAATGATAGAAATATGTTCAGTAGGGACCTGGAATCAATTTCGTAGATAGGCCTAATGTTGCACGTCGCCGTCGAGGTCGACCGTGGCGAAAGTGGTGAGTCGATCTGATCAAGTTCACGGGGCAAACTTGGTTAAAGATCGGTCAGAGAATGGAGACAGAGATGTTTGATAAGAGAGAGGCCTTTGGTCGGCCGTCGGACACAACATACGAGTATATTATAGACTTATAGAAAACGATGGCTAAGTGTTTACTTCTGAAAGGGAATCTTGTCGTCTTGGGATACAAATGGTAAAGAAGGAACAAAGGTATGGCTTTAGTCGATAAAAGTCTAACACGCCCTCCTGCTCCGCCATAGAGCGGGAGAAGTCATTGGATAATTTCCCACCGGAAAAAGAAGTTATTTTATTATTATGATAGGTGTGATAGTGGTCAAACGGGACCACTATCACTGATGGTAAGCGATGATATATAGCCGACAATGGAGTACGCTTGCCGAGAAGTAACCTATTCTCTCTTGAGTTAAAGACCCTTAAGTTGTAGCTATCACGAAACACAAATTCCGACAGGGAATTCCACTCCTTTCCTTCCCATATTTAGCCTTGATCGAAGAAGGTGAAACCCTAGACGCAGAATCCAATGCCTTATACGAGTAAAACTATACCTACAATACTTAAAAAGCCACATAAATATAATATATAAAGTAAATAGAAGCTAGTGCAGTGACCGCGCGCAGTCGGAAGTGATGAAATCAGTCGGAAGCGGCCCGGCAGAGCGTGACGCTTATCTGGCGAGTGCCAAACATTCGAGCTGGTGCGACCTCGTGTTTTGGAATTTCACTGACTTTTCCATTTTAATGATGTTTTTGAAAATTGTTTAAAGGTTTGTAATCTATCTATATAAAAGGAGGAACTGACTATTGCCCGTTTTCAATAAGCTAAGTCTATCTAAAGTAGCATCTACTAAAGATAAACAAATCTATCCTTTGCCCTTACTTGCTTTCTATAACCTACCGACGGATAGCATTTCCTACCAAAAGTTGTGGATCGATAGATAGAAACTTACCTACTGTTTACCGGGGATAGCTATCTATCTATGAACTGCGATAGTTTATTGAAAACGGGCGTTAGACTGTCAAATCAGTGCACAGTCGAAACTATTGAGACTTGGAACATGAAATAGTGCAAAAGGTGTCCTTTTATGACGCAGGCGGACACTGAAACAGGATTTTCCAAAATTCACCCCCTATGGGGATGAAACGGGGTCAAAAATTTGTAAGGAGAAACGTAGTTTCACGCGGGTGAAGCCGCTGCGCTGGCAGGAGCTAGTTCAAGTCATACGCGGAAGGCGTTCTAAAACCGAATGTGATCCATTTCTTATGTTTTGAAAATTTCTTAATGGGAAAATGAGGATCAGTAAATAACAAAGGCTTTCCTTTAATTACAGTTGTCCTAAAATTATACTAAGCATTCTAGGGCAGAGCGAGAGGGTGGGGAGAGTCAGACTTTAACTGACTAAAACCACATATATGTATGTTCTTGCAGGGGCCTCTTTGTCTTGTAGGACCAGGGGTTTCCCTTTTAGAAGTCGCCCCATGGGTTTTGCTGAAATCTCTTAGAGACGCACGCACAAAAAATACCGTCGGCGACTCATGGCCATTTAGGGCTGCTGAAATGAAGAATGAAAGATACCCCGTTTCTGAAACGTGAAGAGCAACTGAAAGAACACATGTGGGCTCCCAGAGCGGGGGAAGAGATGATTGATTTCCAACTAGAAAAAAGATACAAGAAATTTGTCATCGCATAACTTCAGAATGTTTAAAATTATAAACTATCGTTCTTGCCAGATAAATGGGAAACGAACACGTTACATATTTAAATAAATGGCTGCCATGTCAATGGCGTGATGCGCAAATAATGATGACTATCATTCCAAACCAAGGACAGAGAAATAGTTGAACACTATTATTGCTACATAATGCCGATTTAAGCCCGAATAATTGGAGGATAATGACAACATTGCACATCTACGCATATGGACTAAATGTACCTATTAAATTATTCATGTTACATTGTATCAATGAAGAAATAATTTCATTTTGCTGTGGTGTAAAAAAAAACGTATATTTTTAACAAACTGTCACTAACTACCTATTAACAAAAACTATTGTGAAAATTTCAAGTAGTAAAAGCTACCTAACAATTTAGCAGTTATTTCAGCCCGATTTTGCCTACTGCGGTCTATCCGTCTGATTATAATTTAGATGTCTTAAAGGCTTGAGTGGATAGGCCCTTAGTAAAATTCGAAAACAAAAAAAACCCTTAATAAACTAGTGCGCTTCACCATAAACGATTGCATCACTGCTTACCATCATGTAGGATCGCAGTCTGGTTTATAAAATTTACACGATGAACGAAAACATCACTTAGAAACATCGGCAAGTCCTAGAATCAAAAATTCAAAGACATGTGACATCAACCAACACACACTTGGCCTGCATGGAGGATAGTGGTCCATTCCCTCTTCTAGAAGGGAGGCCTGAATCGCAGCAAACGTGCGAACGTTATAAGGCTCTCTAGTACCTATCTATAGATGAGGAACAGTAGAGACAATCGGCTAATTTCTGCTTCGTAGAGCGTTATCTCTGACGCACGAAATACAAATAATCCGGTATCTATTAGGAGCTGTTAAAACAATTATGATTTTCTTCTTTTGATTACCTATTATTTTTATTCTTTGTATAAAATACAGCAATTTTTCTATAAGGTTGATGTGCAAAATTTATCGCCGGGTACTGTACGTATTTCAGTAGCTAATCTACAGAATCACAAACACAATGTCGACGAACCCCGAAAACGAACTAAAGAAACTCGTCACAATAGGCATCACAGCCTACAATAGCGCACGGGGATCCCACGACACGGACATGACAATTTGGTGACAGACCGATCACCGTGTCACGCTCCATATGGCTGGCGATTGTATTGATGCCGTTATCCTGACCATTGGAGGCACTGACCTAGATAAGGGTAAGGCCGTTAGCCCTTTATACGGGTAACATGGTTTTAGGAAATCATGAATCACGAATGACTTCTTCCGCGCTTGGGCGGAGCAGGCGCCCTGAAACTTGTACTGACTAAAACCAAAAATATGTGTGGTGTTCCAGGATCTCGGGTTTTCCTTTCAGAAGCGAATAAAAAAAAAGAGATTTTACATAAAGTGGAACCAAAACGAATCGAAATTTGTTTAGAGAAAACTACAGCAGCTATACTAGCTGCTTTATTTATAAAATAATTATTCATATACTGATACATACACTGATGGTTGGTCTGTGGATGGGTGACCATCTTAACATACCGAGTTTCCTCCGTGCCTCGGATAGCACTTTAAGCCGTCTATCTATCGTCTATCTATGGCAGTCGTTACGGATAGTCAGAAGCCAGTAAATCTGACTCCAGTCTTCCCATGAAGTACCGTGTTACCCCAGTTAATGGGTTGTGGAGGTCAGGTAGGCAGCCGCTCCTCGTAAAATACTGGTATTCAGCTAAATCTGTCCTGACTGGAAGACAACCCTAATATAGTTAGGAAACGGCTAGGCAGATTGGTGATGATCCTTATAATTCCATATATATGTAGGTACTGATAATTATATCTTAAGAAGTCAATACAATTCTACAGTCCAACATGATAATGTTCTAAGTTATGTTCTAATTAATAAAACGACTCAATCCATCTGGCTAAACAAAGGAACAAAACCTAGGTCACCTACGAGAAACAATGGGACATTGATCGTAACTGAATTGCTGATTGATAAAGAAGACGCAACAAAGACAAAAAGACACTTCTGACTTCTTGCTTAGTCTAAAACACACACTATGGGTAATCAGTACAACATCTTAAGGATACCTACACTACTCACTGCGGGATGCTTCAAAAAAGTTACCGTGACCCTGGAAAGAATAGGGCAACTGAAGGAACATAGATTTAGATAGAAAATTTGAGACTCCCACTCACTCCACCCAACGAAGAAGGTATTGAATGATTGCCTTGGCGAGGTTAACGAGGAAGTATTCACCATACTTACTACGTTTGTATGGAAGATGATCGACTAGAGCACCCTTAAAACGGATGATGACCAGCACAATGTTTTATCACTTGGTTTCTATGTCGAGTTGACTTCCTAATTAAAAATTGTTTTGAAGGACACACCGGACACACGACACTAACTAGGTTTTTAAAATGAGCCAAATAATTACGAAAATCGAGCTTGTGTTGATAGGCACTTTGTTCTAAACGTGATTTTGCTAGGACCTAAAACAATATCGAAAAGAATTTCTTTCTTGTTGATGATACAATTTTAATCAAAATTGCATATAAGTAGGTACCTAACAAGAATTAGCGATTCATTGTAAGTATGCCAAATTTAGTAGTTTATCATCAATCCTACGGTTTTTACTGCGCAGTTTAAGTATATAATTTTACATATTATGTATATAATGAAATAGAATAACTTTAGAGGAAAAACAATACTAGACCTTTCGGCATAAACCAAAACTTGCTACGTCTGGGTAAAGCACTTGTAACCAACATGGATAGCACAGTGGCTGAGAAAGCGACTGACCACCACGCACGTAGTAAGTTCAAATCCCGCTCGAACACCCAGTTTCGGTTATAGTCCAGTCATTATAGTACTTTCACCTCGGAATTCGAGATACCCAGCTGTAAGTCTGTAAATACTTGTATATTGACACCCTAAAAGTTGTCTCAAAACCTACATATGGTAGGTACACCCTACCATATGCAGGTAACTATGAAATTTCAAGGTTAAAGGGCCCAAAAATCGTTTTTTTTGCGCTTTTTTGGTAAATATCTCATTTCCTAAAGGTTTTTTGCTATTTGTATATTTAACAATATTGTAGAATATAAAATTCTCTACAATTTTTGTATAGAAAACTTTTTCCTACGGTGAACCGTTTTCGAGATAGAGAGCGGAGAGCGCACGGTCACACCATCACTTCAGGTCAACTGGTTCCTCCGGTCGAAAACGCGCCATATAAGTTGATACTATCGATAAATCAATGATTATAAATATTTGACAATTTTTATTAACTATTATATTATATTATATTTCATGATTTTTTTTTCTAGCCTATCCACTTTTTATTCAGTAAGTATTCATTTATTTAACAACACTTACCTGGCGTGTCAGACGTTTACTGACTAAAGCCCACTCCTGTTCCTTTTTTGCCTTTGTTCTAGGGCCCCAGTCAGTGTACCCTTTCACATACCCCATGGCCCCAGTGGATTTCGACCCTGCTGGGCCCCTACGATTTTCTGAAATGTTCTTGAAGTACGCATAGATCATTACGCGTCGTCGACGACTTGAGCGCAATCCGGATGGTAATTGGACGACAGGACGGCGATCTACGCATTGCTCGTCGTCCGCCGTCGCCAGCATGGGCTTGTGAACGGATGTACGATGGAAAGGAGCAGTGCGTACTGAACTGAACTCACTTACTGAGAATAATTAGTTTCTCTTACTATGCTATGCTTTTTTTAACTTAAATATCTCTATCTTGCTTTAATTTTCAAAGTAAATAACTAGGGTATGTCATTCATTAATAGAAATTGTAGCAAGAACCTATTTTGGGCACGTAGGAAAAGTGATTACTGTTAACAATAATTTAAGAAATTAGTTTCTTGTTTTGAACTTGTATGGATATTATTTTTTTGTGGCTGGTTTTAATAAAGTAATATACCAGTTTGGAATCTTGATTAGTTGCACCAATTTTTAAAAAAACTTGTCATAGTAGTGTTCATACTTTTTTTGTACACCAGGACAAGCTAAAGTTGGCTAAAAGTAAAAATCTTCAATAAATTTGGGTAATCACATAAGTTACATTCATTTTTGTGAAAAATCTAGAGGAATTCTGGATTTTTTAAGAATAGCAGTTTTATTCAGGTTGTCGCTACAAAAAAAAGAACAGCAATATTTAAACAACTGTGGTAATGGTAGAGGAAAATATCACAACAGATCTAAATTTTAAAAGAATTTATTTGTGTTATTTCACTTATAACTTAAAAAATATTTGTGTGATATTTTTTTCTGTATTTTTCTCCGAATAGTCACGACTATTCAGACAAATATGTATAATCATTGATTTATCGATAGTTCATTAACTATAATATGGCGCGTTTTCGACCAGAGGCACCAGTTGACCTAAAGTGATGCTGTGACCGCGCGGTCTCCGCCCTATATCTCGAAAACGGTTCACCGTAGGAAAAAGTTTTCTATACAAAAATTGTAGAGAATTTTATATTCTACAATATTGTTAATAATAATAATTAATAATAATAATTTATTTCTCTTCCACAAATAACAACAACAGTAGAAAAATACAACTTATAACATTGATGTGATATAATAATGTTAATTTGTGGGAGACTGGCGCCTAAACTAAGCCGGGGCTTGTATTTTAGGATACCAGGGGCTCCTCTCTACAGGGTTAGCAGCAAAATAAAACTTTATATCGTATTAAACAACATTATAGATGTTGAAAATCTAACGAAAGTTAAAAAACAAAAATTTGTTGCTTCAGGTTATATAATAGTGGAAGAAGAAGCTAAAAGAAAAAATAATCAAAAGTTAAATTCATGTAAAGTGTAATGAGGTTTTAGTTATATGTGAGTGTGTGATGGTGTGTTGTGGTGTGTCTTTGAGTGTTTAAGTGTGTGTGTGCGTGTGTCATATTGCATGGTGTGAAGATGTTAGCGTGACTATGTTTACGTCGAGTAGGCGAGTGGCTGAAGAAGATATTAGAATAGTCGTAGTATTAGTCAAATAGTTTAATTTATCTTATTATGGCTAGCAATTCTTCTGTTTTTATGTAGTCCAGTTTAAGTAAGTAGCCAGTGTTAAATATACAAATAGCAAAAAACCTATAGGAAATGAGATATTTACAAAAAAAGCGCAAAAACCCGATTTTTGTGACCCCCGACCATGAAATTTAATAGTTGCGTACACCCTACCATATGTAGGTTTTGAGACAACTTTTATGGTGTCAATATACAACTATTTACAAACTTACAGCTGGGTATCTCGAATTCCGAGATTCTTACCTTAATTGAGCTAATTTGACTGGACTATTACAATTGATAGGCTTACGATTAACCACTATCTCACCTGATGATTAGCGATAATGTGGCACGCTTGCCTAGAAGTAACCTATTCACTCTCTACTTAAAGACCCCCAGAGGTTGTTGCTATTGAATCAGGAAAGGATTCCGGCAGAGAATTAAACTCCTTAGCTATACCTACACATAATGAATCTGTTCCCAAAACGACGAGTATTTATGAAATAAAAAAAGTATATATTCGTAATGATATCATAAAGAAGCCAATTGAATTCCTAAGGGGAAAATTGTTAATTTTTGTTGACTTAAATCTTCTCCGTCGAACCCCGTGCGAACGCCGGCGTTCGCCTAGTATTCGCAAGTACGGGTACAGTAAATGACATTAAAAACAGTTGTTTCTTTTTTTTAATACAAATGACTTCATAAAAAAAACTATAATAATAATTAATCTATTAAAAAAAAATTTTTTTCGCATTTCTTTTGTTTTTGCGTGTGAATAATTCGCGAACGCCGGCGCGGCGTTCGCACGGGGTTCGAGGGGTGAAGCCAATAGAATTGTTCAGGGCAACATAATAATGTTGTCGACTTAAAAACTTCTACTATAAAATTATCATAATGCAAAGATGAGTCTTACCTTATCATAGTCCAGTCAAACACCAGCCTGGTCGAAGTTCGGCAGGGCAATGGCGACAGGTCCCGCGCCGCCAGCGGTCACGGCAGGCGCCCATATTGTCCGGCAGCACAATCGAACACCGTTTCCATTGTCAACATCGACAATCTATGTGATACGGTTCATGGGAAAATGTGGATGAATACGACTTGTTAGTTCGTAGAGAGTAGGCAGGTTGTTTAGTGGGCATAGTGGCTAATAAATCTGTCTGCTCTGCTTGGAGTGAGAGGATGTGTCAGACTTTTATAGACTCGGCCCCAGACATTACACTGTAAATACGACGCATCGCAAGAATATGCAAATTGATTGGTATCACATATTACATGGTCACCTGAACCTATGCTTTGCTGCACGAAATCGCATCGCAGTCTGCGTTGCGACGTCGTATCGCAGTTTTGTGTGGGGGCCCTAAAACCGTCCCGTGTTCCCACAGTTGCCTTTGCGTTCCAGGGCCACGGTAACTGTTTCAAACAATCCTTGCAGTCCTGGCAGACATCTGCCCTAACGAGCCCCGTCATAGAGGATTCTCTGTGTAATTTTATTAACAACTTTACCCGCGGGATAATAGAAAATTAACCCAAGAGAACATATTAAAGAGATAAAAAGTATCCTATGTGCTACTCCAGGTCATGCAGGTCTACCCATGTATCAAGTTTTATCGAAATTTGTTCAGCCGTTCAAGCGTGAAGAAGTAACAATCATACACACTCTCACAAACTTTAACCCTTTAAACAATAGTGTGATTACTCGTAAAAGATTTTTTTTAGATGATAAATTATCCAATAATTTCTCCCGCTCAAGGGTCGAGCGGTAGGGTGCATGCAGACTTGTACTGACTAAAAAAAACCCACTCCTAAGTTCTTTGCCTTGCGTGCCAGGAACACCGTATCAGCTGATACGTGCCGGGACCATCATTGATATTAGTCTTGCTAAATTCTTATAGGTCGTTACGTGTCATCTAACAAATCAGGACAAATTACTTGTATTACTTATACTTGTATGTACGTATTTATTTACACAATTATAATAATCATTTAAATTATATCATTACATCCCTCTCAGTTCAACTAACCCCAGGGCATCGAATGACCCTTTCACGAAAAAATCATTCAATAGATTATAATTCAGTAGATTAATACGTGTTATGCCTGCCAATTATATTATTGTAATCAACAAAATGTAAAAAAAAAAATATGAAAATTCAAAATTTTGCGGCCTGCCGTAGCGTTTCACCTTAAAGCTAAAAACCATATCAATCAATCTCTCACACTTATTTGCTACCCAATGAGGCATCACACAACCGATGCTTATCTCAACTACTCCAACGATTTAAAGCTTACTAGTACTAATGGGTGATTCATTCGGAGTTACTTTTTCTAAAACTAAAAAAAATATGAATCAAACAAATTTATCGGGTAATCTTTATTATAATACAAAAGAACCATTCCTTACATTTACTTTTTAAAGATTATTTCTTTCAAATGTTGTCCGTAACTGCGATTAAGATGGTCCCTTCTGGAGTTCCAGTTTTCGATGACCCGACCGAGCATTTCCACTGGTATTTGGCGAATAACGCGTGCTGTGTAGCAAGTGGCGCCGTCTTGTTGGTACCAAAAGTTTTGAAGATCTTCAAAACTTGAAACCATGGCTTTGTTGCGAGAAAAATTTGGTGAACAGTTAATTTCGCGTTTCGGACCAGTCAGTTGGCCGCCTAGGTCCTGTGATATCACACCCTTAGACTTTTTTCTGTGGGGTTATGTAAAGTCCAAAGTTTATAATTATGGATAAGCCGCGTACGATTGATCAACTGGAAGCCAACATTACTCGCGTTATTCGCCAAATACCAGTGGAAATGCTCGGTCGGGTCATCGAAAACTGGAACTCCAGAAGGGACCACCTTAATCGCAGTTACGGTCAACATTTGAAAGAAATAATCTTTAAAAAGTAAATTTAAGGAATGGTTCTTTTGTATTATAATAAAGATTACCCGATAAATTAGTTTTATTCATATTTTTTTTAGTTTTAGAAAAAGTAACTCTGAATGAATCACCCATTACAAAAACGACAATTAACAATATGTTAACAAAACTAGGTACCTTTTAGTGAACCAAAACCATCAATGGAAACAGACAAATAACTGTAGATACATTTGAAATGTCAGTAACAATGTGCACGAGGAAGCGTGTCGCCTGTCCGCTCTCTGCCAAACCCCATCTGCGATCGGCGTGAGATTATCTAATGTTTGCTCGAAATCATTCCCCATGCCTCACGGAAGTATTCGCATAATACTTTTGATAGTTTTAATGTTGTAATCTGTATTTTTATTGTTCAGTTTTTTTAGATTCCCGATTTATCCGGCTCCGTAAATACACTGAACATCACCCAAAAAAATTCCGCCAAAAACTGCTCCATACATATGGATTTGAATATCTTGTTTCGTAAAGGTCACAGGACAGATCATTAGTTCGCTAGACGATATCAGTCAGTCGCAAATATGACACACACTCGCAGTTCCGTAGTTCTCGGTGCAAGGGCCACACCACGACGTCTTAAAATATGACAGGCGAGCGAGCAAGGGCCCGCGCCCACAACAAATTTTAGTAGCGTTGCGCTTATAGACAATAACAAACACAATAATAATATATTGGATTTTTTCCGTCCAATTTAGGATCGCGCGATTCGAATGGATCGCGTTAAAGGTAGGGTGGGCCCTCAGTTCCGTTTAATATTACGGACTGGCTGACTAATTTGAACTAAGAATTTTGGACGGCAAACCACCCGACAGGAGGATGCAGGCACTACGGTAATCTGTGGGACCCTTTAGGACACAGCTATTTTTCTTGTAAAAAAAAGTATATATTCTTATGAGATTTTCTTCTGCTGAGCTGAAGCAAGAGATGTATTCTCTTGATGCCAACAGGATCCTTCAATTTCTTTGAGCTAAACGTACAGCACTCTGACTAACCCTTTTGAAAAAGTACAGTCGTGATGTTACGTTTGATATGCTGCTAGGTGCAGTCATCCACAGTTTTATCTGTCTTAGTTACTGCTCTACACCTGTTAGTTGTAGCGTGATATTATAAAATAAATCGTTTATCCAATACAAAAATGCAAACTTGCTACATCGTTGACCACACCGTCGTTTTCCATAAAGCCGGGTACTCATTAGCGAGCTGTAACCGTAACTTATGTGATACAGTAACGAGGTTCTAGTGTGTACGCGTTTTACAGTTACGGCTCACGACGTCGCTGGAACGTTTTCACTGAGCGTACTCATTTTGCGAGCTGTAACTGTAACCAAACAGATACAGTAACGAGGTTCTCCCCTCTTGACATCCACGAGCGCACTGCGAGCGCCCTTTGATCCGCGGCAAAAACCGACAATCGTCGGCTCGTTGCGAGTCGCTCGTGTAGCGTTCCTCGCAGGCTCGCGAACCACGTACACATTGTTTTTGATGATAGTAACGGTCACAGTTACGTGCAACGTTATGGGTTTAGAAATGAGTACGTTATAAACGTCGGATCGCTGCAGGCCGCACGCGTACCGCTCGCAGCAGGTTTGCGAACCACGTACACACTATGGTTTTTCGGCTACACTACATGCAACGGTTACAGTTACGGCTCGCTAGTGAGTACCCGGCTTATGGTGAGAGGCGCGAGCCTAACAATGTTTAAAAAAAAGGCGAACCAGTAGTTTTTGAGATTAACACATCCAAACAAACAAACTCTTCAGCCTTCTAATATTAAGTATGGATTTATTATCACGCATTTGTGGATCGATGCCTCTGCTAATACGCTTTTAGGGTGGTATTTTCATTAAAAATAACTTCGAAATCCAAGAAAACAAAATAAGTCTTTACTTTTCACAGTAATTGAAACACTTTTGTAAGAAATTACACAAGTTTTTAATAAAATATAGAAATTGAAATATTATTTCTTATTTCATAAGTGTGAGGATATTTGAAATGTGTATCCAAAAACATCATTGCATATCATTTAAAAGTCATTACTAACATTCCTGAATTCAACTTCAAAGCTGATATTGTTGGCAAATAACTAAAAAGTGATAATACACATTACATGTATTTAGTTAGAAGAAAAAAATTAAAACAAAACATTAGATATATAAAATTTTAATACTATTAATTGTTCAGTTTTAAAATAGCAATTAATGAACTTAAATGCACTCTTGTGTACAGACGAAAACATATGATAAATAATAAGAAATACGTAGAGTAGTTGTTACATTAGAAATTATTTTATTAAAGTGATGGAACGCTTTAAATAAGGCATCGTTAGCACTAGATTATGCGAAAGCTATCTATACCATATCGCGAAACACAGTTCCACGATAACTATAAGCTAGTTTAATTTTAATACGGTTCCAATATGTTTGAGAACTAAATCTGTAGCAAAAACTTCAGAAAATACTCCTATATGTCTGTCTTTTCTTATAAAATAGATCATTAAGTAATATTTTTGGATGGATTCGAGTCAACTAAGGTGCGGTAAGGTGCTGTTGGGTGGGCTAGCGATCTATACGTGCACCGTTACGACCTACACTGGCCTATAAGCAACATATTGATGCCAACGACATCTATGTTTTAAGTGAAAGGTACGGCCCCGAGATTGTTCAGTTTCTTGTTAGATGGCATTGAAGTCTACGTTTTTAGTTCATTTTCTGTGCATAACTAATTCAAGGAAATGGTATCCGCAGAATTGGACATTCCACTTTATTGAACTTAGCCAAATTATTGCCTCAAAGTTCAGCTAATTAGCCAAAAATCCCTAAAATAACATCCAACTCTAGTACACTACAGTACGAGACAATACATTCTCCCGGAACCGTATCTTTCAACACAATAAAAGAAACTTTCATTAAAATTGAGAGTATTGAAGACAGACAACTATCGAAGCTTTCATAAAATTGAGTCAATCTTTGGAAAAATCGCGCCAAAGTATAAAATAGATAAGCTTCCTTTTATCCCAAGTTATCATATAGAACTGACTTTACACATTTTAAGTTTCACATAGGCTTAGATTATCTCTGTACCTTCAGTGACACGTCTGAAAATGCACACACATCAAAGGTGAGATGGACAGTAAAACCCGGCTCATTGATGAGTGTATAAGCCAGTTTTAGATACAACGACAATAGTAAAACAATAACAGCAAGGTCTCATGCGACCGGTCGGGGATTCATGAATTAAAATCCTATTTGAACGGCCAAACCGTCTACGAATCACGACACAATCAAAATAAAAGCTACCCCCATCTATTTGATACTCCAGTGTGCTACAGAGTTAGTCCTCTAACATACAAATTAGAATGTAATATCTAGTGTAGCGTTACTCCATGCCTCCTGCCATCATCTGCGAGGGCGCGGCGGGCTCGTTGCCTTCCCGCTTCTTGGAGCCGGACACGATGTCGTCGATTCTGAGGAGCAGGATCGCTGTTTCTACTGCTGTTTTGTATACCTAGAAATTGGGAAAAAGTGGTTTTAAGTTTTAAAAATGTGTGTGTGCCGTACAAAGACAGCAAGGTAATTGCAAAACTGAAAATAGATGTATACTGTACACATCTATTTTCATTGTATACAGTATACACCGTGTGTCAGATCGACGCACAAACGAATACCATAGATCCGTATCTAATTTTGGACAACTCCCCCCTTCCGAGTTGTATCATCCAAAACCACACTTGTATCATTCAGTTGGTCTTTACGTTTCAGGACCACGGTATCCCTTTCAGAAATTCTCCGTGGCCCTAGTGATCACCGGCCCTAATGGTACGGTTTTGCTGATATCTCCGACTACGTGCCATAGAAGAAGGACTGAGCCCAAGTCGGTCCTTATCGAACGCTTGCTAAATTGCTGGTCGTTTCGTTCGCAAGCCCGCTTCTACGATGACTAGAGATCGATAAGGGACTCCCAACACCCGGTCCATCACATTGTGAGTAAAGTTTTTGAACACAAACAGCAAAACAAATTGAACAGCTATGATAGCCCAAAATCACTTATTTAATATTTGGGCTGGGCTGTTCAAATCGCGCGGAGAACTTTAGTTGCGCGATGCAGGATTCTGCAGTGCTGTGACGACATAAGACGTCACATATCCACAATTATGACAGAGTGGACAAAAGCAGCTTACCTGCAGCTTAACTGCGAGTGGTTCCCAGATGCCCTTGACGGCCATGTCGACGATCTCGCCGCTCTCGCCGTCGATGCCGGCCGAGCTGCACGCGGCGGCGTGGCGCGCGCGCAGAGCGGTCAGCGTGCGGATTGTGTTAGCGCCGCAGTTCTGTGCTAACGTGCGGGGGATTATCTCTGAAAAATACAAGAGAACATTGAATTGTACAGAAATTAACGCAATTACAGTAATTTACAGCAGTAGATCCATTACCGTGTTACCCCAGTTAATGGATAGTGGAGGTCTGGTAGGCAGCCGCTTCTTGTAAAATACTGGTATTCAGCTAAATCCGGCTTGACTGGAAGCCGACCCCAATATAGTTGTGAAAAGGCTAGGCAGATGATGACAGAGGTAGATCCATAGGGGCGGTGTCCAAGCGGCCACCTCCTTAGCGGCGCCAGCGTGACTACGTTATAGACAGCATGACTAGTAGCAGACTTGCTATGCTGGCGCGAGAGCCGCACTAGATGGCGAGCTCCCTAGCGGCGTCAGTGTAGTCAGATACACTAATATATGCATATCACTTTGACAGAAGCCGGGCGGACGTTGATACGAGCGGCACGGATAAAAACTACAGCCGCAGAGACGCGGGTTTTACCGTCTGTTTGAAGAGTGTCTTATGGCTGTTAGTGAAGTGAATACACCTAATAAATCAGTTGTATGGGGATCTAGGATAGTTTTTTTATTTCGCGATACCCACTCATTGCCCACAAATAAGGATATCAGGCATCCAGGTCCGATATATGTATACATAACAAAGAATATTTACCCAATGCCTGTGCGACTGCGCGGTAAGGCGTGTTGTGCGCGGCGTTGGCGGCCAGCGCCTGCGACACGGCCATCTCCACGGCACCTCCGCCCGCCACTAGACGTGGGTTCAGCACCTAATTATGTAATAAACATTTAGTTCATATCCCAATAATGTTAGCATATACATGTATGTTAAGCTTATACATTTAAACAATCACCCTAGCTCCTATTTCTCAAATACACAGAGAAGCTGACAGCAATACAAATAAACATGGTAATATAAAACACTTGTAAAAGGTCATCTTACTATAGATAACCAGGGACTCAGAATAAACAGACATAATGCAAATTATACAATTACTGATGAAGATGATAAGTAGTAAACATTGAAACAAATATCGATGACATTCCAAATTACAGTTGTTCTACCTCAACACAAAGACCTACTCGCCTTGGTTGGTCTCTGTGTATTTAATAATGGAATAGAAAGATGATGATGCCCTGTCTTATTATTATTTATGGAGCTGTTCTGTTTTCTCGGCTCATCACTCGTTTTGACTAAATTTACGGGCTGAAACCACACAGAATGGCGCACATTGGGAGCATGTAATGTGTATTCAAGATGTGTATTTTCGTCCTCTTACTGGATAAACTTTTTAACTATTCTTCTGATTATTTTGAATTCGAAGCTATTTAATGCCCAGTACCTGAACTTCTTAGCTTGGTAGCAAATAGGCAGATTAGTCATTCATTCCAAAAAAGATAAGTCGAGTAATCAAATAACAGTAATTGTTGAAATGAATCATAAACATGATTTCTTTTAAAATCATTATGAATAATCCTCATCCACCTCCTTGCTACTTACCAAATTCTTAGCGACGTGTAGAGCATCCTGAAGATTCCTCTCGATCTCGTTAAGTACGTCCTTTGAAGCGCCGCGCAGTAAGATGGTACACGCCTGAAATACAAATTAATTAATTAATGGAAATGAAAAGGCAGGTTTCTGAATTTACAAGCTTTAGTATTCCAATGTTTTTCAATAGTTTTGGGGAATCGACGAAGGTTATATTTGTCTATATTATCACTGTTCTTTAGAGATATTATTAGGAAAATAAATCACACTAATATCATAAAAGCACAAATTTTAAAATATGTATGTGTCCATAGGTGTGTTTGTTACTCCTTCCTGCTCAAACGACTGAACGGATTTGGATAAAATTTGACACATGGGTGGAGTATGTTCTGGAATAGCACATAGGACATTATATCTCGGGAGTGTGTTCGTTTGGAGTAATTTTCTACTTTCATGCGGGTGACACCGGTGACAGAAACCAATGCAATATTTTTGTTCTTTATTCATTTTTACTCTATTTATCTTATCGGCTAGTACATCGGTAAAGAATGATGACAAGATTTCTATGAAATCTAGGCCCACCTTCCGTTGGTGGAATATGAACTTTTATTCAACTCAAATATACCTATCGCATTGTATATGCTGAGTTAGGCACCTTTTTGGCCTCACACTGATTATAGTTTCTTTATTTATTCTGTATTTTTAGTTTATATTATTGTTTGAGGCACGAATATTTTTTTTTCTTACCATTGATAAAACACACAAAGCTATTGGAAGCAGTGATAATCTACCGATTTTTTCGGTATGTTAGTTTAAAAAGACAAGTGCAAAATAATAATCAGTGAAGTTTTTTTAATAAAGAGACTGATTTACGTTCCGAATACCTCATGGTCCAAATAACCTATTGCCTAATTAATACCGATTTTATTTGGTGAATCACCGCGAAATTGATGATTTGACATTCGAGACCACTGATTGGAAGGTGGGCCTACGATTTGCATCCTTCTATTATTCCAACATCATAATTACCTTAGGGTTCTTGCACTCAGTGACGAAAGTAAAGTACTCGTCTCCGATCTTCTTGATCTCAAACTTGCCGGCGCCGGTTCCTACGTCAGATTCCTTCAGCTCCTCGGTACGGTTCACGATGGTCGCTCCGCAGGCGCGGGCGAGACGGTTGTTGTCGGTTTTACGCAGTCTGGATGAAGGAAAGAGGTTTAGTGAGCTTTTAAATGTAATGAAAAGGACCAGAGACGCAAACTGTGGAGGGAAAGATATCCCACACATTGTATTGTAAATCGGGCTGGTACCCACGACTTAAGCCTGTATTTTGCGCACTGGTTGGACAAATGTGTCATTCCATCCACCCCAGCTCCTCAAGAAAGGCCAGCAGCACCTTGGTATTATTGACCGTTTCTCAGATGGTATCCGAGTCTCTCAAGTACTTTGCCTTGTGTCTGATGATGATGAATCTCAGCCATGTGGGATGGAAGTTAGGATGAATTAAATAAAAATAACCCACTCCTCCTAACTTCATCTCTCTAGCAGAACATCTGCCACCAGGACATGAACTGCAGTGGCCAACCTGGATATCTCTGAACGGACTGAGGGCTCAGTAGCCTTACCATGAGTTTGTAAAAACGTTCTCGCTATCGAAAACTATCGCTTTGTCCCTGTCATTGTGGTGCACGTGAAAGAGACAAAGCTATAGTTTTCGATAGCGAGAACGTTTTTTCAAACTCATGGTAAGGCCACTGGTTGGCTAAATATTGGTAGGACAAAATTTGAGTCAAATCGACACGAGAAGAAGACGAATTGAAATTTTAATCAGCGACATCTGACAAAATACTGCGGCATATACAGAGAGTAAGAGGTTTGTACTGATTACTGGATTGGTTTCGAACAACAGTAGTATTTCAAAATGACGCGAGGTGGCGCTAAACCCAAAATGGTTAACCTACACGCCGCTTTTGGATTACATCGACTATTTGGATCTGGGACTGGATCAAGTTGATGTTTAATTTCAAATATTATCTAGAATATCGTTTTTTTTTTTTGAGGTGGGCAATCATCATATAACTAGAAATAAGAAAAAAATATATACTACTACAATGTTGATTCAACAACCAGGCTTTACAATGCACTTGACATGGTATGTTATTGTTTTATTACCTTTATAACCTAACTTACATTCCGGGAACTGTACTTTCTTGTTCATATTTTTATTACTATAGTTGTTTGTTTACCTGCGAATAGCCGTAATACCGGCCTTGACGAGGTAGTGTTGCGCGAGGTCGGAGACGCCCTTCTCCGTGAAGATGACGTCGGGCTTCAGCGCGATGATCTCCTCGCACTGACGCTGCACGTGCTCCTCTTCCAACTGGAGCAGCCGCGTGAAGTCCTGCAGAAGAAACAAAAGATGTTTAGATCTGTTTTATCAGTTTAATCGCGGCACTATCACAGTACACCAGCCAGACTCAACAATATACAATCCTGTCACATTAACTTGACGCATCTCTGGAATTCGAGCCAGTGCCGTAACTAGGGCGGTGCGAGGGGTGCCTAGGCACAGGGCGCAAACCCTGGAGGGGCGCAGAAATGACCAGACTAGTATCTAGTTTTATCTCATGCATGGAAGCTAGTAGGTACATTTTGTTTAATTGCGAACATGGTGTAGACGCGCCCTACTGTACTATTTATAGTTATATCTATATCGCATTTTTCAAGCAATCTTGAAACAACAACACATGTAAGGTATCCAGGACGTGCTCGGCGCCAGGTGTACTGGTGGTCGCCGGAGATTGCGGCTCTGTGCGAGGCGTGCACCGCCGCGCAGCGCCGGTACACCAGGTTCCGCAGGCGCCGCACCCGCCCGCCGGATGCGGAGGCCAGAGAGGCGGAGCTGTACTAGGGGTACAGAGCGGCAAGGCGCACCCTCCGAACGGAGATAAAGCGGGCCAAGTTGGAGGCCCGCAACGTGTGGCTGGAGACCCTGAACTGGGACCCATGGCGACGCCCGGTGGTGCGGGACAAGCTCCGCCCATGGGCTCCCCCGCTGACTCAAAGTCTCCGGCCCCAGGTTGTGGAGGGTGTGGTGGCCAATCTGTTCCCTGAGCGAGGGGAACACTCTTCCCCGCTCATGGCTCCGCCACCTGCGGTGCCCGTAGCGGACCACACCAACGACGACGAGGACGACGCTCCAGAGGTGACCGAGGTAGAGCTGAGGGCGGTGGTACGAAGACTCAGTGTCAAGAAAACCGCCCCAGGACCCGACGGCGTGCCCGGAAGGGTATGGGTTATGGGATTGCGAGAGCTCTTTAGCGCATGCATGGAGAGAGGCCAGTTCCTCTTTCGCTGGAAGACCGGGAAACTGGTCCTCATCGCGAAGCCGGGGCACCCCGCGGACTCTCCGTCCGCGTACCAGCCCATCGTGCTGCTCGACGAGGTGGGCAAACTCTTTAAAAGAGTAATTGCAGACCGCCTCGTCGGGCATCTGGCGCAGGTGGGGCCGGATCTTGCGGACGGCTAGTTCGGCTTTCGCAGGGGGCGTTCCACGGTGGACGCCATCATGCGCGTGAGGCGACGAGCACCGCATCACGACGGGGGATGCGGTGATTCGGGGCAGGGTCGTCTTGGCGGTGTGACATCGCCAATGCCTTCAAATCCCTTCCCTGGAGTTGCATCGGGGCGGCACCTCGGTACCATGAGGTGCCCGCCTACTTCCGTCGTTTGATCGAGGCCTACCTATCGGATAGGTTCATCATCTATCCCGATCTTGTGATCGGGATAGATGATGGGAGAGTGGAGAGGGCGAGAGATGTGCGGTGTTCCGCAGGGATCGGTACTAGGACCGGCCCTGTGGAACATCGATACGACTACGTGCTGCGCGGCGACCTACCCGACGGGGTCAGCGTGGTCACTACACGACACGCTGGTCCTGTCGCGGGGAGAGTCGTACCAGGCGGCGGCCGAAACAGCCACACGCGGGGTTGCGACAGTCGTGGACAGGATCCAGCAACTGGGACTCAAGGTGGCATTGCACAAGTCCAAGGCTATGTGCTTTCATGGCCCACGGACTGCGCCACCACCGGGTTCCCAAATAACGGTAGGGGGGCCACATTGGCGTCGGGTCGACAATGAAGTACCTGGGACTCGTCCTCGACAGCCGGTGGACTTTCGAGGAGCATTTCCGACGTTTGGCCCCCAAACTGGACAGGTCTGGGGCCGCTCTGAAGCGGATCCCGATTTCCGACCACCGTAGGCGCGGGTTCGCGGACGGCGAGCACTGGGTAGCTCGCCGTCCGGCAGTCTGGAAATAATCCGGACCGAGCCCAGTCGTCAACGGCGCGTTCTGTTCCTCGCGCGCCTCAAGGAGATGTCAGCAAACTGTAGGCCGAAGCCTCTGGGGAACATGGGTATTCCGAAAGGTTGACACCGAGTCCCCCCAGATCGAAGGCAACGAAGGAACGGGGTAGGGGTTTAGTCAGTAAGAGTCTGACACACCCTCCTGCTTAGAAATATACTAAGTAGGTACTTATATACTTTGGTAAACAATAAATAGATAGATTTATTTATACTAAGCAGACATGCTTAGTGTAGAAAACTGGTTGAAGAACCAACCAGATTTTTTTTTAGACAGGAGTGACCATCTGACGGATGAGTCAGATGTTTGTCCTGTTTTAGCCTATGGAACCCTAAAAATTTAGAACTCTAGCTGCAGTTTTACTTCAACCTAGTTACATATGATACATAAGTATCCAAGTAAATTATATCAATCTGCTTACCTGTTCTCCCAAAATCTCGATATTGGTCTGGCTCTCGCCCTTCTTGTACTCGAGCGGGCAGTCGAGCAGGATGATGCGCGGGTTCTCGATGTAGCGGCGCATCTTGGGGTGCGTCACGTCCTTGTTGAACATCACGCCGTTCAGCACGCGCGACTCCTCGATCGTGCCGCCTGGGATCTTCTCTACTTTCGCGTAGCTGGAATTTAGGTAAAGTTATAGAAACATAAAACTGAATATTTTTCATTGGCATGAAACATAGTCATCATCGTCATCAGCCGAAAGACGTCCACTGCTGGACATAGGCCTCCCCAAAGCGTCGTCACAACGACCGGTCCTGTGCATCTCGCATGCATCGGATTCCCGCGCCCCCCTACTGATCATCGGTGCAGCTTGTGGGAGGCCTTCCAACGCTGCGTCTTCCGGCAAGTGGTCAGCACACAACGAGATGTGGTCCTATGAAATCGTAGTAAACTACAATAAGTTGTATCCATCTGTCTATTTACAAAGTATTTGACGAAATCCAGTACTGATCTAATATGAGATAAGTCTTATAATACGCAGATTAATGAGCTAAACACTGAGGTATAAATTACCGCGGTTTACCGCGTTCTCATCTTTCCTTGAGCATAAATAAGGCCACACAGATAACAAATATTTAAAAAAAAATGTTTTTGTAATTTCATACCTAGGTTGATTATACTTTTCATATGCATTTTGTAAAAAAATATTATTTTCATATTAAAAAAGGCTGATTCAATTTTATTTAGATTTTTAATTGTAAAACAACACTCGTTTTTTGTCAGACCATCTCATGGCTGTCTGACTTTTGTCATCTTGTTTACATAGGTAAATTGTTTTGTCTGTGCAGCATTCACAGCATGTGCAAAAAGTCACATTGGGATCTAGCTTAGCAAATGCCAGCCGCAGCCAATAGCGCCCTGCACACGTACAGTTCGGAGCGAGGGATGGCACGGCGCGTGCTGTTTCCCGCGGTCCGAACTGTACGTGTAGATGTGCAGGTCTAACAGTCCGATCTGGCGCATCGACGCGAGCTCCTGTCTTACAGTTTTATGCGCGCATCACGTGTAAATGTAAATTACAAGAATGGCGGTTTGGAGCGTCGAAGTTATCACAGAGTTAATTTGTTTGTTCCGTGAACATCCGTATTAAAATCATCACTATCCATTCTTAGGTAATTTTTAAAATCTTCCGGATGACACTGTCGTAATTCCATTAACATCGGTAAATGTCCATATCTTTTTCTGTGTTCCTTTACCCACACTCATCGTTTTTTTCGGCTATTTAAGCTAACTACAAATCCAGCTAACGCTATGACCAAACGATCGTCCATTTTTCTCACTACTGTGTAAAAACTTTTAAAAGTTATAACGTCCCACACGCCAGTCCAAACTGTAGTCCAAACTCTTGAAAATCAATTTACACGCACAGTTCGGAACGTCTGTCTAGATTATGTCAGTTTCGTCCGCATTCCAAACCGTGGATGCATTTTTAATCGTAATGAGCAAAAAAGTTTGATCCGCGGTCCAAACCGTACAGATCTAACTGCGGTTTGGAACGCAGTCCAAGATGCACGGTCCGAACTGTACGTGTGCAGGGCGCTAATATGTGATTTTTATGACTAAATCTGCTGCAATCTACCTCCAGTCTAACAACAGGATATGTATGACACTGGCAAAAGAAACTCACTTTTTAATGTCAACTTCAACTCTGCCATTCTCGTTGACTGTGACGGTGTTGACGGCATCCAGGGAGATGTCCACAGCAAGGTCGGCCCAGCGACCAATGTACTTTGTGCCAACACATGAACGGATCTGTAAATGATATAAAAAAACTATTGTTTTTAAAGATGCCAGGACAAGATTGAATCAGAGGTTCAGGTCCAACTAATCTCTCATCTACCTTTTCTTTGCCCTTCCGTTGCCCTGCAATTGGTCCTTCGAGTGTACATCTTTTTCTAAACTTTCATACAACTGCTCTTACATGATTATTATTGTATGTTATTACACATTTTTCTCTAGATATTTCGAAAACAGATATTTTGTGGCTATTATCTAGGCTTCCATTGAAATTAAATCCTCGATTTTAGTAAAATTAATCCTGGAAAGACCTCTCAAAATCAAGAACTTTTATAGCATGTTCAATCAAGCCTTTGGCAGGCATTGAGAATGTGAAAACTGGTCAGTTAAAATTAACTTCCTTGTAAATAAACCATCATTTTCTAGCAAAAAGTTTAAGGCTGACCTTTATAATTTTATAGTGAAAAAACAGAGGTTCCATGATACAAGCAGTAAAAGAAAACTGGACAAGTGCAAATCGGACTCAAACATAAAAGATTCCATACTACAATTTTGAAAATTATGTTCCTTCTTTCGTTATTTTAATTTTATTTGTAGTAGTAGCAACAATAGAAATACACATTCAGTATCTTCTTTCAGTTTATGAGATTCAACACACTGACAGACAGCAGAAGCTTAGGGTGCCCATGGGACCTATGTCCCATTAGCATCCTTCAGATACAGAACCCTAAAAAACCAAAACATTCAATAGAGATACTCACAACTTCCTTCAACTTGTCTCTATCATTCAAATCAATGGGTATTGAGATCTTGTCCTGCAGAAGCTTGACGGCATCCTCAAGTGCCTGTCGGTACTCTCTGATGATCACTGTGGGGTGGATGTTCTGAGTGAGGAACTGCTCAGCAACTGCTAGCATCTCTCCGGCCAGGACGATGACTGATGTCGTGCCGTCACCAACCTGAAGGGTACAACCATTGAAACTAATGATAATTTTAACATACAACATATAAGTCATACAAAAATGAATGATTTTGTCAGTGGAAGCCTAATGGAATTATCTCCTGGCAATCATCAACAAGGAGGATTATTATTACAATTTGTAAATGGGAAAAGATTAATTCCCTTGAAAATATATAAATAAATATTGTTGAGTTACATTTTTAGTTGAATTTTGTTGAAAACAAATATTTTTTACATGTTTACACCTATGTAAGTTCAAGTAATATACAAGTAAATGAAATCAATATTTTACACCCACTCATAAAATAAACAAAATGAGTCATAAATAATGAAATATTTTTTTTATGTTCAGTTTAATATATTAATGATATTTTCCTTCTATAGTCGCTTGCTAAAGATTAAATTGGAAACTATTGTAAATGGATGATGATTTCTTAGAAGACAAAGACATGAAACCCACTCAATCATTGAGACAGTTAATTTTCTAACCTCTTCATCTTGTGTTCTGGCGATTTCAATCATGGATTTAGCGGCCGGGTGCTGCACGGTGATCTCACGGAGGATAGCATTGCCGTCGTTGGTCATCACGATGCCTCCCATCGGGTCCATCAACATTTTCAACATAGCCTGGGGCCCGAGGCATGTTCGAATAACGTCGGCTATCGTCTAAAATAAACCCAATAAAACAAGTTTTAGTATTCCATCTGACAGATTTCAGTGAAAATATTCAATTGTAAGTAATTTTTGCGTCAATTCACCTTTCCAGCGTTTATATTCTCCAACTGAACCTTCCGGCCGGAGTCACGTTTTGTGTTTTGGCCTGCAATAGGTAAATCACTTGTATTAAATCACGGATTAAAACGACAAAGACACAACAAATTAGTATTTATACTTACTGAGCACTAAAATAGGTTGGTTTCCGTACATTTTGATAGAGCTTTTATTAAACTAAATCCCGTGAATCTAATTATTTCTTCCAAAAGAAGTAAGAATTTCAAGAAATTCACGAAAATCGCGTGGTGACTAAAATGTTGCCAGAAAAAAGAATTCTGTCAAACTTTTTTTTAATAACGGAGTAAAATACAAATAGTAAGCAGTAAAACGTAATATTTTTTTAACAATAGTTACAATTTTCCGTTACTGTCGTTTCTAATAGAGTTAAATTTAACACACACTAATAATTATTATTTTAGTTGTATTTATAACAATTTTTTTATGCTGGTAACTGAATACAATTGCTGTCAAATCTGTAAAATTGCCAGTCTTAGAGCATTTGCTCTAAGTTGCCAGTACTGAAAAATTAAAAAAACCGTAATCATTTTTTTTCATTCTTTATGGATCTTTTATGGAGTTTGTATATCGAAAATAAAAAAAAACTGGTCTATTTTATTATTATAAATAGAATAGTGTGGTTAATAATTAGGTACTGGCCAAGTACACCGGTGAACGCTTAGATACGAAGACTGTTAATAGATGGCGGTAAAACCGTTACTTTAGTATCACAACTTTGATGTAGATGGCTGCCCAACAATAAAATTGTGAACAAATCTTGGACCTTTACATAGGTACGCCAGTAATTAAACGATTGTTTTTTCATTATTTTGCAGTCGTATTTAATAGCCATATAAGGCAAAAAGCGAGGTCAACTGCCAAAAAAGTTGTTTTCATGAACCTGCCTGCTGGCGGCGATGATGAAGAAATATTATCTACCTACTACCTCAATTAGGTACTATACTCATATAAGATTATAGAAAGGTATATCACTACGTTAACAACAGGACAGCTTGCCCTTTCACGAGGAATGGCCAGTAAAAAACAAATTTGGATAAACATTAGCCAACCTATAGTTTACTACCGCTCACTGGGTAAAGGCCTCGCTCCACCCCGTCCCTTGCTTGAGCTAGTCCGGGCCGCTGAGCCTGTAGTTTTAAATTCGTCCCAATTTATAAATCTACGACCGATTAAGCCTGTCCCTTGCTGTCCTCCACAGCGACACCTTAAGCCGACAAAGTTTGTACCTTCCAAGAAGGTTCCCAGGGAGTACCTACTCGCTTAGTTTTAAATTCTTTATAACTCCGGTCTGGAAGCTTTGTATATTAAGGCCGCCGCAGGGAAGTCTGGTTACGTGGTCTTGCTGACGGCGAGCTTCGGTCGGTTGCCGTCCGGCCGTCCGGTAATCATCCGAACCGACGCACGTCGCGTAGTGTTCAAAGATGTCTGCAAAAGCGTAGGGACCCAGCAGTAGGGTCGAAGCCTCTGGGGTCATAGGTTCGAAAAGAAAACCCGTGGCTCTGGAACGAAATGCAAAGAAAAAACAAAGGAGTGGGTTTTAGTCAGTAAGTCTGACTCACCTTCCCGCTCCGTCCAAGAGTCCGGGAGACTCGGTTAACCATAATCTCATAGGTTGACCTGCGAGAGGCAACTGGCAAAAAAAATGGAGTCTTACCCCAAAAGTTTTTCAGGCATTACTTTGTACGTAGTATGTAAAAAAAATAAAGATTCCGACAAAGAGAACTCCTCCTTTTCTAAAGTCGCTTAAAAAAAGTTTATAGAATTGATTAAACCTAAAGTAGGTACAGTTAGCCCAGAAAGTGATTCAGTTTAGTCTTACCAAAATAAAATATCTTATACCTGTACCAGTATGTACTCGTAGGCAGGTACTACTAGTCCGGTCAAAATAGACTAATTAATTGGGGTGAGGTTACAATAATTCGCACTTGGCTGAAAATTGGTAGGATTGTTTAATACACTATTATAAAGGAAATGTGAAAAGTCCTCATCGATCCGGCACGTGCAAAAAAATATACACGCGGTCAAAGGTCACAAAAATGGGTTTTTCGCGTTATTAAGCAAAATGGTAAGTTTTATCATAAAATTAGCTCAGACAAAAATTGTAGATCAGTCAATTACCTATCTATAAAAATGTCTAAATACTTTTTTCCTAAGAGCCACCGTTTTTGAGATATAACGATTCAAAATATTGAAAGAGTTGTAATCGTCATAATATGATTAGGTACACCACGTATATACTCGTACATCACTGAAGACGTAATACAAGCAAAAATATCGTTCTATCGGTCAGTGTGACTAACACATATAAAATATGAAAATTTGGGGTAAAAAAAACCCATTCCCTTATCTTCTACGCCAGTGTAACCTTCAGCAACATCTGCCTCCCATTCAATTGTCTGCGTGGCTAGGGTCGTATACCTGCTTTATTTTACTATGCCCAATACATTCAATGCTATTAGAGTGCGTCTAATGATAGAACGACCTGGAGTTTTTGATTTAGTTGGCCACATTATTCAGCCACAAAAATACGAAATAAAAAAAGTTGTGAAGTGTCAAGACATGAAGAATCATGTCTTGACACTTCACAACTACTAGTTAGTAATAGAATAGAATATTTTTATTTCAGACCAGAGTCCATAGGGTTAGTAACAATTTTAACTTAAATTCTAGTGTTAGTAGGTTACAGACACAAAAATATACAATAACAATTAAATTAAATTTCGGCATGGAGCCGCATCCACCTCCGCAACATTGGGGAATCCCACCGATCCACGAATACACTGAGAATACTGTTGGTGCCGCCGCGAACGCGAGACATCAGGGATGCAATTCTTTTCCTAATAATAGCGGCAAAACCATCAATATTATTGTCTGTAAACATCCCTGATGCACTACATCGCCACGGCAGCCGCAGCAGCACCCTCAGTGCATTATTGTACTGAACGCGTAGGTCGCTGTATGCCCTCTGAGTGAAGTTGACCCACAGGCTGCATGTGTAGAAAGACTGACAGTATGATTTAAAAAGCGTTAATTTAACTGGTTTCGTACAACGTGCAAACCTGCGGGCCAGCATGTTACAGCGGACAGCCAGCGACCTACGTTCCCTTTCGATGTCACAATTATCTTTAAGGTCTTCAGTGACCCAGTGGCCCAAATATTTAAATTTGTCCACCCTTCGCAGTGGTTCTCCACAAAGTGCTACGTCTGGGATACATGGATATGTCAGACTGCCAGCTTTAAAAACCATTAGTTCGCTCTTAGCGACGTTATATTTGAGCCCATGATTCACCGCATAGTTTTCGCAAATAGCGATCAGTCTCCTCAGAGCACCGATTGATGGGCTCATCAACACCATGTCGTCCGCATAGCTGATATTGTTAATGCACACCCCGTCAATATGACATCCAACATTGGTGCTGCTGAGCTCAAGAATCAGCTGGTTTATGTATAGGTTGAAGAGCCGAGGTGAGCTGAGCCCCCCCTGCCTCACCCCGCACTCCAACCGATACACGTCTGAGTGCGAACCATTCCACTTCACGCTATTGCTTTGACTACTGTACCAGTACTTAAATATTGACACTATTTCAGATGGTAACTTAGTGTCACATTCTAGTTTACGCCACAAAACATCATACCACATACAAAATTTTTGGATTCAACCTCTTTTTCTCAGGTTGCGCTTGCTACTGTTTCAACTTTTTGAATCGTTATATCTCAAAAACGGTGGCTCTTAGGAAAAAAGTATTTAGACATTTTTATAGATAATTGTCTGATCTACAATTTTTGTCTGAGCTAATTTTATGATAAAACTTACCATTTTGCTGAAAATCGCGAAAAACCCATTTTTGTGACCTTTGACCACGTGTAAATTTTTTTGCACGTGCCGGATCGATGAGGACTTTTCACATTTCCTTTATAATAGTGTATTGAACAATCCTACCAATATTCAGCTAAGTGCGAATTATTGTAACCTTGGATGTCTAAATTGACCGGACTATACGAGCTACTTTAGATTTGTATGGGTACCAACAAATAGATCAGTCTGTTGTTAAAAGCAGGAAAGTAGGATTTTTTATTTGTGTTCGACTAAAATATTATCTCTATTCATGTACTACTCGTGTCAACTGTATCTACATACCTAGCTACAGCTGGTTTTTTTTTTCGAGGTGGAAAAGTATTCAATGACTTCACCCGCTCTAAGGTGGAGCGAAAGTGGACTTAATCTTTAACTCTTACTAACTAAAACGACATGCATCGCTTTGAAAAAATCCCGTAGCCCTGGTGGATAAGAAATTGTAGGCTTGAATAGGAATTTGAGCTAGTAGTGATTGATTGGTTAGCGAAACCCCACAGATGTGATAGATATCTTGGAAAGACAAAACGAAAAACCCGGTTAAGTGAGAGTCGGACTCGTGCACTAAAAAAAAAAAATATGACGTAACTACAAATTATCAGTTTTCAGACTTTTCCTTATATGTGTGCTATTAGGTAAGGTATTAACCTTACTTCGTTCCCAAGATTCTAGGTTAACGGGAAGTACCCTATGAATTTTTGATTCCTTTGACAATATCGAAATGCCCGTTTTATGCAACATAAACCGGCGTATCTTTTTTCCCCTTCAACTTACAAGTTTGATTTTTGCACAGTTTCAAGGGACCGCGGACTTGAGTATATACTTTTAATTTCAACTTGTTGCCGCCACGCTTTTCCGAGATAAAGGGTCTTGACAGACACACAGACAACAAAGTGATCCTAGAAGGGTTCCGTTTTTGCTTTTGAGGTACGGTACCCTAAAAAGACTTGTTCATCTCAGTTTATAAGTAGATAACTTAAAACTGACTGAAGGGTCAACGACTCTATTGAATGACTGATTCATGAAATAGACGATTCATCATCACTCCTCTCAAAACGGTGCAGGAAAACATCGTAAGGAAACCGGCATGGCAAAGAACTATATATTAATTCAAAGACGTGTGATATCCACCAACACGCACTGGGCCCATGGTGGATTACGGCCCTTTCACTCTTCTAAAGAGAAGGCTATTAAGGCCTAGCGCTTGAGCAGTGCCATAAAACAGTGACTTTCTAAATTTTAGGCTGCGAGTATGTTTGAAAGAGTTGCTGTGAGCATGGACCATCAAGGGCAACTGGAGGAACGCAGGTGAGCTTAAGTTAGTAAAAGTCTGACAGTCATTATCGCTCCACCCAGGGTGAGAGAAGTTATTTGATAAAAAGCGACTTCGGAGAAGTTTGACGAAGACGACGATGGTTGTAGGCACGGATGTAGGTATTTACAAGGTATTTTCTTGTATTCGAACGTATTTTACGTATTGATGGCCACCGCATCTTGACTTCTTGGAATTTATTCAAAAGAAGATTTAAAATAAAACAATCTTGGTCGATTACAATGATCAATTTAATAGAATACTCATAAGTAGGGACAACATTTTCATATTTAGGATTAGGTATTATCATAAAAGGTTATTATTATTATTACACAGACTAGACATTGAGATCAATTTGTTATAATTTCCCACATAGGAGATGATATTTTAACATTTATCACATATAATAATTTCAAAAGCTTTAAATCTTAAAATTGCTTTAAATATTTAATCTATGATATCGTCGTCATCAACATCAGACGATTCAGCTTTGGTGTCATCAGTTTTGCTAATTTTAGCATTTTCCTTCACATCTTGCGAATTGTGGAGATCCTCGTACACCCGTTTCAGATTCCTCATGATATACGAAGTACCGTTTACTTTACCAGCTGGTTTAGAACCAGAATGATCGAAGTATTTCTCCGATTCAGCAGCCATGTTGCCAGAACGAACGGGTACGGAAAAAGCCGACACATGCCGAGGTCTCTGCCCGAAGTCACGTCCAAGCCTCTTGTCTAATCCAGACTCTTCCCTGGTTTCTTGATTATTCTCCATACCTTCAGCTAAAGCCCGCTTTCTGTCATAAATGTGTCCAGATACACGTAGATCTATGAAGAAGTTTAAAGGGTCTACACCGAAACCTCCAGGATTGTATAGAGGTGGATACCACATCGGCGGTGGAGGTGGAAGAATTAGGTTTGATTGTGGGACCGATGCAGCCTCGGCGCCTCGGCCAACGCAAGGTGAAGGTTTGGGTAGTTCTTCTGTTCCAACGTCGACATAAGAAGACTGTCTACCAGGTGGGCCAGGGCTGCTGCTCGGCTTGGCTTGCTCGGCCTTGGGCGATAACCTCCTTGGTGACGGCTCGCGAACCCTGGAGTGCTTGTCAACAGTCAACTCCAGAGGAACTTCTGGTCGCGTCTCGGGTTCTTTCTTCTCTTCCTCGTGTTTGGGCCACTCACGTCGCCAATCGTTTTCGTTCTCAGCGAAGTATTTGTGCGTGCGGCGCTTGAAGCGGCGGTGATAATGTGGAGGTCTACAGCCGTGGCGAGCATTCACAAAAGACCTCAGCATTTCGCTGAAGAAGAACGCATGTGGTTGAAGCGGTAAAGCGCTGTAGAGGTACGGTGGTGTGGCGGCAAGGAGACGAGACACCAGTTCTGTATTCCGCAGTTCTCTGACGTGCAACTTGTTCGGCCCTTCGGTGGGAGCCTTCTCCTCTTGAACGGAACTCATCCTGTAACAAAAGAATTCGCGTTAGAATGTGCCTAAATCAATTCGCAAATGAGCGAGTAAGCCCTGCCGGGGATCGTGATGTGAATGAGATGCGATGCACTTGAATAAGGGGTGTTTGAAGCACTTTATACGTCACGACTTTAAAAGTACGATATTAAAGTATTTATTTCACATCTGTGTTATTCGAAGGGCTTTCATAAAACGGAGAGTAGCTTTTTTTATTTAGTATGCTGTAGAATAAGATTATCCCGCTGAATTTTCGGCAGTAAGTATTGCTGCCGGAAAGTCCCAAGATACTTACACCGAAAACATCTTACATACATATTTGATAATTACACATAAATCGTCTATCGTTTTCCTTTCACGACACGATTCCCAGTTCCCTTCAGGTTCAGAGATACGACTAAAATCGTACAGTATAAACGCGCCAATCTCAGCTAAGCGCGAGTGCAGAGTGAACGACTGAACAACTGAACGACTGTACGAGTGAACGAGACGGCCGGTGATTATCGCGGCGCGTCCACGAACAATGCGTCCGACGCTATTATGTCTAAGTACTGCATTTGTGTTGATGAGATACCCACTGCGATGTACTCGCAAGTAAAGGATACGCTTTGTCTGTGCAGGAATGGGAGATAGAATTTATAGTGAACGTAGGGTGGTTATGCAGATGGAAAATGTGTCGTCATTTGTGTAATAACTTTTTCTGGACAGACAGGAAAATGCGTAGGTAAGACTAGTTATAAAAAGATGAGTTCTACTAAGCACACCTTGTTCTAAGTAATCAGGAGGAAAGAATTTTTAAGAAAACTCACATTCTTATCATAGTCTCCATTGGTCAAAAAAAAACTACGTTACAATATTTTGATTTTTTTTTAAAGGATTGTGCATGAGATAGGATCGCGTTTTGTAGGTCACATAATATCATCACAGATGGTAATTGGGTGATGGTATTATGATATTACCTAACACCCGCTCGAATTTCGTTCAACGGACCAAATCCGCCTCACAACTTACAGGTGACCGATTATTTCAGTTTCTTTGCATATGACGTCAAGTGTCCGCCTTCCGCTAGCAGACCTATACAAACTCGAGCACCAATATCATCGCCGGATTTGCTTCGAAAGCGAACCAAATTCGTGGTCCGATCGTACCAAGTTTGTCCGTTGTGTTAATAAGTACCTATTTTTAGTATCTAATACTAAGTCTATCTTTATCACCTAAGTAGGTACAAACACCCTTATATCTGCCTCAATTCTGTTCAAAAATAGTAAATCCCTGTATAGAGCCGTAGTATTTGCACACCGTATTAATAACCGCCATGTTAACTAACAACGCAGTGACGCTTGACGTCACAGCACACCATCAAAAAGCAAAATAGAACAAAATATTCCAAATTCAAACAGCCTCTACCGGTGCGGGCATAGAGCACAGAAACATCTAGGCGGCACAAGCAACACGAAATTAATCTGCCTAGTCTTTTTGGAGCTCCGTAATCATAATCGCAACTATTGGATATCCGAAATTAAAAGATATATTCCGAAATAATTCCATATCTGCAAATGTATCCGAAACTAACATAATATTCTGAAATAATTTCATATCTGCAAACGTATCCGAAACTACACTTGAGAGCAAAAAAATCGCACATGGCTTGTAATTTGCTATACATTATTAAGCAAAATTAAAGCATACAAGGTTAACTTTACAAAAACACAAAATTAAGATCATTGACCTTCACGTAATTCACAAAAATCAACCATACACCCAATTCTCCAAATTCACTCATTCGCATTTCACAACTTTCACCTTTACCCAAAGCTACAAAAAGGGTATTTTTTTTAATTTTTACTCTGGTTCCGTCAACGCGATAATGTCTCAATTGGAAACAGACGAATTTACTGGAAAAATATGGATACCACGCCCGCAGCAGCTGTTCAAGTTATTACCTTGCCCAAAACAGGCCATAAAACAAATGAAGTTGCTCGACAACCAAAACTGGGTCGTTTCCCTGATCTTTGGGTATACCAAAGGTTTCAAGAGAGCAGTGGGTACATTCGGCGACCAGGACCTGGCCGGTGGCGCATAGGATCAGGGTGTGATGATCGCTTTGTTATAACAAGTACTTTGAGAAATTGGCTATCGAACGCGATTGAACTGAGACAAAAGCTTTTAGAAGTTTGCAATGTCAGTAGAAATCTACACACAATTAGAAAAAGACTGAATGAAGCAGGTCTGACTGCATATCATCCAGCAATTGATACCAAACTGACCACAGCTCCCCGACAAGCCCGGCGACAATTTATAATGGATCATTTAAATTACGTGTATGACTATTGACCGGCCGACTACAGACCGGCTGTGGTGTTTTCTGTTAAGTGCAGAATGACTTACATGACCATGATGGACGCCTTAGGATCTACAGAAAGTCATCAGGCTAATTTTAACAATGCTACATAAGAAATCATGTCGCTTTTCGAGGCGTTTAGGGGTCACATAATGTTATACAGTAAAACTGAATTGTATGCATACATTGGAGCTAAAACCTGCCCGATATCGAGAGAGTTGATGGCTTCACGTTACGTCAAAAAAGTGCTCGGAGAATCTTTGAAGCCGCTGGTGTAGCTTATGGTACATTTTTTTTTCTTAACGCACGACAATACCAGATTGCATGTCGGTAGAACAGTTTTACATGGAAAACTTTGAAATCATCGCGATAGTAAGGTCTGTGCGTAGTTCTGATCTTAATCCAATTGAACACATCTGGAATGATCTTAAAAGAAAAGTTACAGCAAAAAACTCGTTTCTTCACGACTCTAAGAGCGTCAATTTATCATTGACGAGGTGTGGGAGGTTATACCATACAACTTCATGGTAAAATTAATACGGTCCATGAGACATCGATTAACAGCTGTAATTAAGGCTAAGAGAGGGAATACATTTTATTAATAAACTGGTTAACCAAGAATTTTAAGTTTGACTCTCATTCTGCCTTAAGCAAAATTTGGTAATTTTACCCTTATGTTGGATATTGTGCTCTAAAACTTTTCAAGGGTACGTTTTTTACACTGTATTTCATATCATTAGAAAGATAATGAAATGGTCTTTAAACTTGTGTATGCATTTCTTTCAAAATCTTTTCATATTCATGACAAAATCTGCCTTAACATAACAAGTCATGATGTGCGATTTTATTGCTCTCGAGTGTAAGATTCCGAAATAATTCCATATCTGCAAACGTATCCGAAACTACAATATTATTCTTATATCCGGTATTCGTATCTAGGTCAATGGTGCATTGTGTTCCACGCGCGCCTCAAAGAAATTTCACAATAAATTGACAGGGCATGTTAGGGCCGACGCCTGTCGGAGCAGCGGTTTGTTCGAAGGAGTTAACATAGATCCAGTTAGCACTGGGTTTTAGTCAAGAGAAGTTATTTCATGATTTTCCACGGAAAAAATTGGCTGGAGGACAGCCTTGAGAAATAAACACTTGAATCTTATTGATGACTTGGTGATTATAATTTGGGTGTGTTCAAGGCTAGAGTGAATAGGCTCTTAATAAACTAGTGGGCCTCACTATTAACGATTGCATCACTGTTTACCATCAGGTGGGATTGCAGTCAAGCACTAGTTTAAGTCAAATAAAAAAAACTTCCTTCAGAAAGGTCAATTGTGTAGATATTTACTCGTAGAAGACATACATATGTATCATCATCTCCCTGCTCTTGTCTCTTTTCACTAGTGATTGGCGCATCACGTTTTGTCATGCTTTCCCACCTTTTCTTTCATATCACTTCTCAAACAATCCGACCATCTTTTCTTTGGCATTCCTCTCTATCTCCATCCATCCACATATACCTTCATCATCAACATCATCATTTCAGCCGAAAGACGTCCACTGCTGGACATAGGCCTCCCCCAAAAACGACCGGTCCTGTGCGTCTCGCATCCATCGGATTCCCGCAACCCTCGCCAGGTCGTCGGTCCACCTTGTGGAAGGCCTTCTAACGCTACGTACATATACCTTAATCATAACTCTACTGTGGCCAGATATAGGACAGAAAAACAGGACCTACTCCTGTAGTTTATAATAAATAATCGTCAGTTTGTATATATTTGAATAAATATCAATAGTCCTGCCGTCTCTAGTCACTGCCTGCACAGCGATTCCGTGCTCGATGGTCGCGAGTGATATAGGGACGTTCTACATCCGCGGTGTCGGTTCGTCTGTCCACATCGATTTTTCAGCTCATCGGTGTTTTATTGGCAATATTCGAATGACGATACATCCGCATTCCGATAGCTCGCCACAGATTTGTTTTCGGTTTCCTTTTTCCATGCGGCTCGCCCGACGGCGTATAATTTTTAAGTCTCTTTTAAACTGAACGTTGGCATTTTCTTTCAATTTAGACTCGGCTGCTGTATTTTGTCATTTTCATTTTTGGACTTCGTGTTTGCTGTGTTCAATTGAACGGATTTTAACGTTAAAGATAAACAGTGTAACTTCGGAATTCTGAATTAAACAATAAATTAAAGTTGAGTCTGAAACCTAGGCACTAAAAGGGTTATGAATTTACATGTGGACGGATGGAGAGGAAGAGGGAGGCCAAAGAAACGATGGATGGACTGTGTGAAGACTGATATGAAAGAAAAGAGAGTCAGTGATGTTATGACGGGTGACAGGACAGAATGGAAGAAAAAAACATGTTGCGCCGACCCCAAGTAATATGGGATAAGGGCAGGAAGAAGAAGAGTCTGAAACCTTGTCAAAATTTGGCATTAATCACTCAATTCGGAAACCAGCAATAACTCCTTTAAAACCTCCACGCTGCCTTAATTAATTTCATATCTTTTAATCATATCCCCACACTATTGAATCGAGTACAAAGGACGTCTCTAATAAGGGTGGCATAGGAATTAAATGTCACATTACCATATCAGTGAGTTTGAAGTGAAGGCGATATATATCGGATTTGCCACAATATAGCGCGGTGGGGAGGCTAGGGAGATGTTCACAATAAATTCAGAGTGGTGTATCTCTCTCTATTCAAACAGTTGATTCGGAGCGTGAATCTTACGTACGCGACGATGAGCAAACATGGCGGGCCCCACGTCTGCGTTTAAATGTTCGTAACGTTTTTAATATTGAGGACTAGGGATTTGTTACATTTTTGAGGGAAATGTTTTATGTTGGTGGTACTTTTTGCGTTACGGTTGACGAAACTTTGAAAAGGGTCTACGACAACGCTACGATAATGCTACGACGATGCTACGACGACGCTACGAGGATGCTACGAAATGCTACGAGATGCTATGTATTACAAATTAAGGCAAACTTAATCATTTAAAGATGCAATATGATTGTACAGAAAAAAAAGGCGATATATATCGGATTTGCCACAATATAGCGAGGGAGGGAGGCTGGGGAGATGTTCACAATAAATTCAGAGTGGTGTATCTCTATTCAAACAGTTGATTCGGAGCGTGAATCTTACGTACGCGACGATGAGCAAACATGGCGGGCCCCACGTCTGCGTTTAAATGTTCGTAACGTTTTTAATATTGAGGACTAGGGATTTGTTACTTTTTTGTGGGAAGCGTTTTATGTTGGTGATACTTTTTGCGTTACGGTTGATGAATTTATGAAAAGTGTCTACGACAACGCTACGAGATGCTACGTGGATGCTACGTGAATGCTACGTGAATGCTACGAAAATGCTACGAAATGCTACGAGACGTTATTATAAGACGTAGTCCAACGTATGGCAAACTAAATAACTTTAGGACTCAACTAAAGTCGTTATACGAGTAAGTACGACGAAAAAATCTTTTCCCCACCCCCATTCTATTCTTTCATTTCTATGGCAGATCAACTTTTGCGGAGTTAGCTGGTAAATACAAAATAAAACGTCCGATTTCAAATATGTAATACCTAAACATGAAAATAAAAATGCTTAAACTATAATTATTGTGTTTGTACTTATGTTTACGTGAAACAAAAAAAATAAGGTTGCAAAAATAACATCTCAAAAGGTTTCCATACAATTGTTTTGTATGGAAACACGTAGGCCGACGGATACACGATACGCGAAACAAATGTAGGAACGGGAATAAAATTGGAATCGTTACGTACTCGTATTGTGGCACGGGAATATTTTGAATAGGATAGAATTGTATAGCAGTGCATATAACAAGAAAAAAAATAACGTGTAGCAACAGATTTTGCTGTAGTGTATATTACTAATATTAAAAAGAGTTTGTATGTGTGTTAGTAGGTATAGTCATGTTCGTATTTGTGTGTGTATATTCATGTCACGGTTGAATGGATTTGGATGAAAAATATTGACACACGGGTAGAACATGATTGTAAAATAACTAATAAGATAAAAAGACAAAGAAGAGAAGGCAGAAAAGAAGGAAGGGATGGAATTTTTTAAGGTGGGAAATCATCTCATGACTTCTCTCGCTCTAGGGCGAAGCGGGAGGGCGTTTCAGACGGGAGACTAAAACCACATCTATGTTCCTTGAGTTGGTCTGTTTGTTTTAAGACCACGGGTTTCCTTTTTAGAAGTCCATACGTTGCCCCAGCACGCTTCTGCCATGCTGGGCCAGTAACTGTAATCTCGTTTGGAATACTACAAACGAAATTACAGTTACCTATTAACTAAAAGGCTTGAAAACTTGCACAAAAATAAAACCATCGCGCAAACCGACAGCAACGAATTAAACACACGAATTCACAGCGAAAAAAAATTCAAAGCCACTGTAAAAGTACATAAAAAATTCAATTAGGCGGCTCACAGCAACGCGTGGATTTTAGCGACAAATTCGCCCAACGTTGAGCGGCAAAACCTATTTTTTCCACAATCAAAGTAAATGCAACCTTCCTCCTTTGGAATAAGAGTGGTGAAGATGTGTCGAGAGTGGTAAATAATATGGTTGTGGAGGTGTTTCGTCACACGGCAGCGAACGTTAATTTCCATATTAAAACCTTCACAAAGGAAGCAGATTCAAAAACCGCTCCGCGGGCGGTGAAAGAGGAGCGCGGATGTTAGAAGAGAGTAGGTCGGGGAATGGATGCGGTTATGTGAGCAAATCCTTGGATGTAATACTTTGTTGGGGTAACAGTGTCTTATTATCTCATAAAAGCTAGTAGAAAAACTTTGTTCATATATTTGAATACTTAGTGCAAGCTTTTTGTAGTCTATAATGAATAGATTATTTTTAGGCAATCCTGATCCATCGTCGACCATTTAGCCTCTTATCATCAGGTGAGATAGTGGTCAAGCGCGAGACTATCAATAATATTAATTAAAAAAAAATTACAAATATATCCCCTAATGAAATTTCGATCTTATGATTCTTCACTTGTATTTTATAAATCGTAACAACCAAATAGACGTACACACATACGTACTCTCGAAAGCAAATTATCCACCTTCTGTGGCTTCCATTTTTATGCTTACCACAAAAACCGTGACATACAAAAAAGCCATGACCAAAAACACAAATGCCTATTTCTGCGTCTACACAAAGCCACATCCAAACCAACCTACCTCGACAGCACAAACAATATTGCGCGCAGATACCGGCGGGGTATGATAATCGCGTCAAAACGCACGTGAAGTGCCTCGGCACTGACGCTGGAGGGGGGGGGGTTGAAGCGAGAGGGGGAGGGGAGGTGCTAAGCCGATGACAGCTTTAAAACGCACAGATTATCCCACAAGTACGCTCTCAAAGAGGTATGATTTATTGCTACCTCATTGTGGAAGGATTCTTTTCATTTTTTTATGACGATTTTATTTGATGCTTTCGGAAATTGATTGACAGCTATTTTTGACTTGGGCGGATGTGATGTTTTAGTTGGCAATAATCGCCTGTCGATAGCCTTGAAGAAGAAAAAAGTTTTTAATTTATTCAATTTCATTTTAAGTCTATTCAAATTAGAAGGTAAGATCCTTGGGACGATCTTACCGAGATCTACGAACTAAAAAAATGTGTTATGATTCTAGTATATTCTAAAACATACAGTGACAAAAAAAATTCAACGTTCGCAAATATACCTAAAAACCTAAAATATTAAACCGAAACCATTTTCCTTTTTCAAATCCATATTTTTTTTTTCAAAATAATAGACCGACTGTCATACGCGGCACTCTTTGAACGTCCGTCGCCAGTTACCATTCACAAATATAAAACAAAAATGGCGTACGTTAAATGACTGGCTAGCATCACTTTGAGGCCGTTTGTACACTATATGCAGTAGTGTCGGATTCGGTTCACGGGATTCAAAAGGCACGAGAAAATAGAAAAGTTTTGCTATTATGGCAGACATGTTTTTAGTATTGTAGTGCCTCAAATTTTAAGTGGTGCTAAAAATGGAAAGCGGGCCATTAAAGTTTTATGCTCTTTTTTGGGTGGGAAATCATCAGAATGATTTCTCCCGCTTTTGGGCGTCGCGTCGCTCCGGAGGGCGTGCAGACTTTTATTGACTAGAACTCACTACTTTGTTCCTTCTTTGCCTTTCATTCCAATTTCCTGATCTAATTAATCTCTCGGTTTCAGAAAAATGAAATAAGCTGTTGATAATCTCTGTACCTTCTTATTTTTCCGTGAAATTTGACAACGAGTGGCCACATACATTTTTAGAATAGTAATTTTTAGCAGGCATAATTATCGATATCATCATTTGGATAGTCTAGTTTTTTCATTTGCAATTCAAATCACACCATCCCTACGTTCATTGCGTCACCTCACCTAAAACCTAGCAAAAAAATGCCCAAAAATACCATTATCCACTCCTGCATCGAACCCGGAACTACGGCACAGTAATCAAGCAGCCCAGCCAACCAGAAAGCTGAATGTAGCCAATTTCCTAACCAGATCCATCTCCAGATAGCAACGGTATTATGACCGAGTGAATGTAATGAACGAACTGAATGTAATGACGCTTGAATGAACGATCGCGGATCGTTTGGAGGACTTTTTTTTGTGGTGTGGTGACATTGTATCGAGGAATATTGGGTACACTGATGTGGGAGTTTACCGATTAAATGCAGCTTTTCTATTTTCATTTTAAGGTTTTTGGCTTAAATACTAAGTTAGGCCGTGTCTTCGTATTAATAGTTAATTTGTTTACCATCACAATATGGATAACATTCTAAAGTTTTTATAGTATTTGGCAAGAAATGTATCAAGTCATCCTTCTCAGCAAACTTAGATGAGGTAGCCTAGCCGTATTACAATAAAATTCTCAGCTCCAATTTGCCAAGATCGCGCCTGTTTCACTAATTTCACATATTATCCAGTCACGCAGACACTTGAGATACAAAACTTAACCAATTTTAAGTCGTAGTACGTAAGTCTCAATAGCTGTTCCCTTACTCATTATTGACTTATCAATTCATAAGTAACTCTACTACCAAGAAAAGCGTGTTAGTAACTTTATTGAAAAACATACACCGGGGTGTGTAAGAGCGAGTGTGACTGTGTGTGCGTTAATTGTGTGTACTTTAATGTAATATTAATGAGACTGCGAGCCGCGAAGTCTTCCCTCCGCTTAATCAAAGATGTGACTTGTTATCCACAACGTGTGTACTAACATAATGACAGTATTAATTAATATACGTATCTTGCTTGATATCTTCACGCATAGTTCTTGGCGTTCTCTTTTAATTGGTGATAATATAAGTATTGGACGACGGAAAATACAGGACCTACATATTATCAACAAGAAGCTAGACCGATTTTGCATATTCTCTTTTTTTTGTTATTAAAACTCTAAGTAAAGTTATTAAGAGAAAGACCAATTGTAATTAACCGGTGGCCCCGAAAATCGAGGAAATTGAGTTTTTTTTGTGATGTAAGTAATACAATTATATAAATATAAATACAATTTGAACTGTACAATTCCCTTCAAGGTCTTTTAGAGGAGTATTTTTCTTTGAATGTTTCATACTCTCTCTTAAAATATAAAAATATATACCTACTGCTTGTTAACGATGACAATTGCCAAGAAGCACCCAAATTAGAATTCAAATAATACTATAGGATAACTCAAAACGATATTATGAAGTCTCTTTAACAAACAGTAGATACCTTACAGAATCTCTTATACAACGATGTTTTTATGATGTGCCGACTACCGCCTTCTGCTTGCTAATAATAATAAAAGCGTTATCGTATCGCTACACAATGCCACGCCGACGTTTACATTCCGTCAAAGCATACAACAAGGAGCTATGAAACGAATTTGATAAGCAATCTGGTTTATAATAGGTAAAATTATGCTTTGGTTTGATAGTACGGTTTATTTGTAATTGATGAACTCGAATATTTAAAAAAAAGAAAGCGATTAAGGAAACGTCAGAAATGAGCACGTATGGTGTTACTTCTTCACGCTCCAACTACTGAATGGATTTGTTATGAAATTTGGTACGTGAGCTGAGTACATCGCATCCTGGAATAGCACATAGAAAACTTGTTATCCCGGGACTATGTTCCTTTAGGATATTTATTTACTCCAACGCGGGTGAAGCCACTGGCAAAAGCTAGTATTTTTTAAACATTTATTTTCTACAATATAATAAATAATATTTTAATGTAATTTTGATTATACTTATTCTAATAATATTTATTTCGTTGTGGAAAGTTACCGAATACCAATATTGACGTATTTTTTTTTCAATATGCTCCAAATTTTGTTTAGTCACCTCTATTTCTAAAACCTATGCTTCTCACATCCTTGTACCTTCTATTCAAAGCCGTGTAGCGGGGTTTCTTTGTGTCGTAGCCTCGTAGGCAATAAAGGTACGTGCTACGTCGCTACGACATTACATTGCTACGGCGCTACGCTGCTACGGGCGTCTACAAAATCGCTCAATGACGTTTGTATGCTAACTTTTATTTTTCCTTTACAATAAAAAGTGTCACGTATAGAAACGATGCGTTTTATTTTTCTCTCTCTTTCTTTCGCAAAACTTAAGATTTCGATTTACTTTCAAAGAAAATATCCGTAACTTGATACGACACTGTGCTAAAATCAGTCATATAATATTAATTACAACGTTTAATTTAATATATAACAACAACATTCATTTGCTATAGCAAGTAAAGGAACGTTAAATTATATATTATTAAATTGAGATAAATAAATGGATTGCTACATCAAAACTCGGCCATCTGGATAGTGACCCGGTTTTGAAAACGTTCAAAAATTAAATGTTTCATAATTAAAACTAGGATAAAAATGCTCTCGCTTCACCCCAAGAATAAAACTTTTGGACCACAGATTTCGCAACGGAACATCATTCATTGCATCCCAATAGACGATTTTACCTACAAACTAAAAAAACTTTATGTAACTATAAATTGGTATGAAAAGAAAAATAAACACAATTTTATTTCTGCTATAAGAAAAAAAAAACCCCAAATTAAAAATACTAAAATCTAACATTTTCAGTCAGATCACATTCTGAATGAGAATAAAAATGGCTGCCACCCCGTATTGGGAGTATCGCGTTTCGACAGCGTGTCACTGCATCCCGAAGTCCCAATAGATGGAACACGCAAACCCACTCTCGAATTTAAATATTTCTCGACGTGTGATTCGGTGCACATCGATTCGGGACATGCTTTGAAGATCATTTTGCTGATGTTAAATCAACAGGGATAAGGGAAACGTGGAAGTTGTTGAACAAGTATTCGAATAATCTTAATAGTGCTTACTGGCAATTATCATAATCATCATTTCAGCCGAAAGAAGTCCACTGTTATACATAGGCCGAGAAAAATTGTTAAAATAAATTCCTTGCCCGGCTGGCGTCAGCGGACGGGCGTATCTCTCTACGTTACTCTTACTTTAACAATGTGCGTCATGCGATTTTTTTCCACTAACGAATAACTTATGTAAGTCTTTTACAAAAAAACAACAACAACCCATAAATGTTCCTACTTGGACCACGGGGAATTTCTGGACGGGAAACCGCAAAATACAACTGAAGAACACACTTGCCCTTTCCAGCTCCTATCTAGTGTGGAAGCAACGAGTAAGCCATTGGACAATATCCTACCTCAAAAAAGAACTGGACTGAGAAAATGTTATAACTTCCGTCGAGTGTGAGTCAGCGAACCAGCTAATCATTCCCAGGCCTATATGCGTCAACCACAAAGTTACATACTCACTACACATTGACCAAAATTCACATTTCAAGTCTATTCAAGCATGCTATGCTTTCCCGGACATCGAAATGCCTTTGAGACGCGTTTGTTCCTTATTCGACTTGCCTGTCATTCCGAACTCGACCAGTTTGTCAAACGAGGCACAAATACCTACCCACCTACATTACCTACATGGTAGACGCACGCACGTCATGTTAAATATTCCTCTTTGTGAGACATCGAGACGTGTTCCATTTCGACTCGATTGGAGATTGCCGATACGTGCTGGAATGTGTATCCGTTATGGCATATTCAGTAGCAGCAAATGAAATGTGAAATGAAAAGTATTTTATGTGCGAGATTGGCATCTACACTTGTACGTGTATTTATTTTTGTATTTTTGTTTGTAATTAATAGACTCAAAAAACTACTAGATCGATTTTGGAAATTCTTTCACCACCACTATACCTATTATCACTGAGTGCCATACCTACGCATTATACGCTTTCTACCTTTACGGGCGAAGCTACTGTACAATAATATTATGAGGTAGTAAACTTAGTGATTGTGTTTTTGTTTTGGGACGTATTCATGGATCAGTTAAACTAACTTCATATCTAAGAAATATGTACTACGATACTTTTCTAAAAAGTTACACTTTTAAAGTTTATATTAATTAGTTTATATTATAGCCTATCGGCGAATACAAAATAACTTTCTAACTACCATTACGACGTCCAATGTTTCATGATTTTTTTATATGATTATTAAACACTAGCTGTCCCCTGCGGTTTCACCCGCATTTTTCGTTACTGCTCCGCTCCCGTGGGTCGTAGCGTGATGGTATATAGCCTTCCTCGATAAATGGGCTATCTAACACTGAAAGAATTTTTCAAATCGGACCAGTAGTTCCAGAGATTACCCCCTACATACAAACTTACAAACTTACAAATTTTACCTCTTTATAATATTAGTATAGAAAAGTTCAATACAATAAGATAAAATGCATCACGTATGTAAGTATGTTTCATTGAACTACTGGCATACAAATAAAAGCTCCTTTCGTCTTTAATTTCATTCCTCATCTCTCTTTTTAGAACTTAGCCACACACACGCCATATTCTAGACAGTTAAGCGAAGTCTACCGCAAATCCTGTAGATCAAATGAGCAAACATTGGGGACGCAATTGAGACTTGGTTTACTTAGGGGACTTACCTGTCTACGGAAGGAACTCTGGATAAATTAAAAAACCTTCTGAACTAACTCTCAGGTTTAAACGCTTTCAAATATCAAACAAAGATGTATTTGGATTTAAAAGAATTTTAATTTTGTGCCACTACACCCACAAACAAAAAAGTTATTACAAATGATAGGAAACATTTTTAGTATTTTTTTCCTCAAAAAAAAAACATATTTAACCAATTGTGACAATTGGAATAAAGGGTGTATGGGTAGAACCTAGCTTATGCGCCAAACACCCTGTATATCTGCTACAACCTGAGGGTCTTAAGCGTACTGTATCATCGGCCACATCATCGCTTGCCATCAAGTGAGATAGTGCTCAAAAGCCAGCTTATCCATCATTATCCATAATAAAAAATATACTCGTAAAACATTAGATACGGGGAATACGGCTAAGGGGAAAATCTGAAAAGGAAACCTGTGGTCCTATAACGCAAAATGCAACTACGTGGTAGGTGCCTGACGCTGGTTATTTGGAGACCGACGTCAAAATTGGGCGTAGGTAGCCCATGTGTACGTATCATAGTTGTACCTTTATCCAGCATCCCTAAAACCCCGGCTACAGTCCCCAGCGGATGACGCGACGTGACAATGGCTCGGCGACGCGCGGGAAACGGTTGGAGCACGCATTGTTCGCGTGATGAGCGGCGTGGAAATAGACACACACGAGATACGACGCGAAAGAATAGGACCGTAATGATTTTACCAAAGCGCAGTTTTCTCTTAATACGTAGTAACGTTCTACACGTTACTACGTATTAAGAGAAAACTGCGGTTTTTATAGCGGGTATCACACCATATAATAACATGTAATTTAAAAAGAAACCTCATTTCCTTCAAGGTACGTAAACGCATTCGCAAGACGTTGGTAGAATTATCACAGCAGTGATTAGTTAGTATTTTCACAATAACATTACTTACTTATGTGTAGGTCTATGCATCTAATATTTATTTTTATTAACCTATCACATACCCACAAAACGAGACACAATAGTAAAACAGTAACACCGCGGTCTCATAGGACCGGTCGGGGATTCATGAACTAATGAGGTGGTTCTGATAGGTACCTATCAAAAGGTATATTTTTCAATTTTTTTAAATAATATGAACTAGTGCTTGACTTCGATCCCACCTGGTGGCTGGGCACGCCATCATTGCGGCGGTAAGTCCCCTCTTTGAGGAGTGGCTGGAACGGCAACACGGCGTTCTCACCTTCCGCATGACGCAGGTCCTCACCGGTCATGGGAAGTTCGGGAGATTCCTGCATCTGATTCGTGCTGAAGAATCGCCCGGGTATCACCATTGTGATGACCGCCCGGAGGACACGGTGGAGCATACGGTGGAGGTATGCCCCGCTTGGGCCGAGCATCGCCGTGTCCTCGAGGTGGCGATTGGTGGCAATGACCTCTCGCGCCGGGCCCTGGTACAGGCCATGGTCCGGAGCGAGGAGGAGTGGCAGGCGGTCGCATCCTTTTGTGAAGCAGTAATGCTAGCCGATGAGGCGGCCGCACGCGAGAGGGCATGGCCCTCACGCCCCCGCCGCCGAGATTCTGATCCCGATTTCCAGCCACCGTAGGCGCATGCTTGCGGACGGCGAGCAATGGGAAGCTCGCCGTCCGGACGTCTGGTAACAATCCGGACCAAGCCCATGTCGTCGACGGCACGTATTGTTCCACGCGCGCCTCAAGGAGATGTCAGCAAACAGTAGGGGCCCGGTAGGGCTGAAGCCTTCTGGGGCCTGGGTTGACTAAAGAGAGCCCCGGTGCCCCGGAATTTAAGGCAAAGAAGAAACAGGAGTGGGTTTTAGTCAGTAAAAGTCTGACACGCCCTCCCGCTCCGCCCAGAGCGGGAGAAGTCATTTCGATGATGCCACACCTAAAAAAAAAAAAAAACCCACCTGGTGGTAAACAATGATGCAATCACAGAACAGTTGAAAGAAGATGCAATCGTTGCAATATATTGAGGCGCACTAGATTTTGACACTATCTACTGAACTAATTTATTGGTAACTCTACTGAACTGATTTATTGGTAACCTGTATATCAGGTGAAAATGAAAACCTACTCTGAAACGTCACTTTATTTTTAACTAGACCTCTACTATTACTACTACTATTTTCCACGTACAATCTGGCAAAGCTTTCTACTTCCATATCCGTCAAGGCAGAGTGTGCCATGTATCCCTTGAACGTCGCTCCTCGCTACAATAGCGCGCCGGCACGGGAAGCGGTGCGGACGGATAGCAGCGACGCTGTATTGTGTGCGCGTGGAAACGCGTGCGGGTGTGGATGCGGCGCTTTATTTGTTACATGGCTACCTGGGTTTAGATTTGTGTTTAACTGTTGGGTTCAGAACTTGAACATAAGGCAACGTTTTAAAGTGAGAGTTGAAATATTTTGAGACGCACTTGATTTTGACACTATCTACTGAACTAATAATATCAGGTGAAAATGAAAACCTACTCTAAAACGTCGCATTATTTTTTAACTAAACCTCTACTATTGTCCACCTAGCGAAGCTTTTCACTTCCATATCCGTCAAGGCAGAGCGTGCATGTATCCCTTGAATGTCGCTCCTCGCTACAATAGCGCCGGCACGGGAAGCGGTGCGGACGGATAGCAGCGACGCTGTATTGTGTGCGCGTGGAAACGCGTGCGGGTGTGGGTGCGGCGCTTTATTTGTTACATGAGTACCTGGGTTTAGATTTGTGTTTAACTGTTGGGTTCAGAACTTGAATATAAGGCTAAGTTTTAAAGTGAGAGCTGAAATATTTGTTTCGTAACATCCAAACAGTTACGAGTATCTATAGAAATTATACCGCAATAAATGAAAACAGGAACTTTTTTAGTCTAAGGTAGATAAAAGTTAATAATGAATATTACAAATCTTACTAATATGATAAACGTGAAAGTTTGTATGTATGGATCTTTGTTAGTCTGTCACGCAAAAATCACTGAATGGATTTCGATTAACTTTGGTATACAGGTAGGCCATATCCTGGATTAGCATATAGGATACTCTAGGGATAAGTTTCTACAATCACACGGGTGAAACCGCTGGCAGTAACTAGTAATTAACACCTTTACGCCATTTGGTAGTTTGTTTAAAAAAAAATACGGCTGAACTTGAGAACCTCCTTGGTAAAAAAAAACTTCGAAAAGAACCATCAATAATTTTTCAAGTTGCCCAGATATTACACAAATGTTATGTTAACATTAAAAAAAATGGAATAAAAAGAAATATTCACCATATTGCCTCCCCACAGAGAAAAACACAATATTGACAGTTGGAAGCCTGGTTTATGCACCAGGGGGCGCCACACACAAGATATGAAAGAGATCGCCATAATACCGCTTTAAAATGGTTGCGGGGATTTTAAAATTGCATCGTCAACACACCTCCCGCGGTGAAAGGGGATGATTTAAATATGAGGCTGAATCAATAGGTGTATGTAGGTTATTTTATATATTTTTAATATTGAAAAAGAAAGTGTTTTTATGGTAGATTAAATAATACTTGAATCATATTTTTGCATATTATATCTAAAAGTCATTACCTTTACAAAAGTAAAGGTAATAATTGATATTGCTACGCTAGGACCAAGACATTGCTACAAAATTTGCTACGGTAAGACTACGACGCTACTACAACAACGCTACGAGATGCCACGTCTTGTTGCTTTCTCGTAACACTTGTCTACAAGCGTCATTGTTTGAAGTTCTAGATCATTCAGAGTAGAGTTGTAATGGAAATTTCGAACGGAATTATTATTGTGTCAGATGAAATCATACTTCACACTTGTACTTATGGCTCAAACTCACACCAGGGTTTAGTTTTTATAATTGGTGTATTATAACCTCAAACTTCAATGCTACGATATAGCTACGCAAGGACCAAGATATTACTACAAGATTACTAAGGTAAAGACTACGAAGCTACAACAACAATGCTACGAGATGCCACATCTTATTGCTTGCTTGTAGCACTTGTCTACGAGCGTCATTGTTTGAAGTATATTGCAGAGTAGATTTGTAATGGAAACCTCGCACGGAATTGTTATTGCGTCGAATTCAATAATACTTAATTCATAATTTTGCTCATAGCACAAACTCACATGAAGATTTACTCCTTAAAATTGGTGTATGCAATTGGCCTACATGGCACGTAGCTTCGATATTGCTACGCCAAACACAAGATATTGCAATATGCCAAATCATATTGCTTGCTCGTAGCACTGGCCTACGAGAGTCGATGTTTATTTAAGTATGGTTTGTAATGGAAACTTTAGACGGAATCGTTTTTGCGTCGAATTAAAAACTAATACTTATATTACTACTATATTATACTATACTTTTAATACTTAATTCATACTTGTTCTCATAGCACAAACTCACACCAAGATTTACTCCTTATAATGAGTGTATCAATGCCCTATGTGCCACGATATTGCTACGCCAACTCCAAGACATTGCTACGAGATGCCACATCATATTGCTTCCTCGTAGCACTTGACTACGAGAGTCATTGTTTCTAGTGTCATGCAGAGAAGGGTTTGAAATACGAACTTCAGGCATAATTGTTATTGCGTAATGGATTCTGTAGTATTGTATGTACCAAGTTAAGTGAAGATTTCATGTTTATTTAAGTAATTAAAAATATTTTTTTTTTAATTGTAATTTTTCTTTTTGTGTCAACAACAGAAATTGGATAGAAGTGTACCTACCTAATTTTATAGGTACACCTATATTGAACCTGATTATATGCAAATCCCATATTAAAGGGGCAAGCCCATATCCATCGTCGAGAATGAAAAAAATATAATTTGATGTTTTTTTTCTGAAAAGCTTGATAACAATCAATGATTTCAGCGTTAACATTTACGATGATTATTGAAGAGACAGCCAGCAGAATTAGGCATCCATAACATTATTCTCCTACATTAAATTCATAAAATACCAAAGAGTCTTTGTACAGAATTAGCTTCGCTCTCAGACAATGGGAGCGCCATGAATGCGACAATTCTGAATACCTTTCAAATCTCATCTGCAAATATCTGGAGTAAATCTTAATCCGTACCCGTTCCCCCCCCCTCTCCCGCCTCGTCCCCCCACGGACACCCCTCTCGGCTTTTGTCTACCGTTAATAACGTGATTTTAACCGCTGTACAGAGAAGTGGCAGTAGGATTAAATTGAGGCGAGTGATATCTTACTGTAAAGTTTTTTTTACCTTGGGAAAAGTCTTTGATGTTGGACCTTTACTGACTAAAACAAACCAATGTTCCTTCAGTTGTCTTTTGCGTTCCAGGACCGCGGTAACATTTTCAAACACAAAGGGATATAAGCAAAACCGAAGGAGCCTAGCAGGGTCGAAACCTTTGGCTTGGTTTCTGAAAGGACAACCTGGGGCTATGAAACGAAGGCAAAGAAGGAACAATGGAGTGAGTTTCAGTCAGTAAAAGTCTGACACGCCCAAGAGCGGAGAAGTCATTCTGATGCCACCTAAAAGAAAGCCTTAACCGGCTTTGGCCCTCTCGCGCATCACTACTTCTGATATCTCTTTTATTGACGGCACGCTTGGAACACAACGCACTGTAGACTAAGGAACGTTAAAAATCCCTCAGCCAGCTGTCAACCGAACCTAACCTTCTTAAACCTCTCTACCCAACATCTGGCGACATCTTCAGATATTAATTTAATGTAATGGTCTCACAGTCGGCTCTTAAGACAGGCACAAGTGCCCGCGGCTCTGACGTATGCTGTTGAATTGTTGATTTATCTGCCGTTGTCCCTTGTCTTATCAATCGCCAAGGATTATTCCCGCTCTAGGTGGAGTGAGAGAGAGTACCAGACTTTTACAGCCTAAAACCAGTCAGCATTCTTTCAGCTATCATTTGATTTCCAGAACCACAGAAAACCTTTTTGTATAATCCCGAAGCCTTGAAAAGCATCAGCCCTAGCGGACTGCATCACTTATTCTGACAACTTTTTAAAACACGCATAGAACACCAAACGCCGTCGATTAAGTAACGTTGAAAGCCTTAAGCTAGCTGTCAACCGAACCAAATCTTCTGCAACCTCTTTACCCAACATCTAGCGACATCTTCAGATATTAATTTAATGTAATGGTCCCACAGTCGGTTTTTAAGACGCGCACAAGTGCCCGCGGCTCTGACATATGCTGCTGAATTGTTGAGTTATCTGCCACTATCTCTTGTTTCATCAATCCTCAAAGATTGTTCCCGCTCTGGGAGGAGTGAGAGAGAGAGAGTCAGACTGTTACTGTCTAAAACCAACCATTATTTTTTCAGATGTCCTTCACGTTCTAGGACCACGGTAACTTTTTCGAATAATCCCATAGCCTTGACAAGCATCGGCCTTAGCGAGCTCTGTCACTTTTTTTTAATTGGTATATAACTACTAGTACTTGACCGCGATCCCACTTATTATGACATCTCTTTAAGACATTCATGAAACACAAAGCGCTGTCGTCTTAAAGCCTTGGCTGTCAACCAAACCTAACCTTCTGCAACCTCTCTACTCCATATCTAGCGACATCTTCAGATATTAATTTAATGTAATGGTCCCACAGACGTTCTTAAGACAGGCACAAGTGCCCACGGCTCTGACGTATGCTGTTGAATCGTTGATTTATCTGCTGCTGTCCCTTGTCTTATCAATCATCAAGGATTGTTCCCGCTCTGGGTGGAGTGAAAAAGAGTGACAGACTTTGCCACTGTTCATGTAAATAAAGAGTTTATCTTTCTTCTTATTTCTTTTCTTTACTTTACTGGCTAAAAACGACTATTATTTTGTCAGATGTCCTTTACATTCTAGGACCACGGTAACTTTTTCGAACAATCCCGTAGTCTTGACAAGCATCGGCCTTAGAGAGCTCCTTCATTTTTTTTACTTGGTATAAACTAGTACTTGACCGGGATCCCACTTATGAAACACAAAGCGCTGTCGTCTTAAAGCCCTTGCTGTCAACTGAACTCAACCTTCTGCAACCTCCCTTTTACACATCTAGCGACATCTTCAGATATTAATTTAATGTAATGGTCCCACAGACGTTCTTAAGACAGGCACAAGTGCCCACGGCTCTGACGTATGCTGTTGAATTGTTGATTTATCTGCCGTTGTCCCCTGTCTTAGCAGCCTTACCTCACTCACTGCTCCAGTTTTCAATGTGTTTGATTTATTAGTTTGACAGTGTGGAGATGGAGAGATCGGGGTGTGGGAATTGGTCTTGATTTTGGTGGTTGATAGTACTTGGTGTGATCTTATAACTTGTTTTGTTATTTTTGCTTGGTCTACAACAACATTTTGTAAACGAAAAAGTTAATGTAAATGGCGGTCTAATTCATTACCAGTCTGTTAAAACGGCAAAGGAAAACATTGTAAGGAAACCAGCATGTCCTAGAACCGAAAATTCGAAGACGTGACATCCACCAATTTGCACTGGGCCCGCGTGGTAGATTACAATCCATTCTTTCAGTAGAGAGGAGGCCTGAGTCCCAGCAGTGGGAACATTATAAGGCTGAGTACTGCAAAATGGCGGCCCATTTCTTGGAGAAGGATCTTTTATTTCTGAGGTTTAAAATGACGACGGTAACTTTCGAACAATTATGCAATGTGGCTACCGTGCATCGCTGCGCGCTGGTGTGATCTTTAATTATACTATACGTAAAACATTCTGTTCTTACAATATAGATCACCTTCTTGTAATAACAGTAAGAAAATAACAAAGTTTACTTGTTGCTCCTCCCCTACCGAGAAAATAATCAACCCTATCCCCCGAAACTCGTCGCCAACAATATTTATTGCTGCGCCATAAATATTAAAAAGTTGGCGCATAAATCTCTGGTTTTATTAATAAAGGAGGTAAGTTTGCGGTGACGTATGCCGAGGCAATATTCTTGTTGCCGCCATCTTAAGTTATAAATCAAAGATTTTATAATTCATGCTCTACGTTGCAGGTGTTTTCAAACTGTTTGACTAAAATGTTGTTTATTATTAGTTTGTGTTTGGTATTACTTTATTAATAAACGTAGTAGCAAACGTACCACTTTTTATTTAAAAGTACGACATTATGTGCAACTTTCGGCACGTTTATTGGTCAATTTATAATACAGACCTGAAAAGTAGCTATCGTATGGAACAGAAAGTTATTCAAAAGCATATTTTTTTCATTAAAATAGATAAGTACAAGTAAATAACTAGATACCTAAACCAAAATAGATCTAGAAAAAAATGCAAATAAACTTCTAAACCACCCCTTATTACCAAAAAATCCGTGTCAACAACCAAGTAAACATAATAAACAACGGATTAAAACTTCACCGAGCCCCAGAGAAGCCCACAATAGAATCGTCGAGACGCAAAAACAAAAATTCAATCCCAAACTGCTTCACAAAGGAGACCATTAGCGGATAAACTTCGCGGGAGGTAATAAGTCTATGGAAAAAGTCTCTATGGAAATCAAGGGAAGGCGACTTTTGATTAATTAGCGGTATTCTTTTCGCGAGACGTTGAGACGGCGTCGGCTCCCGCCATCAATTCGCGGGAAACAATATGGCCGCTTTATTGGGACATATCCTGTTGCAAGGAGTTTTGGTTGTTCAGTTTAAAGACGGACGCTCATTAATTGTCTGAGATAGACGGAATTATTTCGTAATTCTATTTACAATAAAATAGGAATAACTAAATGATCAAGTTTGTTAACTAAGGTAACAAGACTGTTAAAATATTTAACAGTCGAACATATCGGTTCAAGTTGCTTTGGAGCAAATAAAACTCAGTACTTCAGAGCGAGACAATTTTAATATGTCAAACCCGATCCTTATATACTCTGCCATGTAACGAAACAACAATATAGGCTAGAAAAAAAATAATTATATATTTAACTTGATATCTGTCTGTATTCAATCGACTGATGTTTTTCTTTAATATAATTTTGTGGTAGGTAATTCTAATCAAAATAATATACGCAATAGGAACAATATTATAAGCGTATATGATTCATCTTCGTATTTGATTAACTTTTTTCGATTGCGACTCGTATTGCTTTGATATCGATGGCCATAGCCATTTTTATGGATTTTGATTGTTTTTCCTCTGAACACTATGGACATTCCCCTTTAGAATTTTCTTACTATATATAGGGCTGTGGATTGTTCGAAAGAATGAACGTGGCTCCTTAAAAAGAACAATTGAAAGAACACGGTGGATTTAAGTCAATAAAACTTTGACACTCTCGCTCCACTCTGAGCGGAAGAATTATTTTATGAATTTCCACGAATTCGATTACTATAGCTACTTTTTGTCAGTAAATGTGAGTTATTGTATGTTAGTCATACAGTCTACTACGATTAAACATTTGCAAGCCATTACTGAATAACGGAAACTGTCTTTGCACTTACTCTCCTAAATTAAGATCTTTGTACCTACCACATTTAATGCAAATAAATGATTTTTTTTTTGTTTTTATTAGTCAAGCACTAGTTTGTGCTTGACTGCGAGCCCTCCTGATGGTAAGCAGTGATGCAATCGTAGATGGTGAGGCCCTCATTTGATTTTATTTTATAACATTAACATCAAAATCGAATCATCCCGACCAATTTTCCAAAAACATCTCAGCAGTACGTATTAATGACTTCAACAAACCTTGTCCGCGTCGTCAAAGTACGGCACTTGGAAGTTTTATTTGTTCAAAAGAACATTACGCCGCGCCGCTGAGGTAATCAACGAAGGGGGAATTAATACCAGTCAGTCAGATGCTAATTAATGACAGACTAACAATTTCAATGGCTTTCATAGTTTTTAAAAGATTTTCAGCGAGATTAAAGCGTCTGTGAGTAGTTTGGATTTGGTAACAACATTTTCAGATACCTTACAATACAAGCTTTTTTTGTAAGTGGGAAATCAATCAATGAATTCTAGCAGGAGAATTAGAGCGTGAAACAAACTTTTACTGACTAAAACCCACTCATGTTCCTTCGTTCCAGGGCCCACGTTCACATAACCCATGACTCCTATAGACTTCGAGCCTGCTGCGCCCCTACGATTTGCTGACATCTTGAGGCGCTCATGGATTTGTGTTTGATGATAGGTTGGATTTTAATCGTGCGCTGAGGTAATCAGTCAGTCGGCTCGATGCTAACTAATGACTGACTAACAATCGGAATGGCTTTCATTGTTTTGTCGTTGTTTTTAAAAGATTTGCAGACAGATTTTATGGTTTGTTTGAATGTTTTGTGTTTGAGGGTAGTTTCAGTTTTGTTACAGCAGTTTTGTGTTCAGTGAGGCAAGTGAGCGATTCAGACTTTTACTGAGGAAAAACCCACTATCTTGTTCGTTCTTTACCTTCATTTCAGGGCCCTGGGGTTCTCTTTGAAATATTGACTAGACTAATGATGATTCAAATTAGGGATTAGTCGCTCCTGACACTTCCTCTTGCGCCGCCAAGAGTAGAAGTTATTTAATAATTAGGTACCAACCCCAAAAAACGATACGTAGGTTCTTAGTAGGTATTTAATGTAATTATAAGCAGTTTTGATTTCTGAGGTCCTAGGTTCCCTAGGTCGTCGTTTATTTATTTACTACGAACTTTTACCGCGATCCATTTGACGACCTAAACTGAACTGTTAAACAGATGGAGCTATATAAGGTTTATAGCTCCATACCTCTTTCTCACTCGTACGCCTGACATTTTAATGAGTCATGGTAAGGCCCCTGAGCATTATACGAAGTCATGGCATTCCATAAAAGCGTAACATATTTTTGCAAGCTTTCTTCGTATTTTAAAGAGTTCTAAACCTTTTATTAGCATAAAGTATAAAGTTAACTAATTCTATCTAACATTTTTAAATGTAATAATCGAAATCACACGCCATTTTTTCAAACCGCAGACCAACCCAACATCTGTTACAGTAACACGACTCCTGCATTTGTCGCACAGTGATTATATTATTATGTTCGGCAAAACATCAACCTTCATACGACGAAATTATTAGGTGCGCGGAGGGCATTGTAAAGGCCTATTCACACCACAGAACAACTCCGTGATTCACACTAGTTGAACCACAGAAAAAAGTGGTAAATGTTAATATGAACCGAAAATTAAACTATTGGAAGGAACAGGGATAATCCATTTATCTACAATAGTGAAGCCTACTAATATAATAAAACGGAAAAGCGTTTTTTTTTTTAAACGTGCTAATCCCTGCGGATAGATCGGCGGATAGTCGGATTTAAAAAAATACCTTGATCTATGGAATAGCCAAATTCATGACAAATCAAATAGCCTTCAAAATATCACGTTCAGGCCTACGGAAGCAGAACAGTAACCAAAGATACTGATGAAACCACGGAGTCAGCTATTTATTCATAATTGATAAGCATATCCTACTAATATTATAAATGCGAAAGTTTGTGGGGATGGATGTATGTTTGTTACTCTTTCACGCAAAAACGGCTGGACCGATTTGGTTGAAATTTGGTATGGAGTTAGGTTATACCCTGGATTAACATATAGGCTATAGGGAAAAAAAGAAGCGTGATCTTATTTATTCTTCGATTTTGTTGTTGCGGGCGAAGCCGCGGGCGGAAGCTAGTTGTAGTTATAAATTATAGTAACCTTAGAGAACCGAAAATTCTGTCAATAATCTTGACAAGCGACCATTTAATTTGTTTCAATTCAGCATTCCAATTAACACACTGTAAAACACTTTTTATATCATTGTACATGCATTTTGAAGGAAACTCGATCGGTTGCTTCATCTGTTTGAAAAATTCGTCAGTTCAGAACCTATATGAATTAGATACTCAACTAAACCTTTTCACAAACCTAGAAAGTTTTTTTCAATTGTCAGTCATTTATACAACCGTCAGCTGATTTGTGACTGCGGTTGTCGCTAGTTTTGTCTGAACAGGCTTTAACACGCGAGGATTGAATGGTGAATGATTTCAACCCCACAGTAATAATGATATTAGTTGTAACCCCGTACTTAGCGAGGGGGCAGCAGTCGAGAACTTTATTGAAAACTAGACAGAATGTGTGATTTTAGACATGTGCTCTTTGTGACTGCTGTTATGCAATTTTAATGTGGTTGGCGATTTGAAGGGTCGTCCAATGCGTAAACCGTCGGTTATAATTAACTAAAAAGTTAATTACCTATTTCAGCCCTCAATAAAAGAAGGGGTAAAAGACAAATATGACGATATTTCAATCACACTGAAAGATTATGCGAACCTTCTATATAGCAAAATGCATGGTTTGCTCCATACTGCACGGTTCTCAAATTATGATCTGGACATTACCTACATGTTTACTGTATAGACTTTAAATGGGACAATGACCTTGAGTTTGTTTCGGAGTTTCTTATCAGGGTACCTAGTCAGCTAGGAAACACCGGCTTCAGCTAGTTTAAATTGACGAAAAAATTTACAGTTAATAGCGTTTTTTAAAACCTATTTGCAAAATATATATCACATATGTATATCATTTAAGCTAGCTTTGAACGCATGAAAATTAATTCAGAGGTTTTTTTAATTTTTTGGGGATAGACAGATATAGAAAACTTTGTTTTATGATAGGTATGTAAATAATATATGATGTAGATAATTGTTCAATATGGGCCTAAATAATTTGATTTTTTTTTTAACAATAAATCAAATTTTAACACCATTCACTATTCCACATCGGAATACGATGTACAAATATATTTTTCTACATCAATTTCCTAAGGCAAGGGCGTCGAAAAGGGTCGGTAATGTCAGTAATATCAGCAGAAGTCCCCAGACCACAAAAATGTCAGTGTCGTGATAATTGGCGCAACGAGCGCGATCCGTCGCGGTGTGTTGTGTGGGCGAGGAAATGTCACGCGGACGACGATTTGCACGCTCACCCTATTATATGCGACGTAATTTTTCGATATTGAAATATGAAAGAGAGGAAATCATTTCGGTAGTTCGTATAGAAATTAAGTTTTAGTTTTTTAAGGCTTTAGTTTAGGTGTTTGTTTGTTTAAATCTTACAAATGATTTTATCCAAGATGTAGGTAGATACACATTAAAACCAATTGAGCAGAAATGTTGCAGAGATTATGTATTTATTGTACACACATAAAAAGGAAACTAAAACTAAACAAATAAATAGGTACATACAAAGTGCCGTCTTATCGCATTCCGCGATCACGAGGTGTTCAGTTTGAATGACAATGCCTAAACCAATTCATTCTAAAGCCAATATGGCCGCCTCCTAAAGATGGTCATCTAATTATTTTCTTATGCACCTTCATGATATGGATAAATATTTAATTTATCAATTAAAAGGTTTTGTTTAAAAGAACACAAATCTATATCACAATATATTTAATACGGCGGACTATTTTTTAAAGATTGTTTTTAAAATAATAACTTGAATTCCTGACAAATCTGATGTTACCTTTGACGCTATTGTATTCACATCAAATATCAATCATCACTATCAGATATCACTCTAAATCTTGAACTACCTAAGATTTGAAGTCACTTATGAAAAATTGTAGTGAACGCTTCAGATTAATACAAGCGTAAATGCATTTTCTTATTGATAAAAATTGTGATTGGTGCGTGTAATTGGTCGTTTTCCGAAACTCTCGATACGAATAATGCAGTTAGTTTGTTGCGAAATCCTTGAATAGTTCATGAATCCCCGACCGGTCTCATAGGACCACGCTGTTGTTGTATTACTATTGTGTCTCGTTTCGCGGGTATTGATAGGTTAAGATGGCGATAGATATAGGCGTATTAACCACGTTGATAAGATTTTATCAGTGCAATCTTGAACGCTGTCACTTAACTAAAAATTTTATCAATTTTCAGTTACTTTCGATCGCTGAGAATGAATAACTACGTAAAGATAGCTCTTGCCAGTGGCCCGTGACAATATATGCCTATATCATTTAGCAATAATTACTAACCTACTCATGAAAGATCTTTTAAAATGTATTCATTATAGTTTTTGAGTTTGTTCATTACATACAATCAAATCTAACCTCTTTATATTATAAGTATAGAATAGGATTCATAAAGAACATACTACCTATCATGCTTACATGCACATTACACACAACATAATTCATAACAACCCAACCTAATAATTCCTGCATTAAACTACACCAAAATTATATTCTTCGTCCACGATAAACGCGATATAAAGTTACATCACGTCATAATGCACTGCATGAATGAAATCCTGCCACATTGTACGAGAAGACAGGTCACAAGCATGGACAATACCCATCACACAATGGCCGCCACTGACATCTGTATCAGATAATATGACACGCGATACGCAACTCATAATATAATACATTTGCCACTAGTAACAACTTTATTACAACTACTTTAAGGTTTAAATTATACTATTTTGAGTGTATTAACTTTTTTGGTAACAGCAGTATTGACAGGGTCGCGATATGCGTAAAGGGGGAAGTGCATTCGCTGATTCTGTGCGTTCATTCTGCACGATTGAGAATGATTGAATTAAAAGCTTTTTTTTGTGAGTTGGTAACCAAAAAGGTTAATATGATAATAATTATATGTAAAAGGATGAGAGAAAGACCTGTTCTAATATTTCCGGGGAATAAACAATTAGCCTTATAATACCTAAGCCAAAATCTAACCAGAATGGGTAATGCCTTAATTTATAATCTATCTTTTAAAGCAAAATAATAAGATTTAAAATAGCATGTTAAGTTAATCCAAATATAAATCGCATCGTCACGGATCTTTGACATGTCACTGTCCACAGACACAGCATAGCCAATTACCAGAATAGACAAAAAAGCAAAGTTCGGTTAAACCACTCGAGAAAATGGGAAAAATTAAAAAGTAATAAAAACACAAATGAGGTGCTTTCAATCATCCCTCTGACAACATTGTCGTGTGGAGGCGAAGAGAGGGGGAGGGTGGGAGGAGAGTGACGTCACATGAGATTAAAAAGTTTGACGAGCTCTCCCACGGAAATTAGCATTTTACCCGTGGCCGTGGGCTTCATTTGCATACTGTCCGATCTAATTTTTATCTTTTGTTGTTATTAATACCGAAGGGAATACGCATGTGAAGTGCTACGCTAATTAATTTCCGACTTTGACAGCTTTTTTTTAATTGTTTTATTCTTTCTTATAGCAGAAAAGGAGATGGTAAAATAATTTGGGTATGTTAAAAAAAACTGTTTGGAAGTAAATTTTTTTGCAAATTTTGTGGTCGTGTAAAAACTATCAACGTAACTATATAGGTATTTTGATTGGAACTATGCCGCGTGTATTTATTAAGTATTTTCTGATTTTCACCATTAATAATATTTATGTAGCGTAAAAATATTTGAGCTAGATAAACCAACTCCCCATTACTGTTTTTAAAACGACATTTGTTTATTTTATAAGTATCTGAACTAGCTGTCCCCTGCGGTTTCACCCGCATTTTTCGTTACTGCTCCGCTCCCGTGGGTTGTAGCGTGATGGTATATAGCCTATAGCATCATCATCCACCTAGCCTTTCCCAACTATATTGGGGTCGGCTTCCAGTCAAGCCGGATTCAGCTGAATACCAGTATTTTACGAGGAGCGGCTGCCTACCAGACCTCCACAACCCATTGACTGGGGTAACACGGTACTTCATGGCAAGACTGGAGTCAGATTTACTGGCTTCTGACTATCCGTAACGACTGCCAAAGATCTCCAAATGACAGCCGGGACCAACGGCTTAACGTGCTTTCCGAGGCACGGAGGAAACTCGTTATGTTAAGATGGTCACCCATCCAGAGACCAACCTAGGCAAGCGTTGCTTAACCTTGAAGATCGACCTGTGCGGCTGTTATTATTTAGCATTCCTCGATAAATGGGCTATCTAACACTGAAAGAATTTTTCAAATCGGACCCGTAGTTCCAGAGATTACCACCTACATACAAACTTACAAACCTACAAACTTACAAATTTTACCTCTTTATAATATTAGTATAGATAGTATAGATGACAACAAAAATCAAAACCATCCCTCTTATGTAGAAAATGCGCATAATTTTTCCCGATATCAAAGTCTTTTCAATTCCTGTTACATTATGCAGAAAAAAATTGAAAAGCCTAATTGTAAAATGAGAGAAAGCGTCGAAACCATTGTCGACGAGCACAAAAAATATGGAAAAACTTCCCCGGAGACTTGAGGAAATAAGTAAAAAAGTCTTGCTTCATTTTAAACGTAACTTCACTCTTGTCCCCTTCTGTCTTTGACAAAAGAATTTTGAAATAAGTATCGAGTTTCACGGAGCTGTCACTTAGATGAACTGAAAACATTAGTAGACTTTTGAACAATGATATTGAGATTCATTATATTGTATTTGTATTTCTTAGTTTTTTTAGAAAACGGTTTTGCAGACCGATGTGTTTTCAAAATTACCGTGACTTCTTTAATAGCAAATATGCATGAAAGAATATTTGTTTTCAAACTACTACTTTGTAAAACCAATATCAAAGTTGATAGAAAAGTAAACGAGATATACCTAACAATAAAATTTTAAACAAATACATCTGTCTCTTTTGTCAAGACACTGTTTTCTATAACAACCGAACGGGTGGCATAGATATTGACGTCAAAGACTATCTTGGACTTCTATTTCTTATTTACGACTTTGAAGTTTTATAACTTCATTGTTCATGAAGATATTTTCATTATTTTATACATATTCGTTCATTGAAGCTAAAACAAATGTATTGAAAAATTAAATTTATAATTTAAACAGAGCATACCTATTCTAATCACTTTACCTTAAGAGCTGACAAAACTATTTTCTTTTATATAAAACCACTATAGTTCACCGTTACAATCGTCAACCCACCCACACCAAATTACCACAAAAAAAAATAACTTAACCCACAAAAACCAACAACTATTTGCCTCCCGACCCGGTAATCGAACCGCGACGGTCCGCCACTACAACCGCGAGACCGCGGGGCCCACCACAGCTGTCACTTAATAATTTAATTGTGCACTTCCCCCGTTTTTCACGGCGAGTGCTTGCGGGCGACGGCGATGCGCGCTCTATTATTATCGAAGTTATGTGTAGATGTTAATTTTTTGCTATGTGAATATTTGATACCTAAATGTGGTTGCACTGATTTTTATTTTATGTCCAGATTTGATGGGTTTTGGTGAATTTATGAGGCGTCTGTAGTCTGTACCTAAACCTTCAAGCGTCAAGTGATGTTGTACTTGTTACTAAGATGTTTAAAATAAAATTAGTCATTTTTTATCAATTCTGTGGGAATCGCTCTATTATTATCGAAGCTATGTGTAGACATTCATTTTCTGCTGTGTGAATATTTGATACCTAAATATAGTGGTGCGGTGCACTGATTTTTGTTTTATGTCCAGATTTTTTGGGTTTTGGTAAATTTATAAGGTGTTTGTAGTCTGTACCTAAACCTTCGACCGTGATGTCAGGCTGTTACCTACTAAGATTTTTAAACAAAAAGTAAATCAATTTTCTAGCAATACCCACTGTGGGAAGAGATAACACTAGTCTCCAGTAAAAATGTAACAGTATAGATTGAAGTTTTTGTATTAATTAGGTAATACATAATGAAATGTATGTAGGTATGTATGCAATTCTGTGTTTATAAAATACGTATACGAACTATTTTTGAGATTTTAGTCTTTAAAAACCAAAAAAATACAGCAGCGGACTATTTTCTAAGTTTATTTCTCGTATTTACTCGGATACTGCTGCTACAAGTTAAAACAGTGCCTAACATAAACTAATTTAGTATGTCTAAACTATTTTAGCTTTCCTAATTCTAAGTGAACTAAGATCAGAGCTCTGAATTGCTAATATTTAAAACCAATCTACATGTATCAGAGTTACTATAAAAATAAATTAAACACTCAATCAATTTAAAATTGTCTTGGCACTGATTAGTTAAGTACTATATTTTTCTGACTATTTATCGAAACTTAGGGATAAATAAAAATGTAGACGTATGACGTGAGGGAATTTTTCCACTATCGTATTAAAAGTAAGGAGACTTTCAATATACCTAACTAAACACTAAACTAGTCCTATATAGTCACATATTTCACATGAAAAAAATAGTATACATTTTGTTAATCACTAAGGGCCTTTTTCACAATGTCCGAGTAGGCACTACTCACTGAATAAATTCAAAAATGGAACAGAATTTGTATGAAATTATCTGCCAAATAAGATACTCGAAACTGAATCATAGGTGGTGAAACAGGCCATAAGCTTAATTAATTTAATTCTTACTTAGACCACAATATAAATATCGATTCTTTTTCTAGTTATTTCCTAATCTAAGTTAATGTCATTTAAGTGGTATTATACTTTATTAATTCTCTGTTCAAATGATAATTTAGAAATATGTTTACGCAAACTAAATGATAAACTGGAGGTTGCACAGTTTTTGGTGTGCAACTACGGAAGTTATGCATTTTCGGAGTATGCGGTCGCTGGAAAGGTTTTTCCGTTTATGCTATCATTAAATCTTGTTATTAGTACAATCTCTTGTAAGTTAAGCAATGATTATATTTGACGTTCCTTTGTTTTCAGGACTTCTATAATTTAAAATCAGTGAGACTCATATTTTTCTCTATTGCTGGTTAATTAGATGTTATAAAATATAAGTATTTACACTTAATTTACACATTCTAAACACAAAAAAAAAATGAATAATTCTTATAGCACACCTAACTTATAGAAAAAAAACCTAAAAAAATTATCGTTCAAAAAAAATCTAATCTAAATACACAATTTAGTTTTGTGGATTTTTCCTCTGCCTATAAGAACCATCGCGATGGAAAAATCCAATTTTTCTAGAAATTAAATCGACATCGAAAAAGTTTTAACTTTTTGAAGTTTGAAAACGAGTTTCGATTAGTTCCAAGCGCATTAATGATTTAAAAATATAAATTAGGTCAACATTCCCGCAAAAATTAACATACCAAGAAACGAGCTCATATACATTATTTTCCCTATTATGCATAAAAATTACGCAGTCACAAAAAAGTTTTGAAAATGAGAAAAACACAAATAAAAACCAAAATATTCATACACACCTGTTTCCAGTACCACCGTCGCACGTCCACACGTAAACTAGAATACAGTAACTGACAATTAAACGATGCGTTCTCTTCGGTGGCTCAGTGCATACTGGCAGTAACTCCAGGATTCCGCGCCAGCCGCCCAGCAGGGTAGGCGGGGCAATCGCTGGGCGGGACTGAGGATCCGCAAATCAGCTTCGTTTCAACTTCTTTTCTTCCCGTTCCAAGAAGCCTTGGTCAGCTGTAAGTGGGCAATACAGATGGTAGTTACCGCGTTCTTAAGTTGTAGAATAGTACGTAGCTAGTAAGGTAATATCTATGTTTGTTTTGTATGTAAAATAGGATGATGGAATGAGATGAGTTTATCGCTATTGACGTCTTTTTAAATGGAAAATACTTATCGTTGGGCTTAAAAATGTGTTTTTTTTTCTAAACCCCACAAAAGGCCAATTCATGATTCATCCCCGACCGGTCTCATGCGACCGCGCTGTTATTGTTTAACTATTAAGTCTCATTTCGCGGGTATGTGGTCAATTAAATATGTATTAGAAAATTTAATTAGATACATGTATATTCTAACAGGGAACTTGCATGAAAAAAATATTTATTTTAAAATTAGGTATTCAAAAATGAAATGCTCATTGTGATAAATATATATATATCAAAATTGGTAAGAAAACAAACGAAATAAGAACCTCTATCAAGAAATATCAGGGGCAGCGACCATCACCGGACACTTCTCACTGAACAAGCAATTTTTCACACTGGGTATCAAGGACAGTCCTCTGTGTAGAGGATGCATGGAGGCAGAGGAAACTGTCGCGCATGTACTCCTGGAGTGCACAGCCGTCAGTGACATGAGAACACAAATCCTGGGAACACCGAGATCAATGATAGATGTCCTGAACAAACCCCAGAAGATAGGTTGCTTGTGGAATGAGGTGGTCTGGTTGGAATAAAGGCCAGACGGCCCACGCACAATGGTCCAACGGGACTAAGTGCGGAAACGAGAATGTAAGATAAGATCAAGAAATATCTTCAAGATGCTTTTTTCTATGACGACCCGGCCCCATGGGTGTCATGGCCTTTGACGTCAAAGGCCATATCGGATTCAATTTGAAGGCCATTCTTTTTCATAATAGCAGCTTTGAAGCTTCATAACTTCGTTGTTGACAAAGATATCTTATTATTCATTTACCTATTTATTTACCACAGCTGAAAATTATTTAATTTACTAAATAAAAAAAGATGTATGCAGTATATTCCATATTATTATTACTTTTTTTAATTAGAATTTTCAGTACTTACAGGACAGAAAATGATGACTACGATTAATTATGACTATGATTTAATCGTTAACATTCTACTATGATTTTCAAAGTAATGGTATTTGTAGTGTAAAAACATAGTCTTGTATTGAATTATAAAATATTGTCTTGCCTTGTAGGGCTTACTAATAGACTGAGCTAATATAAAGAAATCTAACGACGCAGTTATTAGAAAAAAAACCGGGCAAGTGCGAGTCGGACTCACGCACTGAGGGTTCCGTACCAACTTACATATGAAACAGTTCAATTCTCGAATCGCAAGTAACGCTTTGTAAGCAACGCTTGCCTAGGTTGGTCTGTGGATGGGTGACCATCTTAACATAACGAGTTTCCTCCGTGCCTCGGAAAGCACGTTAAGCCGTGGGTCCCGGTTGTCATTTGTAGATCTTTGGCAGTCGTTACGGATGGTCAGAAGTCATTAAATCTGACTCCAGTTATGCCATGAAGTACCGTGTTACCCCCAGTTAATGGGATGTGGAGGTCTGGTAGGCAGCCGCTCCTCGTAAAATACTGGTATTCAGCTAAATCCGGCTTGACTGGAAGCCGACCCCAATATAGTTGGGAAAAGGCTGGGCAGATGTGGCCGGGTATCATCCTACGTGAACAGAACATGCGGAGGAAGATGAAAGGTTCGGCGTGGTCTGCGGAGAGCTGCTGTATAAACACGGAGATCTCATAGCTATCCGTGGAAGATCTTAAATGTCCAAGAACAAAAAAAAAAGATATAGGTACGCAACGAAAAGATGGTATAGTCCTTCTAATGAAAACGCGACCTGAGAAAAAGAGGTTAAATCCAAAAATGTTGTACATATGTGGTATTACTAATTAGTAGGAGAATAGTGTTTTGACACTTCACAATATTTTTTTATTTCCTACAATTGCGGCTGAATCATGTTGCCAATTAAATTTAAAAAAAAACTCCAGATCGCGCTTTCATTAGACGCACTCTATCCATGAAAGATCTTAAATGTCCAAGTCCAAAAAAAACGATATACGCAATGAAAAGATGGTATACATAGTCTTTGCTGCAGCCAACCAAATTGAAAATCTGTTTAACGTTTGAATCCCCAACCGGTCCTATGAGACCGCGCTGTTATTGTTTTACTATTGTGTCTCGTTTCGCGGGTATCCGAGTAACTACTGTAGGTAGACCGATGACCTATAGTGAGGGTCGCAGGAATCCGAGGGATGCGAGACGCAGACAGGTTGTTATCCCGACACTTATGGCCTGTTGGCCATAAGTGGTGGTGGACGTCTTTCAGCTGAAATGATGATGACGAAAGAAAATTATCAAAGCTCCCTCTTACCTAGGTATTTATATCTAGGTATGTTTTGCTATATCCAACAGGGCCTATAATAACTAATCATTTTTAATATTTAATACCTCATCATCATCATCATCTCGGCCGAAAGACGTCCACTGCTAGACATAGGCCTCCCCCAAGCGTCGCCACCGCGACCGGCCCTGTGCGTCTCGCATCCATCGGATTCCCGCGACCCTCACCAGGCCGTCGGTCCACCTTGTGGGAGGCCTTCCGACGCTGCGTCTCCCGGTACGTGGCCGCCACTCTAGAACCTTCAGTCCCCATCCACCATCTATTCTTCGAGCAATGTGCCTTGCCCACTGCCACGATTTTGTTTGGCGATTCTTCGGGCTAGCTTTAGGGCCATGTGCACCGACATAAGTTTAAGATAACCATCTGATTAACGTCAATAACCGACGATAAGGAACAGGAAATATTGTTATAACAGCCGTTTTAATATTAAAACAGTCGATTTGGTGTCGGTGAACATCGCCCTTAATCCCTAGATACAAATAAAATGTGTGTAATTAATATCTATGGATTGCAATAAACAATTGTGATTTTTTTTCAGATAATGTTTAACCGACTTCAAAAGAAAAACCGTAACCTTTATAGGATCACTATGTTGTCCGTCCATCTGTCTGTCTATATATATCAAAACCCTTATCTTGGGAACGCGTGAAGGTATCGAGTTGAGATTAAAAAAATGTCGTTTACGATGCCTTGACGCTGTGAAATAATGAGACTAATATGTTAACGACTTTTTTGCGATTCAGAATAATCATCGAGACTCCGTTGGAGAATTTACTAGAGATTATTTACAAGTTTGTGCGGAACCCTCAGTGCGCGAGACCGACTCGCACTTGCCCGGTTTCTTTTTATGTTTTTTACCTTAGAACTTCTTCATTTTATGAAGTGATTTGGAAAAACCCTTTTTTTATTTATAGAATAGCGAGTGCTTTCAGATTGGACCCTTTTTGTCAAAGTCTAGTTCTGATAATGAAATCCATTAGGTATTGAGGGAACTCCTCAAATATTGGGGTCACATTCTCATTCATTCAATACAAAATTTGGTTAAAATAAATGTCACTAGATGGCGGGACATGTATTGATCTGTGGTTGAACTGTGTGTAATTTTCAAGTTTTTTTTGACTTCCTTAAGGTTTATTCATAGGTGCATAATCAACTCCTATACATACAAAATTATGGAACAATGGGCTCTTATTTCAAATTCCAAAGATGATTGGAATGGATAATTAATATTTATACCAGAAGATGGCGCTGTATTAAATTTCAAAGGTCAACATCTCGATTTTTTAAATTTTGTTTTCTTTAATAATATCACAGATAATATGAGTAGGTACGTAGCAACAGTACAAAAGTATAGTGTACAGTACCCTTTTGACGTCATCTATTAGGAATAAAAGTAGGTAGGTACCTATAATGTACCTAACCCTTCTTGCAAAGTCGCTGCTACCACCATCTACTGGGAACGAACGCGATTGATGCACTAAGGAAAATAGACGTTTCTTTGTATGGGATGAGGCATCTGTATGCCAGTAGGTACCTAGTATATTAGGTACCTACCTATATTATCAACAATAGGTAACCATATTGTGAGTCGGTATTAAATAACAAACAAATAAAACCAGAAACACCTACTTCCAAAATTTAAGTTATTTTAAACGTTTCAGGGTTTTTTGAGAGTGGAAGTTTGTGGTCAGTAGGTAGGTTTTTTTTTATATAAAAGGGATTACTTTCTATTTTCAAGTATGTCAACTACACTGTTTATTAAATGCCAGGTACTTCGTACTTTCAGCATACTTAATACTTAATGGCCAGTAGTCGTCACTAATGCCACTAAGTATTATGTTGAAAGCACTAAGTACTGTAGGTACAGGTAATACGTAGGTATATTAGCTGTACCTATTCAGTATGTAAAAAACCTCTGCCGGACTAGGTACGAATACGAAAGCTTGTTTATCTTGTTTTACCGTCTTCTGTTTCTCTGTCTTGCACAGCAAAGACTTTCACACATTCCTACATTTCCAAATAAAAGCAAGACAGAAAAACGTTTATTCGTGCCTCTCGCAATTGTATAAATTCAAAGTACATAGGTATTGAAAAAGAAAATTAAAAGCTGTGCGAGGCCAAAAAGGCGCCTTACCTATTTGGGTATATCGGAAACGTTTAGGCAGCAACGCTGATGACGTAGTGGTTGGAAAGAGGTCACGGCGTTCTCTCGTTCCGTATGACACAGGTCCTCACCGGACACGGTAAATTCGGCCCTAACGCCGCCGCTGCTGAGATCCCGATCCCGATTTCCGACCGCCGTAGGCGCGAGCTCGTGCACGGCGAGCACTGGGTAGCTCGCCGTCCGGCAGTCTGGTAATAACTTGGATCGAGCATAGTCGTCAACGGCGCGTTCTGTTCCATGCGTGCCAGCAAACTTTAGGGGGCGTAGGGGCCCGATAGCGCCGAAGCCTCTGGGAAAGTCCATGTCCCCTAGATCGAAGGCAACAAAGGCACGGGGTGGGGTTTAGTCAGTAAGAGTCTGACACGCCCTCCCACTCCACCCAAGAGCGGGAGAAGTCATTCTGATGATTCCCCTTCCAAAAAAAAAAAAACGCTGATGACGTGAAACAATCGTTGACGGAGCGCTTCTTTGGCCGCCTGAATAAGATACTGAAAAGTCTTTGATCAGGTGGGATCAAGGTGAGCGCTTTCAACCCAACCCAACTTTCAAACTCAGTCAGAACTTGACGCCCTAGCTAGGAGGATCCGATCATGCACTGCTTACAGCAAATCGAAAGCATCACCTATGGTTAGGGTTACCTACCAGTATTTTTATGCCATTCTAGAAGTTTTGCTTTTTATATTGTCATGATTAATGAAATAACAAGTCATTGCTGGTCTGCAAACGCTTGCAATTGCAAGAACACAAGCAAATAAATATGATTATTAAAAAAATATCAAATTTAAAAAGCCTAACAAAACCTGGACAGGCCGTACTCCTCCTAATTTGGCTGGACACCCAACCAAAAAGCCTGACCTTATCCGGCTTTATCCGGACGCCTGGCAACGCTATCTGTGATCATCGGTGATGAGACTGTATATCCCGCGTATGTTCCGGGGTCGTGGCTGCTTAAATGCTAAGGCCCTGCACTACCGCGAGATATGCAGTCTCAGGAAATACTTCCTAGAAACTGAAGTGGGTGCACCGAGATGTGGTAACGGTGAACAAGGGCCTCACCCCGCTGTCCTTGGCCATCGAGACCTGGCGCAAATCTATATATATATATATATATTTGAGGAGGCTTCCTAAATAGCTTTATTTCCGTATTTCAAATTAAGAATATCAATATTATCAACTAGCTGTCCCCTGCGGTTTCACCCGCATTTTTCGTTACTGCTCCGCTCCCGTGGGTGTGGGCGTGATGGTATATACCCTATAGCATTCCTCGATAAATGGGCTATCTAACACCGAAAGATTTTTTCAAATCGGACCAGTAGTTCCAGAAATTACCCCCTACATACAAACTTACAAATTTTACCTCTTTATAATATTAGTATAGACTAATGTAGGAGGGTCAATGACCGCTTTTTCATATTTAGGTATCTGCCAGTCAAGGAATTTGTTGTGTCCTGTCCTTAAACCAAAGTACGGAGAAGTTATCGAACTAAACGCGAGACTAGGTGCAGCACCAGCACAACCCTAGAATACTAATCTGCGTCCAAACGACTCGCATCGCACACATTTCTTGCTATTTCTCTATAACGAACGCACGGATCGTTTTGATTTTTTATGTCAACTCAGTCGCTAGTCAGATGTTTACGACAGCGACAGCATTGGTCCTCAAAGTGTCACCATTTTCTAAATACGATGTACTTCAGAGTCGATTCGAGTCATGATTAGTCTTTGTGTAACTTTTTAGAATTTATCGTACTGTGAGATATTGAGTTTTTGTCTGGTTTTATTTACTTTTTTATCCGTTTTTAGATTAAATATGTCTTCTTCAGATCCTAGGCTAGGGTTGAAATTTCAAGGATGCAAAATTAGTACTTGGTATGTAATTTTTTTGTTGTGTCGGTCCTTTGATACCATTGTCATACAAGGTCTAACCTAATGAGGTGGATTTATTTATATTCGTCATTTTTTGAAGAAGGAACTGCAAATGGACAAATAAAGTAGACAAACATGGTAGAATTTTATAATTAGACGAAAGGTGGTGTTGGCACTTTAGACCAAATGTGTTCAAAAATACACCGAAACCATTTTCGGTCAGTCTTTACTAATGGATGGACTATGTGCCTATTTTATGTAATGTTTAAATGCTGTATATATATATATTTAGTAATATACGGCAAAACAAGTTCTATGTAAAAGAAAATCAGCTCAGCTCTTCAGTTAATAAAATCGTATTTACATAATAGGAAAATGTTTGTTGAAATGAATTATGAATACGATGAAATTAATGGAAACAGGGAAATTCGATGCAAGAAGGGTTTCAGATCAAAACAAAGTACAATCAAGTTAGGTGTACCACAAGGATCTATACTCGGTCCACCATTTTTTATTATTTTTTTAAATGACATTATTAATTATATTCTTAATAATATACCTGACATTAATTTGACTATTTATGCGGACGACACGAATGCAATTGTTTCAGATGGTAATATTGACCACCTTAACTCAGTGGTGAATGATACTTTAAAATATTTTAATGACTGGTTTACTGTAAATGGGCTAAAAATAAATGCTAATAAAACCAATATAATGCTATTTCAGTCAACTACAAAATCTACTGACAATATTCATAGCACCTTAAATGGAGAAAAAATTGTTTCTGTGAAAGTAGTCAAATTTCTAGGTGTTTATGTGGATAGCTTACTAAATTGGAAACACGAGCTGTCTTCCTTGGTTAGCACTATTAGTTCGGCTTGTTATGTTCTAAGGAGTTTAAGAACGGTGATTGCCTTAGAACAGCTAAAGACTGTTTATTATGCCCTTGTTGAGTCCAAATTGCGGTCTAGTATACTTTTCTGGGGAGGTAGCTATCAGTATAATACTGAAAAAGCTTTTATTGCTCAAAAACGTGCCATCAGAACAATGATGCGAATAAAACAAGAAGAATCATGTAAGGAGCATTTTGTAAAATTAAATATTTTAACTGTACCGAGTTTGTATGTGATTGTTCTGTTAATGAACTTGGCAAAAAACATTAATGATTTCGAAACATATGATGAAAGAATAAAAAGGGAGAAAACGAGAAGACTTGATCTAACGTCGAACCTAGCACCCCACCTCAAAGTAGTGAGTCATTGTTCTCGAATCAATGCAATAAAACTGTTTAACAAACTGCCTACTTCAATAAAAAAGGAGTTGTATAATTTATGTACTTTTAAAGCCAGTCTCAAAGCGTTTCTTTTGAAGAAGTGTTTATACTCAGTTGGTGACCTCTAATTGTATACTATACTAGCTTTTACCCGCGGCTTCGCTCCCGTCAAATGACTACCCTACATATCCTACACTACCCTACACTACACTACACTACACTACCTTACACTACCCTATACTACCCTACACTTCCCTACACTACCCTACACTACCCTACATTACCCTACACTACCCTACACTACCCTACACTACCCTACACTACCCTACACTACCCTACACTACCCTACACTACCCTACACTACCCTACACTACCCTACACTACCCTACACTACCCTACACTACCCTACACTACCCTACACTACCCTACACTACCCTACACTACCCTACACTACCCTACACTACCCTACACTACCCTACACTACCCTACACTACCCTACACTACCCTACACTACCCTACCCTACCCTACACTACCCTACACTACCCTACACTACCCTACACTACCCTACACTACCCTACCTACCCTACTTTACCTAACTTTTTTTTTTTTTAATTTTTCTCTCCGTAAGAACCATCATTGAACTTCAAGGAACATTTTAAAAAAAGGATCAGCCAAATCGGTCAAGCCGTTTTCATGTGATGTCGTGACAACGAAAAACGGGTTTCATTTTTATATATATAGATTTTGAAAAGGTATTTAATGGTGTGTAATCTAATTATGATAATTTTTGACATTATTTGTGATCTAACCACCTATGACATTTTGTTTTTATTTATTTTTTTAATTATTGTATTGTGTGATTTATAACAATGTACCTAATGATTTTATTTTAGAATTTAAATTAATTTAGTTATAAGGACATACTTTATAATTTATCAATCTGTTCGACACAACTATGTTGTTATGAATAAAGATACTACTACTACTACTACTAATCCGCTAAATAAAAAGATATTTGTACATATTTTGTACATGCAACTTGTAAATCCTTTCCTCAAGAAACGGCTTTCTATTCCAACCCAATAAAAAAAGCACAGGGCTCATATCCAGGATTTGGTGTTTACAAATATTAAGGAGAGCCTGGAAGATGAACCTGGTTCAAAAAAAGAAAAATGGTTTTCACTTTGCTCATACAAAAAGAACCGGTTTACTAAAGTTAGATGTCTGAAGTGCCTGTAAAACATATGCGTAGATATATGTAGGTAGATATATATATTATCTGTGTTAAATTAAAACAATTTTTATTTTTTGATGTTCTTTACTTCTTATTTTATTATATTTATGTGTAAAATAAGTCGACTTTCATCATTTTTGTTATGCTTTTCTTTTTTCTATGACTAACTGATAATTGTGATCTGAAAAAAGTGCTATGAGATTAAAAAAATATTTTTGGGATAAAGTTTTATAATAAGTATATAAACTTTTTTTTGTTTAATACCTGCGTTAATATAGTTTATACCTATATAAAATAAAAATATATATGGTAAGTTGTCCCACATTGAACCAGGTAAATTTCAAAGTCTCATAGTGGGCTGGATGTTCCATCAATGCCTTTAATTTTTTGTGTATAGTTAGCATATTTATTTAGCTTCAATTTTGTAAAACATTAATTTCTCATATTCCTTTTAGTTTCGGTGTAAAACAGATTTTTATGAAAAATGATTTTTGGTTAAATGTGTACCACAGGTGGTACACATTTAACCAGGGTATCGTCCACATTGAGACACCTTATTTACGATGTCTTCTAGTTCAATTTATAAGGCAAATACTTTGTAATAATAATAATAATAAACAGTAATAATAAAAATCAGCCTTATATTTATAAAAATAACTTTAAATCATATGCAATTAAACCGAGAGTCTTAGTTTTATACATCACAAAACCTTTTCAGTCAAATTCTTATCATATTTTAATAATAAAAACAAAAGTAACAGTTTTTCATTATAAAAACAAAAGTACCTTCCATAATATAACAAATTAAAATTAAATTAAAATAATTGTAAAAAACACTCCTTTAGCGACTGGGGTGTACACAGTAAACCGTGGTTCAATGTGTACCACCCTCAGGTGGTTCAATGTGAGACACACCACGTTTTGATCACTAAACTCAAAATTTTACCGGCAAATCAATCTCTTAAAATCACGAATTATAGCTCTTTTAATTGCTAAATAACCGTAGAAAACAGTGTACATATAAATAAATTGATATTATTTAAACGAAAAAAGCTAAAAAAGAATGAAATTGGCAAAAAATATTTACTTTTTGAGTCAGTTTGCTTTCGAATACTCCTCACACAACCACTTTGCACGCGATCGCCACGCAAACTAGTGGGCAGGAATGGAACGTAAATACCTCTCTTTCACTCATATTAGTGCGGTTTGGCAATGTCGCATTTTTGAGATTCGGCGGTGGTTCAATGTAGCTGCCTGGTTCAATGTGAGACACCCGACCCTACATAAAATAGGTTTTCATGTTCAATTTATACTCTTATTCATGTGTGTGTCTAAACGACTCATGATTAGTAAATACGTTTGTAAAATATGATTAGTAGTCTAGGGTTAACACACAACTTAATCTGCGTTGGGTGCATGAAAGCAAAAATCATAAAGGCATGGACCCAATATTCTGTACTACAACATACTTATTCCCTTTTTCTAAAAACTTTATATAAATAACAACATATGAACATACTATCTGCGAATATTTGCTTCTATGTAAGCATGGCCTTCATAAAATTTCTGAGTTGGCGCAGGCTTTTATGTTCGCTACTTAACTGCAAATACTATAGTAGTCTTTGGCATTGAAGTAAAACATACTATACTGAGAAATTTTTTCAATACCTAGGTACATAATATACAATACCAAAAAAGATTGAACAAAAAACAGAGTACAGACTCAATATCCGACTGCAGAAAAAGGAGGAGGTTCTCATTTTAATCATAAAATGCTGCAGTCAGAGCCCTCTATTGCCCTATTATAGTTACCTTATGTAATAATAGACAACCAAAGCGAGTTTCGTTTCGATGCGTCATTTCACCTCCCGCCGTGTGAACACCGCTGAGTAAAATTAGAACGCGCGCAATCAATAAGTTCGTGCAAGAGACGTCGCAGATGGCGACTCTGTACAATTGTGCGCAGACATGTCATCAACATTTAATGAAATAAAATACATTACGGCAGAAAATAATAAAGTTACACATTCCGTGAAAGTAATAATTATATAACTACAAGTTAGGCAGCAAAAGTTTTATTTTTTGCTAAAACATAATTAATAGGTAGTTATTATGACTACATAACAGCATCTCCATCAAAGCGTCAAACAAGCTTGGCGTTTCGTATTGAGGCCGCCGCTATACACCGCCATCTTACGTCCACCGTGTCAACTTGTGTTGGATTTGGTGCAGTAATTTTGTGTTTGATTGTGACGAGAACAAGTTAACGAAATACAAACTATTCTGTTTGGCCGATATCGGTAAGTTTCAAGAATAAAACACTGCAATATGTGGCGGAAAATTCAAGTGAAAAGTTAAATGTGAAATGCTTTTGCAAAACTCTGTGTTCAGCATCATTCCGGTCAAACTAACAATGAAATATTATGTCAAACGTTTTCTGGATCAATAGTTGCCGCATTTATCGCGTGTAACTTTGTTGATACCCATTTCTAATGGCAATGAATTTCTATTTCAGCGCCTGGTATGCTGCTAACGTAGTCGGTATTATGGGCTGGTAAATCGCAACAATGTCCGACGTGAAGCAAGTGAAAGTTGACAACTGGGGAATATATTTCCTTCAAAGGCTAAAGCACTTTTTTAACCGAACCGACTACTGCGATCTGACGCTTCAGTTTCAAGATAATGCCCAGCTGAAAGTACACCGGCTAGTGCTCAGTGCGTGCACTGAGTACTTCGAGCTCCTGGAACGAACATGTGAAATGTACGAAGACTGCCTGGTGATGCCTGACGACTTGCAGGCGGACGTAGTCGTGCCCATCGTCAACTTCATGTATACAGGCCATTTAGAATTTAAAATGGATTTACTTGAAAGATTGTATCAAACATCTCAAATTCTCAACATGCCAGTGCTAAGTAAACTCCTCGAATCACATCGCAGTTTGGCTCCCAAAGCACCTGCTCACAGCTATAGTGGTATCAAAAAGTTACCTAAACAAACTATCCATATCGAGTCTTCTAAAACTGTGAAGAACATAGCGCCTGCAGGATCCAGTAATAAACGTTCCTATAGCAAAGCTTTCGATAATAATATAGTATACAGAGAAAAAAAAACGTATCAATCGAATGCTAGAACGGAAAATGTTAACAGTATTGCATATCGTCCTCCATCTCCCATATCAAAAGAACATTTTATTTCACAAAAAACAGTTGTAAGTGACCCACGCCCAACTAGGTATGAAGTGCCTGAAGAGCTAGATACTGACAATATCTTTGACAACTCATTCTGCAGTATATCCTATACTTCCCAGCCATTAATGGTCCACCCTGATACAGTGAAACGTTATAAAGCAAAACGAAGCAATGTATTCACTGAAGCATCAGGCTCAAAGAAAATATCTAGTTTGTCAACTATTGATATTGTGGAATGCAAAAGGATAACACCTAAAGAAGATAACTTATTTGATGACAGCAACACTGAGCAAAATTTCAATGATGAAACTGATTTGTTCAGCACATCTTATATCAACAATGAAAAGGATCCAAATCAGCTTTTTGATCAAATCTTAGATAATAACGATGGAAATAGTGGTCCCAAAGTCACCATTGAAACTAAGGACAGTAAAGCTGCTTCTAACTTAGACCATGCTAAGATAATAAGTGAAGTTTTAAAGAAGTATCCTCATTTGGTCAAAAGTAATAAAAATATAAAATTGAAGATCCTAGATCCCGTGCCTAGTAATAAAGGTAAAAAACAGCAAAAGCAAGTTGCAGCTCCTACATATGAAGAAGATAAACCAGTTAAGTTTAAAACAGAGGTTGCAGATGATTTTACATATGAAACTGATGTTATAGATTCTAAGCAAGCAGCAAAACTTATTGCAATGGGTGCAGAAAATACTAAAGGTCCATGGATATGTCTTATTTGTGGCACACCAGGAAAAGCTCTGCATTTTAATTCATACTATAAATTTCGACGTCATTTAGTAGAGGTACACAATGAAAAGCCAGTGGCTAACATTTGTGAATACTGTGGCCTTAGATCTTTGAAGAGAAATTATTTACTGCACCACCTTTATGCTCAACATGGTGTACAACCACCACCTCAGTATCACTTCCCTAAATGTAGCATGTGTAATTATATTGCATTGACTGATGCGCTACTTACCAAACACAAAATGGGTCATAAAACTGTAAAGAACTTCCGCTGTAATGTTTGTTCTGTAGCATTTTCTACTTCTAATCAACTACTACAACACATACAAAACACAGGACATAAGTACAGTGCTGAAAAGAAATCTAATCTACAATGCATTTATTGCATGAAAGTGTTCTTGCGAGAGATAAACCTTTATTCACATATAAAATCACATCACAAACGAGAAGCAAAAACAGATGGTGTCATTGATGATTCAGATGAAGATAAGCCAATAGCAGAAAGAACAAGACCAAAGGCTCCTATCAAGTTTGAACCTAGTACAAGCTATGACAATGATTATGAAGTAGATTTACAGTATCCAGTACAGCAAAGACCAACTGACAAACAAGTCCCAGCTAGAAGACAGCATAATGTTATCTCCAATTTGAAACAAAAGATTTTAAATCCTGGCTTTGATGCTCCAAAAGCAGCATCTCCAAAGCCAAAAACTAGTAAAAGTACCATTCATAATCAATCTGTGCACAATGATTTCTTCCAAGACATCAAAATTCCAATGGAACCCTTATCCAATAATCAGAATGAAGAAATTGTATTAATAGACAACAATGAATATATCATGAAAGATAATCAACTTATTCCTAGAAAAAGAAAGCCAAACAGCAGAGATTACATGATTTCAGATGTAGTTGAAACTGAATCTTTAGAGACAATTCAACAACCTACTACTTCAGAATATACTCATGTTCAAAATACAACCATTGAAGAAAATGTGCCACAACAGTCAAGTATGGTTATAAAGAAGTCAGCAAACCTAAATCAACCAATACAAATTGTTGTTTCAAATGAAGAAGAATATAAAGCTTTGATGGCTTCTAATCATCCCATCATATTTGATGATGGCGGCACAAACAAGACCTTGACTGTATTAACTGCACCACACCATAACCAAGCAATTGAGACATCTGCAATAGACCTAGATAATACTCAAGGAAATGAAATGATGATTCTTCCACATGAATATCCATTGAATGTCTCTGAAGGTGTAGCAACTGAAAACTCGAACATTGTAGTTGTCTACAGTCACCCAGTTGATGATCAAAAACAATTCCAAATTATAACTACAGGAGGCATTGAAGCACAGTTTGTGCAGTCCTCTGCAATCATAACACAAAACTTCGAAACTGTAACTACCTCTACATCAGCAATGAATACACATTGTATAGAAACACAAGTAGAACAAACTTGGCAAAATAATATCCAAAATTTGGAAGGTCAGCAAATACAGTTACCACCACACACAGTAATGCTAGACTCTAATCAAATAATCACTGGGTCAATTCATTCTACAGGCGATAATTTAGATGAACTTCCAGAAGTACATTTAGTACCTGAATCTCAAAAAGAGCTATCTCAAGATGAAACTGTAGTTACACTAAACCAATCAGATGTAACAATTGAACAAATGAATCAACAAGTTGGGAATATGGACAATAATGTACCAGTCATGACTTTGATTGAAAAAGAAACTAATGTAAGTGAGACCATTGAAAGTCATCATCAAGGTAAATCAATGCCCGACATCCAAACAAACCCTGACAATGTGGAGGAACCAATGGAAATAGGAAATATGCAAGAACAACCAACTGCTTCAGAACATGAATTGGAACAACCAATTAGGACAGAAAATATACTAGAACAACAAATGCAAGCAGAAAATGTATTAGAACAACCAATGGAAACAGTAGATGTACAACATCAGCAAATGCAAACAGAAAATATGTATGAGCAACCAACAACAGAAATTGTACTAGCACAACCAATGGAAACAGAAAATGTTACAAACCAAACACTTGGAACACAATATGTTGTAGAACAACCACTGGTAACAGAAAATGTGATGGTACTGGAACAACCCCTGGAAAATGAAATAGAACAAACAACTATTAATATGGTGGAACAACCAGTAGAAACAGGAAATATGATGGAGTCTCTAGAAACAGAAAACACGATAGTACAACATGTGGAAACTGGAAATGTGCTACAACAACCTGTTGAAACAGAAACTCCTATAGAACAGCCAGTAGAGCTGGTAAACATGATGGAACAAACGGCAGAATTAGAAAATGTAATAGAGCAGCCAGTTGAAAGGGAAAATGTAATAGAACAACCAATTCAAACGCAATGTTTAATAGTACCTTCTCTCGCCTCCCAAAATCAACAAGAACACACTCTAGATCCTGAGACTATCAACAAATACTCAGAAGTAAGACCTGATAATGACACCTCAGAAAGCCAACAACAACCAGAACTCATGGAATCACAAGCTTATGATGAAATTGTAGAAATCAACCGTGCCAATGAAGAAGAACCTAGATATGTTAAAGATCCAGAGAAAAAGATCAAAAATTTAACTTTAGATTGGTCTGAAGATGAATATGATGTAGCAGAGGATGGCAATAGAAATGCAAAATCAGTTTCCAATGAAGCCTCCCAAAATGCACCTTTGGTTGAAGAAATGCCAGAAGTTGAAGAATCGATAGAAAACATTCAACAAGAAATGCAAAAACAACTGGCTGAGGCTCAACTCGAGGTAGAGACCGCTGCTCAGCTTGTAGCAGGGGGTGCTGCTCAGCTTGATGTGGAGGCAGCTGCACAACTCCAAGCTGCAGATGTAGATACTGAAGAAAGTGCTGTTTCTTCACCAGAAGAAGACTCATCAAGTCAGGAAATGCAACTGCCTCCATTACATGATTCACCAGTTCCAAATACACTTGTACAAGAGAAATTATCATCGCTGCTAAATGATTGGGAGGATAATGATTCCCAAGAAGAAATGGCTGATCAAACTGTTGAGCCAACACCAGAAGAGTCAACGAATGAAACTGATGTTGTTTCCCCAAATATACCAGAAGTCCCAAAAAATGACAATATTAAAAGCTTGGTTAGTGACTGGAGTGATGATGAGGAAGAAATTAAGGAATAAAGAGCATGCTAATAAATACCAATCATGAATTATTGTTTTTGGTGTGAAATAATTCATATAATTTTTCATAACACATTTTGCCTACCGGAAATTATTAGCCTTTTAGCTATATAACTTAAATGTTTTATATTTAAATTAGTTTTAAGTAGTACTAATAGATTTTAAGTATATACTTATATATCATGTAAAAATCATGATCTTATGTATTCAGTGGTGGTGTGTAATGTAAGAGAAAATTCTATATCAATTATTTTAAATCTTATAAAACACTGATACAACATGCTATATTAAACCACAATATATTATAGAAAAAAAAAGGTGATGAAGCTCCAATAAATTTTATATACTTGTGCTCATGCACAATACATTGTATACAAGGCAATAATAATGTTATAGTACACAACTTTGTCTTTACACATTTTCATATTAAAATTTTACATTAAATTATGGAAATGATACTGATTATGTAGATATGTACCTGTTGAATTAATTGATAAAGTTAATAAAATAAATGGGTTCATAATAGTAATTTGTATTTTTAATTTCATATCTCCCACAAATAAAACAACATTTCATAGAAAAATACCATTTTACTAGATTTTAAACAATTTGCGGTTGCTAAAACCAATAGTAAGGCTAGGTACAATGATTGTAATCATAATCACATTTGTATTTTCATGTGCAACATTACATGGCAAAATATATATTGGCCTTACCTACACTGTATATGTTCAGTAAACATATTGATTTATAGGATTTAACAAGGTAAACACCTCATTACCTACATCTTCAGAACAGTAAATAGTTATGTAAAGGCAATATGTGAGACTAACAGGTTAAACTTAAGTACTTTTAGGAATTATAAACAAGATCAAGAAATAAGATATAATGCAAGACATGAAGTAAAAACGTAAACAATAAAAACTTAAAATATGATTTGCACACATCTAATCACTTCCCTCTGCTAGAGTGGAGGCCTGAATCCCAACAGTGGGAACATTACAAGGCCAATGATGCTAATAACTTCGGTATATCGTCCCCGTAGAGTGAAAATTAACTAAGTGACACTTTTAGGTAAAATGAGTTATGAATGCCATGCTTATCACGATTTTTTTCTTTATTTTTCTATCTAACTGCCGTAGCTCTATTGTTCGTTATCAGAAAGTTAAGTTGTGTGAAAAATAACTAACATGCAAAAACATACAATAAGTATGAGGGGTATATTAAATAAAATATGTTAGTGATTTCTAATATGAACTATGTTTGTCCAGAAAAATACGTAAGCGTACATAGGTATTTATACTCTGACATATTAAAAACGAATTGCTTTGATATTGAGATCGAAAATTCACTAAGTGATCTTAGTTTGTCAATGTAGGATAAAGTCAATAGAGTGACAACTAATTAAGTCGTTTTAGTGATAATTTGAATTAAAATTTCAGAGTAATAAATAATTATTATCTTTTAGTGAGTTTACACTCGTAGTAACTTGCTAAATCCATTAGTTTTGGCATCACCAAAATCTTTTAGTTATTTATAATTTACTTAAATTGAATCAACTTGCCAAAAAATGTTGAGTCACGCATCTTGGGTAGTTGTTACTCACGCCTCCATACCGCAGCAAGGTACAACTATTATGGACTCTCCAGGTGTTGATCAGTTCTCTATGAAATCTCAAATTAACCAGGACTAAGAAACAACCTAATCGTTGGAAAAAAGTAATCCAAGCCAATGGAAGAAGAACATTACCATAAGGAAGATGCGCAGCTCGTCGCTCTAGGAGACTTTAACGCCTACCATCAAGATTGGATTTTCCCATACCAGAGGACCGATCACGCTGGGAGAGAAACACAAAACGTCGCTGTAGCGCCATCGCTACTAGGCCCATGTCTTTCCCAGCTGGTTAAGCCAGGGGTGCCTAACGTCATACCGCTAATTGACTGGATCTTCTGCTGACCACCGACCTGGATGTATTGTGACAGTCTCCTCACCAATAGGACCTTCAGATCACTGTCTGTTGAAGTCTATATCGTCCTTCTCCCCATTGCGACACACGCAGTGAACTGAGAATATGGCGATACAAATGAGCAGATTGAGATGAGATACAACACTTTTTTGCATCTTATCCTTGGCAGCAGGTCTGCTTCTCTTCGAAAACTCCATCGAGCTGTTCGAATGGTACATCCAATGTGGTGCGGCGCTATTGAGTATTCTATCCCCTGTAGTAATGTACCCATCGGTGGCTCAGCTTGCCCTCGCTTCAACGCCAACTGCGCTGAAGCTGGTTTCTCACTTGGGTGGATACTCGTAACCGCAAAATTCTGGATCTGAGCTCAAAGAAGAGCCAAGTCTTACAAAAAGCACCAAGTACAGCTCTCTTCAATAGCATTACATATATTGACAAATAACTCTCTGCGCAAATATCTGGCAATAGAACATTCTGGTCTTTTGCCAAATTTGTTGAGGCAAACTTTTGTCGATCCACACTGCCTCCACTGGTTAGGACAGACAGAACACTCGCTCAAACAGCGACAGGCAGGTCTCTTTACATCTATTTTCACCAATAATTCACGTCTAGTGCTACCCCAATGATTTTACCTCATTGCCCGAGGTCCGCGTAAGGAATAAAGAGATTCTGAGAGCGCTGAGTCGTCTAAATATAAAGTATAGCTAGTGAACCAGATAGTATACCAGCGATTGTTCTCAAGACGCCGCCACAGTGGTCACCTGTATTGACACGCTTGTATCGCCTCTCATTTAGAACTAGTATAGTGCTTAAGACCTGGAAGCTTGCCAATGTGCAACCCGGGCCCAAAAAAGGCAGCCGTGCTGTGACCCTGCTAAATATCGGCCGATTCCAGTAACCTCCATACTCTGCATGATTATGATTACCTGGAAGGTAACGATCTCCTCAGTGACCGACAGTACTGGTTTCGTCGCAATCGGTCTACTAGGGACCTACTAGTGTATATCGCTCACTTGTAGGCCGAGGCCCTTGAGAAGATTGGAGAAGGACTAGCAGTTTCCTTAGACATCTCGAAGGCCTTCGGCAGGGTATGGCACGCTAGCCTCTTGAGTAAACTTCCAGCGTACGGCATTTCTCCTGGTCTGATTGCCTAGGTCAAAGACTCCCTGAGTAAACGGTCTCGCCGAGTTGTTGATGCTCATCCGAACCCATGACGAGTCATATCTGTTCTCTCTGCAACTCTCTTTCTGCTGCATAAGGCTGCATATCAACGATCTGCTGATGCCCAGTATATATGGGTATGCAGATGACAGCACAGTTATAAAGAAATACCTGCCGGGCAGGTAAGGAGCTAATCCAGCCCGAAAGAGAGGCTATGGTAGGGCCTGCAAATGTTACACTTCAAGCAGCGTCTCCAAACTGGACTAAGCTAAGAAAAGCAAATCACATGCGTGTCTGTTCACTGCGAAAAAGTGCCCGTTTATTTTGGTGACTATATTCCGAAATGTATCCCTGGAGTGCACCGACCGCCTTCAGCTCTTAGGACTTGAAGTTTCCTCAGACCTCAAAACGAGTTTTGATTTTACTTTTGTTTTTTTTTAAGATTTTTCTTGTTACATGACATTTGTGACCAAATATATTATAATAGACTCAATAGATATCTATCTACATGAGTCTATATGTGGTTAATAACTGGTAAAAAACACATAATTATCATTTTGATACAAATTAATAAAGAACTAACTTACCTAAATATTACTCTCAACGAAATTTTTTCGAATAATATTTAACTAAAGGATGTTAAGTTAGCACCAAAATCGAAACGAAGAAAGCGAAAAATAACTAACTTGAATTTTACCTAATAACTCATTACACATAGAAGTTATATAAAACATATAATAAATAATAGAAAACTATATACAAATTCAATTGAAATTAAGTCAAAATTTTTTTCTATCACGTTAATTTTTGAAGTTATGATTTTTTTTATTTTTTCCAAACTTTAAACGGCGATATCTCAAAACTAGCATATTGCAAGTTGGTTAATTTTCGCTCTACGGGGACGATATATACATTTTGACATGAATAATATAAAGTTTTTATACTGCCTTTATGGCTAAACTTGCCCTTAGCCATTGCACAACTTATAATAATTAAAAGAGAATTTTCAGCAAACTTATTATAATTTTCCATACTTTTCCTAAAGTAGCTACAGGGACAACACAATTTAAATGCAGTAGTAGGCTCAATAAACATTGAAAGATTACACATTTTCTACACAAGATACATGATTAGCATTTGTAGATGTCAAAATAATTCTAGACATGTGATGTGATATAACATGAAATACTTTTACAATCATATTGGAATAGTAATATTGATTAAATAAATTACTGGCATACAAACGTACAAGCAGCAATACACCAATTTGTGTTGAGATTATTACATTTACTTGCTACAGTAAGTTTATAAACAATGATCAATCATTGATCTCACATTAAAAGCTATTTGCAATCTTGACTGAGAATATTTGCAAGAGTGAAAAACTATATATCACAATATCCCTACATCCTTTCTCTAATTTGAAACACACTACCTAGCTATTCATCACAAAGAATATCTAAAACTATGATTGTGTGTATGCTTTAAAATATTTTATAAAGAAAGTGCATAAACACTCAACAGGTACCTATTTTAAATTAAATTATAAGGTTAATTTTCATTATCACTACAATAATTTTATTCAATTTGCATATTTTTAACATTATAATTAACAAAACAGCAATCAGGTGAACTAGCACTTTGGAACTTAGGATATCAAGCTGTGCCTTTCTAAGAAAATATAGTTTAAACAGTCGAAAAGAATTAAATGGAAGAATGAGTTCAAGATTTTGAAAAATTTTGGTAACTATGCAGATGCAAGATATGTACCTATGTAGTTTAGAAAATTGAAAAACATTATTGCTATCATTTTTCACAGTGAATTTGAAGAAAACCACTGTTCCTCTTGCTTGTCTGGCCAATATAGGAATCACTAATTAGTAGGTATGTCAATATTTTTTTGGTACAATGTACTACATCAATTCTGTATGCTTTGCGCAATGTCAAATTAACTTCAAAATTTGCCTCTAATGGAATAAATGTATTTACAAAATAAATTACAATATTTACATTAAAATAAAGCATAATTATTTGCCTAATCATTGGATATTGAGACTAACACATATTTGACCATGTATGCCAGGAATACAAAGCCTACCAACACAAATAAATTGGTCAAAATATAGTACATGTTGGACTGTTGCTCCGTTATCACTTCACCTTCACTTGTGTTGGTGTTCTCTGCCTGCAGCATGGCCTCCTGCCGCTGCTTCAGCAGCGTCTCTATCTCCTCAACATACTCTGGGAATAATTCGCAAAACATCTTGTTCTTAATGTTTGTTTCCAAAGATTCCGCCGCCAAACATCGCTTCTGGAAATCCGAAGTCTCAACAGATCCCAGTGTTGGAGTTTTCTCTAACATAAAACTTAGTAGACCAGTGAGAATCGTTGATATTGACCAAGCTGGGTTCCATGTGTCAGGATGGAAGTCCGTGATGCTAAGGCATAGTCGCGTATTCGTCTTGAAACGACCATTCGGCGTGATCATGTAAATAGATGGCGGTTTGAATGGGAACTCCCTTGGAAATATAATTTTTCCATGATAGTATCCGCCCTCGTACGGACTCTTTTCTGGTCCTTTGACCACGTAATGCCATTCTAAAATATTAGAAGGCACTGGTTCCGCTGTTACATATGGAACGGGGTCATTTTTAAGCCTAAGGTAGTCTTGCTTTAGTCGGCTCGTTGCTCCCGTAACTTTTATTTTAGCCATGACTTAGCACAAAACAGGAATCATAAAATACTTGAGTATGCAATTAAAATACGTATCACTGTAATCATACACTATCAATTCTTCATTAAAATCCACAATTCTTAGTTTTTGGTCGGTTGGAATCAATCGCGAATAAATAAAATAATACGTCAAATGATTTGCAATCATACGATACGTCATTCGAATAGAGATGGGGTAAGATTTTTTTTTAATCGACTAAACTCTTTTACAGAGGTTAGTCGTTGTGTAATCGAAACCAATGCCAGCTACAGCTTGGCAAAAAAGAGTAGAAAATAATAGAGGCCCTGCTGTGCTGCTCGTATGGCCGCCTGCTGCAACCCAATAGCGCACCAACCTAATCTAAATCTAAATGTGCCTTTGCGCTAATATATTATGTGTTACCATCTCATGTACCGCATTTAATGCAAATAAATGGCTTTGACTTTGACTTTAATCTTGACAAAGTAAGGATTGTAAGGATAACGCAAATCCTACTTCTTAATTTATAGTGGAAGTCTAGGTATGGATGTGAAAATCTCAAATCGGAAAGAAAAACACATTTATTTGGCATACAGATTAGCATAAAAATTTGGCATAAAAATAATGAAGTAAAAATTAAAAAGAATAAGCATAATGCCAAATAGCAATTGCCTGAAACTGGGTTTCAACTGAACCTTATAATGAGTCTACAGATATTTAATCAGTTTTGTTAGGTTTAATATATGTAATGAATAAATATACAGGGTGTTTGGTTCATCGTGTGCCAAATTGATATGGTCGACTGGAGGGGTCATCTGCTATCCTTTCCGACCCCCAAACATTACCCATGTCCTGTGGAATTTTTTTCATCGACCTTTTAAAGTTTTTTGAAAAAAAGACCCGATTTTTACATTCAAATATAAATATAACAAAATTTGTTCCGTTTCTAGACTTTTTTGCCAAGCTGTAAATCCCACTAACAAAAATAATGGCGCATATTCATTAGTCGTTAACTTGTTCAGTATACAGCATGCGGGGAGTCCCCGCATGCGAGATAACAACCAATGAAAGTTACCAAGTCGATACATGTTCGGTATACCGCATACGGTTCCCCGAATGTGGGCCCTGCGTAACCAAAAAAAAAGCGTACCAGCTTTCCAGACATCTCTCGCACCCGGCATGCGGGCCCTATCGACTAATGAAAACGGTTCCCCGAATGCGGGCTCTGTGGCATGCGTTCCAGAAATCTCTCGCACCCCGCATGCGGGCCCTATCGACTAATGAATATGCGCCATAAGATAGCGTCCACAGACCCTACCCAAGCTTTTTTGAATTAGTTCTTCATAATTTTAAATCACCCTACACTGACAATAAATGCAAAACTTTGGATGCCGCTTTATATACCTATCGCTGCCATAATCCAGCTGATCGTGTGAGAGCGACCTCTTTTGTTTCGGTGCGCCAACTTACAATTATACGGCTGCGACATATCTTTAAACAACTTTTGTACCGATAGATGGCGTCGTTAGAATTTGGTGCTCAACTAATAACGCCATTTATTGGTACAAAAGTTAACAATGCTATAATTTCAATTTTCTTTTTTTGGCAAGGGGTTGCCACTCTTTGTAGTGTCTGGCAATGAATAACGTGATTAAGGATCCTGCGTAGATCGCTCGCTACTTCGAGTTGAGATGAAAATAAAATACGTTCGCGGTATATTGCTATCTCTGTTTGGCAAAAACAAATGCGAAATTGCATATGTGTGTGTACGTGTGAGTTGGACAATCTTCACAGCATAATATGGAACAGTTTTGAACTTGACAAAATAATTCCATCAAAAACACAGCTTGTAAAAAACTCAAGTCTCGCAACACTACTCTTCTACCGTAAAAATATGTGAGATCCATGTTATACCAAGTCAAAATATCTTGTATGTTTTAAATAAATGAATTTAGCTTTGTAATCGCATGAAAACACAATGTATCTCAAAAGTAATTAAGTAAATCGTTTAGTGCGATTACCAAGTCAAATCTTAAAAATGTAACTTTGTAATCCTATACATTTATATGGGATTACTAAGTTATATATTCAGTTGGTGTATCTAGAAAACTAGGCCGAAATTGCAAAATATTTTAGTTTTCCCTTGGTTTGTACAGTAAACACTAATTGTAATCAAAATTTGAAACTTTTGTCTCTATGTCTGCTAAAAGTACCTTAGACTTTTTATGTTCGTTCAGTCAGTGAATGACAAAATTTAGAAACTTTGATAAGAAAATTTAATGAGATTTGAAATATATCGTCTTTTTAAGAAGCCTGCTTGATCTAGTTTCGTCCACAACAAATTTATAAGAGGTTGAAAATGGCTCGAAATGTTTCGAGAAAAGGATGCCACATTTTTGCGTGACTTGGTGGGTGGGACACTACCGTGCCCCCAGATTACCTATGCTCCATTGAAGAAATAGGGTCGTCACTTTTAATGTTATCCTAAAAATAAATTTAATGCAAAAAAAGTGTTCTGTAGTGATCAATCTATCGTATGGAAATCAATAATATTTTTATTTTACGTGGGCCTACATGGACACTTATGAAACGTCAGAATCTAGTGCGTAGTTCCAATTCGTCGTTTCCTATTGAGAAGAACTGGCAAGAAACTTCATGGTTACTCTTTTCAAAAAAATATTGGGTTTACAATATTTCCATACTAGCTGTGTCCGCGACTTCGTTCACGTGGATGACAAAACTTATCAATAAGTTTTTAGTGTAGTACCTTCACTTCTATGTATATCAATAAATAAGCAAAATGCCTAAAAAATAATATCTACATAATTATACGAATGACTAATCTTACCTAAGAATACTAAAATACCCTACGTTACTTAGGGGAAAGCAGGTAGGATTCGTACAGTTTTTATTCGTAGCCGTTTATACGAAATACTATTAACTATTTAAAAATAATTTTAATGTCCATAAGTACCCTATTTATCTAGCTATAAAAATAGTGTAGTATTGTCTTGATACTATTCAGCATGGCGAAGTTACGGTTACTTTTCTAAAATATGAAAAACGTACGAAACTACCCCACGCGTGTGGTAGATTCGTACACAACGTAAGGAGCATTCGTACATAGTGGGGAACCTCCGTACAGTCAATGAAAATACCATTTTACAAATGTAATTATAAACGTTTATTGATATTAAAGTAAACAGTAATTAGTCTTCATGTAATACATTGTCTTTTTTATACTTATAAACTTTTAAACCCTACAAATTTAAAGAAATTAGAAAATTATAAAGGAATTAAAAAATCAACAAAATACCCTCTTAGGCTGATAAGACTTAACATTTATAAAGAGAAAAAATGACGACTAAGACAGACTACTTTCTTTACGCCCGTTTTCAATAACCTACCGCAGTTCATAGATAGATAGCTATCCCCGATAAACAGTAAGATTCTATCTATCAATCCACAACTTTTGGTAGGAAATGCTATCCGTCGGTAGGTTATAGGAAAGCAAGTAAGGGCAAAAGGATAGATTTGTTGCTTGTTGTTCTGCAACTTTAGATAGATAGCTTATTGAAAAGGGGCGAAAAGTTGCGGGCTTGACACCATATTTTTGTGCAGATTTCCTTATTGATAAAGTTTTATCCAAAATTTCTTTCATCGCAGACTTCATTGCATCTTCATCTACTTCTCCTGTTCTTGTTCCCTTTTTTAAATATATTCGCGGCATGGTTCTGTAATAACACTAAAGTAATTAATAATTTTGCTGGCATAAAGTAAAGAATGGGGAGCATTCGTACAGTACGAATCCACCCCATTCATAGCTGCACGAATGTACCCCCAACCAGAAAAACAGACAAAAATATAAAAAATAAAAATAACTGTAATAGTTAGCCTAAAATAACTATTGGGGTAAGAAACTATGTAATCACTACATAAAATAAATAAAATAACTTTAACAGTATAACCAAAACTTATAACAATTAAACGTGTTCAAAAGTGAATACGAAAAATACTTACGGAGAGCAAAAACACGTATTGACTCGTGGCGTTGAAGCCTGCGGTCGCACGGACCCGCCACCTCGCGGTTCACACATGCGTATGAGTTAGCGTCACGCACACAAATATCAACGCGGCAACGTATTAGATAGTGTAGATATGACTACTGTACGAAGGCTCCCGCTGTACGAAGCCTACCTGCTTTCCCCTACACACTATCAAATATATGTATATACCTACACTTGAAATTAAAATCTATACGGTCTGCGCCCTATAAAAGTAAACCTAAGTACTTACCTAATTAAAAAAAAATGAGTTCGGTGTCGGTCTCGTAACACCCCCTGCCATTATTTTTTTTGACATTTTCAATGTACAGAATTTATACTTCTACAAATTTATTATAAGTATAGATTACAATACTACCAGACAGATTAAGATTGATAACCAAAAGTACAATAAAAATAATATTTATCAAAAAGCTGTCGAAATAGTAGTAATCAAATCGTAGTCTAGTGTTCCCACATTCACACCATAAGAGAGAATATAAATATAAGAAAAAAGAACAAACCTATTAACATGAGATGTAACTAACAAAAATAAATCACGACTTAATGAATCTATGGTGATTAAAATCTAAATAATATAAGGAACAAACGCTCGCAAACCGCTTGTGCGATATGACCCCTACGCTAGTGTGAATGCCTATAGGAGGGGAACCGATTTTCTAGAGGCGTAATTACAAATTTTCAGTTTTCTGACTTTTCCCTATACTTGCTATAAGACCTTTTTTATGCCAAATTTCATGATTCTAGGTCATCGGGAAGTACCCTATAAATTTTGATTACTTAGAGAGTATCAAAACGTACGTTTTTTGCGATATAAACGGTTGTAACTTTTTTTTTCGATAACTTATATGTTTGATTTGTGCACAGCTTCAAGAGATCGCGGGCCTATTCTCGAACTCGACAACTCCACGTGTTCCCGAGATAGAGGGTCTTGACAAACAAAGGTTTCGTTTTTGCCCGTTGAGGTACGGAACCCTTAAAACGAAACGATAATTGTTTAAAAATTTTATAGGAAATGAATTTCGATCAAATATTTTTCGAACCTATGATAAGTAGGTAACCCTGTAGGAGCGACACACACGCAAGGACTTTGTGTATTCTGGAATGATAACGAAGTAATATCACACAATCTGAAGTGTACTTCATTTTCATTGCCATTAAGTTCATATTTTTGATTGACAAGCAAAAATGGAAAAAATGTACCCAGCAAGACGGAGCATAGAAAGAGGTAGCGTGTCCCTTTCTTACTCGTCTATGGACACCATGGTAGAAAGAGATAAGATACCCTTTTGTGAGTACGATTTTGAGGTTGACGTAATCAATCCAGATAGTATAAATAATTCTGAGACACACTGACTGAGGTAATATCATACCCACACACTGACATTTGCCTGCTGCGATAGCAATAAAAACTATTGAAAATTTGGGAGAAATTTGGATGTGTACCGTAATACCAAAAATGATGAATGAAAAATTAATTATTTTCCAATTTCTTTTCTTTTCTTTATAACTTGATAATAATATCTGTGTTCCTACGGAGAGATATCTTGAAGTATTGTTGTTTATAATATAGAAAAAAACAAATAAAAACATGACATTTTCGGTGTAAAAATGTGCAAAATTAAATTCGCTTAAATTTCGTTTGGGGTAAGTTTTTCAACAGAAAGACGACGTAGGAACCTAGATAATTATTGTCTGAATCCGAATAACATCATATTATGATGTAAATATGCTTAAACTGCAAATGATTTTGGTATTACGTTTGTATGGAAAATTGACACTTCGCGCCAGCCTTAATATTCTGAAGCTAATTCCAAAAATCAAACTTTATTATTTGACAAAACTGAACGGTACCGTTTACCTGCCAAAGCCACTGCAACCCAAACTTCTTTTGTCCATCGTTCTTACCTGTGTTGGGTTGGGACCATGCACTGGCAAACTATCAGCTTTTTATAAAATATCGAAGGTCTGGCGTTCACGGGCTTTTGCTCTCTTACGTAAATTAAAAGCAAATCAATAGTTCCATTTTTCTTTAATAAATAACAAATCTCTATTTTACAACAGCGTCAATCAATGTATTTAACAAATCAATTAACAATAGGTACCTACTTAACGAAACATGATAATAAATATAAATAAAATCAAATAATGATTAAACAAATCTTTTTCTACAATTGGGAGGTACATCAGTACGCAGCTTGGTATTGTATAATGGTGCCTGTGACAGCTTACAAATTATCAAATTAAGGGCCTGTTTCACAATGTCCGAGTAGGCACTACTCACTGAATAAATTCAAAAATGTGACAGAATTTGTATGAAATTATCTGCCAAGTAAGATACTCGAAACTTAATCATAGGTGGTGAAATAGGCCCTAAATCTATATCGGCTCAATAAATTAGTGGACCTCAATAGACAAATAAAATCAAGCCACAATTTTTTTTATGAAATTTTAATATCTGTCTTATTGAAAAAGTGGCAATAATTAAAAACCGACATTTATTAAAAAACTTGACGGATTTTGCAATGAAATACCCAGTAAACTAACGCAAGTCAATTTTCAGTTTCTGCACTCGACTTGGGAATACACCCCTTGCACAGTTGTGCAAGTTGCATCTGTGTATTCTGCATGAGTTATTCCTCCGAGCTACTTTGGCGACGCTCGTATGGAATTACAATCGATGTATGCAGTAGGCCCTTAATTGTGACGTCAATCAAATTTAAATTGAGACGTTGAACTTGCATTTATACATATTTCGAAAGAGCCGTTATTCAGTATTTCGAATTAAGATCCATCATACGAATTACTACAGTAAACTAAAAATACTAGTATTACTATAGTAAAGGTTGTGCACAGAGTGTAGCTTCACCGACTGCAGTCACTACAGACACTATTTACTAACAATTTACGGTACAATATCTGCTGAGCGCAAGCTTCGGTTGTCAAAACCATAAGGCTCTGCGGGTCTAAAAATACCACTTTAGTAGAATCGTATTAGGATAATAATATGAATCATAATCGGCTATCTTGTGCAACCATTTTTTATGGAGTATTTAGAGTTAAAAAACGAGTCAGACACAACTTCAGTGACAAAGTAATTCAAATACATAATTCAGGAGTCTCAACTCGTAGAAACAGGAATAATAAAAAAGGACACACGGCAAAGTTACATAGCCAAGTGTGACTGCATGAGCAGCACACATGCACACACACATGCAGCACATGGGCACTTGTTTTATGAAAAACAAAGTGCTCAGCGCGCTTCAAAAAGATGGCGCTGCCAGTACGTAAATATTAGTTGTGTTTAAAAAATAACAGCAATATCACCTCCGAAATGTACAATAGGGATTGTGCAAGACAAAATTATTTTATTATCACTAAATATACAAAAACAGAATACTAACTTTGGAAATAATATCAAAATTGGTGGAAAACATAACAATTTTAAACAAATATCTTTCGCAGCTTTACAACTTCGTTGTTGTTAAAAGAAGATATTATTTTAAAGCTTTAGAACTTTCCTTGTTGTTAATGGAAGATACTATTTCAAAGCTTTCTAACTTCGATGTTGTTGTAGGAAGATATTATTTTAAAGCTTTATAACTTCGGTGTTGTTGAAAAAATATATTAATTTAAAGCTTTCTAACTTCCTTTTTGTTGAAAAAATATATTATTTTAAAGCTTCATAACTTGTTTGTTGTTGAAGTTAGATATTATCTTAACTTCATTTCTAATTACATTGTTGTTGAAGGAATATATTGTTTTCAAGTTTTATGACTTTGGTCTTTTTGAAGAAAGTTATTATTTTAAATCTTTATAACTTCGGTGTTATTGAAGTAAGATATTGTTTTAAAGCTTTATAATTTCTTTGTTGTTAAAGAAATATATTATTTTAAAGCTTTCTAACTTCGGTGTTGTTGAAGGAAGATATTATTTTAAAGCTTTCTAACTTCGTTGTTGCTAAACGAAGATATTGTTTTCAATCTTTATAACTTCGGTGTTGTTGAAGAAAGCTATTATTTTACAGCTTTATAACTTAATTGTTTGCGTCGGAAGATATTATTTTAAAGCTTTATAACTTCGTTGTTGTTAAAAGAAGATACTATTTTAAAGCTTTAGAACTTTCCTTGTTGTTAATGGAAGATACTATTTCAAAGCTTTCTAACTTTGATGTTGTTGTAGGAAGATATTATCGTCGTCTAAAAGTGTTAAACTGCTAACTCCCTTTTAGCTAAAAGGGAGTTAGCAGTTTAACACTTTTAGACGATGTTATTTTAAAGCTTTATAACTTCGTTGTTGTTAAAAGAAGATACTATTTTACAGCTTTAGAACTTTCCTTGTTGTTAATGGAAGATACTATTTCAAAGCTTTCTAACTTCGATGTTGTTGTAGGAAGATATTATTTTAAAGCTTTATAACTTCGTTGTTGTTAAAAGAAGATACTATTTTAAAGCTTTAGAACTTTCCTTGTTGTTAATGGAAGATACTATTTCAAAGCTTTCTAACTTCGGTGTTGTTGTAGGAAGATATTGTTTTCAAGCTTTATAACTTCGGTGTTGTTGAAGAAAGCTATTATTTTACAGCTTTATAACTTAATTGTTTGCGTCGGAAGATATTATTTTAAAGCTTGTCTTAACTTCATTTCTAATTACATTGTTGTTGAAGGAATATATTGTTTTCAAGTTTTATGACTTTGGTCTTTTTGAAGAAAGTTATTATTTTAAAGCTTTATAACTTCGGTGTTGTTGAAGTAAGATATTGTTTTAAAGCTTTATAATTTCTTTGTTGTTAAAGAAATATAATATTTTGAAGCTTTATAACTTCGTTGTTGTTACGGGAAGATATTATTTAAAAATAAAACATATTTGTTTATTAAAGCTAAAAAATTGCATGCAATTCAAAGGAACTTTGGAAACAGAGTGAAGAGAGTTTTTAACGTGAGAATTCGTATCGAAATAAAAGAAATTTTGCCTTCTTATTACCAAACAGCGCTTAGGTATTAGTTATAGTTTTAGTACAAATGAATGTTTACGTTAGTTTTGTATCTGCACTGACAACTCGTAACTCGGGACCTTTAGGCCACCACTGCTTCTAGAAAGCAAAATTAGGAAAAAGTTCCTATTCACAGTTTTGTTTCTATTCACCCCTGCGCTCGTATTCACCCTGTTTAACGGGAATTATGTTGCATTAGTATGAGTTTTTCAACGTGCCCGCGGAATTCAAATATTTTAAAAGTTATTTGCAATTTGCAAATCAGTACCGGATAGTATGGTTACAAAATAGTAGATTATGTGACTAGGGAATAAAGCAGTGTCTTTAAGGCGAGGGCGGCCTGTTGAATTCCGAACAAAACGAAGGTTGCTATGTTTTAATCCCGAATTTAAGTGAGGGATTTATATAATTAACTCCCGAGCATTGCGAGGGAGTTAATAGAGAAACCTGAGTGAAGTGAGGAATTCAAGCCGCCCAAGACAAAGACAGCTGTTGGATACTCTACTTCTTACGCCACCTGAGAGATAATTAAAACTCTACTACGATTAATTAACTATTATATATCGCATAAAACAAATTATAAACAAATTAAAAAATATAGTTAATCTCAACAACAACTCGACATGTTTCGAAATTAGAAACAAACAAAATTCACTACTACTATATAATGTTTGTTATTCTTTTTTTGAACCTCCTCAACCTTTTCCTCAGTAGATATACAGTACCTAACCACATTTAGTATTCTTTTTTTGTTAGTGGCCAGTTTAATTTTTGAATAAATTTGTTTGATGCACATACAAAAAAGCCTTCAGTGAATTAAAATAATTCACTGAAGGTATTTTTTTTTCAAAATAAATAAATACGACATTTTAATACGACATCAACATACAACTTGACTCTGACTTGCAAGATGCAAAAAACTTGGAGAATTCGAATTTTGCGGCTTACCGTTAGGGTGAGGGAGTCCATTTATAACATTCGTACTAATACAACTGATTCGTTTGAACGGTTTAAAGAAAAAGCGACATGTCACAGTAACATGCCCTTGGCTTCAGCAGCAGTACAAGCTCTAGGCGATGACGTCACGTGGCACAGTTGAGCAGCATGCTGCGTATCTCGTGGTTAAGCTGTCTCAGTAGATCCTCGTCCGGGTTGTCTTGCTGCACGAGCCGGTCGCGTTGAGCTATGAGCTCGTTGATTCTCTCGCTCATCGGATTCTTTGGAGTATTCCTGAAAGTGCATGTTGTTGTGTTAGAAACTAGCTTTTGTTAGCGGATTCATCCACGTCTTAAATTTCGTTTACCTATATAAGTTTGATGAATTTTATTTTAAATAATTTACCATACCAACTTTCGCATAATATTACTGTACAATATAGTAAATATACTTCAGCCCGGTATTACACTAAAAACACATTATTCCTTTGAACTCATTGGTAATGTCCTCAAAGAAGAATATTTATGTCAGACTCAGTTTTACTTACTTTAGATCGTTAAACATGTCTAACTCGTTGGGCCCGGCAGGATCTGAAATTAAAGCATACTTTAGTTTATTATCATACACTAGCCACATATCAATTGTATTGTCAGTGCCGGATCAAGCTAGCCTGTGGCCTGTAGCAAATTCTTTATAACAAATTGAAAATTCCATTAACGACTTTCTTTCATTCTTCTTGTATTACAGTCAAACGGGGTGAATAGGAACGCAGGGGTGAATAGGAACGAAAATGGTTACTGGATTTTAACGTTATTTAACAGGATTTTCCAGCATTTAATTACTCCTATTTATCCATTAATTGTAATAAAAGGCGATGCTTATACAGAAATGAAGATAAAATATTTAACCAAAGTAAAAATTAAAATCAAAGTTTTGTTCCTATTCACCCCTACGTTCCTATTCACCCCGTTTGACGGTACCTATGTAAATAATTCTTGTCTGACCAAAAATAAATAAATAAACCGATGAAAAGTGTCACTATTAGCCTGAAATGCCCAGCAGGGTCGTAGCCTCTTGGGCCATGGGTGTGTTTTCGAAAGGAAAACACGGGACCCTGGAACGAAGGAACGCGACGAATGGTGTGGGGATTAAATCAGTAAATCTGACACGCCCTCCCGCTCTACCCATTAGCGGACGAAGTCATTCTGACGATTCCTCACCCCAAAAAAAGCCCGTAATCTTATCCTGTGAAATCCCATGGTTCCTGCAGGTTAGGCCAAAGGAGCGTAGCTGAGGAAAAACCTAATATAAGGAATAACTAACTTATCAAAGAATGCGTATTGAGTGCTGGCGTGTTGGCAAGTATGTCCACGTAGAAATCATCTTTTAACTTCTTCAAATCGACCGGAATTTTGTTCACGCTGTTCTCTTCTTGGTCTTCGATTGTGTCCAGTCTGAAACAAATGGAAATACACACATCAAAAGTGTCTAGGGATCAACATATATTTTTGCAATAACTTTTCTCCTGATTGATATTAATTAAAATTTTCTTTAAGGATTCATCAAATAAAGTGTTTTCGTTTGTCACAGTAACGATAAACCAAGTCACCTTTGCATTAATAAAGAAATTTGCCATTTTCCTAATAAAGGGATTTTTGACATTTGAACCACTAACATTAAAGTTCGAAATAACAGTTTTCTTTAAAATTTTATTGGGTAACTTAAACAATTAATAATCCGTGTTTCTACCGCGAACACTAACAACACAAGAACATCGGTTTGGCATACTCAAAATGAGTTCATCCAAATCACGCTGTGGAATGGCCGCCCATGTTCGTTGCAACAACAAAAAAAGGTCTTCTTGCGACTGGATACCCTCCATATTCGGCAGAGCTCTTCTCTGTAGCATATCCCATGCATGCTCAATCGGGTTCAAGTCTGGCGACTGAGCAGGCCAGGGCAGGACATTGATGTTAGCTGCGGCGAGAGTCTGTCTTACAACTCTTGCGGTGTGCGGTCGTGCATTATCATGCATTAACTGAAATAAGGGACCGATTTGCACTTGTAGAGGAACGATGACGTCTGATACAATCGTCTCAGCATAAATTTGAGCGTTGAGGTTGCCTCTGATCCAAATCAACTCAGTTCTTCCGCCGATCCAAATACCCGCCCATACCATGATGGTTCCACCACTATAAGGATGGACTTCCTGGCAGGATTTTAATCGCTGTTGGCGTCCAGGGGTTCTCCAGTGTCGTATACGTCTTGTATCCGGTCTCATACCAAAACGAGACTCATCAGAAAAGCACACGAAACGCCATTGTTCTTCTGCCCAATTTCTGTGTTCAAGAGCCCATTGATATCGAATCCTACGATTGTGCATTGCTATAGGTGGTACCCGTAGCGGTCTTCGGGAATGAAGGTTCACTTCATGCAAGCGGTTTCTGACTGTTTGGTCGCTAATTAAGTTCCCTGAAGAGTGATGAAGCCTCACGGCTAACATCATGGCGGTTATTGTTGGAGCTCTTGGAGTTAAGATTTGAATGTATCGGTCTTGTCTCCGTGTGGTGCAGCGATACCGTCCTCCATGGCGCTCAGCCACGGTATCAGTGCTTCGGTAACGTGTCCAAAGTCGACTGATAACACTCTGACTTGTATTCAGAGCTAAAGCCACAGTACGTTGCCGGGAACCAGCTTCTATCATTCCCACGGCTCTGAGCATTTCTTCCCTGCTTAAATGACGTCGCCGCTCCATAATAACGTTGGTTTTAATCAGTAGTAGGGAAACAGTAGCACTAATAATGTCTTCAATGCGTTGTATGTTTTTATAGGGAAAATATTGACAGCTGATTTTCATCTTTTACTCGAATTTGATTCACAGTTCCTGATTCAAATTATGAAATGCACCAAAAAGGATCCATATAAATTTATAAAATCATAAATTTATTACAAAGCCACATCTCAATCTCAAGAAATCCGCATAAAAATGCTTGATCCCTAGACACTTTTGATGTGTGTAGTTTATCAAATAAATAAAGTTGGTTTTATGTCAAAACGGTGAAGGAAAACATCGTGAGGAAACCGGTATGTCCTAGAACCAAAAATTCGAAGACATGTGACATCTACCAGTTCGCACTGGGCCCGCGTGGTGGATTATGGCCCATTCCCTCTCCTAGAGAGGAGACCCGAGTCCCAGCAGCGGGAACATTAAATGTCAATATCCTAACTTGCCGGTATGCGATAGATGCGAGACGCACAGGACCGCTTAGTGGAGGCCTATGTCCAGCTGTGGACGTCTTTCGGTTGAAATGTGTAGCACCCTTGGCACCCGCAGGTTCCAAGACCGGTATTTTTTTTCTGCTTGGCGCCAGAAATAGGCATGGTCCTTCTCTCATTCGCTTAGTCCGAAGAAATGAGAATCCGATACGAGAGGAGACAGCGAGGAAAAATGGCTTTATTTGATACATGAGTATTCACTGGTACTTTGGTTATAGTAACCATGAAAAAACGGTCTGAAATGGTCTACTTCTCTGTCGCTGTAAGTCTGCGAAGATGAGGATTCTGTGTCTAGCAGGTAGCTACAACCTAGTGGTCTTTAACCTATCAGATACCCGCAAAACGAGACACAATAGTAAGACAATGACTGCGCGGTCACCGGTTACCGCTAGGAGATTTATGAATTAAGTGAGAGTGAATACTTTTAGGCAAGCCTGCTGCATCGTCGACCACATTATCCCTTACATCAATTTAAAAAAAACCGGCCAAGTTGAATCGGATTCGGGTACGAAAGGTTCTGTATCGTAAAAAATATCTGAGCCCTACTAAAATATTTAATTTCTCTATTTAGTATTTGATGTTAAAGCAGCAACAGAAATTCATAATCTGTGAAAATTTCAACTGTCTAGCTATCACGCTTCATGAGCTTCAGCCTGGTGACAGACAGACCGACAGCGACTGCTCCTTGAAGAACGCCTTCGACTGCACCGCACTGTCCAGCTTCTCTTCTAGGTAACGCTATAGTAAGTAGCTCATAGTAACATACCCCATCTCGCCGAGCTCCCTCCTGTCCTGCTGCAGCTGCGTGAGCATCTGCTTCCTGGTGTGCAGCTTGACGAGGTGCAGCTCCCTGACGGCGCGGCCCCACTGCTCCTTGAAGAACGCCTTCGACTGCACCGCACTGTCCAGCTTCTCTTCTAGGTAACGCTGCAGATTCAATTGTTAGTGTTATAGTATAAAAAGTTGTGTATGCAGTATAGTGCAACTTGTCAACACTGAATAAGTTACTTCTAGGCAAAACTTGCTCCATCGTCGGTCACATCGTCGCTTACCATCAGGTGAGATAGTAGTCAAACGAAAAAAAAAGTAATGGCATTCTACATGGGCGCCATCGCCAAGTAATCTGAGGCAGTTTACGCGACGCGATGCGGCGGCTATGTGTTGTTCAGCAGAAAATTAATTTAAAACAAGCCACGGCACCACAAGAGTTCGAGCAAAAATAACTATTAAACCAACGAAGCGACTTCGCTTCGTTTCGCACTTTGCCGCACCGCACCCACGTGCATCAATTGGTTCTATATTCACGCTTTGCAATCGCATTTAATCGTTTACGTAGGATTTCAAAGTTTGTAAGGACACATTACTACTCTCATGAGGGCAAAGCCATTGGCATTGAAGTTAAATAGATATGATGAGACTGATGAGAGTGATAACTTACTAATTCCTGGATTAGACTCGCAGTTTGATCTTTGGTCAAGCCGGAATACCGATTCTCAGCTTCCTTTTCTGTGTTCTTTATATTATTCTGAAATGTACAAATTTTGGCAGTATTAATAAATAATCATAATTTTGTGTAGCGTTCCCGAAAAAACGAACTTTTTCACTCGCGTGGCGAAATACTTTTTATTTTTTTATTTCCTTTGCCCTGAGGCTTAGGAATGACTCCTGTATGTACCTGGTATCTACCTATGGTAGCTAACATGTAAACTTACATGCACTTGACAGTACTTGGTATACAGGTAGTACAGTACGGCCGTTATAAGTTGGCGAGTCTGAAGTTAGGCTCTGCGAATTTTGGCGCTTGAAAACTCGTGCAAAAATAAAGGTTTTAAAAAAATAAATGTCAATTATAGTTTTTAACAGCAATAACATACAGTTATTAATTAAATTAAAATTGAAACATAAATGAAAAACAAAAGACATTATTCATTTTTCGAGACGACAAGCGATGTAGGTAATGAAAAGAATGTCCCATCAAAACTATTAAAAAAAAAACTAATTAAATACAAAAACAGTTATCCATTTTCAAAAAACACTGCTGAACTAATATTATAAACCTTTAAAAACAAATAAAAAATGCAAAATGCCAACGTCACGCGGTGTTCCCAGGCGGTCACCCATCCAAGTACTGACCGCGCCCGATGTTGCTTAAACTTCGGTGATCGGACGAGAACCGGTGTTTTCAACATGGTATGGACGTTGACAGTCTCAAGGTTGAATTAGCCGAGTAGTATCAAACACGTGACGTCATCTATCTAATGAATCAAGGAATTTTATGGAAGGAATGGTAATTACTACGATAAAGAATCTGTGATATCGAATTTAAAAATGTAAGATAAAATATTATTTACGGAGTTAAATTTTTTATCGATAAGTTCACACAACTAATTTTTTTTTCGTTTTTCTATTCTAGTTTATATTAACGTGAAGATTTCGAAGAGATGAAAGACATCAATGTTTTTTTTTTCAGTTTGTAAGCAATTAAGGGTCATTTCACGAATCGACGGTAAAACGAATGTGTTATTTATTTTTTCGACACACTTGCTCATAAAGTGGCTGTTATTGCACTGCACTTAGGTATATAAAGGGGCTCGTTACCAAACTGTGACATTTTGATTACTATTATGCACATGTGCGGTAATGTAGTTAGAACCTTTTTGTTTAACCTCTTTTTTGTCAAAAAGAGTTTTAAGACAAAAAAGAATAAAATTTGATATTGCGTTCAATAGCATAAATTAGCGTTTTACTTGCTTATTTCATGCAATTTCGTGTTTAAATAAACTGTTTAAAATTTTACATATCTAATTAATTAAATGTTTCATCAAATTTGTATTTTCTGTTTATATGCAACCTCATTCTTATTTTTTCTAAACCAAGAGCTAGAGTAGATAGTCTATGGCCGCCATTTTTCGCGCATGCGCGCGTTCAAGAAAAGTCAATTTTTTTGCCGCCATATCTAAAAAATAAAATACAGAATTTACAAAAATGTCTACAACAACTATTTATGAGGAAAATGATTTGTGCTATATGCCTTCAAGTAGAAAATCTATGTCATGGGACCACTATACAGTCAAAAATAGTTAATTATAACTTTACTGACTGCACATTTACGAACTGTTTCTAAACTTTCCATATACCTACTAAATAAAGTTGATTTTTTGTTTATTTTCTTCACAAGTGTGTTGAAAACGTCGTATGATACACGTGAGTAATTGGTCATTATCGTTCTTGGTTCTCTTAAGACCCTCGCCATGGCTCGGGTCTTAATACCACCGCGACGATAATGACCCACATTACACACTTGTATCATAATGTACTATTATGACACTGATGTTTGAATGACATCAAATAATATTGACTTTTTAGTAATCAAAATTGAGTTAATCCATCTTACGCCCATTTTCAATAACCTACCGCAGGTCATAGATAGATAGCTATCCCCGATAAACAGTAAGATTCTACCTATCAATCCACAACTTTTAATAGGAAATGCTATCCGTCGGTAGGTTATAGGAAAGCAAGTAAGGGCAAACGGATAGATTTGTTTATCTTTAGTAGCTGCAACATTAGGTAGATAGCTTATTGAAAACGGGTGTCAATCATTTGCTCAGACAAACAAAAACATGTATCATTTGTAATAATGTAGTCAGTCAAGTTTGAGTTGTGCCAAGAAACATGAATGCCCACACTGTCAATTTGAAAATTGACAGTGTGGGCATTGAAGCTGTGCAAAAATCAATCTTGTAAGTTGACGGGAAAAAAGATACGTCCGTTTATGTTGCAAAAAACGTACATTTCGACACTGTCAAAAAAGGTAACAAAATTCATAGGGTACTTCCCGTTGACCTAGAATCTTGAAATTTGGCAAGATATTAATATCACTAATATAAGAAAAAGTCTAAAAACTGAAAATTTGTAGTTACGTCACAATTTTTTTTTTTTTTAATTTCTTCAAGATTCTATTCGAGAATTGAACTGTTTTCATAGGCTTTTTTTCATATGTCAGTTGGTACGGAACCCTCAATGCCCGGTTTTTTTATGTTTAAGTTTTCAATTATCATTACTATATTGTTGATAAATCATGGTGTCCTCATTAAACATATTTTCTTTCTTTATATCTATCTCACCTTGAGCGCGTCCACCTGTTTCTGCAGCTGCAGCAGCTGCGCCTGCAGCTCCTCGAGCTTCATGTCCTTGAGCTTGAGCTGGTGGTTCATGTCGTCCTCCATCTTCTGCGACGCCTCCCGCAACTCCTGGTACTTGGCCGTGTAGTGAGACTCCAGCGCTTTCTTTGCATCCAGTAACTGAAATATACAAATAACTAGTTGAACTTCCAGAGAAATTATCAAATAACCCCTCCCGCTCTGGGTGGACTGAAAGGGAATGTCAGATTTTGACTTTTACTGACCAAAATCCACCTATGTTTCATCAGTTGCCCTTGCGTTCCAGGACTGCGGTAACTCTCTTAAACAATCCCGCAGCCCTGGGCAATTTGTAATTAGATAACTCGTATTTCAGTATCGAAAACGGATAAATTGGAAAATGAGTATATTAGAGGAAGTTTGAAAGTGGCACCAGTGATAGATAAGTTGAAGGGGAATGAAACGCTAATATTACTAAAAGAGTTATGAGTATACAGTTACACGTGGAAGGCCTAAGAAAAAATAGATGGATAGTGTGAGGAATGATATAAAAGAAATGGAAGTTATAGGGAGTGATATGGAAGGGTAGAATGGAAGAAGAAAACATGTTGCTGCGACCCCAAGTAAAACAGGAAAGGGCAAGAAGATGACGAATGCAGTAGGTATGACATACCTTTTTCTCCCTCTCGGTGTTCCGGTAGCCTCTCAACCTGAAGTCGTCGGTGGCGCGACTAAGGTCCGCAGCAAGGTTGCGACACTGCTCGATACCCTTGCTCAGCTTGCACTCCAACTCCACTTGCTTCTTCGACCACTCTTTAGCTAGGAGCTCCAGGTGATATTCTTCTTTGCGTTTTAACTGGAATTATGTTCAGAATATCTTTCTACTTTATTTATATTTTGTTTGAACGCGTTAATCTAAAGAACTACTAATTCCAATTGAAAGTATTTTAGTGTTAGAGCAATAGCGCACTAGCGGCCAGGTCGCGGCGGCCATCGAGATACATACGTTAGTATGAAATCGCCATAGAGCGCGCGCACCTGGTCGCACGCGGGCAGCGGCCACACCAAGCGGCCAGGTGCGCGCGTTCTATGGCCATGGGTGCGCTATTGCACTTAGGTACCGTAAAACGGGGTAAATAAAAATGCACGGGTGAATAGAACCCAAACTTTGGTTAGGATCTTCACTGTGGTATTTAATTACTTAGTATTTTAATGCTGGGAATAACTGTTAGACAACGTCACAAAATCCCCTTCAAATTTTTATCTCTTTACCCCTAAGTTCCTATTCATCCCGTTTGGCTGAAACCCATTTATAGAGGAAAGCTAAAAATTCATAAGATTTCATTAGAAAGGCAATAAAATCAAAGATGGTTTTAGCACCTCGGGTATCCGTTAGTATGCTATAATTTGGAAAGTAATAATGTAGGTATGTCACATCGAATATAAAAAAAAAGAAAGTCATACAGTGAGTCATAAATTGATGAACAAATATTTACAATTTCATGTTAACCATACAGTATGGAAACTGGGTATTGAATTATACGTCCTTGGCACATAAGTGTTAACTTACTTGACATTTGAACATTTCCTGTTGTTTTTCTTTCCAGTCTTCGAGCTCGTCAACAAACCTCTGCATTATGGTGTCACGTTCTACCGCGGGGATAGCTGTTTTCACTAAATCTATAAAATATTGATTATATTAAATTCATTAAGAAAATATAAAGGAGAATGAGCAAAATGGTACCCGGCTCCAATAGATATGGTTGTAGTGTCGTTTAAAAGGTCTTACCAAGAGGAACAATATTTACTATAGCCGCCAGTCTCAAATCTGATTGCGGTGGGAGATAAACGACAGTCTTACTAACTAATAAAAACCCTTTTCCTTCGGTTACCATTTGCGTTTCCGGGTCACGGTAACCTGTTTAGACAGTCTCGTGCCCCCGGCGATAAACATACATATACGAGTATATTAGGTACCACTTACTCTACTTAAAAAAAATGAGTAGGTACCAAGGTAATATTTTCTGCATTTTTCCGTTCATGTTTTGTATTAATAATGCTTTTACGTAAGACTTCACCATGCACCCGGCCTCGTTTTAACTCGAGCCCCGCTGCTCCTGAGCGCGGGTCGTGCGCAGGAGCAGTGAGGGAGGCGTCGGTGTCCACGTCAGTCGATCGTTAGTATTGCGCTTGTGACGACGTTTAGCTGCTGTTTGAGTTTCTTTTGTGCTTTCATAACTCGATTTTACCACTGAACCACTGAGCAGTCCAACGAAGCTCGATCGGTAACGCTATGCTGGTTGGTTGTGGAAGTGGTAAACGGCCGATTTAAGGGTGATTTTAAGCTCTTGCGGCAAAAATATTTTAATAAGTCACTGCCCAATATGTTCACCGATTTTAAGATAGCCGCAGCTATCACGAACCACTTCCACCAACCCATCGTGGATAGCATACACGCAGACGAATTCCTCAATATTATAAGGCAGAAAATAGATACCTCGAATCTTCTGCATATTTACGAGTATGTAGAGAGAAATCGTCTTAATCACAGAAGAGTAGATTTTCAGAGGATAGAAGCGAGCCAGATAGAAAACTTCCCTTCAATGACGGAGGAGGATGTAATTCTACTAGTGCTAGGTACATACCAACTCAAGCTGGCAAGATCTTACTGTGCCGAGCATTTATCAAATGGTATGTATATAATAGGGAATATGCAGGCAATTTTTTTATTTTTTTTATTCAATATTCACTTCATTTTGATGTAGAAAAAAAATAAACCATAGCTGTAAGAGTAGTAATTACTTTTGTATAAAATCTTAAAAATATCGGTTTAATTTGACGAGTTCAAACGCTCCTATTTCTCGCGCGCTTGAGGCGTGACGTCATAGGGTACGTCCTGTCAGTTTATTGTTTGCATTGAGAGTTAGTTTGATAGATAACAAGGTGTTTTAGTCGCGTAATAATCATGGAAAAATAAAAAAAGCCATTTTTAGATATTGCATGGTACCAATGTGTACTAACACTATAAAAAGTACACCAAACAAATTCACCATTCCTGTCAGTTTCGTGCCCTATGACGTCAACGTCGTCGCCATCGTCGTCTCACCATTGGTCGCTTTCATACGACCAATGGTGAGGCGTTTTACAAATTTGAATTTCGCTCGTAAATTTTTCACTTTTTGATTTGTGTTTTAAATAACTAAATGCATGTTAAATTAGAAAATATCGAATTGAGTGTATTACTACGACCTTAAAAGATTAGGGAAAAAAAGATCAGGCCATTTTATTTTTTATGCATATTCCCTATTGAAACGTACAGAGAGGGAGCACTTGAAGATCTGCCAGACTATGGTATACACGAAGATGCCTGGCTTTTGCGTGGACGAATCCAGTCGCGACATGTCCGTGTAAAAACATATTTTTGTTACATATTGATCAACAATGCAAATACTATTGTCCAACAATATTGCACATGTTTAACCGGGCGACGTACGATGGGCACTTGTGCACACATAGTAGCCATCGTATGGTACCTAGGCTATGCGAGGCATACGGGCATCTTTCCTTAATGCTGTTATAGTTGATGGCGATATGTACCTAATGTTTTAAATCTTCTCACTTATTGCTAAAATATATGATTTTTATTTGAAGAACGATTGATTTCTTATTTCTTTTAATAATAGAATCCTAAGTGTGTTATATCATCGTCTAAGTCAGTCTTATTCTAGCTTTCTTTTACTAATATAAATATTTTTTAGTAAATTCTCATTTATAAAACTTAGGGAGATTACTGCTTCCCAAACGTGAATAGCGACAAGCGCCATGGTAGACGTTTTTGCGCATCAAAATGTCTTTACAATGATATATTAATAATGACTATTGGAGCGGGTACCACGTCCCATACATTTTTGCCCATTGTCCTTTAACTAAAATTCTTGAAAATAAAGACTGAGGGCCTGTTTCACCACCTATGATTAAGTTTCGAGTATCTTACTTGGCAGATAATTTCAGACAAATTCTGTTCTATTTTTGAATTTATTCAGTGAGTAGTGCCTACTCGGACATTGTGAAACAGGCCCTAAATATTAAAAAATATAAAAAGTAATTCACCTCTTTCGTTGTGTGCGTGTATATAGGTGTCACTTTTTCTCGTCTCCAACGGTATTGGTCTGTAATAAAGAACGAAAAGATTGACTATAGTCATTTTGGTACAACAATACTATAAGCCAACAGTGCATAGTGTTCCACGTATGCCTCAGAGACATGTCACAAAACCGGCGCCAGGCGCTCCGGCGCCCAGAATGCTGAAGCCTGCTGGGGCCATGAGTCGTCTTCTGAAAAGATTACTCGTGGTCCTGCTGGTTTTAGGCAGTAAAATTTCAACACATGCTTCCGCTCTGCCCTAGAGCGATAGAAGTCATTAGATGATTTACACCACAAAAAAACCACTAACACAAAGTTTGCATACGCAAAATACGCGCTTCAGTCATGGAGTTGCGGATACTAGCCCGATATAAAAATACGAACAAACTTTGTGTATCGATCAAGGAAAGCATCGGTACTGAAACCCAAAAAGAATTTAACTAAGGAAGAAGAAGAAGAAGATAGGGTCCTTTCTGCGTTGTTACTCACCTATCTGCCGACTCTGGTCCACAAGTAAACCCGTGTTCGCTCTTACTGTCCCTGAGGCGCAGGGGCGCGTCGCTGCACTCGGGCTCGCACTGCACCTGCATCACAGATTACTAGTTACTACGTAACAGATAATTCACTCAGTAGAAAAATTACAATACCTACTGCTATAATAGCCTACTCCGTCGCGTCAGCAACCATTGCATGCTAAAATGTGCCTAAATGTTCAAGCGTACAGTTGTGATTGCTTCGCACCGCGCGATCCCGCAGCAATCGCAGGGCTGCCTCTTCGATAAAATTAAATTAACATGACTTTTTGTGTTTATGTTATTCAGAACTGTGAATGTTCTGACTTATAGTTACAATTTATTTATAATTAATAAGAGTTTAAAATTGTATCGTTTATAAAATATATTTTTTATAAATTTCGTCGTTCTTTCGTCATTGACAGGTAAATGGAAACATGTTAGGTGTTTATCCCTTCTTTTACTTGATTTGCACCCATCTACAGCAAACAAGGCACCAGACGGCATCGTAGGTACGCGTACGAATGAATGGAACGATTAAAATTGAAGAACATGAGTGCGCTTCGCTTGCGAAAACCGCGCTGAATTTGGTCCGCAAACGGACCGAGACCGCTCGGCCGGGCGGCAGGTTATTATAGCGCGCAAGTACATGGAGTGAAGGAGGCCTGCCTGCATGTCGGCGGTGACGGGGCGGCTGCGCGCTGCCAGCAGCTTCTCCTGGCTCGCAGTGAACGACTCGCACATCTTCTTGATGAGTTCTGTTATCTCGGTAGATTGGAGGACTGAATCGCCAGATGCTGTTTTGTATCTGTAGTATAAGATAAATTTATTTTACAGCAAAAATAAGAAAATATGTAATGGCCTAAATAATGTAAGATTTCTGGAGAATAACTGAGAAACTGGCATAAGGGTTGGTACAGTGGTTGAGCGCTGCGTGTCACGGGTTTAGGCTAAGTTCATATGACCGCGCGGTACCGCGCGGAACAAGATCAAGGTAAACAGTGATTATCGTCTAAATTACCGCGCGCTGACGCGCGGCGCGCCCCGGCCCGCGCGCAGGATCTAGTACCGCGCGGTACTGTGCGGTTGTAGTTCTACGTACCTGTAACGACCTGTTCAGTTGATCCGCGCGAGTTGAGACGGACAGATGCATAGATGTAGGAAAAATGAGTAGTGAAGACGACATCGTATGTATCGACTTGCTTATCGACGAAGTTGAAAAAACAGATGTCATATGGAATCTTAATTTTAAGAACTATTCAAATAGAATAATAGAAAGAAGATGTCTTTCACTTAAAACAAGATGCACCCAGTATCGTCTTTGTCTCCTGTCGACTCAGCCTTCGGTATAAAATCCATAAGCAAATTGCTTCCCCCACGTCCATTGCCAAGCAATGTTGACGACAGACTGCCGCCCCAAGTCGCGCGTACATATACCGTCATGTGAACGCTCCAACCGCGCGGTGACGCGCGGCTTCGCGCGGTCATGTAAACTTAGCCTTAGATGCGTATTAAGGTTTCGTCAGTGATAAAAACAGTCATCACTGTTTTTTTTTCTTGGCATTACTGTCCCATTTGCAGCGCAAAGGTCTTTCCTTAATCCTCTCACCTATTTTCCTCCCATGCCGTCTCGAACCAATCTTCGTGATACGCCTTTAGATGAGAGGTATACATCTCACCACCACTTTCTAGGCTAGTCTCAACGATGATTTTCCTCTGCAGTAACGCACAGCGTGGCGATAACCAAACAGTATTGAGTGAAGGTAAATGTGTTATCAAATAAAAACAAAGTTGATGCTCTGAAACAGTGCCACGGGGTCGCGACAGTCCACTAAGGAGATGGCACGACCACTAGAACTGGCAAAAGGAAAGGCAAGCCCGCAAAAGATGAAGGGAGTGGAGGAAGTTCTTTGCTCAGGAGTGGGATAGAACCAGCTAACAAAAAATGTGGTTGTTCACCTGGCAGTATTCGTGGCCGCCATATTAGTATAGCCTCCGCCGACGGCGTGGCGCGGCAGGTGCGTGCAGCTGCCGGCGCGAGGGGACAGCAGCTGCTCTGCAGCCACCACGTGACGAGCGCTGTCCAAGTGGGTAGCGCTGCGAGCTGTCAGGTTGCTTGGTTTCTGCAATGTAAAACATGAAATAGGTATCTATATGAATGAGAAATCGACTGACTGACATATCTGACTGAACGTCCAGCTGAAACTACAGGGAATTAGGCTCGCCTGTTGTACTCCTGCGGCGGCGCCTCGTCACAGCGCAGTATGAAGCAGCGCTCGTGTATCGTCAGCGCGGACTCGAAGTTACAGAAGTTGTCTCAACTCCATTTATTACTAAATCGATTCTTTAGACTTCGATCCGAATCGATTCAAAATCGATATTTTTTAGGGAGAATCGAATTAATTGCCGTTATCTTACCTGTAATTACTGTAGGTTTTCACGCCTACATATCTCAGGCTCATCTCGACGTCGACATAGGCTCGCCTGTTGTACTCCTGCGGCGGCGTCTCGTCACAGCGCAATATGAAGCAGCGCTCGTGGATCGTGAGCGCGGACTCAAAGTTACAGAAGCTGTCTCAACTCCATTTATTGCTAAATCGATTTTTTAGACTTGGATTCGAATCGATTAAAAAATCGATATTTTTTAGGGAGAATCGACTTACATAATTGCCGTTATCTTACCTACACATTAGTATCGGTTTCCACGCCAACATATCTGAGGCTCATCTCGACGTCGACATAGGCTCGCCTGTTGTACTTCTGCGGCGGCGCCTCGTCACAGCGCAGTATGAAGCAGCGCTCGTGGATCGTCAGCGCGGACTCGAAGTTACAGAAGCTGTCTCAACTCCATTTATTAATAAATCGATTCTTTAGACTTCGATTCGAATCGATTATAAATCGATCTTTTTTAAGGAGGATTGACTTTCATACTTGCCGATACCTCACCTTTACATTACTGTCGGTCTTGACGCCAACATATCTGAGGCTCATCTCGACGTCGACGTAGGCTCGCCTGTTGTACTCCTGCGGCGGCGCCTCGTCACAGCGCAGTATGAAGCAGCGCTCGTGGATCGTGAGCGCGGACTCGAAGTTACAGAAGTTGTCTAGATCTAGGTCTAGAAGTGGTCTCAACTCCATTTATTACTAAATCGATTCTTTAGACTTCGATTCGAATCGATTCAAAATCGATCTTTTTTAGGTAGAATCGATTTAAATAATTGTCGTTACCTTACCTGCACATTGCTATCCAGTTTCACGCCAACATATCTGAGGCTCATCTCGACGTCGACATAGGCTCGCCTGTTGTACTCCTGCGGCGGCGCCTCGTCACAGCGCAGTATGAAGCAGCGCTCGTGGATCGTCAGCGCGGACTCGAAGTTACAGAAGCTGTCTCAACTCCATTTATGACTAAATCGATTCTTTAGACTTCGATTCGAATCGATTCAAAAATCGATCTTTTTTAAGGAGTATCGACTTGCATAATTGCCGTTATCTTACCTGTATATTACTATCGGTCTTCACGCCAACGTATCTGAGGCTCATCTCGACGTCGACATAGGCTCGCCTGTTGTACTCCTGCGGCGGCGCGTCGTCACAGCGCAGTATGAAGCAGCGCTCGTGTATCGTCAGCGCAGACTCGAAGTAACGAAGTGTCTCAACTACATTTATTACTCAATCGATTCTTTAAACTTCGATTCGAATCGATTCAAAAATCGATCTTTTTTAAGGAGTATCGACTTGCATAATTGCCGTTATCTTACCTGTATATTACTATCGGTCTTCACGCCAACGTATCTGAGGCTCATCTCGACGTCGACATAGGCTCGCCTGTTGTACTCCTGCGGCGGCGCGTCGTCACAGCGCAGTATGAAGCAGCGCTCGTGTATCGTCAGCGCAGACTCGAAGTAACGAAGTGTCTCAACTACATTTATTACTCAATCGATTCTTTAAACTTCGATTCGAATCGATTCAAAAATCGATCTTTTTTAAGGAGTATCGACTTGCATAATTGCCGTTATCTTACCTGTATATTACTATCGGTCTTCACGCCAACGTATCTGAGGCTCATCTCGACGTCGACATAGGCTCGCCTGTTGTACTCCTGCGGCGGCGCCTCGTCACAGCGCAGTATGAAGCAGCGCTCGTGTATCGTCAGCGCAGACTCGAAGTAACGAAGTGTCTCAACTACATTTATTACTCAATCGATTCTTTAGACTTCGATTCGAATCGATTCCAAATCGATATTTTTAAGGGAGAATCGTCTTACATAATTGCCGTAATTTTACCTGTATATTACTATCGGTCTTCACGCCAACATATCTCAGGCTCATCTCGACGTCGACATAGGCTCGCCTGTTGTACTCCTGGGGCGGCGTCTCTTCACAGCGCAGTATGAAGCAGCGCTCGTGTATCATTAGCGCGGACTCGAAGTTACAGAAGCTGTCTCAACTCCATTTATTACTAAATCGATTCTTTAGACTTCGATTCGAATCGATTCAAAATCGATATTTTATAATGCCGTTATCGTTACCTGCACATTACTATCGGTCTTCACGCCAACATATCTGAGGCTCATCTCGACGTCGACATAGGCTCGCCTGTTGTACTCCTGCGGCGGCGCCTCGTCACAGCGCAGTATGAAGCAGCGCTCGTGTATCGTCAGCGCAGACTCGAAGTTACAGAAGCTGTCTCAACTCCATTTATGACTAAATCGATTCTTTAGACTTCGATTCGAATCGATTCAAAATCGATATTTTTTAAGGAGAATCGACCTTCTCAATTATCTTACCTGTATGTTACTATCGGTCTTCACGCCAACATATCTGAGGCTCATCTCGACGTCGACATAGGCTCGCCTGTTGTACTCCTGCGGCGGCGCCTCGTCACAGCGCAGTATGAAGCAGCGCTCGTGTATCGTCAGCGCAGACTCGAAGTTACAGAAGCTGTCTCAACTCCATTTATGACTAAATCGATTCTTTAGACTTCGATTCGAATCGATTCAAAATCGATATTTTTTAAGGAGAATCGACCTTCTCAATTATCTTACCTGTATGTTACTATCGGTCTTCACGCCAACATATCTGAGGCTCATCTCGACGTCGACATAGGCTCGCCTGTTGTACTCCTGCGGCGGCGCCTCGTCACAGCGCAGTATGAAGCAGCGCTCGTGTATCGTCAGCGCAGACTCGAAGTTACAGAAGCTGTCTCAACTCCATTTATGACTAAATCGATTCTTTAGACTTCGATTCGAATCGATTCAAAATCGATATTTTTTAAGGAGAATCGACCTTCTCAATTATCTTACCTGTATGTTACTATCGGTCTTCACGCCAACATATCTGAGGCTCATCTCGACGTCGACATAGGCTCGCCTGTTGTACTCCTGCGGCGGCGCCTCGTCACAGCGCAGTATGAAGCAGCGCTCGTGGATCGTCAGCGCGGACTCGAAGTTACAGAAGCTGTCTAGAAAGTGGCGCGTGTCGTCTGTCGGGATTAGCTTGCGGAGGTCCATGCTGCAGATTCCTGGGAAATAAGTGCAAAAAAAGTTATGTTGCAGACGATTTTGAAAAAACCAAATTCTTCGCTCTTCCTACTGGATCTTTAGTGTATCTAGACAATCTAATATTATAGAGGCATTGCCGGTGCGTTTTCATGCCACAGACAAAGTTTAAATGTCTCATATACCTACTTCACTGAGGCTTGTTTTTCGGATGAACCTATACTATTTCACAGAATAGGTACCAACACTGCGTTATTTTTACTTTTTTTTATAAGCTTCACAGCTTATCCTAAGCCTCGTCCTTGCGTCGCATTCTTCAACGCTAATGGCGCAATTTCACTGGTCGTTAACTCGTTCGGTATACCGCATGCGAGGAGTCCCCGCAAGCGAGATAACAACCAATGAAAGTAACATGGTCGTTATACCGTCTACGGTTCCCCGAATGCGGGCCCTGTGGCATGCGTTCCAGAAATCTCTCGCACCCCGCATGCGGGCCCTATCGACTAATGAAATTGCGCCATAAGGGTCGTGACCGTGTTTCATCATTTTTACTTTAGGATATTCCGACATCTGTTTCTGTCTCTGGCATTGTGAAAGGCATTGTATATCGTAGAGTCAAGAGCGGCGTGGCCCTGGATGACCCAACACATTGGTCTACCTACGAGGCCTTTTTCCATCCACTTTACTTTTTACTTAATTTATATTAAGATCTTTTTGACCCGCACTGATTGTGCGGGTTGTATATTTTATGAAGAGTTTATATTCCCTCTCCTACAGAGGAGGCCTGAGTCCCAGCAGTGGGAACATTACAAGGCCGATAATGCTAATTATAATGACGTTAGTCTTCATCTTCCTGCCCTTGTCCCGTTTTATTTGGGGTTGGCGCAACATGTCTTTTTCTTCCATTCTGTCCTGTCACTCGTCACGCTATCACTCACGTTAATCAATGACGTTAGTCTTGTGGGAATAATTTCTTTTTTCTTTTTTTACACATAGTAGAATGCATGACAGGCTAGATTACAACATAGATAGTAACTACACATACCGACGTCCTTCTCGGCCGCACAGACCCTGGTGACTAGATGTGGACATTCGGCGAAGTACCTCCCTAGTGACGCCAAGTCCGAGAGTAACCGTAACGACGTGCGCTGATTGAACTGCACGTTCACGCCGCCATTGTTACTTGCCGTTGCAGACATTCTGAGAACAAGTTTTATTTGACAGTTTCTTAATAATATTATTATTTATTATTTAAATTTTATTTTTATTTAATATTATTATTTAAAAGAAACAACTGTACCTAGTGACCAAAATTTAAGGCAAAAGAAAATTCTTTTAGTTTTCATTTGGTTGGTTGTGGCCTTGTGGGCTTCCTATTCTATTTCCATACGGAGACCAGGTCAGTTGACATTGACATGTTAGACCTTTAGTAGTTCTAAGCATACATACCTATCTGTCATAATATCGTTTGTGAAAACAGAATAGCTGACGAAACAGTCAACTCCTTGAGCAGTACTCGGGTCTGGTAACAACTGGAAAACATAAGGAATTAAATTTTTATATAATTATGGCATTAATTTTAGATGACAGCTAGACTTGTAAAGCTACATTAGGTCCACGCCATGCGACGCTACGTGATGTCGTTCTACGTACGACTCTGGGTGTGGCCCACGTGTACGTCGTCGGTCTAATGTAGATCCCGCTTTATTTTCAGCCGTGGTCGACTGTAAGTGGACTTACGTAGTGTATTTAATATAGTATACTAGAGTAAAGTACTAAAAACGTAAGTAGGAGGAGGGTAGAACCGAGAATACATAGTAAGTACTAGTAGTAGTAGTAAATACTATAGTAAAGTTTGACTAGCCGAGAATGCCTTGGTACATTAAATCCGCCTGTGTACACTACCGTACCTACATAAAGTATAAATAAATATGAATGTGCAGTAATTCTTACCAGATCCAGATTCTCGAGGGAGCCAACAATGAAGCTAAGCACAAACAGTTCCTTGCCGCCGCCGATCTGTATGAAGCCCTCGTCACACAACAGCTTCGGCACCAGATCCGGAGATGACACGCACTTCTTGCTTTCTAACATTATGAGTGTATGAGTGTATTGTGTAATGGGAATTCTTACCAGATCCAGATTCTCGAGGGAACCAACAACGAAGCTAAGCACAAACAGTTCCTTGCCGCCACCGATCTGTATGAAGCCCTCGTCACACAACAGCTTCGGCACAAGATCCGGAGATGACACGCACTTCTTACTTTCTAACATGTATTCCTCTGGAAAGAACGGTTTAGAATTCAATACGAGGCGGAAACGGTAGGATAGGTCTAGTTCGTAATCCTACATGTAGGTGGCAAAATTGTTAATTTGCTTTTGTTTGTACTATAATATTGATTTGGCCCATGGCACAGAATAAGTTACCGCCACCGCCTCTGTAACTTTATGTGCATAAAGTATAAAATAAATAAGTTTCCATGATTCCAAAATTATTTACTGGATAGCTGCTGTCATAGGTTTCACCCGCGTGATAGTAGAAAATTAAATCCAAGGGAACATCATACTCCCGGAATAAAAAGTAAGTATCGTACCTATGTGCTGCCAGGACATAGTCCACCCGTGTACCAAGTTTTAACAAAATCCATGCGTGCTGCGTCTGATAAGACTAAAATCCGGCCAGTTTATTGTTGGGGTGAGAAATCATCAAATTAGTTCTCCCGCTCTAGGTAAAGCGAGAGATCTAGGGGCATAGTGACTCTTTTGAACGATTCTGCAGCCCTGGCAGTAAAAATATAAGCTTAACTTGGTTCCAGTCACGAATAATACTGATTATTTACCAATTTATTTTGCGATGTAAACTTGCTTTAGTGTTGAGAAGGCAAAACATTAAGCAAGCAAGCCAGGAAGCCTACACTCAGCATTAAGCGAACAAAGACTATTGTGTAATGGGAATTCAAACAACATACAACTTATTCAAATCTCATATTCAACAAACAATAGTTTTCTTATATTGACTTTATTCTAATCATCAAAAGTACAAGTACCCTTTCCGGGTATATAGTATGGTAACATAGAAATACAAAAAACACTGTATTTAGTAATCGTGGCCTAGTAGTAACAGCCCCGAATTAAGAGTCGTGCTACACTGTTGCTACAATGATACACTGTTTTTAGATCCAATATGGTTATAATTAGACTGAAAGGTACAAAATAAATCAACCATTTACAGTCTTTACACATTTACCGGAATCGGCCAATTTACCCAAAAGTGGCCCTTCCGGGTTTCAGGCGCAGCTGACTACCTGACTGAATTCAAAATAGCTGTACCCCAGGGTATTGTTTCAAAATTGTATAATACCATAATATACTTACTAAACGTCATCATCATAGATTTGGCACTGGGCATATTGGATGCTGAGACGGCAGGTGGGAATGCTATCTCATTACTGTGGAACATTCGAAGTTCATTTCTCTGGAATCAGATAGTCAAAAATTAAGTCACTAAATAATATGAAGTTAAGATGAAAACCTGGGAGGTTTGAAAGAGTTACCGTGACCGTGGAATGCAAAATACAACTGAAGGACACAAACACACAAGTGGGTTTTAGTTAGAAAAAGTCCGATTCGCCCTCTCGATAACCAAGTCATTTGATGATTTCCCACTTCAAGCGAAAGTAGGTATCAATGTAGATTCTGAGAGTTACATTATCTACACAATTGAAATCTCATTTCTGAATTATATAAAACTGGGAAGTTATACGATCTTTGCTAGTTGATGTTATAATATAATGATTTAAAACCATATAATAACAGTCTAATGGAAGTGCATCATCATTCTTACTTACATTACACATGTAAAAGTCTGTAGGTATGTTTATTTATAATTCAATAATGCTATAAAGTTTTTCAATTAAACTTGATACCCAGATATATAATGGCCTGCTGCCTTACAACTTGGGATGCTTCGTTTCCCAATAGTTCATTTTTCCATTGTGATAATTTCAGACTTTCAAGCAGGCGAACCTGAGGGTATAAGCTAGTAAATCATAAATCAATTACAAGCACTTTCTTCCTCATTCCAATACGTGTAATCCAGCAATTAACTTGCCTAATTGAAAATGGTTTTACATAAACAATATTGACTTGATATATGATATAATTACAGGCATGCAATACAAAATTACATACCTATGAATAAAGATGTATTTTTTGTCCATTGTTTTGTTTCCTGACAAAATAGTTGTTAATTATTTTTAGCATGATAAAGGAAATGTCCTAGAAAGTATGGGCCATCACTATTTAAATAAGTGGTTTATAACTTTTTTTAGGTTTCCATACCTCAGTTGGCAAAAACAGAACCCTTCTAAGGGTTCTGTTTTTGACGTGGACATATTTTGTAGACATCTGTCAAGACCTTTTAACTCAAGAACATGTGGAGGTATTAAGCTGAAATTAATACTCAATACTTAGGTCTGCTACCGTTTGGGCAGTGAAAAAGTTCAACTTCTAAGTTTACATAATGTAAATATAAGGTGCACCAAACAAAGGAAATATTTAAACTTGTGTTATATATACCAGGGTAAATAGTGACTCAATCCACCATTCTCTCTTCTAGAGTGGAAGCCTGAGTCCCAACAAGGGGGCATTACAATTCCGATTATGCTTGAAGGCAGTGAGCGTGACAGACCTTTACTACCTAAAACCACATTTGTATCTTATGATTGCCCTTTGCATTCTAGGACCAGTTTCTTTACCAGAAAATCACCATGACCTAAATAAGTATCCTGTAATATAGATTGTGGCCTACCTGTACGCCAAGTTTTATTTAAATCTAATCAGCCATTTAGGAAGGATTGATCTGATCAAACATCCCAACCTATCATCATTTAAATTGTCAGTAGGAAGGGCAGGATATTTACTTACAGGAGTTGGTGTGTTGACTCTGTCTTCGATTGAGAGGCTCATTAACAACTGTGGATGGCAGCATTTGCCCTGGGACTTCACTCCTAACAGTCTGTGCCATGAATGTTTAACCTGAAATTATAAAAAACATATGGGTTATAAACAATAGTCTTGAGCAAATTTTTGTTGGTGTTATTTCTGTGTTCAGGTTTCCAGTTGACTATTATGTCCTGAGAGAGTGATTTTTTTTTTGCTAGCCTTTTCTGTCCCACTCCTGAGCAAAGGCCTCTTTTATTTTTTTGGGAGCCTGTGCTTTCTCCTATATATTGCTTCTTTTTTTTAAACTTAGGAGCTCCCAGAATACAGAAATCAGTGGAAAAAATTCTACTTCATAAATGTATGCATTATTCAATCATTCTGACTGCAATAATCAAGAATAAAATATCATAATAGATGAACATACTTCAACAATCTTATTGGAAGGGCATGGCTGTGCTCCAAGCAGGCTCAGCAGTAAGTATCCCACTTTATCCTTCCGTCCCTGTGTGCTGGTTGTGAACACCTCCACTTTGACCGGCACATTCTGGACTCGTAAACTGGCAAAGTGTGAGAAAACATGTGTTAAGTTTGTCAAAGTTTATACAAAATAATTAAACAATCAGTTTTATAATAAAGGATGTGGCTTGTATTCCAATAGATATTTAATTTTATTGATTTGACACCAGTATTTGATTTGAGATTATTTTTGAATTTTTCAGTCAATCAAGGACATTATTCACTATAAAATCGTGATAAAAATGTAAGTCTATGTATTTAAGATTCTAATAACGACAAATAATAACTGTTTTTTATTAAACAGAATTAAATACTTGAAAAACAAAAGTTTGTTTACCTTCGAAACCTTCTTTTGTCTGCTTCCCAAACTAGTTCAGCATCAAAAACAGGAGCATGTGAAGGCACTGCTGGATCCGTCTCTAGCATATACCCATTGAGAGAACCACTTACGATAAATGGGGAACGTAAAAATCCAAAACCAAGACCTAACAACATTAAAAAAAATTGTAAAGATGTTCATACAAATAATGCTTCATGTTGTCATATCGGAAACTTGAAAACGGGTATACCTTCTTTCACGTGCAGGATTATTTGAATATTTGGTCCTCGTAACTCGTCCATGAATATTTTATTTGAAATATAACTAAAAATTATAAAAATTCAAATCAAACGCAACTGTAAACATTGCTTTCCAAAATCAAAGATGACATACATGACATAACAACCTCCGTGTTGCAACAGTAACCACACTCCACAGATTAGTAACAAGAAAAGTTAGTTGTGATTTTAAAACTAAACGGACTACAATATAACAAAGCAATAAAAACTGTAAAATAAAAACCCCTGTCGTTCACTATTTGTTGTTGTTAATCTTTATGGGTAATTACTTAATGTATATCTAAGCTTCTATTTTTTTAATTAGCTGTTTGTGTTTTCTGTTGCGTGATTTGAAAAAAAGTTCCGAGACTATTCACCATTACACCGGAAGTAAAGCACATCATAATAAAATAGCGGCCTTTTTATTTATTACTGGGTTATCGCGATATTTAATTAAACCATTAACAAGCAATTATAAAGATAAAGAAATGAGTTATGTTTTATGTTTTCATAAATAATCTTTTGTTTTATTTATGCAAAACAACATTATAAAGTTCTTGCATTGGTTTTATTTATTTGTTTTGTTTCCGTATAAAATAGTAAAAATGATAACTTCAACTGAGTTATCCTGGATGATTATTTTGAATATCGTAAACAAATATAAAAAATAAGCCTATAAAAAATATGTGCCATTGATATCGTGTTATATTTTTTTTATAAACTTAGATTATTCAATATGAAGAAGTTTTTATATGAGTACAAAGCCAAATCTGCCAAAGATCGGAGTCAATCAGAAACAAACACAGCAATAAGGTAAACAATCATCAGTCCATTTAGCTGACTTCACTTATAACTACCCTAAAAGTATTACATAAATTCGAATCAGGTAATGTACGGTAGCAAGTCAAGTGCACATTGTACGGTTGACGAGCCGTCTGTGACCGCAGCAGACTAGAGCTGACGAGGGCCGACGCTCGACAACGCGCATGAAGTGGATCACCGGAGCGCAACGAAAAGTAATTTGTACAAAAAACTAAATTCAACTCATTGCGAATGCCGCGTTGTTCGTGATGTTTTGTCTGACCGCACAATATATCGGCGGTCATTGTTGCTAGTCGTTTTTTATAACGATCGGACTTCTAATGCGCCGGTAATGTTCCGCGTGGTCCTCGCATCGACGGACTTTCCGTTTTAGTTTATAAACTTATTTATATTCGATAAATGTTATTTAGTTGCTAATTGCAGAATTCTTGTTTATTGTGCTACCGTTCTCGAACAAAAAAGTGGATTCTTTGCAGGACATGGGAGTTTTTAAGTGGTTGCGCCGGTAAGTACGTAAACTTTGTTATTTTTTTATTAATAACCCACTCTTCGCGGATTTTTAGAAGTTGTATGAGAGAAAATAGAATAAATATCTAGCTTATTTTTGTGAATTAAATCTATTTTATTTATTCCACTATAAGCTTCAAGAGTTCTAACCAGCTGACTTGAGATGGCGCTAAGCGCTACTATAAATCGTTATTTTCGTACAAGTTTTCGAAAATCGTACCAAAGTTTTCTGTTTAAATTCCGTTCTATCAAACATGCTATTATGTAGCAGACGTTTGTACGAACAGTTACTTTTATACCGTAAAACTCGATAAAATGCCGATCACAATAGCATAGGTATGCACAATGTCCCAGGATGATGTAAGTGGTCCACCTAATGTTGAATCATCGGAACTGTACCCACAATAGATTTGATTTCATTCCAATAGAGGCCATAAGCTTTGTGTACCATTGCCAATACAAATCACAGGTGAATGCAGTTAATTATTGCAACTAAATCTAGTTCAACCATCATGCCTAGTTTAGTCATTTTCTGAACTTCAGGACAGGCGTATCCTAGAAAAATACTGGTGAATATTTTATTCATAATATTCCATGTAATTTTTATTTAAACAGTCGCTCTATTGAAAATACTAGGTATTACCTAAATTAGGTCGAAAGCCAGAGTTCATTGACTTTTCGAAATAGGTTCGTTAACATTAGTCACTTTTATCTGCTGCTTAAACTTTCGTAAGTAACAAAAACTTGGCAAAAGATATTACGGTAACGGAGCTCAATGATAACTTTATCAACGTATTGTCTTTTTTGTTTGTTTTAGACTTTTTATTCATTAGCATAGGCCAGTGGTCTATTATGATTCTGATAAGAAAAATCGTATGATTTTTCGTCTTTAATATGTTCGTATTAGAATTTTTACTAGGGTGTACCTACATGCAGACCTTACAGGTGCACCTTCCTGCCCACTAAGAGGAAGATCAGAATTTCTGTACTTTCAATACTTACCAGATTCCTTGGAGCATCAAGTTGATTACTTTAGCCTAGCTTGACTTAAAATTCCGTATTGTAAAATTTGCGGAAGTCAAACGGTACTCATCCTCACTCACATTAGCTTAATAGGTACTCTCTTGTACCTGACTCCACTCTCTTCCTCCATCCTATGTATGTCTCTCCCCATATCCAGATGGGATTAATCTTGTCGCCAGTTCAACTCTGCTCAAACTACCTAGCGAAAAATATAGGTATTCGGAATAAATCTACAATGTTATTATATAATAATTATTATATTATTGTAATAATTTCCAAGAGACAGAAGTTAAACGTACGAGGGTAGTCGAAAACCCGAGAATAGTCTTCGCCATGTATATTTTGTTATCATTTTTAGGGATCCGTACCCCAGTCTGCAATAATGCAACCTTTATAAGACCGCATTGTTTTCCGTTTTTCAAGACCCTTTTTCTCAGGAATGTTAAAGTTTACTACTGGTGAAATTAGTGAGTAAATAAAACATCTAAGTCACATGACACTCGCAAAGCAATCAAAACCTTCTTCCCATTGACCTAGAATTCTGCAATTTGGCAAGAAGATGCAAGGCTACATCGAACAAGTAAAAGGAAAAATGTAAAAACCGTAATTTTGTAGTTTGCGATTCGTAAAATTCTTCGAAACTCGATTCTTGCACTAGACTGTTTTTTTTCGGTTTTTTTGCCATTTCTATCCCACTTAGAACTAGGTACTTAATGGTCCCCTCCACTTTTCACGAGCCCGTAATTTCTGCTTCCAGATCTGTCGATATCTATTCCCTATCTTCTTCGTAGTTTAGCCTATATATTTTTTTGTTTATTATAAAGCGCGGATTATTGATTGTTGGCAAACCATAACTTTGGGGCTTCTGGATGTTAGTCAAAGACTAAGTACGTGTGCTATTCGAGCACATTTAGGTCCGCTGTATTACTTAAGGTTCATCATGTTTCGGTCCAGAGGGTCATGGTCAACCCAGGGCCCCCTGGATCAGGCTATGATCCGGAGCGAGGAGTAGTGGCAAGTGGTCGCCTATTTTTGCGAGGCAGTAATACTAGTGAAACAGGTAGCCGGACGCAAGAAGGCATGGCTCTAAAGCACCAGCCGCCGGGATCCCGATTCCAATTTCCAACCACCCTAGACGTGGACTTGCGGATGGTGAACGATGAGTAACTTGCCGTCCGGCAGACCGGTAATTATCCGGACCGAGCCGAAGTCGTCAATGGCGCGTAGCGTTCTACGTGCGCCTCAAATACATATATGTCAGCAAAACCGTAGGGGCCGTAGTAAAAAGGGCGAATTTTGTTTGTTTGCAAAATCTTATTCCGTTTGACAATATGGGTACAAACTTGAAAGTTAACACAAATAGCATTTAAATTAACTAAAGGTTGACATTATTTGTTTTTGCTGCTCTCAAAACGGTGAAGGAAAACACCGTGAGGAAACCCGCATGTCCTAGAACCAAAAATTCGAAGACATGTGACATCCACCAATCCGCAATGGGCCTGCGCGGTGGATTATGGCCCATTCCCTCTCCAAGAGAGGAGGCCTGAGTCCCAGCAGTGGGAACATTATAAGGCCGATAATGATAATTATTTGTTTTTAAAACTACCCCCAATACAACAATTTAAGGGGTTTTAAAGATTGTATATGGCATTCTTATTTCTTGGGCTAATAAACTTAAAACTCAGCATAAATTCTAATCAAAATGATTAATATAGACTGTCATTACCTACTTGTTTTTCAAAATGCAGCGGTTAGGAGTTAGTTTTTATAAAAATATACTCCCGAACGATACCTATTACTAAAAGTGAAACAACTTTGGTTAAAAACAAAGACTACACGAAAGTTAGTTTACTGAACTAATAATGTCATAATACTTAATGGAAACACTGGTCTTGCTAACGTTCCCACGGCCCTTTAGCCAAGGGGTTATCGGATATGGTCTGGGCTCAAGGTATCGTAGCAATACTTGAACGTCGCCATCGACTGCCATGCTGATGCCATCGGACGTCACCAGCAATCCGAGGCCTCTTGTACACGACAAGGTTTTATTCCGTACGTTAGTTAGCCCACTGCGTCCAATGCTGGGCGAAGGGCTCCCTCTCCCTTTTCCACACACGTCTATCCTCAGCCATTACGGGCCAGTACCCTACGGTAATCGTCCGGCTCATCCCTCCACATTGGTCTGCCACGATGTCGCCTTACATTCAATGTATTCCGTACGTAGGTAAGGAAATTTCTCCGTCCTTAAGCACGGCGCGCAGTGTTGTGTGGATCACTGAGAGTGCTTGTAGACACAAACGGCAATGCTACGGAACGGCGCCGCCGCCGTGTGTCAGTGTTATTCCGCAGTGTAATGGCTGCTTGTACACGGTACGTTTTTTACTCGTTGGCCGTACGGCGCAAAAACCGTCTCATGTACAAGAGGGCCATCGCCATCGTCCACCATCATGTCGATCTAAGTCTCGCTAAGAGAGCACAGCGATCACCAACACAATATATCGCTGTTTACTGTTTGACCTCGTTGAAGGCAATCTTAAGAAGATGGTAGTAGAAATTTCCTCTTGTTTTTAACCTATCACATACCCGCGAAACGAGACACAATAGTAAGACAATAACAGCGCGGTCGCATGAGTCTGGTCGGGGATTCAATTAAAGCCTCAATGTGATGTCATCAAAACCGTAAGGGTCAATGTTCGCTAGGGTCTCGGGAACTTTAGAAAGATTTACTCTGCGTTCCAGTGTACTGGACTGGAACGCGAAGAGTAACTGAAGGACATGTCACGCCCTCTCTCTTCACCCAAGAGCGAAGGCAGGGAGAAGTCGTTGATGATTTCTCACCTCAAAAAAGTGTCGAAGTCGTTGGTAATTATAATATTTATGGTCGTTAAAAGCGCTAAAACGAAAGTGCACTGCTTTCCTGCAAGTAGTTTCCAAAATATTTCACCTGAAATGGCCCGAATCATAAACCTTTTTCTACCTTGAGTCAGTCAAATTTTCACTGAAAAAAAACAGAAATATGATCTTGCAATCTGTGGAAAGCAAACCGCAGGTGTGAAGTCAGATCGCAATTTATCTATTCGCGAACGGATTACACAATATGAGCTTGTTTAAATAGGTACTGTTTTCCTGTCTCACCAATTTTTTCTAGTTTAATGCCAATCATCACCTACATCTAGATAGTCTGTCGTTCATAGGAACCAACTGCTGCTAATTTGAATGCACTTTAAAGTGAGATATAAATACATTATCTTTTAACAAGATGATCAATCTTAGTAATAACTTAAAAGATCCATTCATCAAATAAAATAAAGTTATATTAGGTGTAAGTGCTTTCTTTCAGATTTTCTAGCTACATTGAGGCTCATAATAGGTACTTTCGTTTATTCAAATTAGACACACAGGAACTTAAAAAAAATTGTGTCCATGTTTTTTTCGTTGCTTCATTTCATTCATTGCGCACGACTGGGTAATTTCGAAAAAGTAACTACAAAAGAATACCTCGCAGTACTCAGTCGTGATTGATGCTTCCATTAATTACTGCTTCGATTCAATCTGAAGCCTTTCAATGGCTCTAAAACAGTATTATTGAAATTTCACTTTCACCAAACTTATTTGTGATAGCCAAGCGATGTTGTCTTATTGCTTTACAAATAACCAAAATTGTTGGTTGGACAGCTTCTTATTTATGTAAGCATTATCTTCGTGTCACTAGATATGGGCTGCTGGGGCGTGCTTTCTAGTTTAATTACAATATTACGTAATGTATTGTTTGTATCGAGATTATAAAATAAAGCTTTGTTGCAACTTCCGGCGTATCGGAGATTACAATGGATGACTTTAGAAAATTCTGGTGTAAGTAACAAAGAGTTTGTTAACAAAGCAGAAATGTTGCTGCGTTGCACGTTGCTGAAACTGCTTTGTATGGCAGAGGCCACGAACTCGAAAGTACTGTTAAGTGGTGCCCAATAGGTCACATGAGCAATAAAAACATTAGTGCCGTAATTAATTAACTACTTTTACTTTAAGAGGTAAAATCTGATAGACGTGGGAACAAAAACGGACACCGCCCAAACACTTCTTAGAATCCTGAAAATAAAGCTGAAAAAATCATCATTATTGTGTTAATTAAAATTGATTGACGAAAACGGAGCCACACTTTAACTAGCTTTTAAAAGCTACAAGTGTAATAAACTTCTTAAATGATTTTTAAATTACTTCAAAATTCAAAGGAAATAAATTCCTTTCTCCACTCGCTTTTGTTGACAAAAACTTGAAGCGTGACAAAAATAGAGTATCAAAATGGCCATATCTAGAATGTCTGAATTTTCTCTTTCAAAAATTTTAGTACTAGACATTTCAATGATATAAGTACGCTTTGTTAGACACGATGTATCAGTTTATTGGATCTAGGAGCTGTTTCTCAAGAGATCAAATTGATGTCAGGTGTACAATGCCTGGGAACAAATTTGCGAGCCTGATCAAATTGCTAATCGGTAAAAGTGTATCGATCGTCCCGCGGTGCTTGCTACTCGTGATTATGATCGCCTCTTACTTTGCTCTCTTATCGTCGAGTTCATTGTCTTTTTTTTTGCAACCAGGTGTTATTTAACCGAAGCTTCGTTGCTAAGTCTCAGAATAACAGATTTACTAGACATGATGGTAAAAAATGTCGATAAGAAAACAATTTAATCACAGCTAGTGCGCCAGTAGATTAAAATATTTCATATTTTTTAGCTGGAATACCTCTCAAAGCGTTACACTTCAAATTCAATCCGAAATTCCAATTATTTCGAGCAGATCTAGTCGGCGCGTCGCGCGTCGCGTCGCGCCGCTGACCCGCGACTGTCCCACGCTTTTGCTGCCTGAATGACGTCCGAACTACCATTAGTTGCTGTTATTTGTACTTTTATATTGTTGAGATTTTTTCTCAGACCATTGTTGGTTTTAGCGCCTTACATAAAAAAGATTCGGCGTATGGGCCTCATTGAGAGACAACCGTACAAAGATTAGGCGATGATGGATGATTGTAGAATAATTTGTAGTTATGTTCGATGACAGCTTGTGAGGTTTTTGTAAGCCAGAGACCACTTTCCCTCAAGGCAATATGTAAACAATCTGAACATGGGTATTATGTCTGTTTCCTGTTCATGTCTTAAAGCTATGTTTATTTAGGTCCTTTTAGGAAAATTTATTCATGTCGTTGGGGTGGTCTATAGTCGATGTATGCATGCATATGCATGTAATTTATTATGTTTTTATTTTTGTTGGCAGGGAGCGCGTTACTGTGACCACTCATCACACTGTGAACCCCAACTCCACTACACCCGAATCACAGGCTCAGACCACACATAGCACCACACACATCGGTACTATTCGCACAGAGGAATACAAACGAGACTTAGCCGAGTTCCAAGCGAGAAGGTCTTCATTAAACAAGGAATTACAAGACACACCTGTAAAGAAAAAATGCGGTAGACATTCCTTACCCGTCTCTTGCACCGACTGCACCGCAGACCACGACAACACTTTCAATTATGAGAAGAAATCAGCCGTTAAATACAAAAAGAAATCGCATCAACGCGCTCGAAGTACGACCCCTGAACGAACAGTTTACGGAGGCGTCCCGAACATACAGTTTTTATTCCAAAACCAGGTGTTTATGCCCGGCAACCTGTACCCGACGTCGTCGTCGTTTTCTGAACCGCAGAAATACAGACGTTTATCACGCCATAGAATAAAAATATCTCCAGACATGGAGCTCTTAAGTCAAAAGAAATTAGAATTTAAAGATGACAATCTAGAGAACTCTCCGCCTGAATTCTACAGGAATAACTCACTTCCTTATGATGTGAAGAACTTTTTGGAAGGACATAAGAGTGAGGATGATGTCGATGGGTTGAGTGGAGCAGGAGACATTAATTTATCTAGTCATAATAATTCCATGAGCCCCACGAAGGAAGGGTGCGATGATAAGCTGTGGGAAGTGATGAGTGAGCTGAAGAACTTGGACCAGTGGGCGGACGAGCAGCTGCAGGTGCGGTCGCCGGACACGAGCAAGTCCGACGACAGTAAAGTATGTTTGACTGGCCAACGCCCCGCTCAATCCATTTATTTCTTATCGTTTGCATGATTGACTTTAGTGAATACAACAAAACTGAATCAACTGTACTAGCCACAAGTTTGATCGGAATTGTAAAAAGTGAATCCCCAACAAGATTTTCCTTAGCATAGTTAGCGTTACGTGTGATTCATTTAGTTTGTCTCAAGATGTTCTCAAGTCGGAAATGAGATCACAACGATTTCCTGTCTTAATACCTACTTTGGTGCTTAATTTCTTCATTGTATGTGTCTGTGTGAACCAAATAGAATGTTTTTGTTTCTTTCTTTCTTGAATTTTAGAGCGATACGAGCGCTTACGGTTTGCCGATAGCAAGTGCAAGCAACGTCGATGTGACGGTAGACAGGGATAAAACGTGGAACCTTGGCAAATGGGGCGTGGTTCCCGTTCAGATCAAGAAGTTAAATGGTGTCACCACTGAACACGTTAGGAAGAAACGCAACACGGAGATAAATATATTGAGGTGAGGGTCTGTCATCATTCTTTTAGCTCGTAAAGCCTTTTGTGTCTCTAGAATGGTGGTTTTGGATGTCATTGTCCTTTTCATGGAGTGAGGTGGGACTTGTTGATGTTTTATAAACACTTGAGAACCAGTTAGTTATTGCTGGCCCAAATTCATACAGTAAAATCATAACAATCAACAACAATCCTTTTTAAGAACATCGTAAATGACAGTATTTTACCATTTCATTTTATTTATGTGCATATTTATTTGCATACCAATACAATGGTATGAAAATAAATAGGAAGATTCTACATTAGGCTTAATAATTATATTAAAAATTGATATCAAATTATACCGTTTAGAACATGAATTTTTATATATTAAATAACATGAATTTTTATAATATTAATTGTGTTTAGATAATAATACGTTTACGGAATACTCAATAAAAATGACAACATACAAAATGATTTAGTACATACCACAATTTTTAGAATAGATTTTATTAAATTTATAAAAGAAGAAACTAACTGACTGATAGTTTCTTCTTTTATAAATATCAACTCACAGACGAAACTACTTGAAGTAGGAGCATGACATTTTGTACAAAGCTGCCTCTTAAGACTGAAGCAAGAACTAAGAGAGGGTTTTTCCAAAAGTGATAAAAGTGTGGTCCAAAGTTTGTATGGAGATACTTCACGCGAGCGAAACCGCTGGCAGACGCTAGTTTCTTATAAATTACTTTTTTAATTACGATTACAATATTTTTCCTAAACTTGCTCAAAAAGTTGAAGGAGGTTTGTTAATAGCTCTTTTGTTGCAGAAAGTGTCGCCATCCTAATATAATACTCCTAATGGGAATCTACCCGGACATACACGGCAATGTGCACTTGATCTGTGAGAGATGCGTCGCTTCGCTCTTCGATATTCTACACGTGCAGGTAACTATTACTTTCAGTTTCGATTTTTCATGTAGCTTATCTATCGGAAAATGGATGACATTTTTGTCCATTAGGGTAACTAATTACCATAATACATGGTAGAGTGCGTCTAATGGATGCGCGACCAGGTTTTCACTTGAAATATCGTACAAAAATAAAGGTTTTAAAAAAGTAAATGCAATTTGCAGTTGTTATTGCTGTTAAAAACAGTTATTGGCATTTTTTTTAAACCTTTATTTTTGTACGATATTTCAAGCGCCAAAATTCGCAGAGCCTAACTTCACACTCGCCAACTTATAACGGACGAACTGTACTTGCCTGGTTTCCGATGAGGCAAGTACCAATGCCATATCGAGCGAAACGGCAATCTCATGCACGAGAGGCGCGTGCCTTAACCACTGGGCCATCACGGTGATAATTTAACCTTAACATTTACTTTAAAAACTTCTTTGTCCTCATTACAAAATGGACATCCTTTCCAACAATCACTGGCCACAATATCCGTTTAAAATTAACATGTTAACCTCAACAAAAAACAAGAGTTTGAAAGTGTAACATCTTTTTCAGGGTCGCATTTTAAGTGCACAGACCGCAGTGCAATATGCTCTCGACATAGCAAACGCTCTCGTCTTTCTGCGTATGCAAGGATTCCTTCACACCGAGCTGTGTAGTACTTCTGTGATGATCACTAGCCATGATGCTGCAAAACTGGCGGATGTGGGCTCCTGTGTGCAGCTGGAGAAACCAGAGAAGAGGGAACCGAAGACTTATGAGATTTACTCGCCTGAACCACAGTATGTGAATATTGAAGGTAAGTTTCGTAAAAGTGGACTTTGTGTGTGTTTTTTCAGTTTAGAATCCCTTGATTGAACTACAACCTCGTATGCAGTATATAGAAAATTTCTTACGAACATTTTATATGATTACAAACCGTCACTCAAACAATTAGTACACTGAACAATGGACAGTCCATTATGCATTTAAAAACCAACGTATTACAAAAATATGTGTAGGGTCTCGTCGTTCTAACCAATATATGATGGATATTCAAAGCTGTGGGATTGTTCGAAAGTTACTGCAGCCGTGGAGCAGAAAAAGAAGGGCAACTGAAGGAACACAAGTGGGTTGTAGTCAGTAAATCTCTGACACTTTCGTTCCGTCTAGAGCAGGAGTAGTTACTTGAAGGTTTCTCACGAAAAAGAAGATCTAGTTCAATGTGCACTTAATTCTAAGTTGAATGTTCGCTCAAGGTACACTGCCTCTGCAAACTCACAACGAAAGCGAGTTTTATTACAATTCAGTGACTTCATACAATAAAATTTAGATGCACTACACATAAGGCAAAGTTGCCAACTACACAACAGCTGTTAACACACCAGCTCAGCTAGAAAAGGCTCACAGCTTTATTGTTTGAGCTAAGAAAGACTAAAAGAAAGCATCCATGCGTAATCGCCATTTTCATTGTTCTATGTAACTTCAAGGTTAAGCATTTTATTTTGCTAAAATTATATCTAACACTAGCTTCCGCCCGCGACTTCGTCCGCGTAGAATCCCGATTTTGAAACATTCTTCATTGGTGCTCCGCTCCTATTGGTCTTAGCGTGATGATATATAGCCTATAGCCTTCCTCGATAAATGGGCTATCTAACTGTAAGATTTTTTCCAATCGGACCAGTAGTTCCTGAGATTAGCGCGTTCAAACAAACAAAATCTTCAGCTTTATATAATAATCATCATCATCATCATTTCAGCCGAAAGACTGCTGGACATAGGCCTCCCCCAAGCGTCGCCACAACGAGTCAACGCTTTATAATATTAATATAGATATGATAAAACAGTAATTACTCAGACTTATAAAAAATGCATCAGCCTACGTAGAAAAAGTCACTAGTTGCAAGCAATCAAATTAATTCTAACGACTTTTATGATGATATAAATATCTGAGGTGGTGATCATTATGAGATGTCGTTAAATTAGTTTTAATGGTAATAGAAATGCGAGTAATTTGATGAAACGGTAGTTAAGAGATATGGCTTACTGCCGTATGAAATGTACCGTATGATGTGATAGGACTCTGTACGCGGTTAAATGCTACATTACTGCGTTTATACTGACTATGGACCCAAATATAAAAATGCGATGCGACGTGGTGTGGCATCGTGAAAATCTACGAGGTTACACGACGTATCACGAGAACTAGTGAATTCATTCACATCGCACTGTTGTATGGCATTAAGTCCGCCTTTGTACAATGCGTTGCATAAAGACTAAATAAAATAAATAAATAAATATGGTCTTCTGGACTTTTTCTATACAAAATCGCATCGCAGTTCTGTGTGGGAGCCCTTGAACCATTGTAGCCCCCTGTCTAATTCAAAACGGGAACTACCATAGCCTGAGATCATCATAGGCCACAACCGGAATATTTAAGCTGGTTCAAATATTCTGGTAAGGTCTCTCTTCTATTATATTTCTCTCCATTCTGTGTCGTCTCGTCTTGCGTTCCTTGTGTATTTACCGCACGTTTGATGATATCGTCAGCCAACCCACTTGCAGACGTCCGGATTTGCTTTACGTCCGCCACCTTTCAGTCATCATGCCCGCTACGCTACTGGGTAATTTGATGTAACTAAATAAAACGTTTATTTGAAACCATTTCTGTATACGACCCGCATTTATGAGCCGTGTGTAAAGGTGTTATCTTTTATTGATGAAGGTGACATAGATATTGTTATTTACTGAAAGCTTTCCTAAACAAACAGTGAATATTCCGTTTTACTGATTCAGCGTCTGACGCCAGTCTAGATAGTCAAAACGGTAAAGTTAATTACCATTGTGATGTTAGATTTCACAGCAATATCTTATCTTGGTTTGATAAAACAATATTGTGAGTCATAATTAGTGATGTTCCGGAGATCCGTATCCGTATCCGCGGATATCCGCGCGAGAAATATGATCCGTGTCCGTATCCGTCACTTTACTCGCGGATCTTTTGTATTCAATTCATCATCATCATCATCTGCTTAGCCCTTTCAACTATATTGGGGTCGGCTTCCAGTCAAGCCGGATTTAGCTGAATATCAGTATTTTCTGAATCTTTTGTATTCAATTGAAATGATAAAATGCTGCATTATAACTTAGATTATGTGATTAAGTCTCTTGACACTAAATATCCGGATCCGTATCCGCGGATATACATTTTTGACGATCCGGCACATCTCTAGTCATAATATAAGATGCAAAGTACCTACATTAATATGTAGTGAATTTTTGTACACGTGAAAAAGGAATGTTTTACCTTGTATTGGTAATACATTCTTCTTTCATTCATTCCTAACATTATAAAATCCGTAGATATGGGACTGACTCACTCACTGACTCCAGCCCACACTCTTGGACCTAGAACACTGAAATTTTGCACAGAACTTTCTTACATCATCATCATCTGCCTAGCCTTTTCCCAACTATATTGGGGTCGGCTTCCAGTCAAGCCGGATTTATGCACAGAACTTCCTTACAATGTATAAAAATAATAGAAAATAATTTTCCAAAATTCACTCCCTAAGGGGATGTAAAAGCAATCCATAGTTTGTACGGAAAAACCTACTATAACGAGGGCGAAACCGCTCGTAGGAGCTAGTCAGAAATATAGCGTTTTTAATTTTATTCAGCGCATGTCTGTAGTAACACAACGCTTCAACGTCGAATGAACAGCGATTTAACAGTTGTTTGGTACAAAGTACGAACTGAACCACAAGAAGATAACTGATCTCATTTTATTTTTTCTGTTAATGACGTCATCAAGCTGCTAGTTATCGTAAAATTCGGTACCACTTTCGCCAACGTCCATACTACGTTGAATACACCGGTTCTCGTCCGATCACCGAAGTTAAGCAACATCGGGCGCGGTCAGTACTTGGATGGGTGACCGCCTGGGAACACCGCGTGACGTTGGCTTTTTGTATTTTTTAAATTTGTTTTTAGAGGTTTTTACTATTAGGTCAGCAGTTTTTGGAAAATGGATAACTATTTTTGTATTTTATAAGTTTTTTTTTTTAATAATTATGATGGGACATTCTTTTCTTTACCGACATCGCTTGTCGCCTCGAAAAATTATGAAGTTTTTCATTTAAGTTTCAATTTTAATTTAATGAATAATATACATTATTATTACATTATATATACATATTTAATGAATAATATATATACAAATTTAATGTATAATTTAATGTATAAAAATTTAATGAATAATATACCATTATTTTGGTAATATTTTCGTTTTGTAGAAGTTCATTTTATAATGTTCAGTTTAATGATAATTAATTTGCTAGCATTGCCGTTATATCCCTATCATTCATATTCTACAATGGAGTTAGCGCTACGTAAACGACCCGTTTTCCGAACGAACCCAAAGTGCTTAGAGATTACATTTTACTCGAGTTATTTTATTATTGATAATGACGTCACGAACTTGATAGTAACCGAATAAATTGGCTCGGCATTCGCCAACGTCCATACTACGTTGAATACACCGGTTCTCGTCCGATCACCGAAGTTAAGCAACATCGGGCGCGGTCAGTACTTGGATGGGTGACCGCCTGGGAACACCGCGTGACGTTGGCTTTTTGCTTTTTAAGTATATTTTCTATATTTTTTGTAAAAGTAACAGGGATAGAATAAAAGATTTGTTTATGACATAATGAAACTTCCAAAGAGCTGGCTTGTAATCAAAGCATAATCGACTGCGAAATCGTTTCATTTCAGCATTTTATATCAACTATAAGATGTGTGTAATTCACACCCAGTTTCTTGAATGGGTGATCAAACTGTCGTTCAACTAACACAACTGTTAATATTACAGTTGTATCAAATCAATTTGAGTTGCTGAAATGAACTGGGTGACAATCTCATAATTAAAGCGAGCAGGCTGCTGGCAGAAGCTAGTTAAATATAGAGAAAAGTCGAGAATTTGAAAGATTTTTTACACCTGTTCGAAAGACTGGTCGTTAGTACCTAATATTTATTTATTTATTTATTTATTTATACTTTTGCACAACAAGGTACAAAGGCGGACTTAATGCCTTAGGCATTTTAACGTAATCCAAATATTTTTACAGACACCCGCGAATCAGACGCTGCAGAACTCGAACCACTCATATCCCAGCATCCATCAGAGACGTACATCACATCCAATTCTACTCCGAAGGACTACAAAGTGTACCAGGAATCGGATCGGTACAGATGGCATGCTCCTGAGTTGTTCGCACCAGATGTCACCGGCCTGGTGTATCCGTGTTCCAAGAGTGACGTCTATTCTCTGTGTCTTGTACTGTGGGAGGGTTGTAATGGTAAGTAAATTTATAGTGTAGGAAACAATATCAATGATATGCGCAGGCGGGGCGGTGAGCAATAGGTAGTCGCCGTCCGGTGTAGGGCAGACTCGATGGCGCGTTGTGGTTCACACGCACTTTAAAGAGCTGTCTGTGTGTGAGAGAGAGATAAATTGGCGGAGTCCTCTAAGGCCGATACCCTAAGGCCATGGGATTGTTCGATTTAGTTACAATAATGGGATCTGGATCGCAAAGGGCAACTCAAGGAACACAATTTGGTTTTATTTAGTAAGTTTGTCGTTCCCTCTCGCTCCACAAAGAGCGGAAGGGATGAAAGAAGGGGAATCGGTGTGGCACTCGAAAATAGTTTGCTTTATTGGTGTACTTAACAATCTTTGTAACAGTATGTATAATTTTTTATAAACTTTTGCATTTACACTACATTACTGGTGAGACCCTAAATGAATGCGCGATAATTTCGCGAAATTACGATTTCCACTATTACAAGGTTAACAAATATTTTTATTTATGTCTATTTTAACCTTTTTTTAGACTTAAGTTGTCATAAGTCATCTCTAATCGTTTTCTTGTTTATTTTCCACAGCCGCTATACCGTGGAAGAATTTCACCTACGACAAACTAAAAGAACAATATGCACTGTGGAAAACGGGCGTACCACTTCCAAAAGATGGCACATACCCAGGGTGTCTGCTGTCCTTACTTGAATCTGGACTAACACTTCAACGTCATGAACGGATAGATCTACTGACGCTGCAGAGCACACTACAAAATGTGAAGGTAATATATGCAAAATTCTTTATCTAATATGATAGTGAAAGTAAAATTGGGTCGTGCAAATGCCAACGTCCATACTACGTTGAATACACCGGTTCTCGTCCGATCACCGAAGTTAAGCAACATCGGGCGCGGTCAGTACTTGGATGGGTGACCGCCTGGGAACACCGCGTGACGTTGGCTTTTTGCATATTTTTTATTTGTTTTTAGAGGTTTTTATTATTAGGTCAGCATGTTTTCGGAAAATGGATAACAATTTTTGTATTTTATAAGTTTTTTTAAATTATTATGATGGGGCATTTTTTTCTTTACCGCTTGTCGCCTCGAAAAATTATGAAGTTTTTTGTTTTTCATTTATATTTCAATTTTAATTTAATTAATAATATACATAATACAGGGTGGCCAAGAGAGAAATGCACTTTTGAAAATTCAATAAAAAAAACTGTATAATTTTTTAGAACTTGTATTTATTACAATTTTAAAGATTATTAAATGAAATTTGTTTAAAAAAAAATATTTTTGCCTAAATGGAGTCCTTGACGGCTACAGCATTCTTCTAATATAGCACCAAAATTTTGAAAAAAAATTGTCAGTATTTTTCTTGAAATGGATTTCATTTCTTGCCGAATGTTCAGCTTTAGTGGTTGCAAGGTTGTAAATGAATGTGGATTATTAGAGTACACTTTGCTCTCTACGTAACTCCACAAAAAGAAGTCTGCTGGAGTGAGATCGGGGCTTCTTGGTGGTCAGGCGATGTCACCCCTGCGTGAAATTAATTTTCGTGGGTGTCATGTCTCTCATCACGGCGATGCTCTGGTTTGAAGAGTGACATGTGGTCCCATCCTGCTGGAACCAAGTGTTTCTGTTATAGCCTCGAGATTCTTTCAGCTTTGAAATCAAAAAACTTCTCAGCATGGTCATATAGCGCTTTGAATTGACGGTCACAGCTTGGCCATGATGGTTTTCGAAAAAAAAGCGGTCCGACGTTCCCCATCTTGCAACTGCGGCCGAAACTGTAAATTTCGGTGATGTAGCGACTTCTGATGTTTCTATCGAGGATTTTCTGCTGCCCCATATCTACAGTTCTGCTTATTTACAAATCTGTTAAGGTAAAACTGGGTTTCATCCAAAAAAGGACGATATTGAAATTTAAATTCATTGTTCATTTCATTTGCGAATCTCAATCTCGATTCGAAGTTTGCTGCCTTTAGTTTCTGCAGTAGCTGCATCTTATAAGGATGTAATTTTAAATGGAGCCACAAAATTTGCTGCAAGGTCGATCTAGAGATTGCCAAAACCGATGAACGTTTGTGCTCCGAGACTCGTGGTTTCGCGCGTACAGATTTTCGAACATGCTGAATGCTTTCATCGGTCCGTCATACTCTTTGATGACCCCGAGACAGCATTTTTTGCGTCGATCCTGTCCTTTTGAATCTTTTAATCCATTTCCTTACTAAATAACTGCTTGGGCACTCCCAGATGTGCCGCAACTTGTATTCAATACGGTAAAGCCGTCGAAAAGTCTCATAAAATCGAGCATTCCCTTAGAACGCGCAGATACAAAAAATGCGCTGCTCTCCCGTGTAATGACTTATGATCACTTAAATTACAAAAACTGCGCTACGCACTGCCACTATCTCCGCGCTTCTCCATTTTGTCGTTTAGAAATGCGCGCGAAATCAAAAGTGCATTTCTCTCTGGGCCACCCTGTATAATAATATACTGTTATCACCCGGTTTTAAACTCGGTAATTTTCATTTTTTTTATTTGTTTAACAGTGTGACTTGTACTGATTGATTGTCGGTGATCATAGCGTCCTCCAGATATTTTGATGGTTTTTGCAGTTTAATATTGAACTGCTTACACGTCTTTATCATTTTGTAGTAGTTTCTATTCAGTCACAATAATATATTTGATCAAGTCGCTACGTAAACACTTATTGCTATCTTAGACCATGTTCAAATATATAAATAAGGTAATCTGCAAAAAAGAAAATGCTGGCGATGACAATGTAGCAAAAAAAAAATTGAAGTGACTCACACTCGCAACAAGGTTATATTTTGCTCTAGCAGGTGTGCGACCAACAGTACGGCCGTTATAAGTTGGCGAGTCTGAAGTTAGGCTCTGCGAATTTTAGCGTTTGAAAACTCGTACAAAAATAAAGGTTATAAAAAAATAAATTCCAAAAATAGTTTTTAACAGCAATAACAAGTGCAAATTGCATTTATTTTTTTTAAACCTTTATTTTTGTTCGAGTTTTCAAGCGTCAAAATTCGCAGAGCCTAACTTCAGACTCGCCAACTTATAACGGCAGTGCTATATGTGGTAAAACGAGGGAGCAACATGGACAGAATGAGCGAGTAGTTTTGCTATTGACTGGCAGATGGTAAATAAAAATATGGGCGCAGTCTAACACCCCCTCACCCTCGCAAAGTGTCACACGTTGTTTCTTAGGGAAATCTAATTACAAAATCTTTCTGTATTTGCTCCGTGGGTTAAACAGTGCAATGATTTTTTTTTGTACAGATTTCTAATACTTTTTGTAAAATAAAAGCCTGAATTACTTCTTAAATATTTACATCAGCTATCTTTTAGTAACAGTCCTGTTAATATCGGTCCAAGTGTCACAGTATCATTAACTCCCTTTTCTATCATTTCACCCTTCATACAATCCATCCATTTTGTCTTTGACTTCTCTCTCCCTCTTCATTCATCTGCATGTATATTATTCAAATCATTACTCTTTTAGTACCATGTGTTTCATCCCTCCTCAATACACCAAGACAAATGATTCGCTTTTCAGTCACTAGTGCTACTTTCAATCATCCTCTATTATATTCAGTTCCCATTTTATCCGGTCTCGTCACACCACACATCCATCTCCACATTCTCATCTCCATTACATGCATATTTTTTCATCATCAATATTCTTTCAAAAGCATAAAAAAAAAGAAATTACAGTTTATAGGTACAAACACTTAAATCTACAAGGTACAATGGCGGTCTTAGATAATATTTAAACAGACACTTCAATTTTATTTATATCAGTTTTTATATCATGGTTGCTTTCAATTCTCCATAACAAAACAGCTAATGAATTAAAATCTTGTATAACCATGTATATAATCTACACAATAAATATACGCTGAAATAGTGTTAAAAAAAAATAAAACGAATGACTCACGACAAGGTTATGTTCTAATTAGAAATATACACGTGTCGTGTCTCCGATGTCTCCAAATCTAATGGAATGACGTCATTTATCTTCGTGATACTAAACATAAAATACGGCACAGCATTCGCCAACGTCCATACTACGTTGAATACACCGGTTCTCGTCCGATCACCGAAGTTAAGCAACATCGGGCGCGGTCAGTACTTGGATGGGTGACCGCCTGGGAACACCGCGTGACGTTGGCTTTTTGCATTTTTTTATTAAAATTATTTAAAGTTCTGGTCATGGGGCATTTGTTTTTCACAGAAATAGATTATTTCCAGCAGGCATATTCTTGATAATAACGTTGAAATGTGAAACAAACGTAACTCTGATTTGACTAGGTTTTGCACTTTAAATTGATTCTTGTAATGACTATGATTAACATGCAGATGGTTTGCTTATTTAATATTTCTACGCCAGCAATGGTAGTAATCATATGAATGAATATGTTCTCAATATACAATGTACTTAGAAATACATATTTCTTTCTTTATATAGTGCTAAAATAAAGCTTATTATTAAACTAGCTTCCGCCCACGGCTTCGCCTGCATGGTGTGTTTATAAAAAGCAGCTTATAGCAAAAATAATAAAAACGAAGAAAGAACGAAGAAGAATAAATAAGATTACGTTCCATTTTTTGTCCTGTTGACCGGGATAAAAGGTAGCCTATAAAGGGTGTAAAAAGACCCTTAACGAAAACGAAAACCCCATATTCTACTCATCACTGGGATACTTTTATTCTTCTAGGACATACCTGGGAATTCACTGGTTCTGGAGATATTAAAGGTCAAAGTCAAAATTTTTTGATCGTTTTTATTTCAAAATCGTATTCCAAGTGTCATTAGTAAACTTTCTTCCGAACAAACATTATCAAAATTATCATTTTTTCATACCAAATTACGCATTTGAAGTTAGAAAAATGCAACGAAAACTAAACACAACGAGCGCCTCACACACACAAGCGTACGGTCGGTTCAATGACCAAGCGCGAGCGGCCGAACGCTCAGTTAATCGAAGTTATTATTAATTAATTATTTTTTAAAGATGAAAAAAAAAAAGATTTTTCCCAGCAATATTTTTTGGTCTAAGTTACTTAATTACATGTACAGAATGTGTAGTTATCGGCTTTGTGATCGGTCTTTTTACACCCTGTATGTTAATCCAGGGTATAACCTATCTGCATACCAAATTTCAACCAAATCGGTCCAGCCGCTTTTGCGTGAAAGAGTAACAAACACCCACACATCCAGTCTCACAAACTTTCACATTTATAATATTAGTACGATTTGATCAGAAATTCGTTTTACTACTAAACTTGTTTTAATCTGCACTGTGCCAAAGCGTGAACTTGTTACACACTGACAATAAAGGTCATGTTTCATTGTCTATAGATAAGGTAGATAATACCGGAATATTTTGGAACGGCATTCGCCAACGTCCATACTACGTTGAATACACCGGTTCTCGTCCGATCACCGAAGTTAAGCAACATCGGGCGCGGTCAGTACTTGGATGGGTGACCGCCTGGGAACACCGCGTGACGTTGGCTTTTTGTATTTTTAACCAATATTTTGATAATTTGTTCATGTTTTGATATAAGTTCGTTTTATAATGTTCAGTTTAATGCCAATTAATTTGTTAGCATCGACGTTATGTTTCTGTCATTCATATTCTACAATTCCTTACAATCAATCGATTCCATCATTCATTCATAGAATTCCATTGTAGAACATGAATGGCAGGGACATACAGATGCTAGCGTACTGCGTAAACGACACATTTTCCGAAAGCTCCCAAAGTGCTCAGTAGTGCGATTACGCTACCCAGTTATCCTAACTAATATTATAAATGTGAAAGTGTGGATGTATGTTAATTAATCACGCAAAAACGGCTGAACAGATTTGGATGAAATTTGGCTTGCATATGGCCTTTGACATAGAAAAGAACAAAGGCTACTTTTTTCCCGATTCTTTTTTTGTTAAACTTTTGTGTAGTTTTGAAAAAATCTAATAGATGGCGCAGACGACGTCGCCGGTAGAAGCTAGTTTTATAATATAATTACTAGCGGTCCCGACAGACCTTATCCTGACCGTGAGCTGGCTTTTCGTCAGAATATTAATTGAGAACCCGCTTGCAGCGCCCCCTACTAGATGGCGCTGCAATCGGATTCTCAATCAGCTGCAATCAGGTCCAATTGTATTCAGGGGTGTTTTAAACTGTGTATGGATGATTCTTACTTCTTTCAAGTTGTAAACATGAAACTGGGCACAAATTCTAATTAAACTGAATAATAAAGACTGTCATTATTAAGTTTTTCTAAACTACTCTCAAAATACAGTTTGAAAGTTTATATGAAAACATTCTGGCGAATGAAGTCACTGGAGAACAAAAAATTAAATTTCTGATTTGTAGCTCAACTCCGATCAAGGGAAGTACAGAAGTAAAGGGTATTTTGGTAGTATTGAATAAATAATCTTATATCATGGTAACTGGGTCGTTATTGAAATTTTAGAAAAACTTATTTTAATATGACTGGTCGAAACATCGACAGATTCTTATAAAACATAGTTCAATTTTTCCATGAACACTTGGAATTCTGAATCTGCTACTCGGCGATGAATATTTAATTGTAAACAAAAATATTAGTTATTTTTTTATAAATGCCCCTAATAAGAACCCTTGCGTAAGCGTGCTTAAGTATACCCTAGGGGAGAGGCCGATTGATGTGTGTGTTTGTATATTTATACAATATATCACTTTATGTAGTTAAGAATAAAGTGTATTATGGAATGATCATTAAAACACCCTAGCAATATTTGGATGTTAATTTCGTTATATATTTCGCCAACGTTCATACTACGTTGAATACACCGGTTCTCGTCCGATCACCGAAGTTAAGCAACATCGGGCGCGGTCAGTACTTGGATGGGTGACCGCCTGGGAACACCGCGTGACGTTGGCTTTTTGCATTTTTTTATTCTTAAACCATTATTTTTTAATTTTGTATAAAAATAACATTATAAAACGAACTTGTTTTGTAATTTTGTTTTTTTTTTTCAATGTTTTTTTTATAAAAAATCCTAATATTGAAAAGTTCTTAAAATATATTTTTTTGTGTTACAGCGTAATCTGGACGATCTTGGCTACATAATTATCCCGGCGCGCTTAACCCCCAAAAAGACGACATTCAGTTCCACGGCCTGGGACACTACATCGCCTACCGACTCGGACTGTGTGAGTCCGCAGCACGTCGAACACAAGGCCGTCATCCACAACACACAAGAAAGCTCCACAGAAAGCGAGAAAGAATGCAGCAAAAGCGATGCCAGCCCTCTCTACGAAACTATAAGGAATTCCTGCGCTAACACCATGTCCGTGGCAGAAAAATGCTTTATCTCCGACGATGATCAGAACGATCATGCCCCACTAATCAGATACGAACACATACCAGAAAAAGACTTCTCCAGTGCTTGTTCTACCCCTATAGCTAAAATAAGAGCACGGATCAAAGAGATGGATACTCCAGGCAGTTTGCATAGGAGTGATTCTACAGAGTACTGTAGTATTTTCAGTCCGAACCGTACTGTTAACTTTACAAACGACAGTACGAAGGACCAAAGCGTTGAGCGCTCAACTACAAAACTTAGTCGAAGCTTCACTCCTAAGTCCTACAAACCTCTACACATAAAAGTTCCTGAATTCAACTTTGATTCGATCAAACCACTGCTAAAAGATAGAAACAGTAATGAGAAGTCCTCTTACAATTTTGATATAAAGAACTATAGTTTACCGACTACGCCTATTGCTCGCAGTAATAAACTTAGGAAGAATGCGTGGCTGTCCGGAGATTTGAGGGCCACTGAAAAAACTAATGATGATTCCGTGTCGCCGGAAAAAGAAGGTAGGAAATTAAGACGACTCTAATGTTTTTAACTGATTTAGAAAAAGAAGGAAGTTTTCAGTTTGTCGGTATCTTTTTACGTCTATGTATTATTCGTTCCCCGTTTACTCGAAGATGCTTGGGTTGATTTCTAAAGATTAGTCATTTTCATGTAAAAAGGTTTTTATGTCGTCACCTGCGGCTTCGCTCCTGTGGCCTACCCCACTTAAATCTTCCATTTTATCGAGTAAAAAAATAGCACTCGTTTATATTACGTATTACCTTTTACTGTTTACAAATATTGATTTTCCTTTTATGGATGAAAAGAGGCACACAAAAAATGATGGAATGTGTATGAAATGAAAAAGTGATAGTGTGACTGAATCTATTGCATCGACCCCAAGTAACATGGGAAAAAGCCAGAAAGATGATCAATCACACAAAATTAGATTATCCTTTCTTTACAAATAGTAGTAAAAGCTAAAAATTCTTACTTTTCCTATCCTTCTACCCTCCTATAGTCATGTAAATCAATAAACATTTTACTTGTAGATCCCAAAAACACGACGGCCTTACTTTTCGACTCTGCCACTACGCCAGTGAACACATCATGTAATAATACCGCCAGCAATATGGATAATAACGACCAGCGAGAACCAACAACACCAGTAAACGGCTCCCCAGAGAGTGTCGACACTGTGATCCGGGACAGCTTTACTGGACTGATAAAGTAAGAACATTTTGTTATTTTTTTTTTAGAGATGGCTAGATATAAAGAGAGTAATACAATCCAATCGCTAATTACAAGCCTCCACAAATAGATTGAGAAAAAAAAATATAATTAAAAGCTATCGCTATCTATTTTAGAGCTATCTTTGAATTATCTAAATTGTAGCTGTTTTTGACCCTGGAAATCACACATGACTGACAAAGTGACATCTCCCGCTTTGGGCCGAGCGGGAGGAGCGTCAGACTTTTACAGTCTAAAACCTCACCTGTGTCCTTCAGTTGCCCTTTGTGCTCTAGGACTACTGCTACGGTTTTCCTTTTCAAAAATAAACATAGTAGTCTGGATATTTGTCTGTTTGATTGCCTATTACTGAAGATTCTTTGTAGAAAAACTATGTCAAAAAATTATAAATAAAAAAGTTGTTTTTAAATTATTTATTTTTAAATTGACACTGTGAGAATTCATGTTTCTTGACACAACTCAGACTTGACTACATTATTACAAATGATACTTTTTTTTGTTAATCTGAGCAAATTATTAAGATGGTTTAACTTACTTCTGGTTACTGAATACAATACATAAATCAAAAAGTCAATAGATGACATCAAAGATCAGTGTCACAAATATAAATAACACTCATTCGTTTTACCGTCGATCCGTCAAATGACTCACCCTCTATTGCCTACAAACTGAAAAAACATTGATGTATTTCACCTCTTCCAAATCTTCACGTTAATATAATCAAGAAAATCTTAACCCGTACATCTATATAAAAAAAAGCGAAACAAAATTTTTGTAATGTGTGTAGTTATCGATAAAAAATTCAACTCCGAAAATAATATTTTATCTTTACCTACGTTTATAAATTCGATATCACAGATTATCATAGTAATTACCATTCCATAAAATTCCCTAATCCATGAGGTAGATGACGTCACTAGTTTGATAGGGCTCGACTAATTCAACCTTGAGACTGTCAACGTCCATACCATGTTGAAAACACCGGTTCTCGTCCGATCACCGAAGTTTAAGCAACATCGGGCGCGGTCAGTACTTGGATGGGTGACCGCCTGGGAACACCGCGTGACGTTGGCTTTTTGCATTTTTTTAATTTGTTTTTATAGGTTTTTATTATTAGTCAGCATGTTTTTGGAAAATGGATAGCTATTTTTGTATTTTATAAGTTTTTTTTTAAATAATTATGAGTGGACATTCTTTTCTTTACCGACATCGCTTGTCACCTCGAAAAATGAACAAATTTTTTTGTTTTTCATTTATATTTCAATTTTAATTGAATTAATAACATACATAATATTAGCATTATCACCCGGTTTAAAACTTTTTCAGTGTGTTCTTGATTGTCGGTAAAAAGAACGTCCTCCAGATATTATTTCTTGAGTTTTAACAAAAACGGGATCATGCTTTTTGTAAATCGGTTAAAAAGTGTCCATGAAAGGCAAAAAGCCAACGTCACGCGGTGTTCCCAGGCGGTCACCCATCCAAGTACTGACCGCGCCCGATGTTGCTTAACTTCGGTGATCGGACGAGAACCGGTGTATTCAACGTAGTATGGACGTTGGCATTCTCTATATAAAAAAGCCTGAATAGTATCTGAGGGTCAGCATCATAGCTGTAGTGACGTCATCTACCTAGCCTTTTCCCAACTGTATTGGAGTCGGCTTCCAGTTAAGCCAGATTTAGCTGAATACCAGTATTTTTACGAGAAGTAGCTGCCTACCAGAACTCCACAACCCATTGATTGTAGTGATGTCATTCATATAAAAAAATTGTTGAGCTTTTATAACAAGAGAACTACTAAATTATCACTCGTGTAAAGAACAGAAGCAAGCAAAATATGTAGAAATTAGAATTTAACGACTACAAAAATATGTAACATATTTTATTCAGTTAAAAAAAATACGGAAATAAACTCCGCGCCGCCCTTTTTCACACAAGTAACAAACAACGGCTGTTGAGTAGGCGAGCACATCGACAAACTCGCCTCTCGGGTTCACTGTTCGACACGGCAACGACCGAGGACTCGGCTCCCGAGTCGAGAGTACTAGGACTGCAGAATATACAAGGAGGTTGATCGCGTCGCTACAATCAACCGGCAGCGCCGCGTCTAACCTGCGGTTGAAATTGGAACTAGCGAGGGAACTGTGTCGCTATCATCCATTGTGCTTCACCTATACAATCATAGATGGCGCTAAATTAAGTTCTTTGTCCGAGCCATTTTATTTTTATTTTGTTGTGACAATGAAAGTTGATAATTATGATGCTTCTATTTTTTACAGAGTAAATCCACCTCAAGAAATCCTCTCCCCAAAATGTGACGAAGTTAGAGACCGCATGACTTGTTCTCTAAATCTAAAGTCAAACAATCAAGATCGGAATCTTCAAAAGTACAAAGTAGAAGAGGATATCCTAGCAAGCGTCAACGTGAAACCACTAGTCGCGATACACGAGAGGTGGATCTATGAAGCGAACCGTAAAACCAGCCGGTCAATGTCCTTGCCTGAAGATAACAGGTTAGTATGACGTCATCCTATTTGTACTGGTCGACTATTTGAGCATAGCTGTCGCCAACGTTCATACTACGTTGAATACACCGGTTCTCGTCCGATCACCGAAGTTAAGCAACATCGGGCGCGGTCAGTACTTGGATGGGTGACCGCCTGGGAACACCGCGTGACGTTGGCTTTTTGCATTTTGTTATTTTTAAATAATTATTTTGGTGTTTTTTTTTCATGTTTTCCATAAGTTTATCAGGTTAATGATAATTACTTAATTTGTTAGGCATTAAACCCCTGTCATTCATACTGCCGCGCTAGCGATATGAGCAGTAAGTACGTTTTGCGTAGTTTTGAGTAATTGACGCGCAAAGATTTTGTTACAAATTTTGTTTATATCAATATTGTGATGGTTGAAACGTATAGCCCAAATAAAGCGCTTTTATATTCTTCACTCAGTAAGGTTATATATATTTGAATAGTTTTAGATGACGAATTTCCTTTTATATTTAGTGTTAGTTGAAGCAACTGAAATAGAGCTGCCGTTATTTTAAACGAAATTTGCTGGTTCCCGATAAGCTATCAAAACAGGTGTCAGCACATCTGGTAGAGCTCATTGCACTGATTCGGAATCAATATTTAACTCATTTTGTCAAAAATTTGACTTACTGCTAATATCGCTAGCGCGGCAGCATACTTCACAACGGAGCTGGCGCACTGTGTAAATGACCCGTTTTCCGAACGATCCCAACCCATTACATAACATTTTACCCAGTTATCTTATTATAGGTATGTAATGACGTCACGAACTTGATAGTAACCGAACAAATTGACTAAGCATTCGCCAACGTCCATACTACGTTGAATACACCGGTTCTCGTCCGATCACCGAAGTTAAGCAACATCGGGCGCGGTCAGTACTTGGATGGGTGACCGCCTGGGAACACCGCGTGACGTTGGCTTTTTGTAATTTTTTTAATCAGTTTTAGTTTTGTATCGAACTGGTCGGTTTTAAAATGGTTATTAAGTAAGTATTTATATTAAAATCTGCATAAGAAATCCCTTTTTTAACACTCGAGTTACATGGAGTGTTTACGCCGTTATCCCATTTTTATTTAAATTCGCGCTCTTTAAGTGGAATGTAATCCCTTCCTGTCCTTTTCCCACTCACACGCACCACCAAACGCCGAGCGAGAAGGAGACAGAAAGCGCGCGGTCACCGCGCGACTGCAGCGCCAGCAACGCATCTTTTCAAAAAAGGAAGAAAACGTTTTAGTGTGTGAAAATCAGTGTCATGGCTGCGTGCACGTCTTAATCTTAACCGCAAAAAACCTTATAAAAAGGAACTTCCATGTAAAAATTACTAATCTAGTGTTTACATAGCCGGCCGGCAGTGAATTTATAATAAAATCAAGTGAGAACTCTCTGTATATCGTGATACCTACGCTCGCGTTCTACTACGGGACGCTGATGCTGGAGAAGCAGGTCAGAAACGAGCTACAAGACTGGTGAGTCCTTCTTTTCCTTGATATATCTCCCGCTCCACCCGCTCCGCAAAATACAGTCCACACCATCCCGCTAATAACTTATCAATGTCCATACATTTTTTGGTCTGACTTCGAACCGGATTACCTCCCTTTCGTTCTCATTTTAATTGGTGTTAATGTAAATTCAGATAGTTTACAGTTACACGTATTCAAACCGCTTAAATTCATATCGCATAGGTGCTAAGTTCCGATAGCTTAGCACGTAATCAAACCGCCATTTTATAATTACCTACACGTGTCGATCTCCCGCGCCGCTAAATATTATTACTAAATTGTCTTAGTTCGCTATTTAAGTAGTAACTCAAGTCAGTTATAACTAAATACTTACTTATTTTATTGTTTTCACACTACAATCGTGATAGAAAACGTAGAATTTCACCGCATTATATACAAAAGTACCTACCTAGGTACTTACCTAGCTTACGTCGTAATCTACCTACCATACTTACTCAGTAAATCGACCTACGTGTATTTACTCGAATATTCAGGTATTTACCTAGACAACCTAATACTTATCCGTATTATTAGGCATATTATAATATACGTCCTGCTAGTGTATAGGTACTTACCCACTAAATCAATCGCTCACTGACCGCTTGATAGGTACCTACCTAACCTAGGGAAAGGCATACTTATTTAACTATCTGTTCCTACCTACGCATCATTTGCTCACCATGGCAGCTAAAATAGCAGTATTACAGGCTAAAAACAATGCAATATTCGCTCGTTTAACTAGTCTCAATGACTTAGCGAAGAAAATAACTTTATCCACCGCAGATCTCCGTTCCTCGGAATCATTCATGGCGGAAACCGAAACATTACCGGTCATCCGTCAGGATTTCATTTCTAATCTAGACTCCATTAATGAGCTAGGCTTTGAAGTTAACTCTAAGTTTGCACCTAATTACGAACCTCTCAATGCATTTGAAGATGTTTATACTAGAATACAGAGGGTTCGTTCCAGTATTACTGAGAATTCGCCGCGTCAAAACTCGCACACGTGCGAAAATAAAGGTGGGTTTCCACCGATTAAATTACCACCGATTAACATTCCTTCGTTTGATGGAAAAATGGATAGTTGGCCAATATTTTATGAGTCGTTTAAAGCTAATATACATTTAAATGAGTCGTTAAATGATTCTCAAAGAATCCAATACTTAACAGGGAAATTGACTGGTCCTGCGTTAAAAATAATTGCGGGCATCATTCCATCAGGCGAAAATTATTCATCTATTTGGGAAAGTTTAGTTGAAAAATACCAAGATAAGAGAGCTTTAGGGTGTCATTACATGTCTATACTTTTTAATATCAAACCCGCGACGAATAATTCTTCGTCTTTAAATACATTCGTTGAAACTTTCGACGCCGCTGTTTCAGCATTGGAGCAATTAAAGCTCGACGATTTAAAAGATTTTATGTTATTAAATATTGCAATGCGTAAAATTGATTCTGCCACCGCACATGCCTTTGAATCTTTTGTCAGAGACAAAGAAATTCCTTCTTATAAAAACTTCATAGAATTTACAAAGAGTCAAGTTAAAATACTAGATCGTACTTCATCGTCATCACAATCAAACCGCGGTCCTGCCTCGGCGGTGGAACCGCACCTTAATAATAACAATGCGAAACATCGCCCGCGCAATACCTACCAATCACAGACGTTTATTACGAGTGACGGCAAGGGTGTTGAGTCGTGTTTAATGTGTAACAAGTCTGATCATCAACAGTTATACAAATGTCCCGCATTTAAATTACTTCCCGCGAAAGGTCGTTTCGATTTCGTTAAATCCAAACGAGGATGTATAAACTGCCTAAGTCTATCGCATACTGCTTCGCATTGTAACTCCACTTACACATGCAAATCCTGTAAAAAGGCCCATCATACCTTGTTACATTTAGAAAATAATAGTAATAATAACGCGTCGTCATTGCAACAACCACCTAATCCGCCCGCACCCGCGGCCGTGCATTTCGCGCAGTCGCCTGGAGCTGCCTACGCCGCCGACGCCGCGATGTTGCCGTCCTGCTCGCACTCGCGGGCTTCGGATATGAACAACACCGCGCGCGCGAATGTTTCACTATGCGCTCGCTCTGATGATACTCCTTCGCTTCATAGTAATCATAGTACACATTCGCCTCGTAGTACTGTACTTCTTTCAACCGCTCAAGTAAACATTTTAAATAATGATAAACAAAATATTTCGGTTAGGTGTTTAATTGACAATGCTTCGCAAAATAATTTGATTACGTCCGCATGTTGTGAACAGCTCAAACTAAAACCTATTTCGCTTTCAAATTCGTTTATTAAAGGCATCGGGTCCGCTTCACAAACGGTTCATGGATACATCCCGCTGCTTGTAACCACGAGAGATAAAAAATATTCTTATAACGTTACCGCGTTGGTAGTTGATAACATTACCGACCGTATGCCTTCCGAATATGTTGACACTTCGGTAGTGCAACATTTGGTTGACTTACCGCTCGCTGATCCATATTGGCACATTCCGGGCGAGGTTGAGTTAATACTCGGCGCTCAGCTGTTTCCGCACTTGTTATTAGGTGGTAGGGTTGTCGCGCCCCCCGCACCGTCCGCTATTCAAACCGTGTTCGGCTATATTCTAATGGGGGATGCGCCTACTAGTAATTTTAACAAAAATAATACCGCTTGCACGTTGCAAAATATAAACACCGCTACCTTCTTCACGTGTTCTAGTGGCGTGAAGATGCGTGATAACTACGATGAACTTCATCTTGATAAAACATTGACCAAGTTTTGGGAAATGGAGGAAGTGCCTGTCAAGGGGTTTCTAAGTCCAGAGGATAGTCAATGTGAAGACATTTACACGTCTACCGTATCACGTGACGCGACTGGTCGTTACCGCACCGCTTTACCTTTTTGCCGAGATCCATCCGAGTTAGGGGACTCTCGCTCCGTCGCTGTTCGCCGATTGCTCTCATTGGAACGCAAGCTTCAGGATCCTGAGCTCCGAGCTAGTTATAATGAGGTAGTACAGGATTACATAGAAAACGATTATTTGTCCGAGGTCCCACCTGACAGCGAGGATTATTCGCAAGGATATTTCATTCCGCATCATGCCGTCGTTCGTCGCGATAAAGAGACTACTAAGGTCCGTATTGTTCTCGACGCTAGTGCTAAATGTCATAACAACATTTCACTCAATGATATTCTTCATACAGGACCGAATCTCCAGGCTGACATTTTTGTTTTGCTACTTAATTTCCGCTTGTTTGCAATAGCTCTAGCTGCAGACATAAAACAAATGTATCTCAGAATTCTTCTTCAACCTGAGCACCGCAAATATCAAAAGATTTTATTCCGCTTTGACCCCGCGCAACCTATACGCGAATTTCAGTTTAATCGAGTCGCGTTCGGTTTAAAATGCAGCCCTTTCTTAGCTATGCGCACTGTGCGACAGCTAGCGATCGACGAACGCGATCGTTTTCCGCGAGCCTCTGATGTGGCGTGTCAGGAGCTGTACATGGACGACTTAACCACTTCCGTCCCTACAGTGGACGAAGGAAAATCTCTTTCTCGCGAACTCATTGACTTATTTAAGTCTGGTGGGTTCCATTTGACTAAATGGGCCAGTAACTCACCTGAGTTATTAGACGCGGTGCCTCAGTCTAACCGCGCCGCAATAGAATTTTCAGATAATGAAAACCTGAAGGTGTTAGGCCTTAAATGGTTACCCGCGCAGGATATATTTACCTTTTCAACCGCTCCTATAAAGAAAACATATACCAAACGGACAATTCTGTCAAGCATAGCTCGCTTATGGGACGTACTTGGGTTCGCCGCTCCAGTAATATTATTCGCCAAACTCTTAATTAAAGAGCTGTGGCTACTTAAAGTCGATTGGGACGATCCCTTACCCGACGATATACTTTCTTTATTTATAAAGTTTAATGAGCAATTGCCGCTTCTATCCGCGTGTAAAGTCCCACGTCATCTAGGTGTAACCATCGGTTGCTCTACCAACATCGTCGCGTTCGCTGACGCAAGTCTGAAGGCATACGGTTGCGTCGTGTATCTCCACGTCACTGACGGAGAGGGAAACGTGCATGTCAATTTAATATGCGCCAAATCCAAAGTCGCTCCTGTCAAAGTCGTTTCTTTGGCAAGATTAGAATTGTGCGCTGCAGTCCTTATGTCGAAACTAGTCCGTCTGATTAATGAAACGTACAGTGCTCGTACAAAAATTGATAATATATTCGCATTTTCAGACTCAAAAATAGCTCTTTCTTGGATTAATTCCTTACCGCATAGATGGGATATTTACGTTAGCAACCGCGTCGCGAAATGTCAAGAAAATCTTGACTCGCGTCATTTCTATCATGTCAGTGGGATAGAGAATCCCAGTGATTGTCTCTCTCGAGGTCTTTTGCCAGAGCAATTACTCGCTCATCCGCTGTGGTGGCAGGGCCCTCCTTGGCTTTGTGCTCCTGTATCAAGCTGGCCGATCACCCCTTTCCTTCCAGAGGCAAGTGAGACCTTACCTGAATATAAAAGTAAAACATTCGTCTGCTTGACTTCCAAGTCCGCTCCTGGGTTTCTCTATGACCTGACGCAAAAGTTTTCATCGTGGAATAAAATTATACGTATTATCGCATATATTCTGATATTTGCTAAAATATTACCACGTAATAATCGAATATCCGCTTCTCAGCTCATAATAGCTGAAAGGTATTTAATACGCGTTGTTCAGTGTTTTCACTTTACTCAATTAATTCATGACTTAAAAACTAATAAAGTTATTTCCTCACCGCTCAGAAAATTAGACTTATTCATCGATGAACACGGAACGGTACGTGTAGGAGGTAGACTTTCAAATAGTAACTTGCCATACGAAGCTCAACATCCCGCATTATTGCCTAAACATGACCATGTTACTCACCTTTTAATTGACTACTATCACCGCATGCATTGTCACACTGGTGCCAATGTTTTGAGTTCTTTATTGCGCCAAAAATATTGGATCTTAGCGTCAAGGAATGTGATTAGACAACGTGTTCACCTTTGTAATTTTTGTTTCAAAAATGCTCCATCTCACCTTAAGAGCGCACCGAGTTTCTAGCGCTAATCGACTTTAGGTTTTCTTTGCGCTCTGTGTATGTGTGCGTGAGGCACACAGGCAAGCGAGCGAGCGAGCCGCGCGCGCGTCACTGCGCTGTGCCGCCGTACAATATTATTACGTGTATTACTATTTTGTAACTTTTTTCCGCTTCGCTTCTGGAATAATACTCGCGGAAGGCATAGCTTTTTTTCGTTTTGCTGACTCTTTCTTATCTATTGCGTCTAAAATATATTGTTGCTCACGAATTTCCATTTTTCTGTCCAGCCTTGAATCAATTATTTCTGGTAGAAGACAATCAAAGTAAAAACTTTTTAACTTTGTTTCCATAATGTTCTTCCAGAATTATATTATTATCTCTTTTTATTGCTTCTATTTTTTTACTGAGTAATTACCGAGAATTCAGTATGAATTTAGCTGCATAAAATATTTTCATCACATACTTAGTAGGTACCACCGTAGGCGCATGCTTGCGGGCGACGAGCAATGGGTAGCTCGCCGTCCGGACGTCTGGTAACAATCCGGACCAAGCCCATGTCGTCGACGGCGCGTATTGCTCCACGCGCGCCTCAAAGAGATGTCAGCAAACTGTAGGGGACCGACAGGGCCAAAGCCTTCTGGGGCCTGGGTTGACGAAAGAGATCCCCGGGACCACGGAATTAGGGCAAAGAAGGAACAGGAGTGGGTTTTAGTCAGTAAAAGTCTGACACGCCCTCCCGCTCCGCCCAGAGCAGAAGTCATTTTGATGATTCCCCAACTAAAAAAATATTTCGTAGGTTGGCAAAGGAGGAACAGGAGTGGGTTTTAGTCAGTAAAAGTCTGACACGCCCTCCCGCTCCGCCCAGAGCAGAAGTCATTTTGATGATTCCCCAACTAAAAAAATATTTCGTAGGTTGGCAAAGGAGGAACAGGAGTGGGTTTTAGTCAGTAAAAGTCTGACACGCCCTCCCGCTCCGCCCAGAGCGGGAGAACTCATTTTGATGATTCCCCAACTAAAAAAAAATATTTCGTAGGTGGGCAAAGGAGGAACAGGAGTGGGTTTTAGTCAGTAAAAGTCTGACACGCCCTCCCGCTTCGCCCAGAGCGGGAGAACTCATTTTGATGATTCCCCAACTAAAAAAAAATATTTCGTAGGTGGGCAAAGGAGGAACAGGAGTGGGTTTTAGTCAGCAAAAGTCTGACACGCCCTCCCGCTCCGCCCAGAGCAGGAGAAGTCATTTTGATGATTCCCCAACAAAAAAAAATATTTCGTAGGTGGGCAAACAAGGAACAGGAGTGGGTTTTAGTCAGTAAAAGTCTGACACGCCCTCCCGCTCCGCCCAGAGCGGGAGAAGTCATTTTGATGATTCCCCAACAAAAAAAAAAAATATTTCGAAGATATTTTTTTTTCACTCTCAAATATATTTTTTTCAGTATTCTCTTTATTTTCAAAATTCGCGGTCTGTAATATCTTGATCTAGAAAGATAAAATAATTGTTTTTTAAAATATCCCATTTGAAAAAAAAATATACCCAAGTCAGATAATTGGTAAATAAGTATGTAGGTAGGTACATATACGTATACGAATATTAATTCATTTTTTCATGCAACCGTTTAGCATTGATTTTTCGCCAACCACTTCTCTCCCTTGTTTTGTTTACTTTATTCCTCATTTTAAATAGGTACGAGTACCTACAGTGAATTTTAACACAATTTTACTCGTAACTTTTTTAAACCCGTGCGTAATCGCAAGCGACACAGGTTCCCCGTTCGACGGCCGAAGCATGACTAAAGCGGATAAGAGGGAGGCGAGGCGGCTCTAGTTATGATGGGCTGGTTGCGCGCCAGTTTAGGTATTTCCTTCGTATTGTTAAACAAATAAACATTTTGAAAATATAAAGTGTATACCGTATACAAAACATGTAGTTTTGTTAATATTAAAAATCTGAGAACCTTCCGTCAAGAATTCACGTCGTACTAAGCGTTTATTGTGGTTTTTAGAGGTATCTTTGTGAATTTATTCTATCGAGCAAACTTTATCAAATCGTGTTTCCATCGTATATACGGCCTAGTATATATCCTCAATAATACCAACATATTTTCTTAGATTTTAATTTAATTACTTACTACTTCAAACAAGGGTTATAAAAACGTGTTTTTGCGTATAAAAAGCTCGGTGCCTTCTTAATACGAAAATGGCTGACTTACCAGCTTACCGCGTTCAAGAAACCAAAGCCTTCGTTCATACAGGCGTTGATTACGCCGGTCCCATAAATATTACTCTATGCAGACGCCGAGGTCAAAGAAGCCAGAAGGCTTACATTTGTTTGTTTATCTGCTTAGTAACCAAAGCAGTTCATATCGAACTAGCTTCCGATCTGTCATCTGAAGTTTTCATTTCCGCGTTTAAACGCTTCATTTCGAGGCGTGGCCCGGTTTCTCATATGTATTCCGATAATGGAACGAATTTTGTTGGTGCTAAGTCTCAGATAAACGAATTACTTACCGATCATCGCATCGAATGGCATATGATCCCTCCCCGCGCTCCTCACTTCGGAGGACTCTGGGAGTCTAATATTAAAAGCATGAAGCTTCATTTTATACCGCGTCATTGGTTCTCAGTTACTTACCTATGAAGAACTGTTAACTGTTTTGACTCAGGTCGAAACCATTTTAAATTCTAGACCGCTTTGTATTTTATCAGAGGACCCACATCCTGAGCCTCTTACCCCCGCTCATTTTATAATGGCTTCGCCCTTAACATACCTACCTGCCGCGCCTGTTTCTGAGGAAACTAAGACTCTGCGTCATCGGAAAGAACTGCTAGATCAAATGGTGCAGAGTTATTGGAAAAGATGGCGTTTAGAATATCTTAATTCATTACAAGTGAGACAAAAATGGCTTACTAATTCGGATAACGTTAAACCCGGTACTATTGTGTTGATACATCAAGATGATGTTCCCGCGCTTCGCTGGCCTTTGGGCATTATACGGGAGGTTTACCCGGGTAAGGATGGTAGAGTACGCGTCGCCTTAGTTAAAACTCCTTCGGGCACATTTAAACGACCTATCGTCAAACTTTGTCCACTGCCCTCTCAATAGAATAATAATAATTCAATTTCATAGTTTAGGTAGGTAATTACACATTAGGTATTTCATAAAATTTGTCTTTTAATTTTTGTCCGCTTTTTTTTCGATAATACTACGTATTATCAAAGCCGGGAGGATGTTTACGCCGTTATCCCATTTTTATTTAAATTCGCGCTCTTTAAGTGGAATGTAATCCCTTCCTGTCCTTTTCCCACTCACACGCACCACCAAACGCCGAGCGAGAAGGAGACAGAAAGCGCGCGGTCACCGCGCGACTGCAGCGCCAGCAACGCATCTTTTCAAAAAAGGAAGAAAACGTTTTAGTGTGTGAAAATCAGTGTCATGGCTGCGTGCACGTCTTAATCTTAACCGCAAAAAACCTTATAAAAAGGAACTTCCATGTAAAAATTACTAATCTAGTGTTTACATAGCCGGCCGGCAGTGAATTTATAATAAAATCAAGTGAGAACTCTCTGTATATCGTGATACCTACGCTCGCGTTCTACTACGGGACGCTGATGCTGGAGAAGCAGGTCAGAAACGAGCTACAAGACTGGTGAGTCCTTCTTTTCCTTGATATATCTCCCGCTCCACCCGCTCCGCAAAATACAGTCCACACCATCCCGCTAATAACTTATCAATGTCCATACATGGAGTTCAAAAGACTTACGAAATCGATTTTACTCCGAACCCAAAGGGGCGCGCGTGTGTACAGAGCGCCAGTGTGGACGGGTTGCGTGGGTCCGTACTGCGGAGCGTATGCCGGAAATAGATGCGAGTACATGCAATTTGCAGTTCTTATTGCTGTTAAAAACAGTTATGAGCATTAATTTTTTTAAAACCTTTATTTTTGAACGATATTTCAAGCGCCAAAATTCGCAGAGCCTAACTTCAGACTCGCCAACTTATAACGGCCGTACTGTAGATACATCGTCGGTTAGTGCGCGCGCTGCATACACAAGTCCACACTAAAAAAATGCTCCTTTCGTAATACATTGTATGTTATGATTATTCGCGTACATCGAAGGACTGGAACAATTTGCCTGCTGCGGTTTTCCCGTTCGATTATAATTTGGGTGTCTTCAAGGCTAGAGTGAATAGACTCTTGATATACTAGTGCGCCTCACCATCGAGGATTGCATTACTGCTTACCATCAGGTGGGATCGCAGTCAAACACTAAGTTTATAACAATAAAAAAAACACCTTTTGTCGCAATTCGGAACGCTGGTTATAACTACTTATAAGGGCCATGTGCACCGACACCAAATCGACTGTTTTAATGTTAAAACGGCTGTTTTAGCAATATTTCCTGTTCCTTATCGTCGGTTATTGACGTTAATCAGATGGTTATCTTAAACTTATGTCGGTGCACATGGCCCTAAGTATAACGAATGATAATCATTTGAGCTGTCAACAGATATAGGCAATGTCCCCGCAGAAATAAAATCGAAAGAGGCTCTTAAAGAATATGAACGTCATAAAGCAGAAGCACTAACCCTGGCACTCAAGGACATTCATTAACGTTCAAAACGGTCCATTAAGAAATTGTCGCATTGACAGTTTTTCATTGTAAAACTAGATCTTTAGAAGTTAAGTGATGATTAACGTTAATGAATGTCCCTGAGTGCCTGGGTAAGTTGTTAAAAAAAAGAAGCTTTTGTGATATCAAACGACTTTCGGCCACCCCAAGAACGCCGTCGCAAACAATGTGTACTTTAATTCTTTCCAATAAAGATCTTATTGAAATTGATTAGATAATACTCTTGCTTTGCCTGAAAAGCTATAATTAGGGCTGGTAATGATGGCAAATTTGGACCTGTCATTCGCCAACGTCCATACTACGTTGAATACACCGGTTCTCGTCCGATCACCGAAGTTAAGCAACATCGGGCGCGGTCAGTACTTGGATGGGTGACCGCCTGGGAACACCGCGTGACGTTGGCTTTTTGCTATTTTTTAAGTTGGTCTTTATACTAGTAATTTTATAGCTTGACCTAGTAACACTACCGGAAGTTATACAATTTATAAAATATGTATTATATTATTATAATACTTTTTGTGTTAAGTCAAAAAGGTTCAATTTAGTTCGTGTGCCGCCTTAACAATAAAGCAGGTGTGCCCGTCGCACAACAGGCCTCCCAAGTCGTTCTATGTAGCTATTATTGTTGATTTGTGTATTTAATTTTTTAGGTACGCTAGTATACAGTATTAACTAGGCGTTCCCTTACATAGGTAGAACTTTTAAAATGCTCATATAACTATAATTTTAAATCAAACAGCCCATACCCGAGGATATAGTAATGAACATTTGAAAAAGAACTTTAGAATTATGATGCTAAAGCGCATAATCAGACCAATAAATCACAGAAACGAAACAGCAACATCAAGAACTTATACGTGCACTTAATGGTTTAGAAATAATAGTCCCACTCAAAGTTAAATTCTTGGGTTAAAAGTCTCTGTCAAGTCTTTCAGTTCCACCCAAAGCGGGAAAAGTCATGGATGAATTCTAACCTTAAAAAGTGCACCATGGAAACCGCACATAGCCGAAGATATTATGATATTGTCATTGTTTTTTTTTTTTTTAAATGAGTGTTTTCAAGTGCTAAGTTGTTAAAAAAGGTAGCAAATATCAAACGTAGGGTTACATAATTACACATGGAACGCCCTCGCGTGCACTTTCACACTCGCAATAAAGGTCACATTCAAAGTTATTAAAAAAAACTTTGCTTTGCATTGACCTGTTATAGGGCAGATAATACCGGAATATTTTGAAACAGCATTCGCCAACGTCCATACTACGTTGAATACACCGGTTCTCGTCCGATCACCGAAGTTAAGCAACATCGGGCGCGGTCAGTACTTGGATGGGTGACCGCCTGGGAACACCGCGTGACGTTGGCTTTTTGCTATCCTTTAGTTGATCTTTAATTTACTTCTTTTTATTTAGAAATTATTTGTAAATTTTATAGTTTGACCTAGTAACACTACCGGAAGTTCCTCTTACCCCCCTTTCACACTGCAGTCCAGTTTTGCAGGATCGGCTTTTTACGGTATCCTGCTAAACTGGACGCTGTGTTCACATGGCAGTTCAGTTTTGCAGGATTCAGTTAAAAAGTTGGTCCCGCAAAACTAGACTGCCGTATGAACACGTGTGAACACTGCTATTGAAATATATGTGTGATTAAACGGGATCCCGCTTTTTACTGGACTTCGGATCCAGTTTCTAGTGACAAAACCGAAAGGCACAATTCGACCGGATCGGTTTTTTGCAGGATCCCGCATGCGGGATGCTCGTGTGAACGCTAGCATATAAACACATTCGTCATCAAACGGGATCCTGCAGAAAACGGGATCCTGTTAAAAACTGGACTGCCGTGTGAAAGGGCTGTAACACAACTAATAAAATGTGTTACATTTTATTATTCTAATACTTTCTGTGTTAAGTAGTCAAAAAGGTTCAATTTAGTTGTTGTGCCACCCAACGACAAAGCAGATGTATCCGTGCCCACAACCCACCCAGGCCCGCCGCTAGATGTTTTGGCGCCCGCGTGCAATACCGATTACGGCGCCCCATGCCATCGGTATCTATCAGTAAATTACTAAAATGTTGGTCTTTTTCTGCAATTCCGAATAAAAAATCGAATTCGAGCCCTATTAAGTACCTATTCATAACTTCTCAACAAAAATATATTATGATGAAATATTGATCTTTTCACACTATTTCGAAGTAAATTCAAAGTTCATGCTAAGGTGAAAGCGTCTGGGTAACCCGCGAAATTCAAATTTTCTTACGTTTTTTGCAATTTGCAGGCTAGTGGTAGGTAGTATGAAGTTAAAAATATCTTTTGCGACTAAAAATCATCGATACATCCCTCTCAGTTCATATAAGTCGAGGAACGATTTTTTCAAGGTCAAAAACGTTCCTAGACGTGACTTATCAGATACCCGCAAAACGAGACACAATAGTAAGACAATGACAGTGCGGTCTCATTCGACCGGTCGGGGATTGATGAGTTAAGTGAGCTTGGAGGTATAAGTACTTGCTTCTTTTAAAAAATGCAACATCGATTACTTATCATCTTTCAGTTAATTTTTTTTATTCAGCTTAGACAAGAACGATGGATACTTCAAAAATTCGAAAGATTTTTGAATACTAGTTCCGACGCGGAACTAATGCGGCAGAAACAGCTCGCAATATCAATGTTGCGTTTTGAGAACTGCTAATGAACGCACCGTGTGATTTTGGTTTAAATACTTTTGTGATGGAAACGTTGATTTGAAGACCGCTCACACAGGTGAACTACCATGAGTTGAAAGATGGTGGAAGCTGATCCGAGCCAAACTACCCAAGAATTAGCGGCTGACCCCAAGTTGATGATGATCAATGATATTTTAATATCAGTTATGCCTACTTGGGTTGCATATTATATTCAATTTTAAAACTTAAATATAATACTTTTAAATAAATATGCAGTTTATTTTGAGTGCAGTGCATAGTAAAAATATATAAAATAGCTAAAGTCTAGGACACCTCAAATTCGCAAATTTATATCTTGAAAAAGGCCCCGGTACGGGTAAGAGTTGTCACAGGGATTCCCCGAAAGTAAAACCTATTAGGTAAATAATAATATAATTTATGTCTCTCAAAAAGGTACATTTTACACAAGCTTTTTTTTTAAAAAAAGTTATCCATTAGGTATGGGAGAATTGAAAAGCCCCCCACATGTGCCTACGCTACGAGTGGTTGTATTAATATTTACATACATTTTATAAACTAAAAGTAAGGCGAAGCTTCAAACAAACGTTTGTGTTTATGTCACGATATAACCGAGACACAGAGAGTCTTAAGTAGTTTCGAATTTCGCTCATGCCAAAGATACACACATAATGATTCGACCTGTAAACATCTTTTGATTTTTGAGATCTCATTACAAAGACTACAATGACTAAAATAGCGTCTCATAGGTTCTTTAGAAATCAAGTCAGCGAATATTAAAAATATTTAAAAAATTCAAGTGTCTGTTTTTGGCGCCCCCTTGCATACGGCGCCCGCGTGCCCCGCACGCGCTGCACGCCCGCACGCGGCGGCCCTGAACCCACCTCCTAAGTCGTTCTGAGTAGCTATTATTGTTGACTCGCATATTTTATTTATTCGCAAGCATGGCTAGCATACCGCATTAACCAAGAGTTTACTTACAAATGCAGCTTCCCCAAAGCTGTTAACAAAATAGCCCATAGTCGAGGATATTGTAATGACCATTGAAAAATGAACTTTAAAATTATGAACGTTACACACACAAAAAAGTCGCAGATACCAGAAACACCCAAGTTTAAAATAGCTTCCCCAGCGACAGCACATTAAACGTAAGAGAATAAAATTGTGGGACTTGATAAAATTATTAAAAATTTGTAATTTAAAATGGATTATGTTTCGTCAATATGAATGTAATAAAGCACCAAATTGTTAAAAAAAAAACATCGTTGATATGACATCCGACGCCCCCCCTCCGGCGTTTTCCAGCAAACAAATGTATGCTTTAATTATACGATAATAAAGGTCAAATTAAAAGTTACTAGAAAATAATGTTGTTTCATGAAAAGCTATAAATGGGGATGGTAATAATGGAAAATTTCGACTTAACATTCGCCAACGTCCATACTACGTTGAATACACCGGTTCTCGTCCGATCACCGAAGTTAAGCAACATCGGGCGCGGTCAGTACTTGGATGGGTGACCGCCTGGGAACACCGCGTGACGTTGGCTTTTTGCTATTTTTGGGTTTGTCTTTAGACAAGTAATTTTATAGTTTTACCTAATAACAGTATCGGAACGAATTGAGGAGCTCGTGGCTAGATAATAACAGCCGCACAGGTCGATCTTCAAGGTTAAGCAACGCTTGCCTAGGTTGGTCTGTGGATGGGTGACCATCTTAACATAACGAATTTCCTCCGTGCCTCGGAAAGCACGTTAAGCCGTGGGTCCCGGCTGTCATTTGTAGATCTTTGGCAGTCGTTACGGATAGTCAGAAGCCAGTAAATCTGACTCCAGTCTTGCCATGAAGTACCGTATTACCCCAGTTAATGGGTTGTGGAGGTCTGGTAGGCAGCCGCTCCTCGTAAAATACTGGTATTCAGCTAAATCCGGCTTGACTGGAAGCCGACCCCAATATAGTTGGGAAAAGGCTAGGCAGATGATGATGAGTATCGGAACGAATTGCTCTTGAGAAACAGATTTTTATTATTATTATAACATTTTTGGTGTTAAGTCAAAAAACATTCAATTTAGTTTGTGGACAGCCCCAACAGTCACACGGTAGCTATTATTATTGTGGACATGATGTATATTGTATTTATTGCCTAGCCATACAGCTTTAACCATACAAGTCACACACAAAGATATTAGTTCTATATTTTTAAATTCTTAGCCTAAAAGTATGTCACACCCTCCCGCTCCACCCAGACCAGGAGTAGTGAGGATGTTTTCCTACGTTATAAAAATGTACTTTGGAAACACGAGTGCATAGCCGAAGATATTATTATTAGGTTGATGTCATTAAAAATGCTCCTAAAATGAGTGTTTACAATTATTGCTAAGTTGTCAAAAAGTTGGCAGATATCAAACGTAGGGTTAAATTACTTCTCGAACGCCCTCGCGTGCACTTTACAGCACTGACAATAACGGTCATATTCCTCAATTTTTTTTATCTTCTGCTTTACTTTGATATATAGATAGGGCAGATTATATCAAATTATTTTGGAACAACATTCGCCAACGTCCATACTACGTTGAATACACCGGTTCTCGTCCGATCACCGAAGTTAAGCAACATCGGGCGCGGTCAGTACTTGGATGGGTGACCGCCTGGGAACACCGCGTGACGTTGGCTTTTTGCTATTTGTTGTTCCTTTTTATTTCTTTGTACCGAACCTGTGGTTTTATAAGAGTTAATAATTATTATTTTTTCCCTGAAGCCCTGACCGCGCGCCGGCACGGCCGCCTGGTGGGCTACTACTTTTTAAATGCTATTCTAATTTTTTGTATTGAATTAATTAAAAATATAATTTATATGTAATTTACTTGAATATAGAGATTATTATTTATTTTATAAAATGCACCAGAAATTCCTTTCTTAAAACTCGTGCCGCTTGTGGTTCTGATACAACCAAGACCAAAAAAAATCCTTTCTTACTCATGCTGTTTGGGGTTCATACAACCGAGACCAGAAATAAAATTGAAAAAGGTTCTTTGTTATGAATGAAATAAGGCGCCAAGTTGTTTAAAAAAAAGTCGGAAGTATGACATAAAACGACCCCTCGGGCAACCCTTAGAATGCCCTCGCAAACCAATATATACTTTAATTCTTTGACAGTAAAGTTCAAATTTAAATTCACTAGAAAATATCTTGTCTCATGAAAATCTATAAATGGGGTTGGTAATAATGGAAAATTTCGACTTAGCATTCGCCAACGTCCATACTACGTTGAATACACCGGTTCTCGTCCGATCACCGAAGTTAAGCAACATCGGGCGCGGTCAGTACTTGGATGGGTGACCGCCTGGGAACACCGCATGACGTTGGCTTTTTGCTTCTTGTTGAGTTACATTTAAAAACATTTGAATAATATTCATTTTTATTTATTAATAATTAATTTGCTTCTGATGTCTTTACTATTTGAGTCAATATAAATATGTATATCAAAGTGGAAAACAAAAATTAAGAGTATATTTGTGGTATTGAATGACAAACCTTTTACCAAAGTTAAGTTTTGACTAAGAGTAGGATAAAGTACCTAGGTAGTTTTCTGATGACTGACTGACTTTATATTCAATAACTTTCGTAAAATTCCAACTGACTCGTGTATGACCTTACTGAAAAATAGCATATTTGAGCACTTTATACGACTGATAATAAACTGCATTTTTGAACATTCGTTAGGAAAGCCTTTTCAACTTGAATGTAACGTTCGGTAGAGATGTCGCCTAAGTTGTTACTAATTAGTATACAGCAATTGTCATATGAATCAAAATCATAAATTTCCATGTAGGCCGACGGTACGACGTTTTATAAGTATAAAACGTCAGAAGCTAGTGCACGGTTCCAATTGGTCGTTTCCTATGGAGAGGAACCGGCAAGAAATTCCATGGTTATTCTTTTAAAAATATTATTGAGTTTACAATATTTCTATATTACAATGCAATCACACAAAGACAATTAATATAAAAATTCTTTGCAATCACATAAGTTAATATACAGCGTGAAATTGCAATTCCATTTCTTTTTTGTAAAACAAAAACATATTTTAAGGCAAAATGTTTTTTGCTAAAAAGGTAATCTTTTTATCTGATTACTAATCGTAACGTTAAATTTTATTTCAGGAGCCAAATATCAGCGGTAAAACCGGCGTCCCACTGCGTAGACACGTTACAGAAATCTCTGCCCCAGTTGAACACGAAGAAACCAGGCCCTAAAATATATCGCACGCGTCCTGCTTCGCCTAGCAACGGAAAAAATGGTCAGTCGCCACGAAATAATAGCATATGAATTACTCGTAATTGGTTGGAAACGGTTTCTTGTATTTTCACTTCTAGTTATACAAGGTTATTTGTAAAACACTGGCAGATAATTAAAATTCGCATTAAAATTCTGCCCTATTTTAACTGCCCGCTGCGCACAAGTATGTAGAAGGGTGATAACTTTTTGATTACTTACTATTATACAGACCATAATAACAGAAAATATGCATGAACATTTTTTTATCTAACTCTTAAGGATAGACTACTACTTGGGAAAACATATTCAACATTGGTGTAAAAGCAATCGAGATATAACAATTATAAACAAATATATTATGTCTCTCTTGCCAAGGCGTCGCTTTTTTATGAAGGATATACCAGTGGCATGGCCTTTGACGTCAAAGACCATGTCGGACTTTCAAAGTCTTAAAGCTTTGAAGCTTCATAACTTCGTTGTGATTATTTTTGTAAATATTAGTTGTTTACCTGAGCTAAAATTTATTTAATTTGGCAAATAAAAAAATTGCATGCATATTCATTGTCTTTTTGCTTTGTAAATTTGCATGTCTGCATGTTTGTAGTGTCAGTAGCATGGTGTTGGTAACACAATAAATAACTATAATTGCATGAGGCTTTTATTTCTAAATTGTTTACTAACTAAACTCTCTTTTTATACATACTGGCATAACCAGGACTTCTGATTTAAAAGTAAGTACTTATATTTTTTCATTTGATATACATATTTTTCGCGTTCCCCCTGTAAAATTTTTGAGAATCCATCTTTTTCAGAAAACTAAGTGGACTTAAATAGCTTTAGGCTGAAATAGAAGTTTATGTTTACATGATTGTTATACTTTTGGGTTTACCTAATTTACTTTATTTAATTTATGACTTAATAAGGTACACCCCATAACTTTTTAACAAAATATTCTTTGTAAAAAAATATACAAATTAATTATAGGCATACATACACAGTTATTTTGTGTAAAGGATTAAACTAGAATAAATGCATTATCTCATTGGGGAAAATGTTCTTTCATCTCATATTTGACGCAAATCTTGTCCGACAGTAAAAAAGCTATAGCGAAGAATAAAGTTAAATATTATCTTGGTGTGCAGTAAAGTATATAATAAACAAATAAATATTAATTGATACTTGTATGATAAAATGTTTTGCAGGATGGGAGCAATTTTGTCAAGCGCGGGACACAATAGCTAAGAGCGTCAACTTCTCTCGAAGCCCCGAACTGCGACACCGGAGCCCTGACCTACAGCGCCGCAGTCGCAGCCGCAGCCCCGAACTCCTGCGCTGCAATGCTGAACATGAATTAAAGTAATTATCTTGCTCATCATAATTAATAGGTTTCGTTTCAATAGACTAGTTAACGTAAAATTCGGTACTGCACTCGCCAACGTCCATACTACGTTGAATACACCGGTTCTCGTCCGATCACCGAAGTTAAGCAACATCGGGCGCGGTCAGTACTTGGATGGGTGACCGCCTGGGAACACCGCGTGACGTTGGCTTTTTACTATGTATTTTTTTTTCTTTTGTTCTAGTTTGACTTTGTGTCGATCATGTCATAAAGCACGAAGTTGTAAAAAAAAGGGCTTTTATGACATCGAACGACCCTTTGATCAGCCCAAAGAATACCCTTGCAATCAAATGTGTACTTTAATGCTTTAGGAATAAAAATCAAATTGAATGTTATTAGAAATACCCTTACTTAGCACGAAAAGCTATAAACGTTGCTCGTAATAATCGATTTCAACCCCTCATTCGCCAACGTCCATACTACGTTGAATACACCGGTTCTCGTCCGATCACCGAAGTTAAGCAACATCGGGCGCGGTCAGTACTTGGATGGGTGACCGCCTGGGAACACCGCGTGACGTTGGCTTTTTGCCTTGTTAGCATTTTGTAATCGATTATTTTTACCAACTATTATTTGATTGCAAACAGCCCGATGATTTTCTATTAAAACTCTAGAAATAATACCTAGCGGACATGTTTGTTTTAACCGACGAAAAAGTGTGACAGAGGCGTATTTAGTCCAAAATGTCATGCCAATTAAAGAAAAATATTATCCAACTAAAAATAACTGATAATTTAATATAAATACGATATTTATATTATTTTTCGAGCGTCAAGCGTTAGTCGGTGAAAAAAGTCCCATTAGATAAAAAAGTCAAAAAATAGTTTTATACTTTAAAAAAATATGCTGAACTTATAATAAAAAAATTAAAAAACAAAAAAAAAGCAAAATGTCAACGTCACGCGGTGTTCCCAGGCGGTCACCCATCCAAGTACTGACCGCGCCCGATGTTGCTTAAACTTCGGTGATCGGACGAGAACCGGTGTTTTCAACATGGTATGGACGTTGACAGTCTCAAGGTTGAATTAGCCGACTACTATCAAACACGTGACGTCATCTGCCTAATGGCTCAGGGTATTTTATGGAAGGAATGGTAATTACTAATTTACTATGTGAAGAATCTATGATATCATTGATGGCGTTACTAATTCATTTTTTCAGTTTAACTTTATAGTCCATCTGTAAATAAATAATAGAATTTCTATAATACAAATATATTATAGAACTGCACCAAAAACACCTTTAAAACTTGTACTGCTTGGGGTTCTTATACAACTGAGGCCAGAAATTAAATTGAAAAAGTCTCTTCAAATTAATGTCATAAAACGGCAAGTTGTAAAAAAAAAATATTTTTTATAATATCAAACGACCCTTCGACGATCAGCCCCCAAGAATACTCTCGCAATCAATGTGTACTTTAGTGCTTTGATAATAAAGATTAAATTCGAAGTCGTTAGAAATACCCTTGCTTAGTATAAAAACCTATATAGGGCTGGTAATAATGGAACATTTTAACTCTCCATTCGCCAACGTCCATACTACGTTGAATACACCGGTTCTCGTCCGATCACCGAAGTTAAGCAACATCGGGCGCGGTCAGTACTTGGATGGGTGACCGCCTGGGAACACCGCGTGACGTTGGCTTTTTGCATTTTTTATTAAAATTTGTTTTGAAATGTTTATAATATTAGTTCAGCATGTTTTTGGAAAATGGATAACTATTTTTGTATTTTATGTTTTTTTTTAAAATAATTATGATGGGACATTCTTTTCTTTGCCGACATCGCTTTTCGATTTTTTTTAGGGATAAATATTAATTAAAATAAAAACTTTAATTTCAGAACAATAAATGAAAGCCAAAAATCCGAACTGAAGATCGATCAATCAACTGACACGAGAAGCATTGAAGAATTCATCAGAGAGATGATACGTAAAGAATTCCAACATCTGCTGCAAGAAATATCCGACGAGGCTTCCACCGTGTCGAAGAACGAAGAAATCGTGAACAAAGGAGTCGCGAATATCATGGAGTCTTTAAATAGTAACGAAGATATAAGAGCTTCGAAGAAAGATCCTGTCAAATCGTTCTCTCGAGTCAAAATTAACGGGAATAACAAGCCTCTACTACAGATTACTTTTACGCGTTCAGGAGAGAACAGTTTACAGGTTCTAGACAACTGTGTGAACGTCACTATCTGTGATAACGGCAATAACAACGTTAGTACGACCAACTTGACGTGTACTAAGGAGAAGCTGAACCAGTCCATGGAGGACACGCTGACTGATGATGTTCATGTTAGCTCTTTGAAGAGGTGCCAGGCTTTCAATGCTTTACAGGTGAGTCTAGCGTTCGTAGAGGACTTGATTACGTAGCTTTAGAAAAAGACACAAATGAATGTATTTATTATAATAAGGCAACCCTCACTGCGCCTATCTGTTTATTTGCGATAAACTCAAAAACTGCTGAACGAATTTTCATACGGTTTCCATGAATAGACAGTGATTCATGAGGGTGGGTATAGATAGATATAGAATACGATTTAAATAATAATAGAATCAATTTTCCGCTACATTGTGACGTTCGTAACTTACTGTCAATGCGTAGGAGTTAGGTAGGGTGAGCAGATTTTTCGCTCACCCCACCTAATTCAGAATATTAATTCTTCAATTCCGCTCACCTTGTGTGAAATGTCACTGGTAGTTTGTTGCTAAAAATGAAAACAGATTTTTTAGAATTCAATGTACAATAAATATACGTGAAAAACTTACTTAAAGCTTCTAAATATAAGAAGGGAAATATTTCTAATACATTATTTTGTCTGCTGCCAACAGGAAGCTAGAAGTACCGAGGACTTATACATAGACGACGACCTATCAACGATGCAGGAGAACTTCGGCGGCAGAGTGAAGCTGATCCCGCTGCACGGCTCGCTGCACGAGATCCTCTGCGAGAAGGAGGACGACTGCTGCCTCATCAAGGTCAAGCAGGAGAACGGCTGCGACACCATCTACTTCCGCTGCGACAACTCCGACACCGAGTCGCGCGACGCCATCGACGGCTGCATGCGCGACCAGCGCTCGCAGGACACCGTCGTCTTCAAGCGAAGCATATCGCTCGTCGAAGAGCGAATCCAGCGCATATTCCCCAAAGACAAACGACCACAAACCCCACTCGCTCGTAAACAAAAACCAAAAATAAGACCCAAATCTGAAATATTCATACCATCAGTACCACGACTGAACATGGAATCCCGAGCTCTTAGCAACAGTAGCCCGTCCCTCCCCACGTGCGACAGGAACGACGAAGTCGAGGTGAACATTGAGAACGTGCTGTGCTACCAGGACTCTTCATCCGATGAGTGTCTCAAGTGCCAGTCGGAGAACGATGACTTCGAGCTACTCGAGAGGACCATAGAAGAAGACCTCGCGAGCTGCAAGAATGGCATGTCTCCAATGTCTTGCTGCTTGCCCAAGATATCTGAAGAAAACCTCTCGAATCTGAACGATGATACGGACTGATTAATTCTGTTGATCCGGAATTAAGATTTTTTTGATTAGTTTTTAACACTAATGTTGAAGCCATAAGTACAAATTACGATACTGCATGATGAGGAGTCGGAAGAATCTACTTTTTTCTTCGTCACCGATTATATTCGAAATATCCAGTTTGACAAGTACAAAGTTGTTAATCGTTGTATTACGCTTCTATTGATAAATCGTGATTACGTCGCTGATATTTTAATTACCACAGTAAACTATTTTACTCATCCGTCCAATTTGTACGCGCATTTAGAAAACCCAAAGATATTTTCATAGGTTTTCTTGTATTTTTATAATGTTTCCGTGTTTTAATTTGTATCGTTTTTAGTGATTATAGTGCAAGGCTACGTGATTTAGAGTTAGTGGCACGAATACATTCCACTGTTGTGATTATAGAATAGATGCACCTTATGAAGGTCTTGCCTTGTTTTACTTTAATATTAGCACTTTTAATCTATCTCAAATATTTAAATCTTCGTTTCTATATTTTAAAATTGTATTGAATACACCAAAGGTTAATTAGTTGCCTGGTTCGGTACCTACTTTTCTATGATCCTTTGATTTTCTAAAGTGTAAGTTGATTTATAAAATGAGTATTATGTGATTTCTAAAGTTTCCATTTTAAATACTATTGTTACTCTAATGTGTGGTTGATTTTAGACTTAACTGTTAAAAATAAAACTTTGTACTTATATTACTGTTTTTTATTTTACAAAAATAAAAAATACAGAACAGTAAATGGCACTATAGAATATTATGGAAATACCCATTGTGCTTATATGATACATGCGTGACACGCAGACTGGAAGACAATTGGAATAGAATTTCTTGATTCTTATTTTTGTATAGGATGTAAATGCACGATATTAAATAATTTCTTATTCTCTAACATTACTCTTAAGCGATAACAATATGAACGCGGACTTAAAAACCTAAAATGTAATGAGAAAAACGTAACAAATAGCAGTTCTACTGCATTAAACCGTAGAAATTTCTAATAATCTCGAAACAACATAGCAAAACTGACTATATTAAGCATATACGCTGTTCATTTATTTCTTAGTCTAATTAGATTCACATGATGATTTGTGCAATGAATGTAAAAATGAAAACATAATTTGTTCATTTCTACAATCCTGAAGTACTAGTAACAAACTCCGTGAAATAGTAACAAATGGAGTACTAATATGACACGGAAAAACTTACATAAATAATAGCCATTTAAAAAAAAACTGTTCTTCGTACTCCCGCGACACGAGCAGTCGCGACCTCATTCAAAAATATTGGTTGAACATAAATCTTACGCCCGAAATTGCAAATTTGCAAGCTAAACTCAACATTTACTCAGGGCATTTTTCTTCTATATTTTCAGTATAACAACTACGGAATTATTTTCTATGAAAGGTTACTCTCATGTCTTACTAGGTACATCATAAGGTGGTATTCGGTTCTTAGCGACGCGACGCGCTCTTCGGTCTCGCGCTCCACTGGATTTGTACAGCGTACAAAACAAACCGGGTGACTGCGTCGCACGACCGGTACTATACTAAGCAGTGGGATGCGCGACCCAGTTGCGGTCGCTAAGAACCAAATGCTACCATTAGGGACAATTTCTCAATAGTCAGATAACTTTTAATTGAAGAATAAATATGGCGTATTTGACAGCTATTGCAGAGAAAATAATATGTCAAACAGCCGTAATTATTCGTCTGATAAAAGTTAATTGAATATTGAAAAATCAGCCCTTAGAGTAGTGGAAGCCGACTCCAATATAGTTTGGAAAAGGCTAGGTAGATGAGATGAGAGTAGTAACTCCGTCTACAAAATGAGAGCATGATTTAGGAAGTCTTGTCAGTGAGCTTGGTGATGACCGCCTTGACCTCTGTGTAGTTCTTGATGCCGTAGGGCCCGTTCTCGCGCCCGATGCCGGACTGCTTGTAGCCGCCGAACGGCACCTGGTTGCTCAGCACGTTGTAGTCGTTCACCCACACTGTGCCGGCGCGCAGTCTCTGCGGGTGGGATTGTGGATAAATTTTTATGATTTTTGTAAAACTAGCTAGAAAAAAAACAGCTATATCGTGACGGTCGAATTAATCTCTTGTCAATTCAAAAAATATTTACATTAGACCGACGCACACGTGGGCCGCGCCTAGTTTGTACGTAGAACGACGTCGCATGGTTGTAAATAGCCCACTTTGACAAAAGGTCTAATAAGCACAGCAGTTTAATACTCTAGCATAAACATCAAGCTTCATTAGAAAGAGATAACGCTAATATAAGGACAATGCTAGAGAAAAATGCACTTTTCCTAAAACTATTATGTTCTATATTGTCTTCCATACAATCTACTGTGCATATTAGGCATAAATGCAAGAAGCTCAACAGGTTATAAAAGGCTACTTTAGTAGAATCGTATTAGGATCATATTTTTTCATGCGGCAATATTTACACGAAATATGACTCTGAAATTAAACGAATTGAATATGGTACGGTTAATTTGTGTGTATGTGGTTAATTCGGTGAATTCGAATTGGCTCTTCATAAAATAGTGCGCCTCACCATCAACGATTGCAACACTGCTAACCATCAGGTGGGATCTCGGTCAAGCACAAATAAAAAAAATTGCTCAATGTGAGGCCCGCAGGACCGGTTAATAGGACGTCGCTTGGTAGAGGCCAGCATTTTTCCGCAGATATGATATACTCTACTCTATAAAGAGGTATCGATAATTTCGCACGCACCTGCACGACGTAGTTAGCCTTGTCGATGTCCTTGGTGAAGACGGCGGACGCGAGCCCGTACTCCGAGTTGTTGGCGCGCTCGATCACCTCGTCCACCTGCGAGAACTTCAGGATCTGCTGCACCGGACCGAAGATCTGGAAGGCGCAAGATAAAATGTTTATTAACTCTATTTAGAAAGATCTGTATTCAGCACAAGCTATGAACAATTTTGTGGTAAAAAAATTAAATATACCGTAAGATGGTAACTTTAGTGAGCTGATAAAGTTATATAATATAGTGAATTTAATCATTGTTAATTTATTATTTAAGGTTCTTAGTACTTTCTAGCCTGAAATACAGGTTCAACCTAGTTCAATAAAAATGCAACTGTGTGCTTTACGATGGGTTTAATGTATTTTACTATAAATGCAATTAACATAGGTGCATCGGTTCTTGGCAGATCCATAATTTAATGGAAACATCCGATTTCGGTGAGAAGTAAATGTTCCAAATTCGGAATGTAATGTTTTTAGGATTCTCGTGTAGCTTGTGGACGACGAGTAATGAATAGTTCGCTGTCCAGGCGTCTAGTACAAAGCTCCAGTTGACGGCACGTAGTGTGATATCTCTTAGCGACAAAAGCAAAACTGAAGCGAGCCAACAGGGCCAATAATTGACGTCTACCTTATTATGCTCACAGTAGCTACATAGAACATACCTCAGTGGTAGCGATGTCCATGTTGTCCTGCACGTCGCTGAACACGGTGGGCTGTACAAAGTACCCGCTGTCGGAGCCGCGGTCTCCTCCCGCTACAAGCTTGGCGCCCTGCTTCTTGCCGGTCTCGATGAGGCTCAGGATGCGGGTCTGCTGCTCCAAGTCGATCTGGCAATTGGAAGTTTAGTCACTGTTATTAAATATTCTGGAATTATGTTAGTTTTGTTATTCTCATATGAATTACTAAAAGACCCAAATATCGTTAACCTGTTTTTAGTGTGATATTTTCATCGATATTTTGACGATACATCGTAAAATATCGATGCCATATTTCTATAAACAGGGTGTGTCAGACATCGACGCATAAAATGTCTATCGTCTCCGTCTGCGGATAATCTCAGCGAACATTTGCACATGAAAGCTGAAATTGTAAATAAAAAAAAACAACGACGTTTCGCTAAAACAACCGTCGTTTGTTACTTGTGAGAAAAAGGGCGGTACGGAGTGTATTACTATACTTTTTTACTGGTATTTAATATATTCCTGTAGCCGTATACATAGATATTTTGTAATTTAATCAATTTGTCTACTACATTTCTTTGCACGAGTGATAATTTAGTTGCTCTCTTGTTACAAAAGACTGTATTTTTTATTATACATATATGAATGACGTCACTGTAGTTATAATAATGAACGTTCAGTTAGTATACAATCATGATTTTTTATCATAAGGATGCCGACGTCCATACTACGTTGAATACACCGGTTCTCGTCCGATCACCGAAGTTAAGCAACATCGGGCGCGGTCAGTACTTGGATGGGTGACCGCCTGGGAACACCGCGTGACGTTGGCTTTTTGCCTTTCATGGGAACTTTTTAACCGAGTTACAAAAGGCACGATCCCGTTTTTGTTAAAACTCAATAAATAATATCTGGAGGACGTTCTTTTTACCGACAATCAATCAGTACAAGTCACTGTCAAGGAAATAAAAAAAATATTACCGAGTTTAAAATTAAAATCGGGTGATAATACTAAATTATTGTCATGTATGTTAAAATTATAATTGATACATAAAAGGAAAACAAAAAAAAACTTCATAATTTTTCGAGACAAGCGATGTAGGTAAAGAAAAAAGAATGTCCCAACATAGTTATTAAAAAAAAACTAATAACATACAAAAATAGTTATCCATTTTCAAAAAACATGCTGAACTAATATTATAAACCTTTAAAAACAAATAAAAAAATGCAAAAAGCCAACGTCACGCGGTGTTCCCAGGCGGTCACCCATCCAAGTACTGACCGCGCCCGATGTTGCTTAAACTTCGGTGATCGGACGAGAACCGGTGTTTTCAACATGGTATGGACGTTGACAGTCTCAAGGTTGAATTAGTCGAGTACTATCAAACTAGTGACGTCACGCGCCTAATGGACCAGGGAATTTTTTGGAAGGAAGGGTAATTACTAATTTACTATGATAGAGAATCTGTGATATCGAATTTAAAAACATAAGATAAAACACTTTAATGTATGGTATTTAGACGATGGAACCCTAGGAGGTGATGCTGAAACAGTATTTCAAGATTTCAAAATTCTCAAAGAAAAATTTAAATCCATTGGCCTTGACTTAAATCACTCGAAATGTGAAATCTTCATTTCTGACAGTACTGACAGACAATCGACTTTACAAAATTTTTATGCAATAGCTCCAGACATCAAAATTTTAGATAAAAGTTCGCTGCACCTCCTAGGTTCTCCAATTTTAGAAGACAGTTTCCCTTCATTCATTGACGACAAAATTGAACGTTTTAACCATATTTCGGAGAGACTTTCCAAAATTAACCTTCATTCGACTTTCACCCTCATACGATATTGCTGTTTCGCACCAAATTTTATGTATTTTCTCCGCTCTTCCCCTTTATGGAATCAGCCACATCTCTTGGACAAAATTGATCAGACAATTCGGTATACTTTGACTTCCATCCTAAATGTGGCTCTGGATGACCGAGCGTGGCAACAAGCCACGCTACCCATTCGTTTTGGTGGGCTCGGCATCCGCAAAATTTCTAGTGTAAGCCTACCGGCGTTCCTGTCTTCGGTCCACGGCACTCAGCAGCTAACCAATAGAATTCTGACTCCATCATTGGTTGGTTGTGAGGTGCCGTGCTTGGCCGAAGCCGTGACCGCCTGGAAAATGGCTTGCCCGGACAAGGCGTTGCCCGAGAATCCATCATCCCAGAGACAGTGGGATGAGCCGCTCTGCAGGTTGGTACGGAATAACCTCATTAATACGTCCACCAATACTGCTGAGCGTGCCCGTCTACTGGCTGTGGGTGAATGGGAGTCGGGCCTCTGGCTACAGGCACTACCGTCGCTCAACATAGGTACTATGTTGAGTGACACCACTTTCCGGATCGCTACATGCTTGCGTCTGGGTGCTCCTTGTGGAGCTCCACATCGATGTCAATGCGGTGAAGCAGTCGACCGCCTCGGACATCATGGCCTATCCTGCAGTAGGAGCGCTGGTCGGATAGCTAGGCACGCTAGCATTAATGACATTATCCGTCGAGCTCTTGTCACCGCCGGGGTGCCAGCTGTTTTAGAACCTAATGGCTTGGCACGCGACGATGGGAAGAGGCCAGACGGGATGACCATAATGCCTTGGAAGTTGGGTAGGCCTTTGGTGTGGGATGCAACATGTGTCGACACCCTTGCGCCATCCCATGTTCTGAGTACGGCGGGCTGTCCTGGGGCTGCTGCTGCAGGCGCAGAAAACCTCAAGCGGCGCAAATATAACAACCTTATCGGGAGTTATATGTTTGAGCCGTTTGGGGTTGAAACATTAGGGCCGTGGGGTCCGAGTGCTCATCGAGTTGTTCGGGAAATTAGCAAGCAGCTAGTCGACTCTTCACGTGACCAGAGGGCTGGGCTGTTTTTCGGCCAACGAATCAGCATTGCCATCCAACGTGGCAATGCTGCCAGCGTTCTGGGCACTATTCCTATTGACATCGACGTGGATGAGTTTTTTGATGCCCAGTAAATCCCTTTTTATTTTTGTATATATATAGGTTTGTATCTTTAGTTTGTATATATCTATTAAGTCATTTATTAGTTTAATATGTAAATATAATTTATAACGATAATAAAAAAAAGATAAAACACTATTTACGGAGTTGAATTTTGAATCGATAATATATATAATAATATATTTATTTTTATTAAAAGATAATTTTGAAACAATAAGTTTTATAGATAAAAGAAAAATAAAACGTGCATCTAAATTTTCTAGCATAAATCAACGTGAAGAGTTAGAAGAAGTGTAATAGAATAAACTTTATTGTACACCAAAAAAGTGACGGTCATTAGATTTTTTTTTTCAATATTTGTAAAAATATTATTAAAATTCGTAATTCCAAAAAAGGACTTACAAACTTATTATATGAACAATTTTATTAACATACATTATGTATTATTACATTGTAAATTATAATTAAACATTCATTACATTATGAATTATTATCATTTTCTATTATTATGCGATCTGAATAAATTCATTTAAATATTCATTTACGCTATTACTTTACACGCATTTACTTAAGAAGACATTTTTTAATCGAATTGTAAAAACAACATTTTTTTTCGTTTATTAGTAACTCATTTATTACTCATTTTTATCAACATTAGGTACTAGTGGATTAGATGAATGGATTTTTAATCAAGATGTTGATAGGTTTTGACGTGTTTTGTGTTGTAGTGTGAATCTTGTCTGAATGTCTTCTCGTTTGTGAAGAAATCTTTGTGTGCGTGTTCAAATTTACAGATTCTATTCATACCCGACATCCCATGTCGCGTATGTCAGTTGGCATTATATTTTTTGTCACTTTTTGCTTTTAATGTCATCCTTATGTCTACGGAATAGAAGTCAAAATCGGTTGAACGGACAGTTAAACAAGTTTGTTTAAAATTCCAATGTGTGTGGTTGTTTAATGTGTGTGTGTTGAGTATAGTATAACAAGTGTATTACCTGCGGTCCCTGCTCGGTGTCGGGCTTGAAGGGGTCTCCTACGACGCGTCGCTTGGCGCGCGCGGCCGACAGCTCCACGAACTTGTCGTAGATCTTGTCCTCCACGAATGTGCGGGAACCTGCACGAGTCATCATTAGTTCATATTTTTATGATACCAATAGGGATTTGGGCCTCCAATGAGAGAAACTTAGTTTTATTTTTTCAGGGTCGGAAGTTTTCGGGTTCTTACTTAAAAAAGTTTAAATGCTATTTTAGGGTCTTTCTGATTTGCTAAAACTGAAATTCCGCGTTCTCAATCAAATATGTTTATGTGATCTTTGATTCCCAACGGAGGCAATACCGCCTCCTATACTAGTGGTCGCCGGAACTTTTCGTCAGGCCGATAACGGGGCCAAAGGCAAACGGGGACCTTGGGACCCGCTAGAGAGGCATTAAAAATATTTAATAATTTCGATCCTCAACTACGACCACGAGTAGCACGATTACGAGAGAAAGAGAAATTAATTTTTATTTAGTAATTAATCTGGAAGCCGACCCCAATATAGTTGGGAAAAGGCTAGGCAGATGATGATATATAATAATAATAGATAAAAGGCAGACATCTAAAGTTGAACTATTACAATACCCGGCAAATAAGTTGGCAAGACATTGACGTAGTGGGGGTAATTTAGCGCATGGTGCACAAAAAAGCGAATGAGCGAACGGGACGTAACGTAGTGCGGAGGCAAAAGTCGACTAACGCACCAATCATAGACTACTATTATAATACTGCACCAATCGCGCGCCGGAGCGGCGCTAACTCATACCCCGCGTCCCGCGCCATCCACCAAATATGTAGATCTAAAAAACTATTACTGCACAACTAACGACTCTTGCCAAATTACGTGCCAGGAACTGTACGTAAAGATTAGAATTTTGAATTTTGTATTTTTGTAAAAGGGGGCAGTAAATCATAAAAGGTTGGGAAGCTATGACATAGATGACGTTCGTACCAGCGCAGCAGCACTGTCCCATGTTGAAGAAGAGCGCGAAGTGCGCGGCCTCGACGGCGCGCTCGAGCTCGGTGTCGGCGAAGATGATGTTGGGCGACTTGCCGCCCAGCTCCAGCGTGATGCGCTTCACCGTGCCCGCTGAGTTGCGCTGGATTATCTTGCCTACTTCCGTTGAACCTGCGGGGGAGATGATCGTTTAAGTTTTGTTTGTATATAAATATATGTGCTAAATAAAACATTATTTCTTTCTTTATTTGCGTTTGTTTTTTTATTGATAGCCTTTTCGGGCCGAAAAACTGGATCAGCCGTCGAATAAATCTCTGTAAGTAACATATAATTACGAAGGGGATAGATGAAACTAAATAGGTACCATTAACCATGCACCAGGGTGGTAAACACTACCTATTAGTGCCAACCACCACCCTGGTAGCAAGCTCAAAGGGGATCGATGGGAATAAAGGGAAGAAATCAGGTTCTGTCGAATTTTCAATTTTTGGTGGTCAATTGGTTCGTTACCTATTTGTTTTATTTTATTGATAGGCTCGCGTTTAACCACTATCTCGCCTGATGGTAAATGATGAAGTTACCGATGATGGAGCAGTCTATGCCTAGAAGTATCTATTTACTCTAGACTTAAAGACTCCCTAGGTTGTAGCTACCACGAAATACAGGTCAAAAACTAAATAAATGAATATGAACAGGTAATGAACAGAGACGTAGAAAATGTCCTTCTGTTTTCCTTTCTGACTTATTATAATTTGGGCTCATTTTCATCGCGGGGTTAATTAAGAGTAAGTTTAAAAAGATATTCAATCTTATTTAAAATAGAACATTTTTATAGATTTTGACAGCTTAACCAATTATCGAAAAATTTACAAAATATTATAAATTCCTTACATTAAAGCAAAGTCAAAATATGTTAAATTCTGGATATTGCACTGCAATGCACTTCATTGATAAGATTTTCCTTATTTTCACAAGTTTACATGGCGTGTATATGTAAACCTAACTCGATGATAAGGGATACACATATTTGCATTCTAAATGCTCTTCTACATCATGTAAATTAAACTATACCAATCTAATCTGATGCAGTTGTGTTAGCGATAAGCTGTGTTGACACTTGCCAAAATTTATATTTATTTTGTATGCATATACAGGGTGTAAAAAGACCGATCACAAAGCCGATAACTACACATTCTGTACGTGTAATTAAGTAACTTGGACCAAAAAATATTGCTGGGAAAAAACTTTATTTTTTCATCTTTAAAAAATAATTAATTAATAATAATTCCGATCAGCTGCGCATTCGGCCGCTCGCGCTTGGTCGTCGAACCGACCGCACGCTTGTGTGTGTGAGGCGCTCGTTGTGTTTAGTTTTCAATGCATTTTAGTAACTTCAAATGCTTAATTGACTATGACAAATTGATAATTTTGATAACGTTTGTTCGGAAGAAAGTTTACTGATGATACTTGGAATACGATTTTGAAAAAAAAACGAAAAAAAAAAGTTGACTTTGACCTTCAATATCTCCAGAACCAGTGGATTCCCAGGTATGGTCTAGAAGAAAAAAAGTATCCTAGTGATGAGTAGAATATGGGGTTTTCGTTTTCGTTAAGGGTCTTTTTACACCCTTTATGTATATTATTGTAGAAAACTAGATTTTCTTTGACTCTTAGGGCCGAAACTGCGTAAAGCGGACGACCGCGACGGGCAGCCGTCGCGTAACAAAGCGCGTGTGTTCATACCGGCGGTCCTCGTCGCAGAAACCAAATTATTATCCTCGCAATGAAGCTTGTTCAACTTGAACGGTGTGCATGTAGTCTTGTCGATGGATAACTTAATGTATTATTACGTAGCAAAACAAATGTGGGGCCTGGCTCTCCGCGACGCATGCCCGCGCGGGGAGCCGCAACGGAGCACTTTTGTTTGGGACCGCGCGGGCATCCGCTTTACACAGTTTCAGCCCTTAAAAGGCCAAGCTGAAAGATATGACTTGACAGTGTCAAGTCAATTTAAATAGCTATGTCCACACTGTGCCCTTTTTTGTTCAACAAGGGCATGCGTCATAGCGCAGTCAACAGCGCAAGTCGGGCATACCTTTGACGCACGTGCAATGACAGTTGAAAGTGTTGCGCGCGCAGTGATACATGTCATTCCACGTCAGATGGATAATGCGTTCCATAACGCATTCAATTGTTGAAAGCAACTAACGAAAGTTTAATAGAAAGATGAAGACGAAAGTTGAAGATGAAAGGGCACAGTGTGGACGTAGCTATTGGAATTTTAGTGCTCCCTCTGTAACTTAAATAAAAATGCGTTAAAAGCCGACTTTATTTTTGAAGAGGGAAATTATCAGTTATGTGAGTCAGTGGATTTGATAAAAAAAAAAATATTTACCTGTAAACGCAATCTTGTCGATGTCAGGATGGTCTACCAGTGCGGCGCCCGCGTCTCCGAACCCAGGTAGCATGTTCACTACTCCTGGCGGGAAACCGGCCTCCTGCAAATAATATATGAAAGATACAGACATCATCCATCAGACTTTTGCTGATAATTTTTTTTTTTATAATTTCTACTCATGCGACCTAGAGAAAAGGTCTTAACTAACGGGGTCACCCTAGTTGTAAATGTTCCTTTGTGCATCAATATGCAGACCAATGTCTCTGCACTGCCTTTTCCTTGGTAAAATGGAATGTGGAAATAATGTTTCCCAATTGTTCTTATCTTCTCCTGATTAATTTCGTTGCGGGACCCAAGGCAGTACAATAGTTTTTTCGGACACGTAGAACTTCATTGCCTCAGCGATTTCACGTTGTCATCATTGTTGATGTTGATTCTCTCTGCTCTCAAGAATTGCAGTAGTTGAAGATAGCGATGTGCGATGGTAACAGGTTTTATGCGATTGTTTCGATTGTTGAAATATCTCGATGGCTGACTCGATGGATCGCTGAATCCCCCGTCGCTAGTTGAAGACTGTATGGAGGGTTTATCCCAAAGACATGCGTTACCTTGATGAGCTGCGCGAGGTAGAGCGCGGTGAGCGGCGTCTGCTCGGCGGGCTTCATGACCACGGTGCAGCCGGCCGCCAGCGCGGGGCCCAGCTTCCACGCCGCCATCAGCAGCGGGAAGTTCCACGGGATGATCTGCCCGCACACTCCTGCAAAGTGATCACACTTTAATATCATCATCATCTGCCTAGCCTTTTCCCAACTATATTGGGGTCGGCTTCCAGTCAAGCCGGATTTACCTGATCACACTGTAATTACTCAGATACCCACAAAACGAGACACAATAGTAAAACAATAACAGCGCGGTCTCATAGGACCGGTTAGGGATTCAAACGTTAATATGTAAAGTAGAAATGTTATGTACATCCATAGTATGATACAGGTAGATAGCACATGAGATATGGGCAGGGAAGGAAGGAAAAAATATAGTAAATTGGACTGATGGGCTAAGGCTACGAGTATTATGTATTTTGTGTAAAATTGTGTTTTATTATTTATTATTATTATAAGCCCGTTGTGTCCCACTGCAGAGCAAAGGCCTCCCTTTCATTTTTCCAATCTTTTCGGTCTTGAGCCACTGCTGACCAATCCTTCAGGAAAGAGTCCAAGTCGTCACGCCATCTCCTTCTGGGCCTACCGCGATAAAATTGTGATTTATATTCCAATAATCCTCGAATCGTTATGAGGTATGATAAATGAAATATGACACTAAGAAGAGATGACAAAAGGTTAGTGCCGGTTAGGGCTTGCAATCCGGATATTCGGATATCCATATTATCCGGATATCCGCCGATTTTCAAATCCGGATTTTACTGGACTTACTATCCGGATTTTACGGATATTTGTCATTCCCCCCAAAAGTGTTACAAGTTTACGCCGTGCGTCGCATACATCAGCGCTTCACTGTCTCGCGCGCGCTGTCCTTCCCCGCAACATCCGCGCCGCCGGCCGCCGAGCTGCACACACGTTTGCCTGGCAGACTACCGCTACTGCCAATTGTTGTATTATTTTGATTTGTACTATTGTTGCCGACCTAATAACTGAGTTGATTTTATAAAAAAAGTGATGTTATTATTTTTAAATAGGTTTATATGATTGCAATTTGGTGAATTTATCACAAAATTTCAATTATATAAGATCTCATTTTTATTTTATTAGAATTGTTTTTAGTTTGAAAAGATACAATTTATTTCTATATGGATTTGGATGTTAATTGTATAATTTTAGAAAGTGAACATTTAATTTTTCGTGATTGTTTTTGACTTAACCTATCACATACCCACAAAACGAGACACAATAGTAAAACAATAACAGCGCGGTCTCATAGGACCGGTCGGGGATTCATGAATTAATATTTTATTATAAAGAGTTATTTGTTAACTCTGAAAATTTTTTTTCATTTTTGATTTATTATAATTTGATTCATACTACTTATATTAAGAATTTGAGAGTTTTGAGACTATGGAAAGTGATATTTTTATTTGTTTTAAGTAGGTTGATTTGATTAGGATGTCTTAGTCTTAGATTAGTCTTGTGATTATTGATAAATGTAAGATCTCCTTTTTAATTTGAATTGTTTTTGTTTAGTGACACCGATACTACACAAATACTATTAAATTTGTGTCCATTCTACAAATTATTTGTGCAGTATCGGTGTTATCTATACTAATATTATAAAAAGGAAAAGTTTGTTTGTTTGGTTGTAATGAATAGGCTTAAAAACTACTGGACCGTTTTTAAAAATTCTTTCGCCATTCGAAAGCTACATTATCCACGAGTAACATAGCTAAATTTAATTTTGGAAAAAAATTGGGTTCCGTAAGATATTTGGGTTTTTCGGACACAAGGTGCAAAAAATAATTTTACTTATAATTTATATGTCAGAACAACGTTTGTCGAGTCAGCTAGTAATGTATAATTTTGAAAAGTGAATAATTATTTTATGAGATTGTTACTTAAAATATGGATATAGTTTCTTATTACTTTGTCATTTATTTATTTTTTAGCTCAACAGACTGATTAAAATCTGTTACAAAGGCTTAACAGTTTTATTTATAAAGCAATATCAAAATATCCGTATTATCCGCATTATCCGGATAATCCGGATAGTAAAAATGTTAATATCCGTATTATCCGGATAGTAAAAATGAGCGGATATTGCAAGCCCTAGTGCCGGTGTCTTTATCATCTAGATCCAACATTGATTGCTACTGTATGATACTCGTATCAGTGACAGAATCTAGATCTTACAAGCAGATTAAGTTATTAACCTATCAATACCCGCGAAACGAGACACAATAGTAAGACAATAACAGCGCGGCCCTATGAGACCGGTCGGGGATTCATGAATTAAATTACATATTTGATAAAAATGATGAATTCTTTTTTTCTATCGACAATCGTCTCCTTGAAAAAGATTGTGTTTATTTAACTACGTTTGAAAGTATTTTCAATTTTAAGTTTTTACCAAAATACTTATACATATTGTTATTCTAGGGCTTTAAATTGGATAGCAATTATATGTTAGGTAATGATATTTTTTTAGTTTGCTTGAAATAATGGCCGACATACTCCTCCGTTACACTTGTAGTGATCGAATGTAAATAGAAAACTAAAACGTCCCAATAACGTCGTGTGCATGTAAGATTAAGACGGTAAATAGAGCAGCACTGGTTGATAAATTTCTAGGCCAGTCGCCTACTTTATCTAGTGTACCGTTTTCTACACCACAAACTTACCTAATACTTCATTTATATAGAAGAACAATCGTATCAACATTCTATTGTTCTTTTATTTCAGAATGTTTAATAAATTAAACGCATCAAATTGTAGGTACTTACCGATATTTTGTAAGGAGCTACCTTAGGGCTCTACGTTTGGTCCCCTAGATTTTAACGCCTTACTAGCGTTTTGGTATCCCGGAACAAAAATGACGTCACATGCTAGTTAACTTGGCTATGAGGCTCCTTAAATTTTAAGGAAACTTGCCTAAAAGTGGCATTCATCTGACATGCCTATAATACAGCGCCCGTTGCTAAATTATTATCTAGATATTATGAGCAATATGAGCATGTGTTCATAGTAAATACTTTAGGTTTATTATTTTACGTACTGTAGTACGTAGGGGGACTTAATGAAACAAGGCATTCTCTACCAGTCAACCTTTGGGTTAACAAAGAAAACACTGTGGTAGATATGTAGGTGTGTCCTATTCAGTTCTCGAACTGTCATGGCTTCTTCTAAGTATATTTCGCTGTTATTCATATCTTAATTCATGAATCCCCGAGCGGTCCTATGAGACCGCGGTGATATTGTTTTTCTATTGTGTCTCGTTTTGTGGGTATGTGATAGGTTGAGGAATACACAATAATAATTATATCTACTGTTGCAGCACTAAATTGTTGAGCCAATTAAACAGAATTGCGATTAACGCTTTCTAAACAAAGATAAATTTATTATGCTTTCCTAAACAACACAAAACAACATCACATGTTAACATGTTGACACAACAATATACGATAATCGCACAATTTTAAATTATCTCAGATGATACAGCAATATTAATGTTATCGATATAAACTGGGGTTAGTTTATTTGCTACATAAATCTGCCTATCTATAAACTGATTGTATAGAGGGCGTTGCTATCTAGAATCAATTCTGTCGATTTAATTAAATTTGTTTAGATACGGTGCTCACTTGAAATAAAACTAACTTAACTCAAAAACTGCATTTTGTGCAATACTAGCGACCCGCCCGCGACCCGGCGGCGTCGCAGAGGTGCTATATTATGATTGTATTATAAATATAAACCTTCATCTTGAATCACTCTATCTATTCGCATTTCGTATCAAAATCCGTTGAGTAGTTTTAAAGATCTAAGCCTACAGATAGACAGCGGGAAGCGGCTTTATTTTATACTATGTAGTGATGAGCAAGAACGCTTCTCATTTCTCCCGTATTTCTTTCTTCTTCTTCTGCCTGGCGTTAATCCCGGCCATTGCCAGGGTCCGCCTTCCGACTAAGTCTCCCCCACTTTGCCCGGTCGAAAACATCCTCCCCAGTAAGGTCATTGGCTCTCATGTCAGACTTGACGACGTCCAGCCAGCGCTTGCGAGGGCGACCACGGGACCTAGCCCCAAGGACAGCCATATCCATGCATCTCCGACCAACGTACTCCCTAGGGCGGCGCATGATGTGGCCATACCATCGCAGACGACACTCTTGCAGTTTTTCCCCCACGTCACGGACACCAAGACTACCTCGGATGTATGAATTGCGCATGCGATCGGATCGCGTTACGCCGCTCATCCACCTCAGCATCTTCATCTCCGTGACGCGAAGCTCCTGGGTGTGTCTGCCCAGTGCTGGCCAACACTCGCCGCCGTAAAGAAGGACAGGCCGTATGATGCATTTATATATCTGCCCTTTGAGCTTCGGAGGCATTTTGCGGTCGCATACAACGCCCGTAACCTCGCGCCACTTCGCCCAAGCCGCGCCTATGCATGCTTGGACATCGTCGTCTACGTTGCCAGACTCGTGCAGCACGGATCCAAGGTACCTGAACTTATCGGACCTTGTAATCAGGTCCGAACCTATCCGGATGGTATTCGAATCCGTGCTGCCACAGGACATGTACTCAGTCTTCGCCACATTCAGTCTCAGACCACCGTTTTCCAGCGTGTCCTTCCAAACGTTGACTTTGCGCTCAAGTTGGGCTTTGTTCTGGTTAACGAGGGCTATGTCATCGGCATACATCATTAGCCACGGAGGCTGGTCTTGGATGTATGCCGTAACTACATCGAGCACAACGTTAAACAAGAACGGGCTAAGAGCCGAGCCTTGGTGAACGCCAACAGATATTGGAAAGACGTTGGATTCGCCAACCGCGGTCTGGACAGAGGACACGGAATCGCGGTACATGTCTCTGATAATGTCAATATAGGCCTCGGGCACACCCTTGAAGCGAAGTGCCCACCAGATGGACTGCCGAGGAATACAGTCAAAGGCCTTCTGCAGGTCTAAAAAGGCCATATGCAGAGCTCTCCTTCTCTCCCTGTACGCCTCAGTCAAAGTCCGCAAGGCGAACACTGCGTCCATGGTGCTGTTACCCGCCCGGAAGCCGTATTGACACTCAGAGACAGTACACTCGGTACGGAGCCTTGTGTCAATTATGCGCTCGAAGAGCTTCATGGTGTGGCACATGATCTTGATACCGCGGTAGTTACTACAATCCTGTACGCTACCTTTGCCTTTGTAGATTGGAATGATCAGGCTAGATCGCCACTGGTTCGGCATTTCCTTGGTGATCAGGATGCGGTTAAATAGATCCCGTATTTCTTTCTTACTAATTATTCGGACTCTTTCACACTCTTTCACTAACAATTTAACACCCCATCGCCCCATCCAGAGCGGCAGAAGTTATTTGATGAATCGCTAACAAAAATAACCGGCCAAGTGCCCTAATCCCTATCACCCGTATCAACAAACACCCATTTTAATATTTATTTGTATACAGTTTCAGTAAATTTTTGTTTTGCAGCGGCAACAGAAATACATCGTCTGTAAAAAAATCTACTGTCTAGCTGTCACGGTACACGAGATAATGCCTGGTGACAAACAGACAGATAGAGAAGTCTTAGCAATAGGAAAAATATGGACCCCTGTTTTTATTTAGTAAATACTGAAACACTCTTAACGGCTTATCATGGATTGGTAGCTTCGGTCTTGCGTTACGGTGTTGTTTTTTGGGGACAGTCAACAAACCGAGAACTTGTTTTTAAAATGCAAAAGAGATGCATACGGTCGATGTTTGGATTAAAAAGGACTGACAGTTGCGTCCCATTTTTAGACACTCTACAGAAGCTGCTACTTGAGAAATGCTTTAGACCAGTTTCTAAATGACAAATGACATGGCCGGAATTGGTAGAGAGCTTTGCCCAAAAAAAAAATATCATGTACACAGACATAAAGTACTACGTATTAAAGCTTAGAATTTTGGCTTTACAATAGTTTAAGTTTTATGATCATAAAAGAAGCGAGAGACACTATAAATAAAATCCAAAAATACCATAATTGTCATTCAAAATGTGATCATTTTGAATAACAATTATGTCGCTATAGCAACACGTTACGTTACAGACCAAGGATCTTGTATACCCTACGTACTAACTGCATTGATTACGAAGCAATATTATACATTCTAAAGTGTACTTTATTTTCATTGTCGTGAAGTTCATAATTTTTATTCACAAGCAAAAGGGAAAAAATATACCCAGCAAGACAACGCGAAAGAGGTAGTGTGTCCCTTTCTTACTAGTAGAAAGAGGTAACATACATTTCGGTGCGTTTTTGAAATTGAAGTAATCAATCCAGATAGTATAAAAAATATCTTTGACTACACAGACAGTTTTGACAGTTAAGTTTAAAAAGCAAAAACGCCAAAACAACTTTAAGACGTTTGGATTCACACTCGTGAAAATATGGTCGATTCTTAATATTATATGTAGCGTGTGTCATCAAGCCACGCTTTCGGCTGAGTTGATGATGATGATGATGATGATGTGTCATCAAGACGCGTGGCAGTTCGAAAAGTGTTGTTGGCGATAGTCGTGAAATCGTTAATCTTTCAAAGGTGCCTTAGCAATACAATTCTGGTATTCAGGAGTGGCTGCCACTCCAGAACCTTCCGTGCCTATCGACCATCCGTTCTACGAGCAATGTGCCCTGCCCACTGCCACTTAAGTTTGGCGATTCTTCGGGCGGGTTTGGCGATGTCGGTAACCTTCGTTCTCTTGCGGATAACTTCATTTCTGATGTGATCACACAAGGAAACTCCCGAGCATAGCCCTTTCCATCGCTCTTTGGGTGACTATAAGTCTTCTGATGAGGCCCATTGTGAGCGACCACGTTTCTGAGCCATATGTCATCACTGGCAACACACACTGGTCATCGACTTTCGTCTTCAGACACTGTGGTATGTTGGACGAGAAAATACCGTGTACCTTCCCGTACACCGCCCAGCCGAGTCGGATTCGATGATTGACCTCTTTCTCGAAGCCAACCTACCCAACTAGGACAGACGGTCCACCGTCTGTCCTAGGTAGACGTAGTCATCCACAACTTCGAGTGTAGAGTCCCCGATCTTGGTAGGAGTGGATGCTACATCGATGTTTACCATGACTTTGGTTTTGTCCATGTTCATTTTAAGTCCCATTCTTTCGGAAGCTCTACTGAGATCACCGAGCATTGTACTGAGCTCTTCCGTAGTCTCAACCATAACTACTATGTAATACGCAAATCGAAGGTCAGTGATATATGTTATTTATTTATTGTGTAGACCTACCACAGTGTTGTCTTTTTAACCCTATTGTTGGTTGACTGGTAGAGAACGCCTTAAAGCATTAAGTCCGCCTATTTACCACCATTGTACATGAAGTTTAAATAAATAAGACATCCTCTAATGCGGCCGTAAACAGTTTCGGAGAGATAACGTCTCCCTGCCTCACACCCCGCTGTAAGAGGATAGGTTTCAAGATCTGGTCCTGAAGTCGGACAGACATGGTGGCGTTTTCGTACAAAGATTTCAGCACTTCGATGTACCGATAGTCAATCTGGCACTGTTGGACAGACTGCAGTACAGCCCAAGTCTCGATCGAATCAAAGGCTTTCTCGTAGTCCACAAACGCTAAGCAGAGAGGCAGGTTATACTCCTGCGTCTTCTCGTCTTATAACCTGCCGCAGCGTATGTTCATGGTCCACGGTGCTGAAGCCTTTTCGGAAACAGGCTTGTTCGGGAGGCTGGAAGTCGTCGAACCTGCGCGCGAGACGATTCGTGATGACTCTGGAAAATAACTTGTAGACATGGCTCAGAAGTGAGATGGGCCTGTAGTTCTTAAGCAAGGCATTGTCGCCCTTCTTACAGAATAGTACCACCACACCTCTGCTCCATGCCTGTGGCGTTTTTCCCTCGCGTATGACGTAATCAAATAGCTTCTGAAGAGCCTTAAGGATCGGTTTTCCACCCACCTTCAGGAGTTCGGCCGTAATTCCGTTCTCACCCGGCGCCTTGTTGTTTTTCAGCTACTTCAGAGCCGTCCTAATCTCGTACAGGCTGAATGACGTCCGGAATATCTTAGGTATAGTGTCGGGTCAATCTAGCTCTTGGGTCGCTAGATTTACCGTGGGTTTAGAAATAGATATGTATAACTGTCCATAGAAAGCCTCTATCTCTCCAAGGAGCCGGATTTGACTCTGCCATCGACGGTCTTCAGTTTCGTGAGCTGGCTCTGCCCAATAGACAGATCTCTCACAAAGACTTTGGAGCTTTTATTCCGCTCTATCGGGTCCTTAACCCTTTCGGAATTAAAGTGGCGAAGATCACGTTTTAAGGACTTCGAAATCGGTCTATTGAGCTGTCGGTATCTGCACGCATCGTCTGAAGACTGCAGAATCATCTCGCGCCTCTTCCCCATGAGCTCGAGACTTTGATTAGACAGCTTCTTGTTCCTATTTGTACGGTGGGTCTTGAAAACTTAGACCCAACCGTACCGGAATACGTAGCGATGGAAGGCCTCCCACAAGGTGGACCGACGACCTGACGTGGGTTGCGGGCATCCGATGGATGCGAGACGCATAGGACCGGTCGTTATGGCGACGCTTGGGGGAGGCATATGTCCAGCAGTGGACGTCTTTCGACTGAAATGATGATGATGATTCAGGATTGTTTTATATTTTTGTCTGATATTTAGGCGTAGTACAGATAAGCACAGTATTTGTCTTATACGTGTATCCAAACGTAGATTTGATTACAAATCAAATCTATTGATTTAACATGATTGCAATGACAGAAAACGACCCAAAATCAATTAACGCACATATTTTTTTGAGAATTTTTCTCGCTTCCTCTAGAGAAATGTAATTGATGCAATATATTTTTATTTATTTTAGAAGTAATTTTCATATAAAAATAATTGATGTACATTATAAATTCTAAAATTGGGCAGGATCCGGCCATGTCATTTAATTAATTATAATTCTGAAATTATTGTTGTTATTATTTAAATTTATTTTATTCTAATGTAATTTATTCCTGCTGACATTGTATTTTTTATGACATTCAAATTATTTTATTTTATATTTATTTTTTATAACAGATTTTTTTTTCCTTATGACATTTTGATTATTTTATTTGGTTTTTTTTTTATGACATTTTGATTATTTTATTTTAATAATGATGACTGTAATCTTCCTGACATTTAAATCTTTTTTTACTTTTTTATTTAACTTTTGAAGATTACAGCATCACAATTTTGTATGCCTTTGCGCGGAACATAGGTTGGACCAACACTATTATATATTCACAAGATCATTGTACTTACCCTATGTTCACAAAAATAAATGAATTTTGAATGTTTTTTTTTTTAGCATGGTTCTAAAATCTGTTTACGGCAAAATCAAGAATTTTGAGTTATGTTACTTTCATCCCAAGAACGATAAGGTATCAGAAACACTACATCAATAATGAAATATCAGTTTTGATCGTAAAGATGTCGATCGTACGTGATACCTACCTACTGATTACACAATAAACCTACATACATATCGGCTATATGCAAACACCTACAAAAACATATTTACACATGTTGTAACTTGAAGATAAGGCATTTTTGCTTTATCACGCTGTAATTATTATTCTACTGGTAATTTTACAACTTAGTATATGAATACTAACTTGTAAAATTACTGCTATAATAATAAAACTAGACATTTATTAAAGGACCTTTATACTTGTTTGGAACGGATCTCAGAATTTAGAAGTTATTTACACAGAAATCACAAAAAAAACAATTGGCACGTACATTTATGTTTGAGCCAATTGTTGTTTTTATTGTTTTTTGATTAGGGTAGCATATTTATTTTTAACTAACTATATACAATATTTATTTACAGTATAATAAATACTCTAAACTAATTGAACTAACTAAAGTATGGCGTCAAAAAACTCTTCCACATTGCTGTCGACCGGTAATGTACTGACCGGGTACCCAAAAGACTGGCGGCATTGCCAGAAGTTATTTATTATTATTTAAATACCGTACCTCATAAAAACAGGACAAACGTATTTATATGTACAAGTGCATAATGAGCGGTGTCTTATCGCACATTGCAAATATGTAGGGGTAATCTCTTACAGACGACCTTTGCAAGGACTAAACGGAAAGAGATATATTTGGGGCTGTTTCTGTAAAATATCAGAAGTACTTAATGAAGAAGGTGGACCGACGACCTGGCGAGGGTCGCGGGAATCCGATGGATGCGAGACGCACAGGACCAGTCGCTGTGGCGACGCTTGGGGCCTATGTCCAGCAGTAGACGTCTTTCGGCTGAGAATTGAGATGATGATGATGTGATGAATTAATCCGAATAGGACGTTAACTAGACTAGTAGACCTTGAGCATCACTCGTTTAGCATTACATAAACGAGTTGCTTAAATTGTAAAAAGATTGTCAAAGAAGGAAGTGGATTGCATGCGAATAGATTTTTTGTTTTCTTTACTTATTTTGGGGTTTTTATCTAATTAGATATGCCAAACCCATTGCAAATTTTAACGAATAGGTACTTTCTAATGATTTCAAGGACCTACAATAAGTGTCACAGAGAAACTGAAAAGGCTAAAAGAACACTTTATATAGCAAAGGAAATATGTGGGTATTCCGGCAGACTAGTAGAAAGCCATTTGAGTTGAGTAGGTACGAAATTCAGAAGCGTGGTTATACTTGCTTAAGCCAAATATAAAAGTGATATATCTGAATAAGGATTTTCAAATCGCACAAGCTTATCCAATTGATTCCAAGTTAGCAACTCTAGAAACTCTTCGTTTCTAGAGTTGCTATAGAGTAGCAGCACAGATTAAAGGAAGCAATAGGCGCCCGCTCCCATATAATTCGTAGTATGTTTGCAAATCAGACCGAGACAGTAACAATAATATTAGTGCCCATCACGTCACGCTTAGTTATATGGGTATTGGTTTATACAGATATCGCTCTCTTCACAATACACACGCATGACAGGACGTCCATTATCAACCGTCGTTACTTTTTATTACTGAATGAATAGCTTCTGTTAGCAGCTTTGCTCGCGTGAAAATAGGAAAAGATGGAGAAATTCATACAAACTTTGAAGGTGAACTTCGGAAAAACGCGTTTGGAGTGCTCGCTTACGTCATAGAAAACTTTGTGGTCTACGCCTGTACCACGTCACCGTGGTACGCCTATAGAACACTTACCGACAGGCTCGTGGCGGGTATACGCGAAGTATTTCCCATCCATAGGCAGCAACAGACCGTGACTCTTGTCAGCCCAGCCAGCGTAGTACGCCTGCACCACGTCACCGTGGTACGCTTATAGAACACTTACCGACGGGCTCGTGGCGAGTATACGCGAAGTATTTCCCGTCCATAGGCAGCAACAGACCGTGACTCTTGTCAGCCCAGCCAGCGTAGTACGCCTGCACCACGTCACCGTGGTACGCTTATAGAACACTTACCGACGGGCTCGTGGCGAGTATACGCGAAGTATTTCCCGTCCATAGGCAGCACCAAACCGTGACTCTTGTCTGCCCAGCCGGCGTAGTAGCGCAGGTTCTTGATCACGGCTTGCACGTCGCCATAGTACGCCGCCGTGAATGGCTTGCCGTTGTCCAGGGTTTCCAGACTCTGGGAAAATTATAATTCATTTAAAATTGAACGCCCAAAAGGTACAAATACGGGCTAAGTGCTTTAGACATTATATGTACCTGTGAAAAAGGGTGATGAAAAGATTACATATCAAGTGCATCGTTAAATCTGTTGGAAGTTAAAAATACTTAAACCAAAGGTCTACAATAGGTACATACTATTTCGAGGGCCCCATGGCTAGTTTTTACCTTGGACAGAGGATAAGCATTGCCGTACAGCGCTTATGCTGCCAGTATTTTAGATTTTTGGGTACTATACCAGTCGACAGCGATGTGGAAGATTTTTTTGACGCTATTTTTTAGTTATTTTTATGGTTTTACTTTTATTTTAATTAAGTATAGTCAATTAAGTAACTGCGGGAGAGATTTGACTTATTAGATTTTCTTAAATATTTTCCAAAAATGCTAGGTACTGTCTAATGTCGGGTAAAGAATCATAAACTCAAATTCCACCTAAGTAATAACACTTTATTTACTAACTTTGTTTAAATGGTAAATGTGAACAGAATTTCCATCCAAAACCGGCTAGGTTCGTAGCTTTAATACCTACATGATGCAAGCTTGGCAGTTAAGACTTGGTGGCAATAAACTTTGCAGCAACATAGCGTTTACCTAGGTACAAGTCATGCAGGGAATCGCTAAGCTAGGTACATTCATGCAATGAGAAGTTGGATGAACGGGCACTGACCACTCTCGTGAGCACTGGTTAGCCGGTAGCCCGGTACTAATAGCACACTTTCGCCTTTAGAATATTGCATGTGTGACTGTGTGTTAAGGCGACAAATTCTTTAGCATTTCAACACCAAATTTTTCAAATTTCTGCAGTCGATCGAATCTCTTGACTGGTCGACACTTTTTTTTGGAATGGGGAATCATCAGAATGACTTCTACCGCTCTTGGGCGGAGCGGGAGGGCGTGTCAGACTCTTACTGACTAAACCCCACCCCGTTCCTTCGTTGTGACTTGACGATACTGGAAATATGAAATAACGTACCTAAGGGATATTTACCAATCATCTTATAAAATTTGTAGTAAGGGCCTTTTTCCCAAAACGTACAAATGTCTCTTACGTTAATTCATACTTTTGGTATCGTAATGTGTTTAATTTGTGATACTCTTCCTAAGACCATTTCTTTTCAGAAACTAAGGGTTTGTATACCCCAAAATCACTTTCAGGCAGTGTGTTAATATGTCATAGATTGAGCCTAGGTTATCACAATGTTTGGAGGCGTCCGTAGGTAAGATCACGCTTTATCAGAGGTCACTGTGATAAGCAGTTGATATTCATAGATATTTGTGTAAATAAGCCGCTTACATAATTTTATCTTGCTGTTATTCATAATATTATTTTACGCGCTGAACGCTATGCAGAAAAGGGACTTTTCTGTTCTAGGCGATACTAGGAAATAATTTGGTAGAAAACTAGAGTCTATACATATCTTTATATGGTCAACGAAGCCAGTCTTATCGACAGACAATATTATAGAAAATAGATACGATATTCTTTTTAGGTCAGAAATCATCCAATGACTTCTACTGCTTTATAGCGGTGCGGAAAAGCGTGTCAAACTTGTACTAACTAAGTTGCTTCTTTACTTAGCGCTTAGTGCACAGGTTTCCCTTTCAGAAGTATAACTAGGTATAGCTCTAGATGCTATGCTGATTTACTACTTTTTTAGAACGATAGCCAAAAAGCAAACCTATTCCAAGACGAACCCATTTTCCTTGTTCAAACTAAGGAGTACCGAGTATTTGCAAAGTGGGAGTGCTGTTTTATGACGGAACTCGGCGTCTAGAAAACGTAACTATTAATATATACTACCTATATATAGAAGTAGCTACATATTTTTATCGATACTCAATCTATAAAAGGAACAAACAACAGACTAATGCTAATATTTGGCTTTGCAATAAAATTACGAACACGCTAAGTTTTCGAAGATTTTTCTATTAAAACAAAATTGCATAAGTACCTATAACTTAAGCGCGGGCTCGTGAAAAATAGAGAAAGTGAAGGGAGGCCCTTGCCCAGGAGTAGGACAGAAAAGACTAACAAAAAACAAAGTATTACTTACAGCAATGTAAGTCCTATCCCTCTCTACCAGGTCTGCCAGTCTGCTGAGAAGATACCCTCGCTCTGAGGCGTCCATTTTCCTCCATGGTGAACCCAGCCTATTAAAAAAAAAAACAAAAAATGTATCCTTTCTTTGAAATCGGTTAAAAATAATGTTTATCTGCTAAGACCTAAGACATAAGACAGGCATAGCCAAACAAACCAGGATAAATAAACTGCGGTGTTTGGCGTTGGACACAAAAATATTATTCTACTTGGAATTATACGAGTAAAAAATACCCGCACCTGTAATTTTAAACAGGATTCTGGACGGAACATCGGTTCTTTCCGTCTAAAAAAAGGAGCTTCTAAAGCTGGTATAGCTTTGTGAACTTGTTTTTTTTCTGTGCCCTAACTATCCCGTCAGAACCATGTATTTCTCTCCACGTTAAAAACCGGGCAAGTGCGAGTCGGACTCGCGCACTGAGGGTTCCGTACCAACTTAATTGCAGTTTACGATTTATGACGTATTAAAAAAAAGGCTTGTCGAAATTAAATTATGCAATTCAGACGCACACTCCCCGAAATGCACGCGGTAAAAAACCGACAGGCTAGCAACTGGGCGTCCAAGTTCAAGACCTTGAAGCTCGAGTCAAACTCGAGTAGTGGTTCTTACTAAAAAAATAAACAAACGAAAAAGGTATCGTCCAGTCTGTTAGCAAAGTTATTGTCAGCTGAAGCCAAGATGATTTATAATATAGTTTTAATTTAGTAGCCTTGATATTGTTTAAAATATGCTAAACGCGAAAGTTTGTATGTATCGATGTTTGCTACTCTTTCACGCAAAAGTTATGGAATGGATTTCGATAAAACTTGGTATATAGGTAGACTATATCTTGGTATAGCATAATTATAGGATACTTTTTTATCCCGGGAGCATGTTCCTTTCGGGTAATTTTCTAGTGTCACGCGGAGGTAGCAGCTAGTATGTAATAATGAAACTGGCATTGACCAAAAAAGTCCAAAAATTAAATTAATAAAGAAAATAAAATCATATAAATAAAATTTGGTGTGTGTGGATCACAAACCTTTTTCATTTATAGAGTCAGTGGGTCATCTAAGGGGTGGAGCACTTTATATTATCAAAATTGGTTGCATGGCTTAGGAGGGATTAACAGCTATCTGATTGCACATAATCCATACCTGAAGGCATCTTTTGCAGCTTTAACCGCCTTGTCCACATCAGTCTTGTTAGCCTGCTGGACCTCAGCAGTCACCTGACCGTTGGTGGGGTTCTCGGTCTTGAAGGTCTTGCCATCTGAAGACTTCACCCATTCATTGTTGATGAACAGCTGGAATATTATCAAAGGTTTAGTATTTTTAATAGTATGCTTAACTCGTGAAATTGTTGACAAATTGCAGAACTTGCATTGTGAGCATTCCTATGAGATCAGAATTTCACTCAAGGAAAAGCACAATTGCACGCTGATTTTATTTTATAATCAATATTTAGCGTTTGAATCCCCAACCGGTCCTATGAGACCGCGCTGTTATTGTTTTACTATTGTGTCTCGTTTCGCGGGTATCTGAGTAATTAAATGTTATGTATAATATAGTTGGGGGTAGTTTGAAAAAAAAAACAAATAATGAGATAGTGGTCAAACGCAAGCCTTAGCATTAAAAAAAATAAAATTAAGATATTTATTTACTATTCATTATATTTTCAAGTACAATGAATGAGATTTTGCATACAGTCTAAATTCTCAATTTTTAGCCTGTAAAGGTGGAATTTCCAATAACCCCTTTTTAGTGCTTGCCTGCCATAAAAGAAAGCTAGAGAGAGAGAGTTATTTTCTTCACAAATAGCGGAGTCGTCTCAAAACCCCTTTCTTTTACTTTATATATATATTCATATATATGTAGGTATATGTTATATTAATATTTGTGTATGTTTATTTTACCTATATTTAGTTTTTTTATCTTAATAGGTTTTTTTTTGAATGCACCTACCATGCTTTCTCTTCACCACCCTTGGTTGACTGGTAGAGAATGCCCAAGGCATTAAGTCCGCCTTTGTACCATTATGTGCAAGATGTTTAAATAAATAAATAAATAAATAAAGCTGTGTGCAAAATTTCACATTCCTAGCCTAGTAGTTACAGGTGTGCATTTACATGGTTGTCAGTCAGGTTCTCCATTTCATATATAATGTGATGAGCAATATTATATTTGTTATGCAGTTAAGATTCCAGTGTGTAACATCATGTTATCATTGTATTCATGCATTGAATAAGAGACCACTTACAAAGTTGATAAATAATTGGTCTCTATTGTGTGACTATTACAGTCTGATTCATGTCAACAAAGCCTTTTGAGGCTACAGAAACAAAAATAACAATTTACATAACATAACTAAAAATTAAAATATTTATAAAATACTAGCTGTCCCCTGCGGTTTCACCCGCATTTTTCGTTACTGCTCCACTCCCGTGGGTCGTAGCCTATAGCATTTCTCGATAAATGGGCTATCTAACACTGAAAGAATTTTTCAAATCGGACCAGTAGTTCCAGAGATTACCCCCTACATACAAACTTACAAACATACAAACTTACAAATTTTACCTCTTTATAATATTAGTATAGATTAAATAGTATTTGTAAAGTGTTTTATGTCATACAGTGGCAAAAACACCACGGGTCCACCAGAAATTACATTTTTTATTAACAAAATTTTAAGTTAATACTTCTGAGCTAAACTTGCTGAATACCCTGTTCATTATTGTATAATATTACAAGTAACCAATAAATAAAAATGCCTATGTTACTATTTTATATTTACACCTTAAGAATATAATTACATCTTTAATTGAATATAAATAATGCCTGTAATAAGCAGCAAGCCAGGGTTTGTGTACACATTTATACATTTATGAATCTATATTTTTTATTATTGTTTTATATGTTTATTACTTCAATAAAAAAGACATTTTATTGAAGAAGTCAGAAGATAGTTAAGTACATAAGGAAACAAGCAATTAACTACTTCAAAGAATAATTTTATTTATTGATTACCTACATACTTAATTCATTTTATTTATATAAGGAGGTAAACTACCTCATAAACTAATTAGAATTATTAATAGATACTGACTCACTGATTAAGAATAAAATTATATCACAGGCCCCTGAACCAGAATTATTATGGCCTTGAACATCAAACTGGTAATTATTTTCCGGTTACCGGCTAGTTGACCTTGAAAATTGATAATAATATATGTAACAAACACCTTCAAATTTTAATATTCTTCGTGCATGGAAAACAATGAAACACGATCACTTAACGTTAGTTCATGCATGCTAATTGTTTTATACAATTTATCACAAACCATACATAACATTGACATACCAATCCGTTTGTTTTTTAGTCGTCGTAATGTTTACATTAATTTGATAACCCATACGTAATACGTACCCCAGTGTATAGAATTTCAGGCTTAGTTTGAGGCGCCGGGGCAGCAGCTGAGGCAAATCTCGCTTTTTGCTGAACCACTTTGCTTATTTGGCGTAACATCTTGATAAATACGTGTATATTCTACTGGTACGAACACCGAATGACCGAACTGAGAGATTGGCACTATTCCAAGTTCCCGCGCGACAACTTCTCACCTCCCTTTTCTGAACACTGACAGAAGTGACACTGACAGACACGAGAAACTGACATTTAGTAACGATGGGTAGCTATTCTAATAACTAGCTAAGTAGCGGCTATACGCTATACTTACAATAAATAACCACGTCTATATCAACTTTATTTCTTATATTGATACTTTTTTCCTCTTTTGTGATATTAATTTTGCAATATTTTTAATATTAATTAGTCAGAGCTACCTTAATTTCATTAGCAATTTGTTATTTGTGAATGTGAGAATACTATAGACCCTGCGAATTCATATAGTTGAACAGCTGAAATTAAGTTAAAAATACTTAAGCAACAAGCTCACTTAATTGCAGGAACGTTTTTGACCTCGAAAAAATCGTTCCTACACTTCGGTCAGCTTGGAGGCTTGTATTAATTTGTATTGATGATTTTATGGTTATAATTATGTTACTAGTTACGTTTAACAGTCGCTAAAGTATTTTTAACTTCATACAACCTATCACTGGCTTGCAAATTGCAAAAAACTTAAGAAAATTTGAATTTCGCGGGCTACCTGAAGTATTCACCTTAAGTGCACTGAAGAAGCCCACCTAGGCCTATGTGAAACAAAATAATTTTATTTGAGTTGAGTTGGAAGGAGATTTGAATATCCAAACGGAAACGAAATTATGACACAACGGGTAGCGACTGTAGTGGGATACTTTGGGTTGGATTTGCTGCCAGCAGATACAATGAGTTGAATAGCTAAACTAACTGCGTCCAACAGAATGTTTCTCTTACAATGATGTACATCCTATCTGTATTATATTTTGACTATGCAATTTTGGACACCTTTTTTATTGATCTCAAGATAGTCAGTAGGTGAGTCTATTTTTATAGAAAGAGGCTTTGTTATTGGCTTAAACTTTATGGACGGAAAAATACTACTCGTTACGTACCAAACAAGAGCCAGAATTACCTGACATTCCATCCTTCATAAGGCCCTGACTAAAGAGCGAGTAAAACTGAGTTCTTATGGCTCGTCAGTAAAGCTCTCCAGTCCAGTGTATCATTGCAATACCGCGGTTTTGTGAGATGACGAGCCAGGCTCACGAGTTGTTTGCTTAATTTTTATTCGAACAAGACATGTTTAATTTGTCGCAGATAAGACCATTTTTACTCGCAAGTCAATCTCGAATATAATTATATTATCATTTGACACTCGCCTTCACGAATACATTACATCTGTGATAAATCATAAACTACAAGCTTCAGTTGCATATTCACTTTGATCAACACCATTTCACATTTATCATTTTAATAATAATAATTTACTTATTTTATTCATAAAATGTGTACATTGGTAGGACATGTTTACAGTTCAACAACTCAAAGCAGACTGAGTTTGTTAGTCTGGTTTGAGTTTTGACAGAAGCTCATTGCTTCCCTACCACAAAAAAACACTCAGTCGAATAACCGTCAAATCAGAGCAAAATAAACTGTACGTAAGACCAATTGACTAACTAATATATTTATTCGGGTTTATCTATAATTAACTAACTCAACATTTCAATTATGATTTATTTATACAAAACAAATGTATAAGTAAACTCTAATACTATAAATTATTACTTAACTAGCGACCCGCCCTGGCTTCGCATGGGTATAAAATTATCAGTGTTTCCCTACTATATTATAAATGTATTATACATATAAACTATAAACCTTCCTCTTGAATCACTCTATCTATTAAAAAAACCGCATCAAAATCTGTTGCGTAGTTTTATACATTTAAGCATACATAGGGATAAAGGGACAGAGAAAGCGACTTTGTTTTATACTATGTAGTGATATTTATAACTACTAGCGCCATCTATCGCTCAAAGACAGAAGTCGAACGATTTGTCTGTCTGTCTTGTCTAAATCATTAGTCATCATTAATCAGTTAACTTGTCTTGTCTAAATCATTATAAATATCTAACATTTCTTCCACGTATGTTACGTTGAACAGCTATTCTACTCGCTATTTCGCTAATCCACATGAACACTGAAACGTAACGCGTTGGTGCTGCCATTGCCGCTACCGTTGCGTTGTAGTCGCTAATATAGATATTGTTGTATCTCGAAACGCACTCCCTGTCAATGCCAATGTCAGAATGTCAGTTGTCTCATTTGTCACTCAGTTTGTGTTGTGTTGTTTTCAAAATATTGAAGATTTGAAGCTTTTCGTTTATAAATTTTTGAGAAAATGGATAAAACGTTTAGGGAGTCCCGTTTTTACCAGACGATAGTTCATTCAAAATTGTTTCGAATTCTTGTATTAGTAGAGAAGCAAATATCAAATAATATAGAAAATGGTGCAATCGCCACAAGGTATGTTGAACTTTGAACACTTTATTAAATCCGGTTTGTTTATCCTTTATCTTCATCATGACACCTACAGAGTTTATGATACCACCCTTTTTTTTCAGACCATGTAAAACAAATGGACTATGGTGTTGTTTACTTCTGCCAACAGTACTTATAGTGTACTCAATGCTGTACACAGTCTCAGAACTATACATGTTACTGGCCTACATATCTGTTGGATTGCTGTCTTATTCCTTTTTATTTATTGCATTTATGTCTGTGTCATGCTTGGTCCTGAAGGAGAATTTTTATGGAGGATGTGAAGCATCAAGCCTTGTGGCTACATTGTTATTATATGCACTTCAAGGGCATGGTAATGTAATTTATAATAATATTAAATAGTTAAAAATATCCTCAAAGTAAAGCTAACTCAAATATGTACAAAATAGTATTACCTATATTCCTGATACATTTATTAATTTCCAGGTATAATATTCTCGCTGACATACTCTGTGGTAGCAGTGTTCTCATTCTGTACACTGCTAAGACTGGCCCTCACTAAATGCCCGCACACATTCACAGTTGGGGAGGCAATGCTTGTAGCACAAAGTGTTATATTATTCTTTGTCATGGCCGTCACCATGACTCTGTTTGACATGGGTGATGAGGAAGATGATGAAATGCATTTCATAAATTCGGTTCTTTTTGTAAGTATTCTGATAGAATAAAACATTGTTTTCCCCTCTAACATCCCATATTGCTTGAATTACAAAAAAAAAATAGTAAAATAACAGTGAAAACTTAGAATAAATTAAAATTGTCATAATTGAAAAATTTTGCTAGAACAACAAATTCTATATCACACACAACAAAGTTTAATTTCCATTGCACCCCATCCTTTGTAAATGTTCATCTAAAAATCAACTTAATATACACAGTGATAAAGTAGATACTTGAGTTGGTGGAGATTAGATGGAATGAAACTTTCTTGAAATTTAGTTCAGTAATGTCTTTTTGAGTTTAATTTATTTAAGTACTTTAAATTTTTGTTTGATTTAACTGTAATTTTATTTTTAAACACATTGCTGACTGACACAAATGTGATAACTATTATATTTTTGATCGCATTTATTGTCACAAAACTACATTTTTTTTTTCTATCACAAAAAATATTCCCTATTTTCAGACCATATTATCTTCAGTGGGAATTATTGTTACAGCATTATCACTTTTACGTGAATCAGTTAAAACCCTGGCAGTGCTTGGCTACATAATGAGTGTAGTGGGGACCTATGCACTTATGGTGTTACATGTACAGATTGGAAGTGATTGTATACTGAGGATTGTCTCATACATTGTGCTGGATGTTGAAAAAGTGAGTAATTTGGAAGTCATTTATAATGTATAGTTCAGCAGGAACTGTATTTCCTTCCTGTTAGTAGTCTAGTAGACAACCACAGACTGTTCAAATCTCAAATGAATTTCAGGCACCATAGACCTTAAATTGGTTTAAAATCTGTTGAATTATGATTATTGTTTTCTTTTTATTATTGTTGATAGGCTTGCATTTGGTCACCAGATCAAATGGTGGTCAGATGCAAGTCCATTTAAACACCATCTCATCGGATGGTTAGTGCTGTTGTTGACAATGAAGCAATAAAGCTATATTAATTACTCAGATACCCGCGAAACGAGACACAATAGTAAAACAATAACAGCGCGGTCTCATAGGACCGGTTGGGGATTCAAACGTTAATTAAAATTAAAACAGTGGTTTGAACTTTAACCTATCACATACCCACAAAACGAGACACAATAGTAAAATAATAACAGCGCGGTCTCATAGGACCGGTCGGGGATTCATGAATTAAACTTTATATAAATTTTATGGACTGCTAATAGCAATAATCTTTTTATTATTTTCAGCTGAAACTCATCCTGTTTTGGATCGTGTTGGTTGGCATAGCAGTGTGTGTAGTCCTCATCCGAACGAAGCTCAAGGTCAAAGCCAGCACTGTTACCCGTAAGACGTTCCATGTGCTTGCTTCAGCGGTGTTCCTCACCGGCATCCTGTATGACGTTAATTTGATGACCCTTGCTGCTGGAGTTGGGTTAGGAGCTATGATATTAGTTGAGGTTAGTAGTACCTATAATATTTATATTGATTAGAGCTTGCATCATTAGCCGCTTGTGAACGAAGTAAAATCAGAATGACAGGATAGCATCATGGGTACTGTCAATCCTCAGTGCTGCTTTACCAATGAAGCAAATGTTACAGGCCACACACAATACCTTTGCTTTAATGTACAAAAACAAGTCAAAATGCCTATACCATAATTGACATCTATCAACTTTTGGATTACCCAAAAGTACAAAGTAGGCAACTGCTTATGTGGGCGCTCATGGCCTGTAAGATTTTTTTAATTCTTTATCATGTTGTTGTTCACAGGTTTAGTTTAGTAAGGGCCTGTTTCACAATGTCCGAGTAGGCACTACTCACTGAATAAATTCAAAAATGTGACAGAATTCGTATGAAATTATCTGTCAAGTAAGATACTCGAAACTTAATCATAGGTGGTGAAACAGGCCCTTAGACTTAAAAGATATCCGTCTATTGAAAAATCGGCCATAAAACAATAATTTTACTACCTTTGTGTTTCAGGCACTTAGAAAGTCTGGAATAGAAAAAATATCACCAGCGCTACAGGCTGCATTTGAAGTGTACAGTGATGAAAAGGTAAGTGTTACCTACCTACACCTGTCTTCTTTTTAAAGGTGAACGCATACCGTAATTTTCCGATCCAAGCTAAGAAAATAATTTTTCAAATCTTTATAAAAAATCATTAATTTGAAACCTGCGCATCGCGTCGAATCGTTCGAATCTGGAAAGACTCTAGAATGAAGAATTCAAAAATGATTTTTTTTCGATTAGTCCTACGCGTTCAGCTCAGATAAGCGTATGATTTGAAAATCCTGAAATTAAAATGACTATCTGAAAGTACAGACACTTTACCGACTAAAATCCACTCATGTTCCTGCAGTTGCTCTTTGCGGCGAGCTACCCATTGCTCTCCGTTCGCAAGTCCGCAACTTCAAATACATGAGCTGCAATATTGGACCAATAAGGCCTCGAATTTTGCGGGCAGCGTGCAGCGGGGCGGTGGCGGTGGCGGAAGCGGGGCGGGCATCGCAGACCCGTTCTCGAAACTAACGTGCAGATCGCGCGTCACTATAGTCGCGTAGTGATGTGTTCATGCTTGTGTCGTCGAGTGTTGATCGATAGGTCGAGATTTGTTTTTATTCGCGAACAAAATGTCTGAACAATGGCGGCAACATCATTTTGATTCAAATTATTCCTAACGCTCGATTTATTGTGGGCAAAAAAAGAAGTAAATCCCTACTAAAAATAAGGAAAATAAAAGGCGAGTTTTATTCGACACGTCACAAAAATAAATTGCACAACACTGCAACGCAGACGCGCGGGCGGTCACCGCTCGCTGCCCGCCCCCGCCTCGCTGCCGCGCCGCTGTTTTCGACGGCCGCGGGCCGGTCCATTTGATTTTATGCATAACATCCTGCCGCTCCTGCGCCGCCGCCCCGCTGCTCGCAAGATTCGAGGCAGAGGCCTAAGTTGGTAGTGGTAGCTGTGCTGTGTGGTAGGCAAACAATGTACTACCTCAAACACTTTTCTTTATTTTTAAAGCCATCAATGGACATCTTTCAGTTGAAGTCCGCTGTAGCTGGCAACGTTAACTAATGCCTACCTTTTCATTTATCCCTAGGACTCAGGTTGTTTCGCGATGACCCCAATATACCTGTACGTGGGTCTGGCGTGCCCGCTGCTGCTGGTGCCGGTACACCCAGGGTATGAGCTGGAACTGCTCAGCGGAGTCCTGTCCATCGGCGTCGGAGACACCGCTGCCAGCTGGTTCGGATCCAAGTATGGCTTCAATAAGTGGGCAGGTGGGATATGCTAGAAATTTACTATTTTTCATTTGCAGTGAACGAAAATAAACATGGAAGCATTCCTAGTTCAAAAAAATGGCCCATCGTAGATTGCGCCGGTAGGCGGGACTTACCGATTGCGCCGCTCACGATTATAGTAAACTCAAACTGTCAGAAAATAAGGTCCATTTTTAACTGTGCATCCAGAGTAGTAATAATATTATTTTAGCGATTTCGCGAATCAGTGACAGCGTTTCGATGTGTGAGTTTGTGTGGGATTTTGTGTCAAGATGCGCGCTTAGTTTCCTTGAAGTAATGCTTCGATGTTTATTTTCGTTCACTGGCTAGAGGAGGCTAGAGTGAATAGGCTCTTAATAAAATAGTGCGCTTTACCATCAACGATTGGATCACTGCTTACCATCAGGTGGGATTGCGGTCAAGCACTTCATTTCAAAGTAGAACATTTATAGGTCTGCACTGTAGAATACGAAATAAAAATTAAATGTTTAATTTGAATATTATGTCGTCTTTTGCAGATGGTCACAAAACGGTAGAAGGCACAGTATTCAACATTCTATCGCAAGTGGCGGTGGTTTATGTGCTTCAGCTTTTTCGTAAGTCAATCAATTTTCTTAGATAAGTATTGAAAATATATGATATTTCGTCGATATGTCCTTCGTCAGGGAATCCGATCCTGACGAAGGGTGCAAGAATCTACTGGATGCTACACGCTTAAGACTGGTCGATGTGTTTCTTTTTTTGATATTTCAAATCATCAGTATGTCAGAACATGCAAGAAATACATGGTTTGAGTAGACCATGCGATTTGTGATTTACCCTCGATTTCTCAAACTCTAGCCTGAAAACCTGTCAAAATTTGGCATTTGGCATTGAAGTAAGGTTAGACATGATTAACTCAAAATAATCAATTCAGGGTCGTGGGAATCCGATGGATGCGAGACGCACAGGACCGGTCGTTGTGGCGGCGCTTGGGGGAGGCCTATGTCCAGCAGTGGACGTCTTTCGGATGAGATGATGATAAATCAATTCAGAGACCTGCCCTTAGTGTGTGCAGTTTTCTTTATAATATTAGTTACTAGCTTTAGGCCGCAGCTTCGCCCGCGTACATAAAATATAGCCTATGTCACTCAGGAATACAGCAGCTTTCTATTAATGAAAAAAATTTTAGCAATCGGACCAGTACTTCTACAGATTACCTCATACAAACAAAAAAACAAACTTTACCTCTTTATTATATTAGTATAGATTTAATATAACCTATTTCCTTACAGGTATATTGAATGTGCCGTGGGCTTTGATTCGAGTCACCGTGGCCGCAGCCATTTCAGGCCTCGTCGAGGCGAAGACAGATCAAGTCGACAATTTGATCCTGCCTCTAGTTAGCCTCATAGCATTCCAATTTACAAAGATATTGCATATCTAGCTATTAATTTTGTTTATAAAAAACAGTGTAATGGTCACACCATTCAATTAAAAACCGGCGAAGCGCGAGTTTGACTCGTATATATAGGGTTCTGAAGAATGTTGTTATTGTGGAAATAGTATATATCTAATTTTGTGAAACTGCTCACTGACAGACTGACTGACAGATAGTGGAGGTTTAGTGATAAGGTTCCGTTGGTTACACTGCGTGTACGGAACCCTAAATACGGGTGTGTAATTATAGTAAAATTGGTGTATAATTCGGTACTTAGATATTTTTATACAATTGACGTTTTAACTACTACTCCAATCCGTTTTAAAACAGACAAATTTTGAACGAGGCGAACTTTGAATATTCTAAAAAAGGTTTTAATCATGGCAACCTTATAGGTGCATCGTATGGTGAATAGTGTTAGTAAAAACTGTTATAATGCCTGCTTGCACTGGGGCCTCGCCCACGGCAACTTTTTGAAGCAATGCAGTCACTAGCGGCTAAAAACAAAAACAATCTATCGTCTGTTTCATAATCCCGGAGACCAAAATGACATTTCAACACAAAAGAACTGTCGTCATTCCTATAGTAAATTTGACATTACTTGTGTCAATTTAGTCTCCGGGTTTATATAACAGACAATACATACAAACGGTACACTGTCGCGCGTCAGCAGTGCTACAGTCGCGATGCAATAGCGCGTTAGTAGCGCTGCAGACGCGCGTTTCAAATGTGACTGTAGCGCGTCAGCAGTCGCAAAAAGTCGCTGTGGGCGAGGGCCCTAAGGTTCCATAATGTATGATAATTCTCCTCACAAAAAAGTACAATTTTTGGTAGTATCTTAGTTACGAGACCTTTGTGAAAACTATAGCCTGTCTAATGAAAGCGCGACCTGAGAAAAAGAGGTTGAATCCAAAAAAATTGTATGTGGTATTACTAACTAGTAGGATAATCATGTCTTGGCACTTCACATTTTTTTTATTTCCTACAATTGCGGCTGAATAGTGTTGCCAATTAAATAAAAAAAAAAACTCCAGGTCGCGCTTTCATTAGACGCACTTTATTATTTATATTGGGTACAGGACCTGTTTGAAAGTATCCTGGATATTTGCAACTTAACCTCGCGTTATGTTAATTATTAAATCAGGGTTTAGTTATTCGTCCCAGTGGGTTTTAAGACTTGTTGCTGTTCCTTAAATTGTTGGAGAAAAAAAGAGACATATTTTTAAACATTCCCATGTTACCAAAGAGTAGCCATAACATTTTGTAAATAAGAAGATATTTTTATAAATAAATTATTTATTTGACTATACATTTTGAGTGTTTTATTTATTAAAACATAATTATTGTTCTTATTGCGTTTGTTCTATTGAAAATTATTCTTATAATAAAATTGGAAACAGAGTCCACTGTGGAATGATTTGTACTTACTTACTAAAACAACCTGTTGTAGCTATAACTTTGTATTGTTTTTCAAAACGCAAAGATTTCAATTAGCTATTTTTACACAAAAAATAGCTAATTGAAATCTTTGCGTTTTGAACATATTTAAATAACACTGTACCAGAATCGGCAAACATGTGCATATTGCTCGCAGAACAGATGGTCGATGGAGCCGAAAGGTTCGGGTCGTAAATATCCGAAGACGCAGAGTTGAAAGGCCTTCCACAAGCTGAACCGATGTCCTGGTGAGGATCGCGGAAAATCTATCAGAATTGCCGTGACCTTCACCGGGTGCGAGATACAAAGAACCGGTCATTGTGGCGACTCTTGAAGGAGGCCTTTGTCCAGTCGCCGCCTTTCCCTATGAGGCCAGCACAGCTAGACTAATACTAGTGTATCTCTTCCTGAAACAAGGCGGTTTGAGGTAGGTAATATGAGGACAAAATACTTGTCGTACGCAATATTACCTAATTGTTGTTACCTATACAGGCGTATAGGTAACAACAATTTTACGACTTCTCATTCAGTTAAAATAACATTTTCCAAGGGTTTATCCGAAATTGTTGAGGCTATGGAAATACAATCATCATTTTGCTCATTTTTAACTTCAATACAGTTATCATTTTGTTCATTTTTGTCTTCAACACAGTCATCATTTTGCTCATTTTTGTCTTCAACACAGTCATTATTTTGCTCATTCCTAACTTCAACACAGTCATTATTTTGCTCATTTTTAACTTCAATACACCTATCATTTTGCTCATTTTTAACTTCTATACAATCACCGTTTTGCTCACTTTTAACTTCAACACTATTATTTTTTTCTTCCTTAGGTTCTAATTTGATTATTTTCCTACGTCGAAGACCAGGTTCGTCAACGACGCCATTCTCTGTGCTATTTGTTTTCTTTTTAATTAATGTTCTTTTCTTCTTCACCCCCTTGCATTTGGTTTTGAACATCTTTTCAATTTGTAAAACGTCACGCCGGTCTATGGTCCATTCCAGGGGTTGTTGCAATGCTTGAAGACAGGGGTTTTCTTCTTTACAGTATGTTGGTATGTCTATACCGAGTATGTCCATTACTTTTTCTAGTACGTCGTCCACATAGTAGTTTATTACTAAATCTGCTTTGTTATCCTGAAAATAATGAAATTTATGTAAAGTCATATCTATACTAATATTATAAAGAGGTAAAATTTGTAAGTTTGTATGTAGGGGCATGGGGTCTCATACAGAACAAAAGAAATTTGGTTCAAATAAATGTCACTAGATGGCGCGCCATGTATTGATCTGTGGTTGAAATGTGTATCATTTTCATGGTTATTATTTTTTTGACTTTCTTAAGGTTTATTCATACATAACCAACTCATAAACACACAAAATTATATAAAAATAGGCTCTTATTTCAAATTTCAAAGATGTTTGGAATGGACAATTAATATTTATACCAGTAGATGGCGCTGTATTAAATTTTAAAGGTTAACATCTGGATTTTAAAATTTTTGTTTTGTTTTGAATATGAGTACGTAACAGCAGTACAAAAGTACAGTGTACAGTGCGCTTTTAACGTCATCTATTAGGAATAAAAGTATAATGTAACCCTTCTTGCAAAGTCGCTGCTAACACCATCTATTGGGAACGAATGCGAACAAAAATAGCCAGTTGAAATCTGCTCTTTACGCTGGGACAATTTTTTTGTATGGGATGAGGCATCTGTATGCTAGTATATTATATTATCTGTGGTAGGGGGTAATCTCTGGAACTACTGGTCCGATTTGAAAAATTCTTTCAGTGTTAGACAGGCCATTTATCGAGGAATGCTATAGGCTATATATACCATCACGCTACGGCCCACGGGAGCGGAGCAGTAACGAAAAATGGGGGTGAAACCGCAGGGGACAGCTAGTTTTTTATATTAGCAGTTTGATTGAATTTTTTTTTGCTACAAGTACGCCAATATAGCAAGTATGTTATAAATATGCAGTTCTCGGCTTTGCTCTACTTACTACATAATAATATGTACCAAAACCTTTCTCATAAATTACTCTCTACCTAAAAATTCGTTTAGGGAGTTTTTGGAGTTTATCGCGAACCTGGGTCGCAGGGGGTACCTGGACAGACACGATGGGTGACTTGGTTTTGTAATAAGTGAGGATTTGTGCTTCTAGCTCATACTGTATTGTAAAAATTGTAACTTTAATCATATAGGTGTTTTCTAACTCCTACATCGGACCCACGTGGTCTACGCCATGCGACGCGGTTCTACGTATAACTAAGACGTCGCCTACGTGTGTCTGTTTTATACATTGGTCTAATTAATTTAGATTTAGTCTCGACATTGTATTTTTTAGGTTTCTCCCCTATCCTTCTCCCCATCTCCTACAAATAGTAGCTTTATTAATAAGGATATTTTACTCACATGTTTGGTGGGTTGCAAATTGCAAATGACGAGTTTTCCTCCATACTTGACTGTCTCCAGAGGTAAATTACCACTTGGCACAATTTGCAGAGTTGTCCCTAAGCATATACTTAGATCTGCAATACTGAAACAGAAATAAAACAATACCATTCAATTCAATAAAATTAATCAGAATTTATGAAGTTGTTTATTTTTGTCATGAAATTACAATATTCAATTCAAAACACAAGAACGAAACATATTCTTTTGATTAGTCAATGACATATTTTTCCATGCTTACCTATGTAACTTGCAGTTTATGTTTGACATTTTTCACCGAATGGTAAGCAATGAAAAGTGTGTATGCAGTTCTGACATCAACTAGCTATTTGGATTTGATTTTTGTCTTATTCCATGGTGGACCATTGTGTGTGAAATTATCTCATTAATAATTATCACCACACCTGGCCACAGATAAGTTTAACATATTATAGTTTTGTGGAAATAAACTATTAAACATTCTTCTGATTATACTCAAAACAAAATAAAACTGAAAATGTTGACTTTAGCACCCTCTAGTGGAAAAATTGTCACAAACAATCCGTAACATACACCTTAACGTTTGAATCCCCAACCGGTCCTATGAGACCGCGCTGTTATTGTTTTACTATTGTGTCTCGTTTCGCGGATATCTGAGTAATTAAACAAAATATAACAGTTACCTGGAATGTAACTCAGCCATTGTGAGATCATTCTCCGGCAGGCTGTGCTCCCAGTCTAGCACTCCATCATACAGCTTGCCCCTGCACGGTCTGGATGCAGTATATCCAGCAGGACATGGATTCCCACTGCACTTTTTACCAACAGTTTCTACGGGGAAACCTCGTATAAATTGCCTGAAAGTTACATTATTGTTTAGGTACAGTCATATTTGCAATAAGGATTTGTCTTGGATAGCACAGATTTTTGAAAGGCAAGTGTTACCAATGTTTGGCAGCTGCAACATTTTAAGTTTCAGGCCCTGGTAAGGGGCAAAAGGAAATGGGATGCAGTCACCTCCTTCTGCTAAGCAGTAATGTTAGTAAAGGAGGTTGCTGAAACCGTGAGCAAGAGAACTTCCTGTTGCCCCAGCCTTTATCTATCATGCAGATTAGTAAGTCCCACATAGCAAAAAGCAGTTTCATGTCACAAGATGGTGATTACAATATGTTCAGTATCTGTAGATCATTTGGCTTACCTTTTACACAAATTGCATTCATCAATGAACATGTTCCCATGTAACTCAGCCAGGTACTTCCTTGGCAGACCAGACTTGAGGTGCAGTCCATCAATGTTCTGGCTGACAATGTAGTGAACTTTGTTGCATTCCACCAACTTCTTCAATATCATGTGGGTCTTTGTGGGGGTGGCATCATCAAAGGAAATATTTATGTTTGGTTTCTGGCCTTTTTTTTCTAAAGTCCACACTCCATTGGGTCCACTAAAAGTATTAAGTTTAGATGTTAGATGTTTTTTTGGTACAAATTATTGTCTGTTTTTATACCCTGAGACTAAATTGACACAAATAATGTCAAATTTACTATAGGAATGACGCCAGTTCTTTTGTGTTGAAATGTCATTTTAGTCTCAGGGTTTAAAAAACAGACTGTAGGGTGTAGGATTTATATGTGCAGCCCATTGCTGTAACATCTTCCTGTGAGAGGGACAGGTCAGAGAAATATGGTTAAATTCATGAGATTTTTTTATGGTGCAAGTTAGAATCAGACAATAAAAAAAATTTTTTTTTTACTCCTCATCACCATTACAGTCATACGTAGGTACGACAGTTTCTCGACAAGTATGTATCATCTCGTGAATAAAACCATGCTTTTAATTTCAAGGATAACTTATTTACCGGAAGTCCGGTATCCCTGCTGAAGTACTGATGCCCGCTCCAGTATGAACAACGACATGCTTGGCTTCGCCGATTAACTGCGCCAGCAGCTTACACTTTTTATCAAATTTTTCCAATGTATCGAATTTCTAAAATCATAAAATTACAATTTAAATAATTATGCAATATTCCTCAATTAAGAAATCTATAAAATTAAAATGAATGCTATAATTTAAGGCTTCTATACCTCTGGAACTCCTAATATCCCTTTGTGTTCGTACGGGGATAATCCATCAGCGTAATTGCAAGACATTCCGATGAGGACATGGAACTCAGAATGAAATAATTTTATTAAATTTAGTTTTGGTACACAAACAAACAAACCACAATAAAAGCAAGTTTTTTTTGACAAACACGTTTGACAAATTGATTGATTGACATAACTGACTGATTGACAATGACAGTTGTTTAGCAGTATGGCAAAGGAATAAACTTAACTGCAGCAATATACTTGTAACAGAAATAGGAATCGAATCAAATATTGCTTAGCATAATAATAGCATAGAAAATCTATGATGATATATCAGTGTCCCCACTGCCTAAATCCCAATTATTGTTTCTACGACAGAGACGGCCGCTTCCCTGTCACAATCAATGATTTTGTGACGGCAAACGCAGTGGTGGATGATAGCATAAATTACACAAAGTAAAGGAATTGTCTGGGTCTAGGAGCTACTACTTGCAAGTACTTTTGAGCCAATACCACAGGACTATCACTGCTAATATTGTTCTAAAGTAGGTTAAAATTGCAGGTAAAATAAAAGGTCGTGAGCGTTTAAAATTAATAATATTATTTTTTTTGCGCGTCAATATTTTTTTCATGAAAATTATTCACGCTAAGAATATTGAGTTGATCATTTATTGACGGTAAAAAATTCTAATATTTATCTATTAGTTTTTATCGATTACAAAACTTTTTTTGACAGCGTCAGCAAAGCAACCGCTGCTGGTAGCAACTCTAGTGTCAACTTCGATTTCGTTCGTCGTCTTTCACTGAGTTGTTTGTTGGCGTTTTGCTAGAACTTAATTAAATTACTGTAATAGTACAGTGTTTTTTACAGTTTTTGTGCATTCTAACTTTCAAAAATGAATCGCAGAAGGGCTCATGATGATGATGATGGCTATGGTAAGCTATAAAAATATTAACTAGTACTTTGTAGGTTAGAAACTGTTTTCGTTTGTGACCCTTTTAACTTTTGTTTTAGAGCGTCTCAATCGCAAACGACGTCGTGTATCGGAGAACCAAGAGATTGAGGATAGGTTGGAGTCTTTGATACTGAGAGTCGGAGAGAAAAGTAGCTCGAGCTTAGAGAGTAACTTGGAAGGCTTAGCGAGCGTATTGGAGGCAGATTTGAGTACGTTTCGTGTGAAGATTTTACGTATTCTTACTGACTGTGCTATTCGTATGCCCGAAAAATGCACCATATATGCTACATTAGTCGGTCTTTTGAACGCGAAGAACTATAACTTTGGCGGAGAATTTGTTGATTACATTGTTAAGACTTTCAAAGAGAACTTGAAGATTGGAAAATGGAACGCGGCGAGATACTGTCTTAGGTTTATAGCTGATCTGGTGAACTGCCATGTACTGGCTGCATCCTCCCTGCTGACATTATTGGAGACTCTAGTGGACTGTGCTAATGAGGATGGAGTACCTCAGGTTAGGAGAGATTGGTTTGTGTTTGCTGTGTTATCAGCATTGCCATGGGTTGGAAGAGAGCTGTATGAGAAGAAGGAATCTCAACTAGATCATTTGTTAACTACAATTGACATATTTTTAAACAAGCGCAGCAAGAAGCACTGGCCAGCTCTCAAAGTTTGGTCTTCTGATACTCCTCATCTGCAAGAAGAATATCTAGATTGTCTGTGGGCTCAAATCAAAAAGTTGAAGCAAGACAACTGGTCTGAGAAGCACATTCCTAGGCCTTATCTTGCTTTTGATTCTATCCTATGTGAAGCTCTGCAACATCAGCTTCCTACAATACAGGTAAGGTTTACATACTTTTATTTTTTAATTTCCCAGGTTTGTTTTCATTTCTGTTCTTGATAACTATGATATCTCATTTAAAAAATGTTGAATAAGAAAATGATAATATATACGTTGCGATTCCGTTAAGAATAGTTATGACAATGGCCTCTATCTGTCTCCTCTATTATGGCTAGCAAAGAAACTTTACTTGCATGTTTTTTAATATATCATTTATTCTTTGTTTCTAGCCTCCACCCCACAATGACACAGACACATACCCAATGCCGAGGGTAATATTCCGCATGTTCGACTACACGGACTGTCCCGACGGTCCCGTACTGCCAGGAGCACATTCTATAGAGCGGTTCCTAATTGAAGAGCACCTTCATAATATTTTAGAAGCATATCATTTGGAACGAAAAGAATGTGCCGCACAACTACTATGCTTCCCTTACAAAGCAAAGATCCCGCTAGAGTACTGTATTGTAGAAATAATATTTGCGGAATTGTTTAATTTGCCGAGACCTAGATACTTGGAAATTTGTTACGGATCTATTCTGATTGAGCTGTGTAAGCTTCAGCCTTCGACCATGCCCCAAGTGTTGGCTCAAGCTACTGAGATATTGTTCATGAGGATTGATACTATGAATATTGCCTGCTTTGATAGGTAAGGAACTCTGTTTGTTTTAACAATACTTTTCCCCTCAGCTTCACTTCTGTGATCTATCTACAAGAAATTGCCTTTGTCTGGGATAAAAACCCAGTTTATAACAGTATAGTCTGAAGTCTACCACTCAACCTCGCATGTTATGATAGTATATAGCTGATTCTAATCCAATTTGTGCTCCAGTGGTGTAATTACTGGGAAGGTGTTATTGTAAGGATAAACAAACAAATAATAAATTAATAGTATTCCATGTGTTGTTGTTTGTGTGTGTAGTTTGTATCATAACCATATCAGTACTTGCAGAGATTACCTTCTACAAACATTATATAAACAAATAATCTCTTTATAATTGCAGATTAGACAGTAAAGGGTTGTTAAGAAGTTTATTATTCATTTAATATTATTACTTACTTACATTTATTACTTACTATTACTGTACCTGTTACTAAACTTAATCCTTTATTTAATTTCAGGTTTGTCAATTGGTTCTCATACCATCTCAGCAACTTCCAATACCGCTGGTCTTGGGATGACTGGGAAGCTTGCACACAGATGGATATTGATCATCCTAAACCAAGATTTGCTAGAGAGGTCCTTGGCAAATGTTTGAGGTAAGATCTGATTTTTTTTAAACAGAAAAGTTAATTATTAGTAGCTAGTGACTGCCCCAGTAGCATATGGATGCAAATTGAGCAATTTGCATTAATACAGGGGTCCTAGGATTGCATGTGTGTATCGCCGGTGCAATCAAAGAGCACATATTTAATTGGCTTTACCCTATCCTAGCATACTCTGCACAGCTGATTATTTTGCAATGCCTTGTGTGGATGTCAAAACGCAAGTTGCCTCTGTCCAGTCACATGAAGCTTTTGATTGCAGCGGTGTGGCATCCAACAGGTTAAAGCACTTGATTGCCTCTTATTTTAATCCTAATATATAAGCTTCTTTCTATGTTTCTAGATTGTCATACCAACAGAGGATAAAAGACATGGTACCAGAATCTTTTGCAGCATTTGTACCTTTGAAACCAGAACCTATTTACAAGTATTCCATGGAAGGGGCAGGTGAGACAAACTACCAAATATACAATATTTATAATAATTTATTATACAAAAATATTATTAATCTTATTTTAAACTTATTCAAACTTAAATATTTACATTCCGGTAACACAGAAAATAGGATTCGTGCAAGTACTACTTTGAGATTCTAGGCGTCGCGTAAGCCTAAAGGCGCACTTAAAACTCTTGTTTTCGGAAACTGTTTCGATTCCTTTTTGAACATTGCAGTCTAGTTAAATAGCATTCTACGAGAGCAGCAAGAAGGTTTCTCAAACAAAAGTTTCCAGTGAATTTCGGCGCTAAATGCTTCTAAATTATTTGTATCAAAACCACTTCTTAATAAATAGCTTTCATTGGTCACTGCCAGTGCTCAGAGATCAATGACTGACACAGCATTTAAAGCTACAACACTGAGTATGAGTATTACATTAGGATAACATTCAGTCTATTCCATATCCATTAATTCTAGTAAGCTAAACGGTTGATCCTGACTTTCTTGAGCATCTTCGTAATAATCTTCTTTAAATTGTTTACTTTCTTCATCAATGTTGTATGGTGAACTCTCCTCGTCTAAATCATCCTCATCTTCATCATATTGTTCGTCTGACTTATCATCCTGTTCTTGATAGTTACTTTTCTCATCGAGGGAGTGCAAGAAGTCTTCAAGGTCGTCGTCGAGATGTAAGTAACGTTCGTGCTTCTCGCTCTCGCTGGGCTTCTGTTCCGGTGCAGGTGTGGTGCGCTCAGATTCAGCTGTGGAGCGCTCTGGTGCAGCTGTCGAGCGCTCTGATGCAGTTGTGGGCCGATCTGGTGCAGGTTCCTCTTGAGCATCTTCCATAGTGAACCCTCCGAATAGTTCGTTGAATATATCGGGTGTGACCGCTCGTGCTGTGGTAGTACTTGTGCTAGAAGTTTCAGGTCTATTAGTAACTTCAGGCTCAGTTGACGATTTAATAGCTCCTTCGGTAGTTGTAAGATTATTATGTTTCTTCTTTTTACATTTTGTCTTATTTTTTGTAACTGAATATGGCGATGCAACAACGGTCATTTCCGTGGTCTGTGCTTCATCTTTTAGACCGATATACTCTTTGACTTCTTGAATTACGGATGCAGTTGGAAAGATGTATTCATTGTCGTCTTTGGATTCCTGAACATCCATTGTAGTTGCTCTATGACTTGACTCTGTTGTTCTTTCTTCTTGTTGTTCCGATTCGTCATCATGCGACCATTCTGACTGCGGGTCTATTTCCTGCTGTTCATCAGTTGGAAGAGTAGGCTGTAGTATTTTTTTTACAAGAATGTCTTCGTCTACACTGTCTGTGGTGCTGCTAATTCTTTCTTTATTAAAATTATGAACGTGATCTCTATGATCGTCTCTATTTCTTTCAACTTCCGGACTTCTAGGAGTACTCGCTGTTATATAGCCTGTGAACTTAGATGCTTTTCTTCTTAGAAGGTTCTGTGTTGTAGCGGTATTCGTTCGGTTCTTGTCGAGTGTACTTGATGACCATTTATCGTGATTCACCGACGTGCCTTTTTGCATCAATGTGGATTGTCTGAAACGGTTTTTACTCTTCGGTTGTGTGGTCACAACCGGCTGTTCGGTGTCCACGGTGGGGCTCGCTGTGCTGCTAGTGCTAGAAGTAGTCGTTGTTGTTAGCATAATGGTCGTCGTAGGTCGTGGAGTAGTACTACTTGTCGTAGTGCTTGCAGGCGGCTTGTGTGGCTTGGTGTCCCGTATAGAGTTAGTGGCGCTGGTGGCTGCAGAGCTCGCTTGAGGCGTCAAGTCATCCGTTGGTTTCTTCGAAGAATACTTTCGCATGGGTTTAAGCGTCGTCGTGGTGGTTGTCGTCGTCACTCGTTTGTGTTTTTTGATCTTTTCTGTTTTATTAAACTTTGGTGGCGGACGTGTTCGCTTCTTAGGTTTAGGAGTAGTTGTCGTAGTGGAGGTAGTGGTCGTACTTGGCGATGTTATCTCTTGCTTTTCAGTAGGTTTTACGAAATCTTCGTAATTGTTAAAGTCATCTTTGACTGTTATTGATAAAGGTGTTGTTGACGTAACAAGGTCTATGTTTTCCTTTGTACTCATCGGAGACTGATCTTTGTGCGATGCCATCGGTGTCGTTTTGCTAAAAGCTCCTAAAACATTAGCCCATTCCATCTCATTATCATCATTAGTGATATCATCGTCTTGAATGGTTTGCTCGGCTGTTATTATTTCGGGTGTTGCTGTAGTAAGATGGCTAGATTTTATATGTTCATGCTTTTTTCCCGGTTTCTTAGTCGAAATAGGCTTTTGAACGTTCTTGTTGTTCTTTATAATAGTATCGCGATCTTTAACATTTTCTTCTTGAAAATCCATAGTAATAGGTCTGAATACAGTATCTTCCGCTGAATTCTGTTCAGAATATTCAGTGTCAAGTATTTGCGGGCTCGGACGGAAATCTGGAATTGCTGGTTTTTGCGGCTTGTTCATGTGAGAATACTTCAACGGGGGCATCGGTTTAAAGGGCTTTTTATCCATAGTCACGAATACGCCCGGTGGGGCGTTGTAAACTGGCGGTCTGATGTGGTCGGACACGTAACTGATCTTCATTGGTGCTTGTTGTTTCTGATGATAATACATTTTGTAAGTAGTTACATCTGGTTCTTTTGTTGTATGCTCTGTGGCATTCAGTTTAGTTTTGACAGGTACCTCGATGGTTGATTCCTTGAGAAGTAGTGGATAATTTGTGATGGGAGTCGGTAGAACAGCTGGTCTGGTGGTTTTTATTACGTTCGACGGTAAGAATCTGTTATCTGAGTAAGCTTGTAAGTATGGGGGGTTCCCTGCAGAGTCGACGTTCAAGTATGGATGCTGTACGTATGGTGGAACGGGAGGTACGATTGGAGGGTGCGTGTACCTGTGCGATTGAGGTTTCATCGGATAAGCCAACACTTTCTTCTGATGGAATTGTTCTCTGTCGTCTACGTGTGCTATTTTAGAATGCTGAGGGTACACGTTACCAAAGAAGGTTTTCGGTTTATGTCTGTACGGCTCCTCGTAGCTGTCTTCATCAGAGAATAATGACGAGAAAATTCTGTCTAAGCCGCGTGTGTTTGGTGCTGGGCGCTTATAGTAACTCGGGATAGGATTGATATTCCTATGGACCCATATGGCCCTCTGCTGTCTATCCTGGTGGTAGATTGTCTTTCCATGTGGACGTATCTGTTGCCGTTCTATGGGCGGTGTGGTCTCTTTAATAGTGAATGTTCTGATTGGATTTTCATAAGGTTTTTTCACCTTCTTGTTGTTTGTTGATTGCGACGTAACTGAAAATGTTAACTCATAATGATATTTTCCAGGCGATGTCTCTCCTTGCCTCATCCGTTTTACTGACCATAACGCTTTGATCCCTTTCGTGCAACTACTCTCGCTGCAGTTATTCTGCGCATTTTCTTCAACGAACCGGTATCCCTGTTCATCTTCGAGCAATCTACCTCTTGCTAGTACAGTAACGTCACCTGGTGGAATAGGTTCTTCCTTCAACCTGTCAAAGCGAGCCGTTTTAATTTTATCCCAAAGGTCGTGATCATCGATTTCTTTCGCGACCGTGTTGTCTGGTTTGCTGTCAGGTGAAATGTAGTCCCCTTTTGCTATTAACTGATCTATTTTGTCTCTGACTAAAGTAAGGTACACACTATGCCGAAGCGCGTCTTCCCAGTAATGTGCGGGCACGGCCGCCGCCGTCGGGGGTGCGTCAGTCTTGATGATCTCCTGTAACGTGCCTGCAGGCTCCTGTTGGTCGCGCGGCCAGGCGTTCAGGGGGATCGGTATCGGGTTGAATTCCTCCTCATTTTCACCGCTTGTAGTACAACTTCCGTCTCTCTGCACCTGTAACGCGGGCAATGGTCTTTTAATAATCGTGAAGCGACAAATCAAACGCACGTTAATTAGTGGTCGGCGACGACTATCATTAGAATTGTATTTGACGAAAAAAAAATGTGGATATTTCAGTATGCGTTTGAAAGTAAAATGGCGGTGGGCGGGAAAGTGCGCCGGAGACGTTGGCGTGTTACAAATCGGTTGCGTGCCGGACGAGCCAACCCCTCCGCGATGAGTTTCCAATTGAATAATTCCAGCACAATCCAACTTATTTGGCTCCAATCTTACCACATATTTGTTCTTTCTACGTTATTTCATCTTATTTAATTGCTCACTAATATTTTGTTAGTTTTATAGGATGATAATATTTATAAAAAATCTGGCCGTGAATATTTGACTGGACATGTTATTCAAGTTGAAAAACATTTGATGCAATCAGTCAATCAATCAAATATTCATTGTCTGATTGAACTCTTTCAGATATTTATAAACACACCAACGAATGAAATACATTCATTAATAAAAAAAAACAGCTGAAACATCACAATAGAACAATCAATTGGGCTTAAAAGGGCACTACAACGCCTCAATAGTGAGCATTTTCGTTGAACAATCGCTTATCTCACACACAATCATATTGTGCGTACAACTATGAGATTTCATAACATTACAAGGCGATCTTAATCTTGTGTTTAGCAATTTCTTTGTATCTCCTAACAATATACGGACGGATTATAAATAGCTTCTCTGCCTGATCTAGACCTGAATAGGCGTTCACCGTGGCGATATATTGTTACTTTAACATAACATAAAAGATGCTTTTAGAGAATTTGTGATATCGTTCTCTTTATTGATGAATGAGTGATTTGCGTTACGCTTTTCACTTTTATGATGGGTAGTATAGCTAAGATTGAGAGTTTTCTCGAGATCAGTGTTTTCCAACCTTTTTGTATTTGCAACTCCTTTTTGTGTTTAAATATTGTTGCGAACCTTAACAATGCGGTGATCACACGCTATTTGCGTGTCGAAAATAGAACCAAGTTTTTATCAATCAATTAGCTTGAGACCGCGACCCCCTAAAAAAGCATCGGTCCTTCCGGGGAGTCGAGACCTACGGGTTGAAATAGACTGAAACGGAACGTAGAATAATTATACATGCTTAGAACTCACATATTTTTCTTATAGGTCGGCTACAGAAAGCGGCTGCATTTAAACAATACAATGCATTTAAACAATAATAACGAAATCCTGTAATTTATACCTAACAGAATTGAACAAATAATTGTTTATGTATTTCTGAAAATCCCAAAAAATCCTTTATTCTTATCCTATCACGTCTATCCTTCCATTCTTATAACATGTCACATTGACAGCCACTGAAACTCTGTGCTACATCACCCTTACATACATACTAGCATAAGGGCTGTATAATGTCGATGTTCGAGTAAATTAACGCCACTAGCTGACGCCACTTTGGCGAGAGAGGTTCCACTATGGAATATGACGTTGATCTAAATTAAAATAATAACAGAATATTAGGACTTCAGATGCCAGGACTGCAGTCGGATTTAACAGTTGCCTAATTCAGGGTTCAGTTAAAATATCGAGTTTTGTATTGCTGAATTTCAGCGGTCCCTGAGTATAAAGGGTGTAAAAAGACCCTTAACGAAAACGAAAACCCCATATTCTACTCATCACAGGGATACTTTTTTTCTTCTAGGACATACCTGGGAATTCACTGGTTCTGGAGATATTGAAGGTCAAAGTCAAAAATTTTTGAACGTTTTTATTTCAAAATCGTATTCCAAGTATCATTAGTAAACTTTCTTCCGAACAAACATTATCAAAATTATCAATTTTTCATAATAAATTACGCATTTGAAGTAAGAAAAATGCAACGAAAACTAAACACAACGAGCGCCTCACACACACAAGCGTACGGTCGGTTCAATGACCAAGCGCGAGCGGCCTAACGCTCAGCTGATCGAAGTTATTATTAATTAATTATTTTTTAAAGATGAAAAAAAAAGTGTTTTTCCCAGCAATATTTTTTGGTCTAAGTTACTTAATTACATGTACAGAATGTGTAGTTATCGACTTTGTGATCGGTCTTTTTACACCCTGTATATTTAGTTGAGAAGAAAACGTTTGTCTTGGTATGATCAAGAGAGAAAGAGAAGGGATGATACAAATGTTGATGGATGGAGAGGGAGGTAGAGGCCAAAGAAAAGATGGATGGATTGTGTGAGTAGTGATATAGGGAGTTCTTACCGAAGGGACAAAACGGAAGAAAAAAACGTGTTGCGTTGACCCAAAATAACATGGGAAAAAGTAACAGGAAGATGATGACTGACGACATATTTAGATGGTCGTGGATTTCATCGGTCTTAGCAAGCAGAGGCGCATTCAGAAAATAGGTAAAGTTTCAAGAGTTCAAGACACCTTTTACTTCAATGAAGGAATAAAAAATACTTCAGTTGTCAAGCCTATTTAAACAAACCAAACACATTTTTTAACTAAAGTATATAGTGTAAAACAATAAGAAATACATCGTTATTGCTCAGAACTCGGTATAATTCACATGGCCGACCATTGAGACGATTCGCGCGCTGATAGTGTGGGACTCAGTCGACTAGCTTATCATTAGCTGCATAGTTTTATAGACAGCCTCTGTGTTTTAGGCGTGTTATTATTATTTTTTTAAATACACATTAGGCCTGTATTGTTTGAATGGTAGTGTTAGTAAGACACCCACTTGTAGAGTCGATAGCGGTCCGTCTCAATATAATGTCATCATATGTTCGACCGCTTGTCGCCATTGTGCGTATTGCCCAAATGACACGGTGGAGGTGTGCCCCGCTTGGGCGGAGTACCACCACCGTGACCTAGCGAGGGCGATCGGCTTTGGCGGTACGAGCTATCGTCCGGAGCGAGCAGGAATGGTAGTCGGCTTCTTCTGCTAAGCTGTAATGCTAGCGAAGGAGACGGCCGCACTCGTGAGGGTACGAACGTCCTCTCGCCTCGACCGCCGTTTCCCCGACCCCTATTTACGGCTGTAAATAGGGGTGTAAATGGGGGCTCCCATAGGCGCACGACCAGCAATGAATAGCTCGCCGTCCGGTAACCGTCCGAATCGATGCCGAATCGTCGACGGCGCCTAGTGTTCCATGCGCATCTCAAAGAGATGTCTGGATACCGTTGGAGCTCAGCAGAGCTGAAGCCTACAGGGGCCATGGCTTGACTTCCGAAAGGGAAACCCAGTGTTCTGGAACGCAAGGCAAAGAAGGAACATAACTGGAACGCCCTCCCGATCCGCCTTAGAGTAGGGAATTTCATTCGACAATACCCACGTTAAAAAAATGACATCATATTGTGATTATTGCTCTTGTCCGAATTGGATCGAACTAGCTAGCAATAGGGTACTAGGGTAGTTTTACCCTTTGGGTATGGAACCCTCAAAACAAGCTATTATAAAACAAGGTCGCAAATTGTTTATATTAATAATAAATTAATGAATTTGATATAATTTAAAGTTTGTTTAACACTTCTGTTGCTATGACATCATCCGATTTTAATTTATCTTTTACGTCAATTATATCATCATCATCATTATGTAAATATAATAGTTAAAACAAAATTGAGTATCCTGTCTAACATCTGAAAGTGTATCAAATATTTTTTATGGGTTTTAGGTGCGTCACTAGCTGAATATATTTTAATAATTAGCATTAGCATTATCGGCCTTGTAATGTTCCCACTGTTGGGGCTCAGGCCTCCTCTCTAGGAGAGGGAATGGGCTGTAATCCACCACGCGGGTCCAGTGCGGATTGGTGGATGTCACATGTCTTCGAATTTTTGGTTCTTGGACATGCCGGTTTCCTCACGATGTTTTCCTTCACCGTTTTGAGAGCAGAGAGTATTTTAATAATATGCGTACATAAATACGAGTAGGCATATAATAGATTAGTTGCGTTATGTTAATGTGTTTGAAGAAAGTTCACATAGTACCTTCTATGCCGGTGCTATTTTTAGATGTTATGTAAACATAATTTTAAGTATATGTCAATATTGAAGCATGGATTTGGTAACCGAATTATAATATTCTACCATGGTTCATAATTAAGTATCGGTTGTCTTGGTATGGTTATGTGAAGAGCAAGGTTGAAAGTTGAGTTGGATGTGACTAAAAGAGTTATGAGTATAACTATATGTAGATGTATGGGAAGGGAGGTTAAAGAAACGGTGGATTGAAAGTTAGATTGTGTGAGGAACACAGGTGAGGAGTGATCTATACTTCTATACTAATATTATAAAGAGGTAAAATTTGTAAGTTTGTATGTTTGTAAGTTTGTATGTAGGGGGTAATCTCTGGAACTACTGGTCCGATTTGAAAAATTCTTTCAGTGTTATATTGTATAGCCCATTTATCGAGGAATGCTATAGGCTATATACCATCACGCTACGACCCACGGGAGCGGAGCAGTAACGAAAAATGCGAGTGAAACCGCAGGGGACAGCTAGTATGAAATAAAAAGGAATTAGTGATAGTGTGACGGATAATAGAACTGAATGGGAGAAAAAAGAGGTGTTGCGCCGACCCCAGGTAACACAAGACAAGGGCAGGAAGATGATGTTGATGAAGATGATGTTCGTTATTCAATAAAACCAAACGCAATAGTCGATCTTCTAGGTTAACCAAAGCTTGCTAAAGTCAGTTTGTGGATGGGTGATCTTCCTATTTCATACTGAGACTTCTCCGAACCTCAAAAACAACGTAAAATTTTTACTTCCATGGGATTTACTATGTTAAAACGTCAGTCGTGCGAGCGAGAGTGCGCACAGTTCTCTTTAGGTCGTCAAATGGATTGCATTAAGAGCTCGTGGTAGGGCCTCTCTCTCTCTGTCATTTAACAATGTCCTGTCTTGCCAAGGGGTATCGTCTTTCTCAGTTACTGGGTTGTGGAGATGCGCTAAGCAGTTACTCCAAAGATCGATCGTTAACATAGTTGGGAAAATCTAAGCGCATTGTACGTATAGACGCGATACACATGTGCATAAATTCAGGATCATTTGCTAGTGGCAAGAGCCATGGCGTCTATATGGTCAAAAATAGTGTCCCAACGCTTTCGATGTTGTATGCCCGTATGCCGTGCCTTTTTATGGAAATAAAGTACTAAGTACCAACATAGGATCCTGAAGCATGAATGAATGCAGCATATACCTACCGCGTTGGGTTTAGTTATGGTTATAATCTTATAATACGTTAGCCGTATTGTCTTTACCTCAACAAGTAGTAGAATAAAGGACATATTGTTTATTCGGGAAAGGTCAGTCATCACTACTGACACAATAAAAAAATCTTTTCTCTACAATACTATCGTCCGAAAACACCCGCAATGCATGATTTTGTGAGTTACGGTTGCGTACGCGGAAAAACCTCGTTATTTTTTTTTTCTTGCCCCACACTGGGAACTCTTGTATAGTAGACATCTACGTTCACGAACACTGAAACTTTCTTATCACCCAGACACAGAATAACTATCTGTAGGCTGTACAAATATTGCTCCTTGCGGGAGTCGAATCCGCGACACAGCGCAGCGGCTAATTGCTCAATTATTTGAACCTTAAGATTTTTTGAAGACAGATACTGATTGAACGATTTACCATCTTTCACTTCTTCGTAATGGCAATGAATAGTAGTGAGCAAAACCACTCGCAAAGTCGCAACGCATTATTTTCTATCTCTCATAGTGTGAGTAAGGTCATCGCCAAACTAATTCTATTGTCTGCACCATATATTTAATTTAAAATAAAACCTTAAGAACTCAGTAATTTAAATCAACACTTAATTTCACACTTAAAGCTACAAATGTGTCCAAAAAACTAATTAACATTCCCAGGCCGTTATCACCTTTAAAGTGACTATTTTTAATATTTTAATTGATCATTATTGTGTGTACTAATATGGTTGTCGAAGCAGAAATCGCTCATAGAGTTAGATGGTAGTTGATTGCTCCACTTACATGAGAAAATCTGGTAACAATAGCGTAACTCTAGGTCATTGTCTACGACTGTTGTATAATTTTTTAAACAATATTGTTATATATTAGTTGTAGCTTATTATTTCTAAGGTGTTTAGTATGATAGGATTGTTATTGCAAACGTGAGTTAAGAATGGACGCCTACGTTTGGTGTAATGAAAAACATTTCTTTATTTTTGGTGACCATCTTGTGTTTACCCTATGAGATTTGGTTCGCGATGAGTCTATCAATTAAATAAGTAATTTAGAGATTCGAAGAAAGTTATCAATGATTCAGGCAGCTTTTAAGAAAATACTAGACTTTATGGGTTTTTTTAACGTTTGAATCCCCAACCGGTCCTATGAGACCGCGCTGTTATTGTTTTACTATTGTGTCTCGTTTCGCGGGTATCTGAGTAAATAATACCCTATTTTATGTCCCACGGCTGGGCAAAGACTTTCCTTTTCTCCTTTCAAACCTCTCTGTCTATCGCGATCTCTGGCCAAGATTACCCCGTGAACAGGATTAGATCGACTTAATGGTATCATAAACAAAAAAATAATAATTTTCACTATCTATCTACCTACCTAGCCATTTCCCAACTATATTGGGGTCGGCTTCCAGTCAAGCCGGATTTAGCTGAATACCAGTATTTTACGAGGAGCGGCTGCCTACCAGACCTCCACAACCCATTAACTGGGGTAACATGGTACTTCATGGCAAGACTGGAGTAAGATAATTGTCACTTACTAAGTTAGCTAGTAAGAATAGTACTTCTAATTGGTAACACACATTGTTGAAACTTGATCAGTAATTAGCACAATAACAAGAAGCGACTTAGTAGTGTTTATTAACAAGAGATACTGCAATTACGAGCCGCGAAAATCTGTCACATATCATCGTCGCACGTTTTGCTCAATTAATTCGTCGGCTCGCAGTTCGGTTTCTAATTTAAAATATTTTATTTGAGTTTCACTGAACCAACTTTTATTAAGATAAACTTTCATTTTTGATTATGATTATGAATAGTTTGATGAGGAAATATGTACCGGCTTGTTTCATTTCATTTTCAAGGTTACGCATCATATTTGTTTGTCACTATTTATTAGTAAACATAATTGTAGTGTATACTTACAACAAGCGTAAAGAAAACGCATATCAATGCGGATCTCATGATTCACTGTGTCACGGCACTGCACGATAGTTCCCCACTGTGTGCACTGTGCGGCGAGTACTGGTGCGTCTCGGGCGCACTGGCGGCGTTCACTGGCGCGCGCCGTTCAAACGCTCCTCGTACCACCCACCCTTACCACGACACATCTCTTTCGCGGATAACTGAAATCAACATTCTTTCATAACTTCTAATATATTGCCCTACTTTTATTATAGTGATAGAGCACTAATAAAAAAAACTATAGTAAGTCTAATGAAAGCGCGACCTGAGAAAAAGTGTTTAAATAAAAAAAAATGCATGTGGTATTACTAACTAGTAGGAGAATCACGTCTTGACACTTCACAATTTTTTTTATTTCCTACAATTGCGGTTGAATAATGATGCCAATTAAATAAAAAAAAAAACTTCAGGTCGCGCTTTCATTAGACGCACTCTATCAGACTATGAGACTAATGACTTTAAGAAGAAGGATTTTCTAGGTATAGTAAAAGTCCGTAATATCTAGTATTTCAAGTCTTAGATTTGAAAAGATAAAATTAATTCAATAACAAATAAAAAACTACAAATTCACACTTTTTGTGCTCTTCGAATTTATCTAAAAAAGTTAAGGATTTTAGCATGACAACACATGAAAGAAAGGGTGGAAGTTACCTTCTCGACGAGTAGAAAACGGTTCACCGGTATCTTCATTCATAGCTGTATAGAAATTCACACCCACTACCTATACACCATTTAATCATTATCACAAAAGTTATGCTGAAAAAATATAAAACGTTTTTACACGAATGTTTCGTAAGATTTTTGCCAACACAAATAATTTTAATTATATTTTTTATTTTTTTGTATATTTTTTATTTGTAGCTCAATGGGGGCTCGGGGGTCAGTGCTTGGCTCTTGAAGCTTTTTCTATTATACGCTAAATAATATATTTAAACTTAGAACTAAGATGGTTTTCAGTCAAAACAGAACGCAGTATGTTTTTTAATTTTTATGCACTGATTTTTCTCTGCTTTTATATTTATTATATACCCGTTTTGACCCACTTCTGAGTCTACGAATATTAATTTAATTAAAATATTTTATTAATTATTTATGTTATTATTTAGAATAATATATTATCTCACATCATTCACTGGTAAACTTTGCACTAGCACTGCTTTTTCACCAAAAATCAAAAACTGACTGGAGTAGGTTGTGTTTTTTGTTTGTTCTAAAGGATGACGCTAACTGTATTGTTAACTTAATTATACAATAGACATTCGTTCACAGATAAGTAGTTATATGTACCTAATTGAAAGTTTTTTGGTAACCATAAACATTTTAGCATAATATGGATATAGACTGAGACACGTCAGATTACGATAATACAATAGACATGCGAATTGCGAATGCGAGGCGGGCGAATGTCTCCCTTGAGGCCGTCTCCAAATGGGGCAAAGCCAATCTGGTAGGATCCAACGCTGCCGAAACACAAGCGTGTTTATTCACTGCAAAAAGGAGCCCGTTCACCTTGACTCCTACTTTCCAGAATGTGTCCCTGGAGTGCACCGACCGTCTTCAGCTTTTGGGAGTTGAAGTTTCTTCAGATCTCAATTTTGGGCGGTTCATTGAGTCCAAAGCCAAAGTAACTGCAAAAAAACTCGGCGTTCTTACGAGGGTCCGGCAGTACTTCACACCGGGACAGCTTCTTATGCTATACAAAGCACAGGTCCGATCGTGTGTGGAGTACTGCAGCCATATATGGGCTGGTGCTGCAAAATGCCATCTAGCAGCTTTGGACTCGGTGGAAAGGCATGCGAAGAGGCTAATTGGAAACCCTAATTTGGCTAAACCAATCGGCAAAGCCTAGACGCACAGGCGTAGGGTAGCCAGCCTATCGGTGTTCTACAGGATGCATTTCGGAGAGTGTGCGCAGGAATTGCATCAGTTGATTCCGCCATCTCCCTTCTACCATCGGACAAACCATCGTACGGCGAGTATCCATCCTTACGTTGTCGAAACCGTTGTCGACAAAGCGCTTTGCCTCGTCGTTTATACCGCGTACATCGAAGGATTGGAACAATTTGCCCGCTGCGGTCTTCCCGTCCGATTATAATTTGGGTATCTTCAAGACTAGAGTGAATAGGCTCTTAATAAACTAGTGCGCCTCACCATCAACGATTGCATCACTGCTTACCATCAGGTGGGATTGCAGTCAAGCACTAGTTTATGTTATAAAAAAAAAGACATTCATTCACAGTTTAATAGATATACCTGGAGCATTCCTGTTTCGGCACCCAGATTTTCGGCACTAAAATTTTCGCCCAAGCCAACGGCTATAATATAGGCAAGCTAACGGCCGAAACCAATAACCTATCGATCTCCAGTTTTGGCATACTGGATATTGTAAAACAAATTATACAATACAAAAATTATCATGTTTTCTGTTGTTTCATTTGTTTTTGTATCTCCAATATGTGATAGATAGGTTATTGGTTTCCGCTGTAGGGGAATAGCTTGGATGCCGAAAATCTGGGTGCCGAAACGGCAATATTCCATATACGTAATTGTTAGTTTTTTTTTTGGTATCCATAAATATTTTAGCATGATAATATGGATATAGACACGTCAGATTACGTGTTAGTGACGCTATCAATATGAATTACTGGCCGGCAGTAATTATGGCAGCTATTGGAAAGTGTCGCTGTGAAAAAAAGAAACATTTCCATATCAATGTTGCGTTCGCTTGCACGAGCGGCTGACGTCATACGTGTTATACTGAATTAAAAGCTTGCTTTGTCGTCATTAATTTAATGTCTCTATTTACATACTTATAAAATACTTAACTAAAAAATTATGTTATTAAAAATAGAGCAAATAGTATAATTAGTTGCAGTAGTAAGTATACTGTCGTCATAAAAACCACGGAAGATATCCCGTAAGTGACAATTTAAGCCAGTAAATCTGACTCCAGTCTTGCCATGAAGTACCGTGTTACCCCAGTTAATGGGTTGTGGAGGTCTGATAGGCAGCCGCTCCTCGTAAAATACTGGTATTCAGCTAAATCCGGCTCGACTGGAAGCCGACCCCAATATAGTTGGGAAAAGGCTAGGCAGATGAGTAAGTATACTGTCGTAAGAAAAAACAATGTTATGGGACCATTGATATACAAATGTATGGGACATGAAAAATATCGAAAAAGGCGACAAAAAATTTCACCACTGGGGCGTCCAGAATCATGTACTGTATCCGTGGTATTCGTTTGTTCATCGACGTCTGACACACGGGTTATAATACTTATAAACACTTCAGAGACACACAAATTTTACGACCCTAAGCTGGCTTCTGGTAAGCAGTCGCTCCTCGTAAAATACTGGTATTCAGCTAAATCCGGCTTGACTGGAAGCCGACCCCAATATAGATGGGAAAAGGCTAGGTAGATGATGTAGATGAAGAAGCTGGCTTCTGGAATAGGTGATCAATGGATCAGCCTAGGTAGACCTACGTCCGTAGATACCACTTGGAATCATCAGGTCATTGACATAAGTAGAGGAAGTTTACAACGTGCGTAACTTATCTTAACAGAATCCTTTTGTCGGTGAACAAGGAAACTGTCGTAACTTTAGCCGAACGTCCGCGAGTTAACGAGTTTTTAAATACGCCATTTTTATTATAAAATGTATAATAAAAATGGCCCGATATTCATCGAAATTGTGTGGTGTGCTGCAACTTGGAAGAAGTTGTGTGATTGATTATCATAGTACCTACATCATCATCTACCTAGCCTTTTCCCAACTAAAGGGTGTAAAAAGACCCTTAACGAAAACGAAAACCTCATATTCTACTCATCACTGGGATACTTTTTTTCTTCTAGGACATACCTGGGAATTCACTGGTTCTGGAGATATTGAAGGTCAAAGTCAAAAAATTTTGATCGTTTTTATTTCAAAATCGTATTTCAAGTATCATTAGTAAACTTTCTTCCGAACAAACATTATCAAAATTATCAATTTTTCATATCAAATTACGCATTTGAAGTTAAAAAAATGCAACGAAAACTAAACACAACGAGTGCCTCACACACACAAGCGTACGGTCGGTTCAAGTGTGCGTTACCCCAGCAGGAAAGTATCTCCTAGAGATATATGAGTAGAACGTATAGTTTGTGCCTTATCTGGTGTAAATGTGCCCCCACATAAAAAATGTGTGCCCCCTGTCGTTTTGAAAAAAAAACGGAAAAACGATTCCTGCTGGGGTAACGTTTTTCTAGCAGGAAAATTCTAAACGAGTGCTCGGAGAGAGAAAAATTGTGCATGGCCAGAGAGCTTATATGTGTGCCACTATGTGCCCCCAAAAATAAAATCTGTGCCCCTTCAGATTTTCGAGATATTGCGTTTCCTGCTGCAGTAACGTTTTGATGAATCGTATATCTCTAAAACCATTGCATGTGCCCCTGTAGAATAAACATACACGAGTAGCTCCTAATGTGTGCCCCTGTGTGCCCCAATTAGATTTAAGAAAATATTTATAGTTTTCAAGTTATCGCGGTTTTATGAAATCCCGAAAAAACATCGCAGCGCCTAAATGAGACAAGGCATAAGTTCGCTGAAAACTGTATTCGGTCCTTCTTGACGCTAGTAATAACCATACAAAGTTTCAAAACGCTTCATGCATGCGTTTTTGAAAAATCTTGCTAAAAGTCAAGACGATAGTGTCATAACTTTGACGGCAAAACACAAGGAACTGGCTAAATTTCAGATGTGTAGGTGTAAACCAAAATCATGTGCCTTTAGTCAAAAATATACGGTGAAAATATTGAGCTTGGAATGTTTCGCATTAAGTAAATATAAACAAAAAACCAAATTAAGTAAACAACGGCTGGTTATCCGACCAAATTTGAGTGACTACTAAAAAGCGACGGATTCATACATATCGATGACCTTCTTTATTTTACTCACTAACCGGTTGACACGTGTTGTGCCTGAGTACACTGAAGTAGAAAAGTAATAAATAATAAAATAAAGTTGTTATTGGATTATGTTCTACTAGCCGTTTCTATGACCTTACACATGATTAAGTACATTATAAATAATAGACTAAGTGCTATTCTAAGGTAAGCTATCTTCTCCATTCTAAATTTCATTAAATTACATCCAGTAATATATGTGTGAACGAAAGAATTACATCCAGATATTTGCCATTTGCTAGGTCTTTGACCAAAAATTTGATTGGTCCCGATGTTTAAAAAACATATAGTTCATGAAATGTATGATGAATACCTACTACTACTAAAAAGAGTTGGCGCTTTTTGTATAAAAATAAAAATATATTTTAAAAAGCAATCATTTGTATAAGCAAATTACTCGTAAGAGATTATTTAGTTGTGATTTTAAATTTAATATTTTTTTTACACAATACTAAACTTATTCTTAATACTGATCTGTGATTTTTGTGATGCGAATTTATTAATTATAAGTTAGACTTAGATGAAAAACTGATCTGTGATTTAAATAATAATGACTGCACAACGTGCAAATTATTTCTAATATTTATACGTAGGAAATTTGATCTGTGATTTGATAATTATTACTACAATTATTGCTAATTACTTTAAGAATTAAAATTAAGGGAAGAAAAATAATAATTTCCACATCAACAAGCTGTTTCATTAATATAGTCAACAGTTCACAAGGTGCATTTAACATATTTTTTAATTAGCCCCCAAAACTGTTGAACGCAACTGTACGGACAACAGCTTAGGTATAATACGTCCAATAAAGAAGGTCATCGATATGTATGAATCCGTCGCTTTTTAGTAGTCACTCAAATTTGGTCGGATAACCAGCCGTTGTTTACTTAATTTGGTTTTTTGTTTATATTTACTTAATGCGAAACATTCCAAGCTCAATATTTTCACCGTATATTTTTGACTAAAGGCACATGATTTTGGTTTACACCTACACATCTGAAATTTAGCCAGTTCCTTGTATTTTGCCGTCAAAGTTATGACACTATCGTCTTGACTTTTAGCAAGATTATTCAAAAACGCATGCATGAAGCGTTTTGAAACTTTGTATGGTTATTATTAGCGTCAAGAAGGACCGAATACAGTTTTCAGCGAACTTATGCCTTGTCTCATTTAGGCGCTGCGATGTTTTTTCGGGTTTTCATAAAACCGCGATAACTTGAAAACTATAAATATTTTCTTAAATCTAATTGGGGCACACAGGGGCACACATTAGGAGCTACTCGTGTATGTTTATTCTACAGGGGCACATGCAATGGTTTTAGAGATATACGATTCATCAAAACGTTACTGCAGCAGGAAACGCAATATCTCGAAAATCTGAAGGGGCACAGATTTTATTTTTGGGGGCACATAGTGGCACACATATAAGCTCTCTGGCCATGCACAATTTTTCTCTCTCCGATCACTCGTTTAGAATTTTCCTGCTAGAAAAACGTTACCCCAGCAGGAATCGTTTTTCCGTTTTTTTTTCAAAACGACAGGGGGCACACATTTTTTATGTGGGGGCACATTTACACCAGATAAGGCACAAACTATACGTTCTACTCATATATCTCTAGGAGATACTTTCCTGCTGGGGTAACGCACACTCGGTTCAATGACCAAACGCGAGCGGCCGAACACTCAGCAGATCGAAGTTATTATTAATTAATTATTTTTTAAAGATGAAAAAAAAAAGTTTTTTTCCCAGCAATATTTTTTGGTCTAAGTTACTTAATTACATGTACAGAATGTGTAGTTATCGGCTTTGTGATCGGTCTTTTTACACCCTGTATATTGGGGTCGGCTTCCAGTCAAGGTGGATTCAGCTGAATACCAGTATTTTACGAGGAACGGCTGTTTACCAGACCTCCACAACCGATTAACTTGGGTAGCACGGTACTTCATGGCAAGACTGGAGTCAGATTTACTGGCTTCTGACTATCCGTAACGACTGCTAAAGATTTAACAAATGACAACCGGGACCTACGGCTTAACGTGCTTTCTGAGGCGCGGAGGAAGCTCGGTATGTTAAGATGGTCACCTATCCACATACCAACCTTAGTAAGCGTTGCTTAACCTTGAAGATCGACCTGTGCGGCTGTTATTATCTAGCCACGAGCTCCTCAGAAGAAGCTGTGTGATTGATTATCATAGTAGGTACATATGTGCATATCATCACGTCAGTATTTCTTTAGGAATTAGGCAGGGGAGCATCTATGAACTATTTTATATTCACACTTTACCAGTTATATTAGTCTCATACTCTCATTTAATAAGGAGCAGGCCTATTTCCATCACCCGAACACATATCAAGTCTCCGGATTGATCTACAGGATTATTCAAAAGTTTAAACGCAATCGTAGAACGCAACGGGTAAATGAAGAAACAGGTGGCTTTTAGTTAGTAAAAGCTAGACACACTTTAAAGATTGCCCAACTCAAGAAAAAAGATAACAGCCTTTTTTGGAAATAATCGAGTGGCAGTTAGTTTCTCTGATTCTACTAATATGCTAATGCATTGTGAGACTATTCTTTATTAATTTATTCTAGAGCCTACTAGGTTTTGCGAACTGGTTTAAACTAACAGAGCCTACTCTAAAGTCATGTATACAAATTGGAAAATCTTCAAGCTGAGACAAATTTTAATTAGCTTTCGAACAGTTTAGACAAAACTAAACTAATATCAAATCTGACCTTATACGAACAACAATTGTAAATATAAACATACTCAGCTTTATAATTATCTCACTATTGGGACTCAGGTCTCCTCCAGGAGTAGGATTGAGCCGTCATCCTCCACTCGGGCCTAGTGTGTGTTGTTCACGTCTTTGAATATTTGATTATTATAGGACATTTCGCTTTCCTCACGATGTTTTGCTTCAACGTTTTGAGAGCAGTGTTGATGATATAATATGAATAACACAACGTAACGCGCCCGCCCGAGTTTGAACCTACGGCGAACCACTTGTGAATCGATCCAAGCCACGGAGCCAAAGCATAATATTAATCCTTTTCTAAACAAGATGAACCTTCTCTTGCTCAAATATCTGAACTAGGGACCGACTGAAGATTCAGTTTCAGTTTCCGTCAAAAGAAAAACCTCGCTTAGAGGGATAGGGATTATCAGATTTTTACTGACTAAAACCTACCAGTGTTCTCTTTGCGTTTTAGGACTCCGCCACCTTTGCAGACCATCCCAGAGTCCACGGTTTATTCTGAAAACATCGCTATCCTAAACTACGTCCCCACTTTTCCAATCGACAATATCTCATGACAGTTTTTACGAACGACGTCCGTTGAAAAACTATTATCTTCCACGCGAGGGGTGGCCGAGTGAAATTCCTACTTTGCGTGCGCACTTTCCATCTCGTGGACATTTCGCCATTTTTTTATACACCACTCGCGATAGCACGCGGAACGCTAGTCTCATGTCTGCTTTACAAAGCGCCCTCTTATTTGAAAAAGCTTCATCGGACTTTGTAACTAGAATGGTGCAGTATAGGGTTGGTTTTTGTTTGTTGTTTTGTCACAATCAAGTGCAAATATTACTTTGACAATAATTCTTGTTATTGGTTCGCGTTGAATAAACGAAACACATGAGATGTTATGCATGAACGAATAGGGAATCCGACTGCTTTCCTTGTTGACTCAGTAATTTATGTTTATTTCACGAAATTAGATTTATTTTTCTTGAATTTATGATGATTTGATTAATGTGCAGAATAAATCGAAAATTTATGAATTAAGTATATTATACGTTTAAAAATACACGCTCACTGATGAAATAGATGTATGCAATTATGCATGCTTCGAAATTAGCGGTATAGGGTTGAGGTTTCAATGTACCAAACAAAGAATAGCTATTGAAATGCCGAGTGAAGGAATTATCTCTACATTTCCGATTAGGCACTGCGTACGAGCTAATATTATAAAGATGAAAGAATTGTTTGTATTAATCTCGAGAATTGATAAACCGATTTAAAAAAATATTTTACCCGTGGAATACTACGTTATCAATGAGTGAAATTTACGCTATGTACTTACCCGCGGGCGTAGCGAGGGCTGAAGGTAGGAGCCATAACTAAAGGTGTTATGAAAAACCTGTCCAAATATATTTTGTTTTGGGAAATGGCCATTGATTGTATATCAATGGAAATGGCATGACAGTATTTTTGTTCGAGACAAAGCGTTGTTCTAATTAGTCTGAACTTATTAAACCTACGGTGCGATACGCACAGGACCGGTCGTTGTGGCAATGCTTGGCGGTGGCCTATGTCCAGCTGTGGACATCTTTCGGCTTTATTTTTAGGTGGGTGTCTTACTTTTACTGACTAAACCCCATCCCGTTCCTTCTTTCCCTTCGTTCCAGGGTCCCGGGTTTTCCTTTCGCAAGCACATCCATGGCCCCAGAGGCTTCGATCCTGCTGATCCCCTACAGTTTGCTGACATCTCTTTGAGGCGCGCGTGGAACAGTACGCGCCGTTGACAACCTGGTCGCGGGCGGACGTCTTTCGGCTGAGATGATTATGATGAATGAACTTACAACAGTTAATAAAACCCCGCTCCGCTCACACTTTGCCACCGGTTCCCATCCAGTTCTCATGATGTCGGGGCGCGCGATAACGCTGCGTTTGCGCAACGCCCCGGTATTGTTCGCGCGCTATCTCTCACATGATCTATGTTAATTATCGCCATATTGCTCTTAGCGCACCCTCTTATTGTATCTCGGATCGCTCGAACTACTGAAGAATTGCATGGTGTTGTTGGGCAATTTTGTGTTGATGGCGGAATAAGTTTTATCTTCACATAAACTTATGTATTTTCACATGGCAGTGGGCAGAGCAATACCGCATATAGTTTTGTGGAGTTAGCGTTTATAGAGTTGGTTATAGTCAGATCTTAGAGTGCAATGTGCCACGATAATTCTTTTGCTACTGACATTTTCATAGATTTTGAAATATTAGCCACTCTTTTGCGGACACTATTCTCAAGCGCAGTTTAAATTTTAGTTCATGATCGGCATTACCTAGATCCCCTAATGGACTTTCGTAGTTCACCGGGTTCTTAGTTAATAAAAGTTTGACAGTCCTTCTCGGTCCACACGAAGCAGGAGGAGGTTTTCTATGATTAAAGGTTAACGACTACTTTTTGTATCATCATTTCATTCGAAACACGTCCACTGCTTGACATAAGCCACCACCAACTGGCACCGGAACGACCGGTCCTGTGCGTCACTCATCTGTTGAATTCTCGTCACCCTCATCAAATCTACCTTGAGGTTTTCCATCGCTGCGTCTCTCGGTTCAGAGTAACCACTCCGGAACTTTTTCGTGGCAACTAAAATATGTATTTTTTTTTCTTCTAGCGGCTCTCCCTGGCACTGAAGCAGCTCACCAGCTAGTGGTCTGTGTTCGCAACAAGTGCACCCCGGAGGAGGCTCTGAACGTCCTCCGCGACCTCCCCAACCCTCTGCGGGAGGGCGAACCGGCGGCGGCCGCTCAGGCAGCGTCCTACAACCCGCTGAAGATCGACGTCTTCGTGCAGACCTTGTTGAACCTTGGCAGTAAAAGCATATCGCATAGCTTTGCTGCTATCTCCAAGTTTCATTATGTTTTTAAGGTTAGTTGGGAGATTTTTGTTGAGATTTTTGTTAAGTTTTATACTACGAATGCTATAAGTAAATTGACCGAGTCAACACGACATGCTGTCGTCTTGCGACCTTCGGAAGGGTGAACAGCGACGACTATTCAAGCAGCGTCATACAATCCACCGTGGATCGTTGTCTTTTTACAGACCTTGAATCTTGAGAGTAAAAGCGTATTGCATAGCTTTCCTGTTATTTCCCAGTTCCATTAATGTATCAAATTAACTTAAATACAAGACTTTTTTTTGACAATAGAAATTGATACTAAAATATTTTCCTTGTCCAGATCCTAGCTGAATCCGAGGAAGCCCAGATTTGCATCCTGCGCAACGTGTGGGAGCTGTGGCAGCGGCACCCGCAGATGGTGTGCGTGCTGGTCGACAAGATGCTCAAGACGCAGATCGTTGAGTGCAACGCCGTGGCCACGTGGCTCTTCTCCAAGGAGATGGCGCCCTTCTTCACGCACAACTACCTGTGGGAGATCCTTCACCTCACCATCGATAAGATGAACAAGCACGTCTCCAAACTGAGTAAGTGTAGTTAGCTTCACTTGTTTGTATACAAGACGCAGATCGTGCAGTGCAACGCCGTGGCCACGTGGCTCTTCTCCAAGGAGATGGCGCCCTTCTTCACGCACAACTACCTGTGGGAGATCCTTCACCTCACCATCGATAAGATGAACAAGCACGTCTCCAAACTGAGTAAGTGTAGTTAGCTTCACTTGTTTGTATACAAGACGCAGATCGTTGAGTGCAACGCCGTGGCCACGTGGCTCTTCTCCAAGGAGATGGCGCCCTTCTTCACGCACAACTACCTGTGGGAGATCCTTCACCTCACCATCGATAAGATGAACAAGCACGTCTCCAAACTGAGTAAGTGTAGTTAGCTTCACTTGTTTGTATACAAGACGCAGATCGTGCAGTGCAACGCCGTGGCCACGTGGCTCTTCTCCAAGGAGATGGCGCCCTTCTTCACGCACAACTCCCTGTGGGAGATCCTTCACCTCACCATCGATAAGATGAACAAGCACGTCTCCAAACTGAGTAAGTGTAGTTAGTTGGTTGGTTCACCTGTTGGACCTCATTATCATCTCAGCCGAAAGATGTCCACTGCTGGACATAGAGCTCCCCCAAGTGTCGACACAACGACCGATCCTGTGCGTACCGCATCCATCGCATTTCCGCGACGCTCACCAGGTCATCGGTTTGAACTTAGTACGAGTATATTAAAATCATTTTCTCGAAACCTACTCCCAATTATAAAATCATATTTTTTGTAGGTGACAAACCTACACCTACCCTACCTACAAGGAATCCAATTTTTACCAGATCCAGGTTCTACTTCGATCCATTATTAAAAAAAACTGAATTCGATAAAACTTTTTAAATGTATTATGTTATCATTTTTGGAAAATAAAAAAAGATAATAAGGCTCCTAGAATTACTTCCTAAACCCCCAAAATGAAAATTATTCAAGTATGTAAAAGTATTTTATACAAATTATATTTTTTTTTCTTTCTTTGTTTTGACTCTCTAAGGCTAGAAAAACTTAAGAAAAAAATCTATTATACCTACTTATTTTATAAGCAAGTTTGTGTACAATTTCAAACTAAATGTATTTATTTTCAGGCGGCGAGCTCCAAGAGGCGAGAGAAGCTTTAGCCCGAGCTGATTCTAGCAGTTCAGATTCGGAAGACGAAAACAATAGCAAAAAGAAGAAGGATCAAGATAAACCCACAGAAGAGGTATTGTTAATTTCCTAACCCTTGAAAGACGAAATACGAACCTGTAGTATATGTGAGAAAGAGAAGGCTATAATACTCGGTGTTCACGGTTCACGCCGCAAAGAGGGCGCTCTTGCTCAGCAATCTAACAGCTAACGTTGCAGCGAGTAGATGTCAAAAGTGTGTACCTGTTATTTGGTGTGCTGTAACCCCACCATCTCCTAATTGGTCTGCCGCGACTCCGTCGTGCGATTTTAGCTAATTGATCTGCCGCGACTCCGTCGTGCGATTTTAGCTAATTGATCTGCCGCGACTCCGTCGTGCGATTTTAGGACACCAACCTTGTGTTTTACTGGCCCACAGCTCGATCGGTATGCGGCAGACATGACCGGCCCAATTCCATTTTAGCTGGAGCAGCCTTCCGAGCCACGTCAATAGCCGGATCCACACCGGACGATCCAAAATGGATCGGCGATCCACGATCCAAGATTGTGATGCGTAGAGCGTGGATCGTTCTACGTCGATCCAACAGCAATCTTTTGCGATCCTGACTGGCCTGCACCAACGCGCTCTTGCCGATCCGTACTGAATCAGTTTATACTAATCGTCCAGACCGCGCGCGCGACAACAAGTAGATCGCACGCGGCGAGGACCGCGCGCTCTCCGCCGCGCACGTGGATCGCGTGCGGCACTTCTCCACTTCACGCTCTGTGCAGCGCGCTACATGCCGCGCACGATCGGAGCACGCCGGATCGTCCGGTGTGGATAAAGCTAATGATCTGCGTTTCAAAACCAAATAATGTACCTTTTTCCAGGCTGTAGAACGCATGGAGGAGCGGCTGGAAGCGGCGCACATGGACCAGAAGCGTCTGTTCCTGATCGTGTTCCAGCGCTTCATCATGATCCTGTCGGAGCACCTCGTGCGCTGCGACACGGACGCGCGCGACCCCGACACGCACTGGTACCGCAGCACCGTCGGCCGGCTGCGACAGGTCTTCCTTATTGTGAGTACTACATGACGTCATCATGATCCTGTCGGAGCACCTCGTGCGCTGCGACACGGACGCGCGCGACCCCGACACGCACTGGTACCGCAGCACCGTCGGCCGGCTGCGACAGGTCTTCCTTATTGTGAGTACTACATGACGTCATCATGATCCTGTCGGAGCACCTCGTGCGCTGCGACACGGACGCGCGCGACCCCGACACGCACTGGTACCGCAGCACCGTCGGCCGGCTGCGACAGGTCTTCCTTATTGTGAGTACTACATGACGTCATCATGATCCTGTCGGAGCACCTCGTGCGCTGCGACACGGACGCGCGCGACCCCGACACGCACTGGTACCGCAGCACCGTCGGCCGGCTGCGACAGGTCTTCCTTATTGTGAGTACTACATGACGTCATCATGATCCTGTCGGAGCACCTCGTGCGCTGCGACACGGACGCGCGCGACCCCGACACGCACTGGTACCGCAGCACCGTCGGCCGGCTGCGACAGGTCTTCCTTATTGTGAGTACTACATGACGTCATCATGATCCTGTCGGAGCACCTCGTGCGCTGCGACACGGACGCGCGCGACCCCGACACGCACTGGTACCGCAGCACCGTCGGCCGGCTGCGACAGGTCTTCCTTATTGTGAGTACTACATGACGTCATCATGATCCTGTCGGAGCACCTCGTGCGCTGCGACACGGACGCGCGCGACCCCGACACGCACTGGTACCGCAGCACCGTCGGCCGGCTGCGACAGGTCTTCCTTATTGTGAGTACTACATGACGTCATCATGATCCTGTCGGAGCACCTCGTGCGCTGCGACACGGACGCGCGCGACCCCGACACGCACTGGTACCGCAGCACCGTCGGCCGGCTGCGACAGGTCTTCCTTATTGTGAGTACTACGCACGGAGCTCGGAGGGAAAAAAAGTACATGCGACCTCTACGACATAACAGTGTAGGCAGCAGTAGTGCAGTGACCAAATGTGTGCCGGCACGTTAAATAGCTACAAATATGTAGCGGAATTCTGCCAAGCTTACATGGCGGTTATGCCACTCCGCTCACAGAACTCGTCTCCGTATGTCCCTTAAACTAGTCGTGGCCGTAAAGGCGTTGGTTGTGAACAGATTCTTAAATATGCATAGAAAGAAAATGTGGTTGATTGCCGCTGATGCCAGACTCCAATACCTCATTAAAACCCCATTCTAATACGAACCTCATTCCTTCCAGCACCACGAGCAAGTCCAGAAGTACAGCAGTACCCTGGAGACGCTGCTGTTCACGCAGGACCTGGATCCTCACATTCTCGACGTGTTCCATCAGTTCATCGCTCTCACCGCTTAGAGTCACTTTACTTTGCGAACAAACTGAGTTTCTAATAGGTATAATATGGGTAGGCGTTGTCCAATATGAATAATGTTAAGGGTTGGCGAAACCGTACTGGTAATGTGATTTTGGAGTGTTCATTTCAAGCAAGTATTTCTCAGGGAAGAAATACTAGCATTTGTGAACTTAACACAGTGAAGGAAAAAAAACTTAAAAGTTACCCTGGCACTCAGGGAACTTAGAAGTTAAGTGACGATTTACGATGATGAATGTCATCGTAAATCGTCACTTAACTTCTAAACGATCTATTAAGAAATTGTCACTTTGACAGTTTTACAATAAAAAACTGTCAATGTGACAATTTCTTAATGGACCGTTTAGAAGTAGGCCGCTCTCTGAGAGCCAGGGTTAGTGGTTTATGAAATATTTATACGGAAAATTACTTTACAAATCCATAATGCTCGCAACTGGTGCACTATAATAAACACTTGTATGAACATGGATGAATCAGAAAGGTAAGATTAATAGCATTCAAAGGGTGGATTTGAATGAAGCTAATAAAAGAGCTGGACAGTCCAGGCAATATTAGGTAGTAGGTAAAAAAGCGCGAGCCTATCAATAATAATTCATCATCTACATAGCCTTTTTCCAACTATATTAGAGTCGGCTTCCAGTCAAGCCGGATTTAGCTGAATACCAGTATTTTACGAGGAGCGGCTGCATACCAGACCTCCACAAACCATAAACTGGGGTAACACGCTACTTCATGGCAAGACTGGAGTCAGATTTACTGGCTTCTGACTATCCGTAACGATAATAATTATCAAAAATAAAAACCTGTTGATTTTTTTTACCGTTTTGACGGTTTCGCCATCCTCAAATGTCTCGGGACAAAACGCTCCTATAAAGGAATATAGACTAAAGTATAGATAGAAATAATTAAGGTGTGATGAATATTTATGAAATACTACAAAGTAATGGTGCGTTAACAATTATACAATAAGTGTTACGTAGTTTAAGACTATTTTGCCATGACTAGTTTTTTTGTTTTTTTGACAAGGTGGTGTTGAACTTCAGTTCTGCTCAAGCCATTTTGATCTTTGCCGACATTTGAAGTAAAATCAACCTTAGGTCATGGTACACAAAACATCATAAGATATTATACATTATGTACATAGATATTCTATTTCGTGAAGGCGGATGTGTCTTAATAGTGTGTGTAGATGCAAGAGCAAATTGTTTCTGTGTGCGTTAGCCGGGCTACTAGTTCTTACTGTTTAGCGTCACGTACCGTCAATATGCAAAATAAACTTAGAAAAGTTTTGCGCAGTGAAGTAAATAAAGTTTAATATTGTGAATATGATTTACAACATGATATAAGTGATTCTAATTATGAGTTGTTTGATCGTCAAATGATTGCAAATCATTTACTCAAGGCGGTGTATTTTAATCCTTCGAGTACCGTTGTTGGAGACATAATAGAAAGACAATAGGTGTGCGGACGCCGGTTACCGCTCGGGGTGCAACAGATTAATTGACCTATTACATTTCTATGATATAACACAACACAATATTGGATTAGATGGTTACCTAAAACAGTATCGATATTTATTTTACAAAAATGGGTAGTAACTGGCGTAAAACAAATAAAAATGAAAGCTTTGTTTCTTTTATATAAATCATTGCCCTTAGTGTAGGGCAATGATTTATATTAAAGAAATAAAGCTTTCATTTTTATGACGCTACATTCAATTACGCACACGAGCGCCTGTCTGTCTATGCAGATCACAACTACAAATATGGTTCCAGCTTTCGAGAGATAGAATGTCTATATGAAAATGTAATGATTACTTTAGTGTAAATCTGTATTTCTTTATAAAACTCAACTGAGAATATTGAGTGAAGACTGGATCTAGAACCTTTTGAGACGACACCGAGCTAGGTGAATGATTAATGTAATGTATTATTATTTTGATGTAAATAAATAATAGACAAGTTTAAAAAGTTCTGTGTTTTGATTTGCACGCTTTTGGTAATGTTGTTGACAGAAAACAGCTAATATACAGTTTGGGGACGACCGATACGAAAATATGTATATGAAAAAAAAAACTGGCGATACATCACTATCGAGTTAGTATAACCATAATAGCATAATAGGCCTCATAATTTTCCCACTGCTGGGACTCTGGCTTCCTCTCCAGGAGTGGGAATGGGCTGTAATTTACCATGTTGGCTCAGTGCGGGTCTGTGTCACAAGTCTTGAAGAATTTCTAGAAGGAGGGTATTATTTTTATTTATATCCTTTTCAATAATGATTACAAAAACACATCTTATCAGTCTTCTTACACAATATAATTACAATAAAAAAATAGTATAACATCTTACAAAACATTCTCATATTTATACACAATACACATACATCTCCACGGTGGACATTTCAAATGTTAGCTACATAAATTACGTTATTGGATTTTCAACCGTGCCCTCAGCGCTGAAGGTTGAAAACCGAAAAGTGTATTGTATGTTCCTTACGGCATTTGAAATTCCCACCGCAGATTTGTCTAGATTTACTTCTACTTCAAATATTGGAGCAGTTCTTCGACGTCCTTCTTGGAGCCGAGGAAGCACGGCGCTCGCTGGTGGATGGCCGTGGGCACTATGTCCAGGACGGGGATTAGACCATTGCTGGCCAGGCCACCGGCTTCCGTCACGATGAACGACATTGGGAGGCATTCGTAGAGTAGACGTAGCTGGAAAGGAGGTAGAAAATAATTATATTATTTAGTTTGTGTTATTTTGTTGAGAAATTGAGTGCTTATTATAATATAATAGCTGCCATACGCGGCTCCACACGCATCGAATTATTGATTATATCCTAACTAATATAATATTGTCAATGTGAAAGAATATTTGTTAAGAGTAGATTAGAAAAAAGTTATGGATTTTTTTTTAAAACTGCATCTCAATTGGAATTATTCCTATATGGTGAGTTTTTTTGGAAGGGGAATTATCAGAATGACTTCTCCCGCTCTTGGGCGGAGCGGGAGGTCGTGTCAGACTCTTACTGACTGAACCCCACCCCGTTCCTTCGTTGCCTTCGATCTAGGGGACACGGCGAGCACCTTTCGGATTTTCCGTGTTCCCCAGAGGTTTCGGCCCCACCGGGCCCCTACAGTTTGCTGACATCTCCTCAAGGCGCGTGTGGAACAGAACGCGCCATTGACGACTAGGTTCGGTCCAGATTATTACCAGACTGCCTGTATGCTGGGTGCTTTCACAAACATGTGAACTCACAGGATACCTGGACCCGGAACACGTATCGTACGCCGATTATTGAACGTCTATGTATGTATATTCAAATCAATACTGTTTCCATAACAAAATTGAAGGAAATATCATCTATATCAAGAATAGCTGTGGCACAGTTGTTTACAGTCGTTAATGAATCTGTGCCCTTTCAGATAGCCTGCTGCTGGCACGGGGTCACGATTATATTGTGTCTGATGCAAAGTTATCTTTCACTGCATTACTCACGCACGGAACCAAAGTTCATGAATCTAAATCCTATTCAGAAGAAAGTCTGTCAGACACGGATACAATAGTCTAGTTATTATTAGTTTATTATAGCACGGCTTCCGTGGGTCATAGCGTGATATTATACATATAGTTCATTAGCTGCTGCCAGCCGCATCGATCGCGTGATAATAGAAAATTATCCCAAGGGAACATAGGTAGGTACTGGGATAAAAATTATCCTACGTCGGTACTATTTCAGGACATGTATTTCCTAAGTTCCAGGTTTCATCAAAATCCATTTAGCAGTTTTTGTGAAAGAGTAACAAACATCCATACATAATAATAAAAACTTTGGCGTTTATGATATTAGTAGGATATTACTCGAAAGAGTTTTTCCTAGTCCAACTGTTAAGTTCCTGAGATTAGCAAGTTTAAGCAAACCAAACATTCAGTATTATCCTATCTATGCAATTTATTTATATAATCCTTACATACATTATATAAAATAACTTTCCCCACAGCTTCTGTCTGTCTGAACGTGATAAACTCAAAAATTATAAGGACCGGATTTTCATGCAGTTTTCACCAATACAGGCAGAGGGATTCATGAGGAAGATTTAGAGGTCACCTACGTAATGCTTGCATAATTTAATAGAATAAAAACGAGAATTTCTTATACTCGTGCAAAGTTATGGCGGGTTTTTATACTCTCAGGGTCAGGGTCTTTTAATTGTTTTTTGTGTTTATTAGGTCTACTGAAGTTAATAAAGTATTTTTTGCTATAAAAATCTTTCTTAGATCCTGTGTTTGCAAATGAGTTAATGAGCATGATAAATGGTTCCCACTCAACGCTATGCTATCGGCGAAGATTGTTTTATTTTTAACTTGGCGTCATTGAAGGATTTACTCCAATTACCTACTAATGTATCGTGGGTGTGATCACAAACGTGTAAACTCATACAAGACATAAACTAGCCAAGACCTAGAACAACTATCTTGTGTAAGGATCTCTATAACGGTTAATTGCGATTAACAAAGTTTATGTGAATGTGAATGAAAATATATTGCCAATTACTTCAATAGTTTAAAGTAAATGATCTATTGTTACACCAATTAGCATTAATCACGTAGGAAATATGGACCTTTTCGAGAACCATTTACAATTAGAACCATATATTGTTCTGTACAGAAATGGAACCCTCGATAATATTGTACCTATTTGTTTTCTATCCATTGCGCTCACAATTGCGATATTAAATCAGAGCGTTTTGGGAGTAGGTACATTTATTATGCGCACAGCTCATCATCATCTGCCTAGCCTTTTCCCAACTATATTGGGGTCGGCTTCCAGTCAAACCGGATTTAGCTGAATACCAGTATTTTACGAGGAGCGGCTGCCTACCAGACCTCCACAACCCATTAACTGGGGTAACACGGTACTTCATGGCAAGACTGGAGTCAGATTTACTGGCTTCTGACTATCCGTAACGACTGCCAAAGATCTCCAAATGACAGCCGGGACCAACGGCTTAACGTGCTTTCCGAGGCACGGAGGAAACTCGTTATGTTAAGATGGTCACCCATCCACAGACCAACCTAGGCAAGCGTTGCTTAACCTTGAAGATCGGTCTGTGCGGCTGTTATTATCTAGCCACGAGCTCCTCTATTATGCGCACAGCTAAAGAGTGGAATTCCCTGCCGGGGTCTGTGTTTCCTGATAGCTACAACCTAGGGGTCTTTAAGTCAAGAGTGAATAGGTTGCTTCTAGGCAAGCGTGCTTCATCGTCGACCACATGATCGCTCACCATCAGGTGAAAAGTGGTCAAGCGCAAGCCTATCAGTAATAATAAAAAAAAGATGGTTAATTTCTCGATCTAAGTAAGCTATGTTATTTGTTCTCAATTAATTCATAAATCCCGACCGGTCTCATAGGACCACGCTGTTATTGTCTAACTATTGTGTCTCGTTTCGCTGATATTAATAGGTTAAAACGAGTACCACGCCCGCCTTAACTACCTAACTTAACATTTAGGTCTTGTAAACATAAGGTACTCACTTTTCCACTGGGCGCGGACTTGGTGGCGGGGTACATGAAGATGCCTCCGTACTTGATGGTCCTGTGCACGTCGGCCACCATGGAGCCCACGTAGCGCGCGCCGTAAGCCTTGCCGCTCTTGGGGTTCTTCTTGTCTTCTATGTATTGTCTGAGGCCTGGCGCCCATTCTGCTGCGTATCCTGGAATAAAGTGTGAGAGTTAGGTGGTGTTTCAAAAATTATCAGTTTCTAGGTAACTAGGTCAACTCATCATCATCATCTGCCTACCCTTTTTCCCAAATATATTGGGGTCGGCTTCCAGTCAAGCCGGATTTAGCTGAATACCAGCATTTTACGAGGAGTGGCTGAACTAGGTCAACTTGAATAGGTAAGATTTTCAGAACGCACTTTCAATTTAATACATATTCGTAAAGTAACGAACTTAATACCTTCGGTAAAACAAGGCCACAATTGTGCATTAGAGCTCCTTTTTTTGGGTTCAGAATGCTCTGGTTTATATTGCTCAAAAGTTAATTCCAATACACCTACTCAATAACCCTCTTCTACCCGAGAAAGGGTATACGACACAAAATAGGCTTTAAAAAAGACAAGTGTGTTACTTTTGCTTTCCTCCCATAAGGAAAAGGCGTGATATTCCATAGTCCCTAATATCTAGAAGTCTAAAAGTCGCGAAAATTAATTGACCTCCAAGATCTCTATGGAAATAATCTACAAATATGTCTTTGAGATAACTCGTAATGTGTATAAATTATAATAATCATGTTTTTAAAAATAAATTCAAAGGTCAGCTGTTGAACTTCATAAACTTGTTTTTACACACCCACCGACGACGTTTGAAATCAGTGCTTTTAATATTTTGAGTACTAACATATTATAAGATTAGATTACGAATAGAATGTACTCATCGTTATTTATTTATCGAAGAATTCTGTACGGTTAGCAACGAAAGTCAGGCAATTCTTCAGTTTATTTTAATAATTTATGCACTCTTTTCATTGTTGTTTTTATGGCAAACAACATAAAAGCGGCGGATGGCGATAACCAGATCTACTATGGGCAAAGTGCACAAAGTTTTTGGGAATCGTAACATAACCAAAGCCACCAAGACCCGGCTCGTTAGAAGCTTGATTTTTCCCATTTTCCTATATGCTGCAGAGACGTGGACCCTAAGGGAGAGCGAGAAGAAAAAGATCGACGCGTTGGAAATGTGGTGCTGGAGGAGAATGCTTGGGATACCTTGGACAGATTTTCGGACAAACAAATCAATTTTGAAGGAACTAGACATCGGTCATCGTCTGTCCTCCACTGTCCGGTCCCGTATCCTGACTTTCTTTGGCCACATATCGCGTCGGGGCGATGACTCCATTGAGCGTCTCGTAGTGCAGGGAAAGGTTGAGGGCACGAGAGCGCGTGGTAGATCACCCATGAGATGGACTGACTTAATCAAGGCAGCAGTAGATGCACCCCTACACCTGTGCACAAGAAGGGCGGCCTTGAGGGACGAAGTGGCGACGGATTGTCAAGCGTGCCACCAAACCTGAACCTGATATGACGACCACGACCGCTCTGTCAAGAGTATAACGACAAAGAAGAAGAGACATAAAAGTGCATGTACTATGTCTGAGTTGAACATTGAAGGCAACTAGACTTGAAGAGCTACATTCACGCTACAGTAGATCCACGCCACGCGACGTGGTTCTACGTTCAAATCAGGCGTCGCGTCGCCCACGTGTGTCTTGGCCTAAGTTAGCATTAGCATAATCGGACCTTATAATGTTCCCACTATTGGGACTCAGGCCTGCTCTCTTGTCCACAGACAGTTTTACAATCCGTAAAGAAGTAGAACACGAATGAAGTGGCATTTTGACTTTTTTTGTTGACCGTACTTACAATATGCATTGCTGTGACTTTGATTTGCGATTATTTATCGTCAAGTGCCTTTAAAAGCATGACAGATGATGGAATCAACAGATAAGTACCTACATGACGTGCTCGTAATAATGAGTTTTAATCTACGATAGATTGTCATTACGCCGGTGTCTCATTAGTCATTACTGACTGATTGAATCAGGTAACTGATCTAAGCATCAGTTATTCACGATATTGGTTCTAATGAGATGGTTAAACACTGACATCTCATAGAGGAAAATCTGAGAAATGGGGTGAATAGGAACGAAGGGGTAAATAGAGACAAAAATTTGAATCCTTTTTAACAAATTTTCTCAGCATTTAAAAACTCCAATTTATTCATGCCGCCAGTATTATGGGCACATTACCGGTCGATAGCGATGTGGAAGAGTTTTTTGACGCCATACTTTAGTTAGTTTAGAGTTTTTTCTGTCTCCTCTTTTTTATCCTATTCATATGTGTGTGTACTAAATTGTTAAATAAATATTGTCTATAGTTAATAAAATAAAGAGAAAAAAAATTCATTAAATGTAATAAAAGTCGATGTTATAATAGAAATGAATAATGTAAACATACAACAACATCCTAATCAAACTTTTATTTCTATTCACCCCAGCGTTCTTCTAAGTACTATATTCTTATACTATCTACATACTTGTAGTTAGAATAGGAATATGAGTTTTTATGGTTTTTATTAAGCACAGACTCGCGTTTAACCACTATCTCACCTTATGGCAGATAAGCGACGATGATGTAGCCAATGATGGAGCACACTTGCTTAGAAATACCTAATCTAGTCATGATATTTAAGCAAAATATTTTAAGGTGAATGCTTCAAGTCAGCCCGCGAAATTCAATTTTTTTTACGTTTTTTGCATTTTGCAAGCCAGTGGTAAGTTGTATGATGTTAAAAATAATTACGCGACTGTAAAACGTAACTAGTTATATAATTATAACCATAAAAATCATCAATACAAGTCTCCAAGCTCACCTAAGTGTTGGAACAATTTTTTCGAGGTCAAAAACGTTCCTGCAATTAAGTGAGCTTGGAGGCTTGTATTGATGATTTTTATGGTTATTATTATATAACTAGTTACGTTTTACAATCGCGTAAGTATTTTTAACATCATACAACCTACCACTGGCTTGCAAAATGCAAAAAACGTAAGAAAATTTGAATTTCGCGGGCTGACCTGAAGCATCCCCCTTAAGTACCTTCATTAATAGAATAGATGTTCCCCTTCTCAGGTATCTTCATATTCGGGTCCGTCAGTATGAACTCTCCGAGCGAGGGGTCGTACATGAACCCGTTGACGCCCTTGCCCTTGCCGAGAGACAGCACCATCATGGTGGCAGACCCGTACAGGGCATAGCCAGCGGCTACCAGCTCTCTGCCAGGTTGTAAGGCGTCAGCTAGCACGGGGTCGCCGCTTGACTTCTTTCTGAAAGGAAAGTATTAGCATTAGCATTATCGGCCTTGTAATGTTCCCACTGTTGGGACTCAGGCCTCCTCTCTAGGAGAGAAGGAAAGTAGGTATAGTTGCTTTAATTCGACTTCCATCGAAGGCCGATTTCGGACGCTTTTAAGATGTCAGGACGGGCCTTTGGCCCACTAGGGCCGAGGGCTGCGGGATTGTTCAGATTCAGATTTAATCATTTGTACGAACGATCGTTACCATGACCCTGGAACGAAAAAGGCTTCTACGGGAAGATGGTTTTTATTCAGTAAAAGCCTAGTCTGCCTCGCTCTGAGCGATGACCGATATTAATTTGATAATCTACCATTAAAAAAAGGCTAATATCGAATCGGATCAATAACAAAAATCGTCTCTTTTTGAGTTGAGGCTACACATGTTTAGCCCTTTCTAGCAGGCACACCTACTTAGAGTTTTTTAATCGATCATGTAGGTGCACGTAGTTGGGGAAATTTTCTATTCATATATTTACAATCCTAACGCGTAACTCTGATTATGATTATACCAGGAAGAATTCTAATATTTGATAAAATAATATTAATAAATTTTCCTTTCCCGTGGATAGAAATTTTCATTAGCATTGCCGTCGTTATCCTTCACGAGTTCGATTTTATGACAATTATTATTTATTAGTATAATATAGCAATAAAACGATAGCTCAGTACATAAATCTCCCTACTTAACTCATTATTATTTGTTATAGTACAATTAAGCTGCAATTACCTTTATCTAATCTTTATATTATGGACTTTATAAATAAACAGTAAATATTATATGCTCTGATATATACATTTTATATCAGTGCATATATTTACTATTTATTTTATGATCTATTGACTTATTATTACGGTTATTATGGCTGGGTCTCATACAACATGGAGAAATAGACTAGTTATAGGTGTATAATAAAATGTGGTCTAGTATATAATAACGTCAAGGACCGAAAGAGTCGTTTTTCAAGATTGCCCTAATTATAAAGACCTCTTTTACCAAACATAGATTCAAAAGCTTATTTCGTTTATCATGGGAATGAATGTAGGTACGAAAAATATAGATACACTGTCGATAAAGGAATAACATTCTGCCTTTAGGTGGAGCTCTGAAAAGAGAGAGACAGCCTACTTACTTGAAAATAGAGAAGATGGAACCGACTGACACGAGGCAGTCGATGTTGGAGGAACCGTCCAGTGGGTCGAAGCACACCACGTATTTGCCGCGCTTGTCACTTTCTACCTGGGAAAAAAATATAAAAATGTTTTCATAAATGAATGTCAAGGAATATTTGGAGGCAGTCGATAGAGTTATGTGGAAGGCATGAAAGGTGGCTTTTCAGTTTTACCCTACATTCCAACCTTTGATTTAGTTAAGGTGGCGTAAGAAGGCGAATTATTCAATGAAGTAATAGGTAAAGTATAATAGATAGGTACTAGATTGGCTAGGCGGAATTAATATTCAACTTTTAGGATCTCGTTAGATTAGAAAAATATTTTTCTGTAAAAACCTTGACATTATTAGAAAAGAGAATTATTAATTTGGCAAAAGATAAACGTCATATTGGCGTCATATCGCCTGTAAATTCATTTGTTTTTGTTAACTGGTACAGCATTTAATCTAGCTTCAAGCTACTCTCACAATTTTGGACAGACATAAAACAAAATAATGTTACCAATCCTATCATTTTATATTTTCACTTCTCAGTTTGCGTTCTTGATAGTTTATGACTCCTTGATTACCTATATCATTATTCAAGGTGGCGTGGTAACTGTATTTTATACTTACTACAATATTGACCCTGACTGATAACTCACACATAAAAATATCGTAGGAATTGGTATTTATTTTATGAAATAATTTATAAATAAACCTTACTCGATTGACTGACGGATAAGGACTTGGCGCAAAAGGGTAAGATTTAAAATACTAGTTCATATTGACCCCTTTGGTCAACTTGAGGAAGTATCATAACTCTAGTCAGGCCTCCACTCTAGGAGTGGGTGTGTGGGCCTTTGAAACTTAAGATACGTAATTTGATAATGAGATCCTATTAGTTTAATTTCAATATCGGGAAAGGGATCGTCAAAAATAGGTATAGTCCGTCTAATGAAAGCGCGACCTGAGAAAAAGAGATTAAATCCAAAAATTTTGTATGTGGTATTACTAACTACTAGGAGAATCATGTCTTGACACTTCACATTTTTTTTTATTTAGGTAAGTACTACAATTGCGGCTGAATAATATTGCCAATTAAATAAAAAATAAAAACTCCAGGGTCGCGCTTTCATTAGACGCACTCTAGCGTTATGATTTTGTGTCCGATCCTTTCTGATATCTTCGTGTCGGTGTCAGATGAAAGTCTAGAAAATTCTTGTTTTCGAACGTTTTCATCACACAGTATACTTACTTCTATTACGGTGGGATTCTCTTCTGAAACCAGTAAGCACGTGGTGAAGGAAGACTTGAGCATGTTGATGAAGAGGTCGTTGGACAACACGTCCAACTTCTTGACCTGTTCACCTTGGACATTGGTGTCTCCGGATATACCGTGCCTGGTGACAAAAATACATTTCTATAGGCTTTATTTGCTTCGTTTGAATGTTGTACGCCTCAGACTACCCATGCATTATTTTTCTTACGATCCATCCTAAGGTTGTCTGGTAGATATCGCTGTCAGCGATAAGACCGCCATTATACCCGTAGATTTAAGTTTCTGTACAATTTATAACTTCTTTTGGTGTACAATAAAGTGTATTCTATTCTATTCTATTCTTGACTTATTCTCTTCGTGAAGATTACGGTATCAATGAGTGTCTTAATATTTCGCCAATACAGCAGCGTCATTGGCGACTTTTGAAGAATAGGCTTGAATGGACGCGAATTTCACTATGTGAAAGTTTTGAACCAACTCAGAAGAGAATATTGGAAAAGAAATAAAGTGCTAAATAGAAAAGAACGCTATATATTTATGTTGAGGACTATCAAGTTTTCTTGTAGATTGGAACTTGTTTAGCTAAGTCAATTGACATTGAAGAAAAGAAAGCAGTGATTGACTGCTATAAACTGAGGATGAGTTTAAGAAAGATATTGAATAACCCGCAACTTTTTACATATTTCCTATCTACTTGACAAACTCACACCCGGAACTATACTCGTGTATCTCATCTAGTTTTTTAATTAATTCTGATTATGTGACATTTCCTTGTCTAAAGATAACATTCGATTAGTACTTAAAACCAGTTTTGATTACAACTCGTCGATCGAGTCGTGGGTGTGTCTATTACGTATTGCTACGACCAGTATAATAAATAGTAGTCTTTGGCTACGACTTTGGAGGTGTGGCAAATGCATTACGAGACTGTTGAGCAATTTTAATGTGAAATACTGTTCGAAGGTTGTCAATTACACTTTTTCAAAGTCTTGCTGGTATGCTCAAATGTTTATTTTGGTGTCACCTTACGATGACTTCTTAATAATTTAAATGTCTTTGTTTGCATTTTAGCTCCGAGGGACAAGGTCAGTTTCTCATCATTTGCATCGATATCGTTAAATAATATAAATATTTGGGTTGAAAATATTTATATTATTTTGGAGAGATACGAGTATCAAAGTAACGACTTGTTATATGCTTTCGTTGTTACACCGTTCCCTACAGTAAATAAAGATATCTATGTATAGATACTACTGCATAGATATATAGAGACCGGCTTTATTGACGGGAAAGTTTTATAAGTGCATATAGTCGGAGTAATCTAACACATTATCTCCGGAAGTTTAGTGAACACTCTGATCAAAATTTTTTATCAACGGAATATCACACAATGATGTAGGTAGTAACAGTAACAGTAAAAAAATAAATACGAACAGTTTAGCGATGCCGGCTTTCCTCACGGCCGACTGAATAGCCTTGACTGCTGTCTGGATGGAGTTCAGCAGCTGAGTCAAATCGCCTGTGGCTGTTGGTGCGGTCCTCTGCTGGTGGAGCACCCACCGAGTCAACGTCATCGCGTTGACGTCAAACGCCGGGCCTTGCTCTGACATTGTGACGTGAGGAAATGTGATAATTAAACTAAATACACGTGTTGCTCCGTCAGCTGCCGGCAACCAACTGAAGTGAAGTGAAGCTTGTATGCTTCCTATCGTTAACTGGCCGTGCCTCCCAAAGAAGGTTGTTAGTTTTTGTAGTTCAGAGTTTCGGACTTCGGCGTAATGATGTAACAACCAGCTATTTTATGATATTATTTTGTTTATGAACTTGTTATCAGGCGTAGAATTGGGGGCGTGTACTCAATGTCGAGTGATAGTGATCCGGGACGAGCAGAGAGATATTAGTGGCTCGAAAACAATATTTTTGGGGAAATACATTTCAAACATAATTATGCTTCTGCTACTAAAAGAAGTTAGGTAGGTACCTAAGTTCAGGATAATAAAATGTGTAGGTAAAATAAGTTTAAAAAAAAAAGTTCGCATTTCACCTACGGTTAAATTACAAACTTACTTCAGGAATTATTTTGTACAATTGTTCAAAATATGTGCAACCCATCAAGTTCAAAATCCTAGAAAGCGTTTATAAAGTTTTTTTTTTGAGAATTTTTTCCTTTATTTTAAACTTATGGTTCAAAAGTTAGGGACACAGACAGAATTTTTTTTAAATTTGAAGCGATTATTTCCGAAAATATTAACATAGGTAATAAAAAAAATGTTTTTGAGGAAACCCAATAGGAGCCCCTGTTGGGTTTCCTGAAAAAATATCACACGTTAGGGTTGAATTGAAATACATAAGTTTTTGGTCCAAATGTGAAAGTTGCAGGCCAAAGAAAAAAAATGCCATATTCTGTAAGGGCTTGATTTCAATAAAACAATGCAGGTATTATATTCTGCGGAAAAAAATGTACCTACATAAGATGGTTTTCTTAAAACGTAAATAACACCAAGGGCAATGCTCCCACAGTTTTGGTGCAATAATAAAAAATGCTTATGACCTAACAGAGTTCTAACAGAATATCATATATTTTTCATCCTACCATCTCGGAAAGAGTATTTTCTTGGCTGGCTACTTTTGGAATTTTTACCAAAATGGAATCTTCCACTCCTTTTAGCTTTCTAGGTGGTGCTAACCACAGAACAGTTAAAAGAATAACGGTCGCTGAGATTATACGCGGAAGGATGGACAGACAGACAGACATGGCGATCCTATAAGTGTTCCTGGTTGACTACGGAACCTCAAAAAGAAAGGATAGAACAAAAAAACTTTAAGAATAAAAAAAAATACATCCGACTTTCAAAATATAGTTAACTAAAAAACCATCAATCAATCAATCAATCAATATCTTTAAGCCAAGGATACACTAGGGGACAAATGGAGCAACATGTTTTGGAACATGTTGCTCCAACTACGTGGAACATGCATACTGACGCGGGACTCGTGCGCTCGCTCTCGAGGCGGGAGGAAGCAAAATGCCCCGCGTCACGTACTATGTTGCGGGGCATGTTGCAGGACAATATGCGACGTTGCAGCATCACGTAAATTTAGTGTTGCGCGTCGTGTTTCGGGACAAAATGTTCCCTAGTGTATCCCAGGCTTTATTGTGGATCATAGTAGTTAACCATGTCAATGGTTAACTACTATGTAAAACTTTAATGTGTGTAAACGGTGTATCGTTTTTGTATTCATATTTACTGGAGGTTTTTACTTCGAACTTTTTTTACTGTAAGTGAAATTTAAAAGAAAAAAAAAATTATGTGGAGCTAGTTATCATTTAGTTTTTAATGCAATAGCCATAAACATATATAGAACACGTACTTATGGCTATTGCATTAAAAAATAAATATAAGAATTGTGTGTAGAGAAGAGAAAAAAAACTTTAAATAAAAAAGGGCTTTTTTTAAAGTGGGGAATCATCAAAATGACTTCTCGCGCTCTGGGCGGAGTGAGAAGGCGTGTCAGACTTTTACTGACTAAACCCGGCGCGAGAGGTCACTGACACCAATCGCCACCACGGTGATGCTCAACCCAAGCGGGGCATACCCGTGTGTTCCACCGTGTCCTCCGGGCGGTCGTCACAACGGTGACACCCGGGCGTTTCTTCAGCACGAATCCGGTGTAGGAATCTCCCGAACTTCCCATGACCGGTGAGGAACTGCGTCGTGAGGAACTGCGTCATGCGGAAGGTGGGAACGCCGTCTTGCCGATCCAATCACTCCTCAAAGAGGGGAATTACCGCCGCAATGACGGCGTGCCCAAAATAAAAAAGGGGCTTAAATGTCTGCTTAGTTGTTACCACCTTTGAAGACGTCTTTAAAGTGTCTCCAAATCTTCTGAAAGTAGTTCTAGTGGCTTAAATGGCGGTTGTCATCTATTTGCAATGCATGACAGAAAAATATAAATAAAAGTTGTGAATGCATAATTAAACTCAAGTGCAATGAACACCTAGCCAAAGTTTGTGATTCATGTGCCTAAAAAAAAGTTTATATATTTCTGTTTACTAGAAATCTTATATTATTCCGTTAGTTTATTAAAAGATGTTATTTTTCCAGTTCCTTTAAACGCAAATATTTTCAATTACTGCATTTATCCTTATTTTGTAAACCTAATTATAGGAAAAGTTATTTGACTTTTTTTAAATGAATAGGTATACAACAACGCGTGGTTACTGGTTAAATCTCAAACACAACTAACAATACTCTATGTGGTCTGTGTAACAATATAACCTTAAACCTGGATATTAGAAGAAGTTGATTTGAAATATAAGGGATTTTCCTTTTTTTTTCCACTACAAGTAGAACAAAATATTATTTAAGTTTCGCGGTTGCATCTATGCGCACAGCGTAGTATCGACTAAAATTCTAGTGGTGTTGGTGCCTTCAGTTTCTACCACTCTAAAGACAGCGACAGCCACAGATAAGAAAAAAATTGAGATTGTCAGTTGCCCGCCATTTGTAATTGATAATGTCAGTAAATAAATAAAAATGGCACCGAAGTTAAAGTTCGCCGATGGTAAAGATTATTGCTGTTTTATCTAGAAAACTTCTCATAATTTAGTGTAATGTTCAGTAATTCATATATTGTTTAATAGATGCCATTTGTTGTAATACTCTTAACAATTCCAGGTGAAAAGGTGCTATGTTTTCATGGCCCTCTAATTTACGAGGCAAAATGCCTCAAAAGTTCTGTGACGAAGGATAAGCATGTAAGATATTTGATACATTACGCCGGTTGGAATAAGAAGTAAGTTATCAATAGACTTGACAATATACTTACTACTGATATTTTTTTATTAATTTCTACGTATTCTTTCTCTGCCAGTTCTGTAACCTCTTTAAAAGTGTGTTGTAATGTGATTGCAGTTGGGATGAGTGGGTTCCTGAAAGCCGTGTGCTGAAGTACAACGAGGCAAATGTGCAGCGCCAGAAGGAGGTCCAGAGGGCGCACTCAGCTCAACCTACTAAGACTAAAAAAAGTGAGTCTTTGTTTACATACAATAAACTCATCACCGTAAGCCTTCATACAATGATAAATGACTGCCTCTTCCCGAGAAACTTGCCAGGCTTCTCAATAAAGCTGGACGGAACTTGTGAGGAGTTTTTATCCAAGTTAAACCATGCTCAGAATATTTCTTAACTTGTAGAGCCCCGTGGCACAAAAACGTGCCAGTAAACAAGTAATTACCTTTTAACTTTGAGAACCGCTGGAAAAAAATTGTGCCACCAAAACCTGACCGATTAAAAATTATGCTCTAGTAGTATAATTACAGAAGCAACAGAAACAGAGCAATAACAGTTTATATTATTAATATTATTTATATTAATTTATTAATATTAAATAAATAAATAAATAATAAAAAATGGCGGTCCCCACGGGGCGCCACAGGTTAAGAAAGCGGTCTTGCTGATTTTTACGTCACGTATAATGTAAAAGATAGTTACGATAAATGTTATTGTTATTAAATTATAATATTGGAATTGAAAATGATTCTACGGCCTAAGATTAAAATGCTTGGTATTTGGTGTCTTAGGACAATCTCTGGCCTCTGTAAATGCAAGCATGTGGACAGCGAGTAATAGCCTTGAGAGATTACCGCAAGATTCATGGGGCCAGATAGAGCCGAGGCCTGTAGATTGTACGAAGGAAATTCCCATGGCCCTCACAAAAGTGCAACTGAAGGAACACTAGGTTTTAGTCTGTATAAGTCTGGTACTGGGTGGAGGGAGGCATCCAGAGCGGGAGATGTCATTTGATGATTTAATGAATTAATAGTGTTTATACTTTTCAAATCCTTTTTTTTAAATGCCCGAAAGTTTAAATGTTTGAGCAATGACGATAACTACATTTGGTATACTATGCACATGATAGCAGCAAATAAGCAATTCAAAGTACATTATTAACTTGATAGCCACTATAAAGTTAATAATGTACTTTATGCAGCTTACTATTACTAGCTTACTACTTTCCTTATCATTACTTAATAAGTTTATAAAGAGTAATGTAATCAACCTTGTACTAATTGGTTTGCCTATTATAGTTACCTTTACTTCAACTTTTCAGCTCCTGCTAAAGGTCGCAAGTCAGAGACGGCGGCTAGTGCCACACCAGCAAGAGAAGAGTCCAGGGCTTCCACTCCTGCTGGTAATTTTTCCCTTTTTACCCAAAAAATAGTTAGAACTCAACATGAAAAGATGGTGTTGCAAAACTTGAAGAAGCCCATGGTGGAGATCTTTCTGAGATGATAATGATATTTCTCCAAATGGTTCAAGCTGTAACTAATGAGCCTAACACACGCACAAGCTTCACCACAGATCTGCCTGTGTAAGCCGGTTTGTACACGGAACACCGATACAGTTTTACCAACCGCATGCACAGTGTTCCGTGTACAAACCGGCTTGCACAAGTAGATCTGTGGTGAAGCTGTGTGTGTGGTAGGCCCATTATAGACAGCATTGTCAATAGGTAATATGCATGCGATTTTCTATACTAATATTATAAAGAGGTAAAATTTGTAAGTTTGTAGGTTTGTAAGTTTGTATGTAGGGGGTAATCTCTGGAACTACTGGTCCGATTTGAAAAATTCTTTCAGTGTTAGATAGCCCATTTATCGAGGAATGCTATAGGCTATATACCATCACGCTACGACCCACGGGAGCGGAGCAGTAACGAAAAATGCGGGTGAAACCGCAGGGGACAGCTAGTAAACAAATATAGAAGAAATTATTAAAACATCTTCATCAACAATGAAGCTTTAAAGCTGCTAATAAGGAAAAGAAGTCCAACATGGTCTTTGACATTAAAGGCTGTGACATCCGCAACTATAAAATTCCAGTTGGAATAACCTAATAATACTTTGCCAGATATGTGATACTAACCCACTGAGATTTCTTTTTGTCTGCTACATTATCAGCTTAAATCCAAACAAAGCAATGCAAATAATAAGAAAGAAAAATATTTATTTATACTCCGTTGGTTTAGGTAGTTAACTAAAGGTAAACAATCTTGGTATGTCTTTTTATATTAAAGAGGTCGTATATAATATACACAAAGATTATTTAAATTTAGTTTATTAGCTAACATCGATTTAGGTAAATACCTATGTGCAAAGATTTTTACATACAATTTTTAGACAACTTTTAGATAAAAAGACATACCAAGACTGTTTACCTTTAGTTAACTACCTAAACCGACGGAGTATAGCACAAATACAAATACTCTTTATTATCTGCACCAAGTTATAAATAGAAAAGATATAAGAAAATATTTTGAAAGGAAAGCGAAATGTTATGCAAAGAATTACAGATAGGTACTCTTTGCAAGGATGTTATTGGCATTACTGCTTATTGTGGGATTACAGTCAAGCACTGGTTTATGTGATATAAAAAAAAATTACAAATTTAGCTCAATTCAAATGAACTAATGTTTCAAATCATTTTTTCCTGCCCTTATACCATATGACTTGAGGTTGGCGCCACACGTTTTTTCTTCCATTCTGTCTTGTCACTTGTCATATTATCACCAACTCGCTTTACTTTCATATCAGTCCTCGCATAATCCATTTATCTTTTTTTTGTCTCTCTCTTCACTCTCCATTTGTCTACATGTAAATTCATAATTGCTTTAGTAACAAGCGCCTCTTTGCATGACCGGGTCACGTGAAGTGGAGGGAGGGAGACAAACAATTTATTTTCAACTTTTCAGTCAGTGTGATACTCATCATCTGCCTAGCCTTTTCCCAACTATTTTGGGGTCGGCTTCCAATCAAGCCAGATTTAGTTGAATACCAGTATTTTACGAGGAGCGACTGCCTACCAGACCTCCACAACCCATTAACTGGGGTAATACGGCACTTCATGGCAAGACTGGAGTCAGATTTACTGGCTTCTCACTATCCGTAACGACTGCCAAAGATCTACAAATGACAGCCGGGACCTACGGCTTAACGTGCTTTCCGAGGCACGCAGTGTGATACTAATAGTTTCTTTTAAATCTATTTCAGGTAAAGAAGTAGAAGCGACGCCAGCACCGGCTAAAGCCACCAAAACACAAAGTAAAGATCAGACTCCAGCAGACTCCGGCTCTGATCAGCCCAAGTAAGTTGCTATTGTTATTGATTTGCTTTTTATAGGATTGCACCCCTTTTTTAACAGTCATTATGATTTTTCTACCTTTTATTTGTAAGTTTTGGTGTATTTCGGTGTGAATGCAGCTGCTAGCAGTTTTTTTTGGATATGTCAATTAATTTGGTGTTATAGCATGAGTTTTCGAACTTACATAAAATTTGATTTTTCATTAGTCCTACAACTGTCATAAGAATAAATGACATATTTTATACATATACAAAATCTGTCAAATTTTATATACAAAATATAGCGCCAATTCTATTCCTAAGTTACATTATGTTATAACTGGCTATTGTAAGAAAAATAAGTTTTTGTCCATCTGTTTCTTATGGTTGCATGGCTTTCGGGTTTTACGGTTTTAATCTGTAATGGCTAATGATTAACCTGATTTGTATACTGTAATTGTGGTTTCGGGTGTATAATATGTGTACATGTGATATCTATGACCTGTAAAATGCACGAAAGATCCTAACGTACTTTAAGATTGTAAACAACTAATGCAAGAAAACAGTTCAACACTCTTGAATCGATTTAGTAATGCATGAAATTCCAAACGTTACCAACAGATGGCGCTAGTGGTATCGAAAAGCAGTACGAGTTATTATCAGCTATGTCTTGCAAAAGGCTAAAGGCGGTTCTTCTGGCAGAATACATTAATGTTCATGCTTACCTTCCTACTTGATTGCTTGTTTGCATACTAAAAAGGCTGTTTTACATGTTGGCTTGCTTTTTCACTGGGTGGCATCTACTTATTACTACTCCATATGCTAATCTGCATGTGCGCTTTTACACTTGTGCGACGTGTGTGCTTGCTTTTTTATTTTTGTACTTGCATGTTTCTAAAATATAATCTGTTTTATAAAGAGTACTAATTTACAGGTATAATGAGTTAATCAACTAAATATTGGTTCTGATTCATTGATTGTTGATTTTTTATATTTTCAATATTTTTTGATACTAGATTCCAAGCCCTTTTAAATAAGTAATCTGGGATGAAAATCATACATTTACATTTTTATACTAACATGGGGAATTAATTACAATTATTATTAAAAATTATTATAATTTTATTAGGAAAAAGCGCGGCCGCCTGGACTTATCAATCGAATCTGAAGAGCAGTACCTAGCAAAGGTAGAAGTGAAGATCAAAATACCTGAGGAGCTAAAAGTATGGCTGGTCGACGACTGGGACGTCATCACGCGCCAACAGAAGCTGGCCATCCTACCAGCCAAGCTGACCGTCTCACAGATTGTCGACAACTACCTAGCCTTTAAGAAGAGCAGCAAATCCCACAACCAAGCTAAGGAGTCAGTATTAAACGACATTACAGAAGGCATTAAGGAATACTTCAACGCGACATTAGGCTCGCAATTACTATATAAATTTGAACGCCCTCAATACAGCGAGATATTAACAGAATACCCTGATACCCCAATGGCTTTAATATACGGCTCCATACATTTACTTAGACTGTTCGCGAAAATGGGACCTATGCTTGCCTACACGGCCTTAGACGAAAAATCTTTGCAGCATGTTTTGACCCATATTCAAGACTTTCTGAAGTATATGGTAACTAATAGGGCTACTTTGTTTAATTTGCAAGACTACGGTAATGCGACGCCTGAATATCATAGGAAAATACAGTAGGTAGTAATAGTATAATTTAAATTGTCACTTACCGTGATAGCCTAAAACAGTGTTTAGTAGATAGTATAATTTTAAGTTGACTAAGTATATGAATAAAGGATGTTGAATCTTTAATGTTTTGATTTTATTATTTTGTAAGGGCATAAACATCGTCATAATTTCCGCCTAAAGACTATCAGCCCTGGACACAGGCTTCCCCCAAGTGTCACTATTACGATTGGTTCTAAGCGTCTCGACTCGAATTATGCGGCAGTCATCAGCAACCTACCTTGTGGCAGGCCTTGCGAAGTGCGTCTTCTGTGGTCGTCACTTCAGCACCATTTGGTCATATCGACCTTCTATTCTGCTTGCAATTTGCTTTGCTCAGTGAGCTTATCATAATTATAAAATATCCAGGAGATAAGGAGTAAAAAAGTAAATCCAAGGTTACCGACATTACGCTTGCTAGGGCTGTGTGAACGTTTGAAACAGTGACCCTTGCCTACATAAGGACCCAGTTGAATTTTAGTCTGTAAAAGTCTCACACCCTCTTGTTCGCTTTATAGCGAGAGAAGACTAGATAATTTCCCACTTAAAAAAAAGAAAACGTTACCGACTGCACGAAAGGAACTTAAGTGGCATATATTATGCAATTATAATTATGTCCCTTAATTATTATAAAAAAAAACTGTAGAACAAAAACGTAAATTAATTTTAATGAGATATTAACTGAAACATATCCACTTCACCTTTATAATGAGATCAGTTTAATAAACCGTGAAAATATTTATAGGTGTTTATTACAAAAACGACGTATAAATAATCACCTCTACAGTTTTAAATATTACGTTTTTAATTGCTACACGTTTGCAAATGCCACATAAGACTGGTAGCTTGTTCAACCGTGAGTCAGCGCGGGAAAAACTCGACCGCGACAAACATGGCTTCCCGACCCTTACATACAGTAGCCGTTTATAAGTTTTGATTATCTCGTAACCATTTAATTGACATAAAAACAATATGTTGGATTATTAAGCTGTTATTATGAAATTTCTGATCGCTTATTAAGGCTAATGAAGAAGTTTTATAGGAATTTCGAATCGCTTATGGAGTTATTTGAATACGGCAAATGGTTGTTAAGATGTTGAGTTTTCTGTCTGTTTCATCCACGCCGCTCTGAGTTAGATAAAACTGGCCGTGTTTATAATACCTAAATACCCTAAGGCGATGATTTACAATATTATAGCACATACTTAACCTTATCGTATTACATTGGCTTCTCGACAAAACCTAACTAAGCGTATCGAAGGATTGTAGAAACAGAAAATATTTTCTTCGATTAGTCACCAACTCGTCTAATGATTGGCAACTGTACCACATGCCTAGTTGCCCATACCGGTACAATAATACTAAATTAACTTTATAAAGCATTACAAGGCTCTAGAACATATGGCTGCAACGTATAATGTGTTGCAAGCGTCAGCGTGAGATGCTAACAATATGCTTGAGTAAACAGGATACGAATTACTATTATGTCAGTGAGAATTACAATAAATGGTAATTATATTGGCGCCTTGTCCGCATTTTGTGGCGATAAATGGGCAAAATAACATTCTTTTGGAATTTTGTTTAAACTAGTACCTAGTACCAATCTGACGGCTTTCTTTACCTATCCATTGTATATATAGGGCAATCTAGTAGTAAAACTATGTCACTAGAGTTTGCCTGTTCTATTTCGAGCTTTGGTATGTGCATCCGTCGGCCGGGTCTAAAGTGCCCGGTTCTATAGTCTTCAGGACATCACCGCTTACGTTTTCGCGTAAGTCACATCTGCAAATTAATGTGAAATTGAAAATACGCTAAACATTTTTATTTCAGTAGGTACCTAACAGTTTTGTGATCGTTATAGATCTATTTATTAAACCTTGTCCCACACTAGGAATTTCTCCTGTATAGTGGGTGCGTTCAAACTTACATGGCACCCAGACTTTGAACACTAGTAGGCAATACAAATATTTATTCCTATGAATTTCTTAAAAAAAAACATGCTGTTGCGCACGTCTCCAACTTTAAACGCAGCTATGAGATAATTATTTCGATTAATACGCAACTCGGCAGCCGTTAACACTCGGTACATACTTGTGAAAACGCTATCAGGGTCTGCGAGTGCCATACATGGTAGAAACCATGCCGGCGAGTGCGCGCCAGCCGGTCGGAGGTCGGCGCGGCGCCGTTAATTGTCCCTTGCAGTTGCAACATTATGCATTGTCCACTGCGCTTTTATAGCACTTAGTCAGTATCGCGGCAAGGTCTGGATGAATTATTTATGATAATTGAGCTGTTGGGTTTATGTTTGCCTTTTCGAGATCTATCCGGGACGGGTTAGTCGAATGATAGGTATGCGTCTATTCTATCAGTAGGTACTTAGTTACTGATCCTATTTTGTTATTTTGAATTTGTAGAGATCTTTAGATGATACAGGTATATCATCATCTAAAAAATCAATATGAAATAATCTAAAAAAATTGCAAGTAATTTAAAATACGGATACGGTGTTCGAAATATTGTTCGAGCAAATATATCTCTGTACAAGGTGAGCTGCCCAACTGTTGATGGACGAGAATGGCACATTTCTTCCCCAACAAATTCCTCTATATAATTAGCTACCTATAGGTGCCTAGTAGAACGATACTGCGTCTTGTCTTCTTTCTAAAACCATTCCTAAGTTGGTTTGTGTTGAAATATGGTTTACTTCTTCTTCTTTTCAATTCGATGGTAAACTCGATAAACTTTTTGGGCCCAGTAAGTAGCCACGCTAATAGCAGCATCAATGGCATTCATCAGATTCTCCAAAGTGCAGTTGTAGGGGCAATTGGGGCATTCTAACGTGTGGCTCATGTTTTGAACAGGAGCACCGCCCTCACATTGGGTGACCGACGAAAAAAAAGAATGGTTTACTTTATACCCATCAACAAAAAATCTTCCCTCAGTCAGGTCCTACGCTACACGTCCCTTCAATCACCGTTTACCCAAGCTTCGTCTCTCTGGTCGTTTTTTAAACCGGCACATGAACGTATGGTATGAAAATAAAAAGCTGTAGGCAAGTCGATTGTGTGTTATGATGAAACCGAGTTATTTCAGGCATGCGACCGAGCACGCCTGCAGACAGAAATAGTATGTTACATGTGCTGCATTGCTTTATCTATTGATGAGCCGCGGTTTGATACACTAATCATTTATAAAACACGTTTTAAAAAAGGTTGTCTAAGAGGATCACGTAAAGGTCCATTCTCTTGGAATATCTTTACCTTAGGTTGTTACTAATCCTCTAGACAAAAGTTAATTAGCACTATTTACCTAAGATAGTATAGTGTTGATTAATTTAAGATGTTGTTGTCCTAAAACACGGAACGTCTTTCATCATCATCATAGACGTCCCCGTCTACTCTGTGACCTCTTTTTTCTTGTGCCAATCCCCACGTTTCTGTAATAACCTCATTTAAATTCCACGCACCCTTTTCTTCTTCAACGATCTTTCTATACATCTTCAGACTAAAACTTCTATAGCCTGAAGTTCTTTTTATAAAATTTACACCACATTATTGTGGATAAATGTGCAGGAAGTAAAATCTGCAATGCATTGCCAATATATGTATTTATATTTGTAGAGCTTCACACACATGTTCGTCTGAAAGACGTCAATGTTCTTCTATTATGCACATTTATATTTCGTTTTGAGCAGTTACAAAGCGTTTATGAATGTATTCCGCTTGGTGGTTTCTTGTTAAACGTGTTCTTTAAATACTTTGGCAACGTAGACACAACTAAACATACTGTGTACTTATAGGTAGACATACCAATAGCTATTTAGCTATGTAAGTTATAGACTTATAGATATACTAATACTATTGCTTGCATTATCCCTCTCGTTGGCTCTTGTACTTAATTTGCGGTTACTTTACAATTTATCTTCATCATTGTCGTATTCTTCTTCTCTCAATCACACAGTCTGTCATTTCTTTGAGATTCTTCCATAAATCAGTTGTAGCGATCATCGTAGTGGTTATAGAGCAAGAGCCAGCGGCCCGCAGACCTTCGGTAAAGTATAAAAGCTGTAAGTTTCTCAATGTATGTCCCCAACACAGGTAAGAACGAATCCCGTCTATGTAACTTGGGTGGCGGTGGCTTTCGCAGGTATCAGGTAATAAAGGTGTGTAAAATTGTATGTTAGATTTGGTAAAATATAAAACTCAGTTTTTACATATTTTACTTATAATAATCCCAAAAGTCATCTTGCCGAAAGCCAGACACTTCGTACGGTTCCAACCCTCTGCCAGACACCCTTAAAGTATATTTAATTGTTACTATACTTACGGTATAGTATAAAAGCTGCAATTTATATATGTCATTTGGATAACTATAAAATAATGTTTTTTCAATAGCCAGACAGTTTCTGTGGTTCCTCTATGTTGCCAGGCACATAAAAAGTCTAATGTAGGTGCGAGCGCGAGGGATATATTAGTCAGCGGGTGCGACTGAAATAGCGCGTTCGGTCCATTGCGACGTTTTACTGCGCATCAGCTGTCATTTATTGTGTATTATGTGATGAATAGTCATACGTACAAGAAGCGTTTTATTATTGTTTTGTTCAGTTTATAAAATAATAATAAGGGAAAATCAGTGTGATCATGGAAGGACAATTAATTTGTTTTCTGTGTAAATTATATTTGTACCATTTGGAATAATGCTCACCTGAAGAAACCAACAACATACAAACCAGAAAATAATGGATGGATCCTGCAAAATGATCAATACCTATCATTTTAAATGGTTTGAAGGTGATCAGCTACCAAACTACGTCAGTGATTCTCTAACAACTGTATCAGGTATGTAATTATGATGTTACAATATTATCGAGGAAATTTTGATTATTTATGATTATGTTAATATGGATTAATTATTACAGAAACTGGCGAAGAAGAAGAGGATATTGATAACGACCAACCCACAGATTGGAGCAGCGATGATGAAGACACTCAATATATCGACGACTACGATGACAATGATTAAATATACTCTATTTTTATTAATAAAATATCTTTGAAATATTTTTGAATTAAGTATTGTGTGAGATTAATTGTATTATTCCAATAACTATTATTAAAATAATTATTTAAATATATTATTGGATTATTAATTTTATGATTCCTAAACACGAAAATTTTATAAAAGAATTTTCTAAACATTTATTCGTTGATTCTAAGTTATTATACCCTTACTAATGTATTTTATTAATGAATTTTCATAGTAAATCTAGAAAATAGTTCTCATTACACACAATAAATGACAGCTGATGCGCAGTAAAACGTCGCAATGGACCGAACGCGCTATTTCAGTCGCACCCGCTGACTAATATATCCCTCGCGCTCGCACCTACATTAGACTTTTTATGTGCCTGGCAACATAGAGGAACCACAGAAACTGTCTGGCTATTGAAAAAACATTATTTTATAGTTATCCAAATAACATATATAAATTGCAGCTTTTATACTATACCGTAAGTATAGTAACAATTAAATATACTTTAAGGGTGTCTGGCAGAGGGTTGGAACCGTACGAAGTGTCTGGCTTTCGGCAAGATGACTTTTGGGATTATTATAAGTAAAATATGTAAAAACTGAGTTTTATATTTTACCAAATCTAACATACAATTTTACACACCTTTATTACCTGATACCTGCGAAAGCCACCGCCACCCAAGTTACATAGACGGGATTCGTTCTTACCTGTGTTGGGGACATACATTGAGAAACTTACAGCTTTTATACTTTACCGAAGGTCTGCGGGCCGCTGGCTCTTAGACTATTACCTTTCTGGCCATATCTTTTTCCACAATGTATCTTCTATAATTTCTTTGGTTTACCTATTTCGTAAAGACTGTGACCATTCACATAGGTACGAAGTTTCCGGTAGTCGTATATCCCATTTCCTAAGGTTCCGTTCGGGTTAGCTAACCATTAAGACATGGTCTTTCTGGTTGATTGGTCTCCTTATGATGACAGTATAGGAAGCCTCTAACGATTACTACCTTGCCACGCTTACGAATCACCACTGATATTACCGGAAGGTGATTACGTTTGAATTATTTTCCTGCGAAGGAAACCATAACTTGTGCGTGTGAAATGCAATGTTTGTGCAACTGAAATCAATGCCGATCGTGAAGTGCATACTAATATGTTTCTACTATTGAAGTTCTATTCTATATTTCGTTTCAATTAAGCTAGGTGCCCAATGAAAATTGCCATCGGATTTTCCGTACAATTCATCTGCTATTTGAAGTAACGAGGTTTCAAAAATACTGTGTGTTAGGGATTTTGCTTTAGTTATTAATTTATTTACTACTACCAGGGGCTCTTGTTCAAAATTGTAGCTTGTTTAGATACCTAGCAGTTTAGGATGTGCGTTATCTATAACCGTCTACTGACTGACGTAAAGGCTTGTTTACTAATATTTACGTAAATTACATTACACAAGGATTTTATAGTTATCATCAGTTTAAAAAAAAATAAAAAAAATCACTGACTCGAATTTGAAAAATGATTTAACTGACTAGCTTATTTCTTCCAACGATAGAGTGATCTGTGTACGGCTAAAACACAAAACTTTGGAGATATTATCCCGAAAGCGCACAAAATGGTATACCAGAGGATAGAAATTGGAAAGAGTCATAATAAAAATGCAGACAAAATTGAAATTTTAACCTGTTCGTGTCGTAAACTGGAACATCGAAATACCAAGTCGATGCGTCTGTCACTCGCGAGTTGAGTAACTTCTTTCCGACCTGACTTCCTATTGTGAGTCAAAATGTTCTTCATTAGCCCCTTTATGATTCACCGTCTTTTGGTAATGCGCCGAGGTACCAGATGCCATATGTAGCAGACATATGGCATCTTGTACCTTACCGCTTGCTCATAAATATTGCGCAAATAGGTATTTCTTAGTATGTTTAAACGATTAACTAACTTTAGTTTAAACACCTGTTTAACAAAATGGTTGTTGTTTTAGGTAAATTTTTATTTACTTAACTGCTTTCAATGATTTGGTTAATACGTAATGGTAGAGGAGCTCGTGGCTAGATAATAACAGCCGCACAGGTCGATCTTCAAGGTTAAGCAACGCTTGCCAAGGTTGGTCTGTGGATGGGTGACCATCTTAACATAATGATTTTCCTCCGTGCCTCGGAAAGTATGTTAAGCCGTAGGTCCCGGCTGTCATTTGTATATCTTTGGTAGTCGTTACGGATAGTCAGAACTCAGGAGCCAGTAAATCTGACTCCAATCTTGCCATGAAGTACCGTGGTACCCCAGTAAATGAGTTGTGGAAGTCTGGTAGGCAGCCGCTCCTCGTAAAATACTGGTATTCAGCTAAATCCGGCTTGACTGGAAGCCGACCCCAATATAATTGGGAAAAAGCTAGGTAGATGATGATGATGTAGTGGTAGGCTGCCATTTACTTATATCATTCTCTTCTCCTTTGGAAAATACATGTCGAACTGTTGGCTGCCTATAAGTAATAGGTACCTATGTGTTATAACAGTACCTGGGTAAATAGGTTTCCTAAGTTTAGGCCTTTTAAGAATAAAGTTTTTTTTTTAATATTTGTAGCCCCGCGTTTGACCACTATCTAACCTTATGGTAAGCTATGATGTGTTCGACAATGGAGCACACTTACCTACTTACACATCTGTTTGTTATGTAGCTTCTTGCCATTTTATTTTATTTTACCTGAAGAAAGGCTAATAAAATCAAATTTCTTGTGGGTCCCTAAAAGTCAGTGTAGTGATACGGCTTCCATCATAGTACAGAATTATGCAGTAGCTTTGTAAGTATCATTTGTATCCCTGTAACAGTTACGAACGTGCACCTGCTATTGTTACGCTTTTGCATTATTTTATGATCTAACCATTCCTAAATATTTAATATCTTTATATTGCACGTGTTTTTATGAATAGTCCTACAGGGCCTTTGCGCAGCTCATTGTGACGTCGGAAGAGCAACTTCTACGCTGGCACCAACACTTTGAGGAGGTTTTCCGATTGTCAGCGACTTCGACGCCTGAGGCACTGTTGGTTAGTTCTTCACCACCCCGGCTCCTCGGTATCAATTCGGAACCACCGTCAGAATCGGAGATAGCTGAAGCAGTCCTCTCTTTGAAGACAGGGAAGGCTCCAGGATTCGACTTGATTACTGGGGAAATGCTGCAAGCTGACTTAACCTTCGCCGTCGACGTACTGACGCCTTTAATTGAAAAGATCTGGACTGCTGAAGAACTTTGGGAAAGGACGACTGGAACAAAGGGCTTGTAATTACCGTGCCTAAAAAAGGTGATCTAAGTCAGTGCGATAACTGGAGAGGCATTGTACTGCTGTCAATTCCCTCTAAAGTCTTCTGCAGGATAATCTTGGATAGGCTATCGAGGGCCCTGGAACCCTTACTACGCAAGGAGCAGGCTGGTTTCCGTTTGAGTCGTTCTTGCACGGATCAAATTAACACTCTACGTATAATTCTTGAACAGGCATCAGAATGGCAAAGGGAGATATATCTCACTTTTGTGGACTTTGAAAAAGCCTTCGATACGTTGAAGTGGTCCAGCATTTGGTCTCGTCTGCTGGAAATGGGAGTGCCACCAAAATTAGTCCGCTTATTACAGAGCATATATCGGAAATATTCCTGCAGAGTGGTTCACGACGGTCTCATCTCGGAGGACATCGCAGTGCACGCGGGTGTTCGTCAGGGTTGCCTCCTCTCGCCTCTTCTCTTTATAGTCGTTCTTGACGGAATTTTGCTTCGCATCTTCAATGAGAGGCGCCGCGGGATAGAATGGGGATTGTCCAGCGTTTTAGAAGACTTGGACTACGCCGATGACCTATGCCTGCTAAGTCATACGCACGCCGACATGCAAGCAAAATTGAACGACCTGCGTCAGGAGGCAGCGAAAACTGGGCTTAAAACTAACTCGCGTAAGACCCAGGAAATGCGTACAGGGGTGATTAATGCTGCGCCGCTGCTAATCGGCACTGAGGCAGTGGAACGCGTCCAGAAATTCACGTACCTCGGAAGCGTCGTGGCGGAAACTGGTGGAACTGAAGAAGACGTCGCTTCTCGAATCGCCAAAGCCCGCGGTACCTTTGCACAGCTGAGACCGGTTTGGCAATCACGGAAATTGACTCGAAGAGTTAAGCTAAAAATCTTCAGGTCAAACGTCAAATCCGTGCTGCTTTACGGGTGCGAAACGTGGAAGGTGACAAAGGAGATCTCACGACAAATTCAGGTTTTAGTAAATCGATGCCTTCGCCGTATCCTCGGAATTTACTGGCCCGAGACCATCTCTAACGTAGAGCTGTTGGAGAAATGCCGCGAAAGCCCGATCGACCACCAGATCAAGCGTCGCAAGTGGAGTTGGATTGGTCACACGCTTAGGAGGGATTCCAATCATATACCTAAACAGGCACTGGATTGGAATCCCCAAGGGAAACGGAAGCGTGGCCGTCCTCGGCAGACCTGGCGACGCACCGTTTTGGCTGAAGCGAAAGACATCTGACTCAGATCAAGACTGACGTGGAGCGAGGTTAAGCATAAAGCGCAAGACCGCTCGCGTTGGGTGACTACTGTTGACGCCCTCTGCCCCAGCTAGGGGATATAGGACCTTAAAGAAGACAGGGCCTTGGATTGAACGAAAGAGGACTCCGGAACCCTGGAATGAAGGCAAAGAAGGAACAGGAATGGGTTTTAATCATTTTGGCGATTTAAAAGTGAAAAAAAGTGGTTTTAAAGATTGCATCTTTAATTCATGAATCCCCGACCGGTCTCATAGGACCGCGCTGTTATTGTCTTACTATTGTGTCTCGTTTTGCGGGTATTGATAGGTTAATCGATGAGATGAATTCACAAATTATGCAAAAATGCATATTTCGTATCATATCAGCTGTAAGCCTTTAATTGCATTACATAATTCACCTCGAAATGAATACTGATGCTATGGAATGTTTCACATAATATACCGATGTTTTACGTCGCTTTAGGCCATAAGCGGTAGTAGGTCATAAGCTCATACGACGAAATATGTTCTCGTTGTAGATACCTACAGATTATTGTTACCTGTACGTAAATAGAATATGATGTTATTACCACGGGCAAAGTCCTTAGAGCCATGTCTTTAAAAATATCAAGACTTTCGTATGAAAGCAATGTCAGAATCGCCTAACTTAAGTGGCAGTGGGCCGGGCACATTGCTCGTAGAACAGATGGTCGATGGGGACGGAAGGTTCTAGAGTGGCGGCCACGTACCGGAAGACGCAGCGTTGGAAGGCCTCCCACAAGGTGGACCGACGACCTGGCGAGGGTTGCTGGAATCCGATGGATGCGAGACGCACAGGACCGGTCGCTGTAGCGACGCTTGGGGGAGGCCTATGTCCAGCAGTGGACGTCTTTCGGCTGAGATGATGATGAATGTCTTTAAAAATATCATGATCTTCGTATGAATAGTTAATTTGTTTACCATTAGAATATGGATGTATACATTGAAATGTTTTTGTAGTATTTGGCAGGTAAATGTATCAACGTCAGCGAGCTTCGCTTAGGTAGCCAACACTACAGTAAAATTCTCAGGTCCAAAAATCCTGTTTCAATGATTTCCCATATTGTCCACTGCTCATTTGCGCTGAAACTTGAGATATACGCAATATCCACTAGGAATCAATTTGCGAGTAATTATAAGAGCGTTTTCCATTATCCGATCCGATATCGGGGTAAGTAAAATGTATGAAATATGTACCTGTCTTTCATATTGTCCGGCCCGATATCGGAGCACGGCATTTCATACATTTTACTTACCCCGATATCGGATCGGTGTCCGAGACCGATATCGGATCGAATAATGTGAAAACGCTCTTACAGCCACTGAACTTCTTCTCTATCAAATCCATCCAAAAATTGTGTATTAGAAATCGCTTTTAGTGATGAGAAGGCCCTTTTACACGCTATTAATATTAAGGCCTACTGAATTGTTTATGATGTACGAGTATATTATCTATCTATTGTAATCCTACCTAAAAGTACTATTTTGTATACGTTTTATTGACAACTGAGCTAGGCTTGTGTAATCAATCTTGTGGTTAGCATTAATCACAAAATTTTAAGACACATAAGGGAAAGACATAAGCTTCGCTTGGAGCTTCTTATACCCCAATAACCTTTTTTTAAGGACGTTTCCGACTTTTACTGACTTAAAATCAAACTCATAAAGGTTTTTATTTCACATGGGCACTTATTAAACGTCGGAAGCTAGTGCATTATGTTTCTTATTTGCTTTGCGTTTCTGGACTCCGGGTTTTCCATCAGACATCGCTCCAGTTGGGTTCGACCCTGCTGGACCCCTAAGATCCCAGTCTCATTTTAATTCATGAATCCCCGGCCGGTCCTATGAGACTGCGCTGTTATTGTTTTACTATTGTGTCTCGTTTTGTGGGTACGTGATAGGTTAAAACCAAAGTGATAACCACATAAAGGAACCAATTCTAGTTATTCTCATGATCTCTCTTTGTATGAAGATCAGTTGGTCGTGAAACAAGCTTTTTGACTGTTCACTCCAGCGTGTGGATATTTACGACGTGTTATTTAAAGAGCCCTGAATATAAATAGGATGTCTAGAGCAAGCTGATAGCGTCAGCCTTGTAGCATCGATAGAAAAAGCGGTAGCTTATGAATTTATACCAGCGGCGCTCAATGTGCGGGCCGTGTTACTTTCTTGTGTACTAAAATTTGATTCCAACTTTCAACTTTTTACAGGTGTTTTTTGAATTTTCAAGTAGTCGGACAATTAGTCAAAAGTCAAAACACTGTAGTGATTTGATTTAGTTATCACTAAGCAAGACGCAGATAGGATATATTTTAGAAAAACACGAGGCGTTTAATATTTGCTTCTATTTTTTTTTAGATGTGAAATCTTCCAAGTTTTCCCGCTCTGGGCTGAGTGAGAGTGTATGTTAGACTTTTACTGACTGAAATCCACTCCTGTTCCTTCTATGCCTTCGTTCTAGGGCACCAGGGTTAATTTTCACATAACCCATAGATATCTGTACCTACTGTGCTAACTTTTTTTGTCATTAGATCCATCTTTGGCTTTCTTTCAGGATTTTTTTTTTGTTATCGGATCTTGTTTGGTTTTTTAACAGGATCTGCTTTTGGATTAAAGTATGATGCTTAATTTCTTTGGGATTCCTTCTTTCACAGGATTTTTAATAGGTTCCAGCAGCCCGCGTCTAATTACTATTCTCTCTTACCATTGCGGCCCTATAAAGCAACAAGTTGAGTACCGCTAATCAGCAGCCTAGACCCAGTAACACCGTAGAAGCTGTCGTATCGTCAGCAACATGCGTTCTTGTCGCGTCAACTGCTACTCTTCGACGGCTACCCTGCTAGATAGCCTACTTACTAACTGGTTCCGTTTAATTGAGCGTTTATAGAGCTGTCGATAACGGAAAAAGTTAAAACTAAAGAAAATATATTATTTACTAGCTTTTGGCACCTGGCATGAAAGTAGGTTTCTTCATATAAACTTTGGCCCCTCGTTTTATTTTTTATGGGGATAAAAAGCAGTATACAATATCCCCTGTAAATCCCCTGTGTGTAGTATCCCCTTAGGGGATTTCCATTTTGGGAAATCCTCTCTTAGTGCCTACGTTATTAAATAAAACCTTGTACAAAATTTCGCACATCTAGTCCCTGTAGTTTCGGCTGTGCACTGATACGTTACTCAGATATATTAAAGACTTATGTTAGGTTATGGGTCAAAATAACTACATGTCGAGTCAGGACTAAGTTAGAAAGCGGCAAACCATGTAGCGAGAGGAGCAAGGGTTGATGTCTCTCATGGCAGCGGGATTGCTTAAAAGCCAAGGACGCAAGGGGCTATTGAAGGGATGCTGATCACTCTCATCCCATCCAGAACAAAAAAAAAAGAGCCGGCAATCGATCGATACGACTGAAAGTCTAAAGGTTAGCATATTCTGCAAAGTAACGCTCTAGAAAATTAAAGTAGTTTTTTACTGGAATACAAAGTTTAAGTCAGATCAATTGACCTAATTTCCAGATCAGAAAAATTACCGTAAAATGCTAAATCATCACTAAAGTTATGATGCTACAAAGCTCCTAGAAATAGCTTGTTAGTATTTCTATATTAAACTCATGATATAGTTTTTCTTTGAAGACTTTAGTGACGTTGTTTGTTTGGTTTAGGTTAAAGTAGGCATTTACATACCAAAGCAGGAATCCCGGACTTACTCATGTTTATAAAACAATCGGACGACGAGTTATAAGGTCCTTGCTGTTTTCCTTACGGACACTAGGTGTAAAACATCGATATACCTACTTACCATATTTACTAGTGTCAAACAGAAATGTTTCTCGATAAAGTAGAATTGCTTCTTTAATGTAAAAATTACCTAGATAGATATTATTTTTTTATTTAGCCTATACTTTCCCACGGCTGGGCAAAAGACTCCCCCAACTTCTTCCTCGCACTCTTATCTTGAGCCACCTCGAACCAGTCCTTGCGGTAGGCGTTTAGGTTTTCTCGCCACCTCTTTCCAGGTCGACCTCGACGGCGTCGTCGATATTCATTTAAAACCACTTATTTTTAAAGATGGGAGTATCATCTAATGACTTCTCCCGTTCTAGAGTAGAACGAGAGGGCGAGTCAAACTTTTACTGACTAAACCACACCTATGCTTCTTCAAAATTGCCCTTTGCTTTCGAAAGAGTACGAAAATGATGCCCGTGTTCCTAGGACCGCAGATATCATTCTCGTGGCAATATTTCCTATGGCCCTAGCAGGCAAAACCACTTAAATTTGTTTCACTGCATGTTTCCGTGATGTAAGTTAGATTTGATAAAATAAGCAGGTTAGCAAGATTCATCGCTTTACGAGTATGGTAACAAACTGCAAAGCATTCAAAAACCTCAAAAATTAACCTTAGTAGGTAAACAAAACAAGTTTTGAACAATAACGATCTCCGATGTGTAGATAAGCCAGTTAGGCTCACTACCTATGACCACAGACAAGGTCGGTTAATTGTGGCATAGTGATCTATGGTGAGTGAGGTCTGTCACACTCGTATACAGCCATCTGGGTCAACTGTTTACATAAAATGGCACGCACCGCTTGACTCATCGATGTACGTTGAATTATTTCGAAATTTATTAAATTATCGACGTCGTTTCTTCATAATTTACGTGGACGTCATTGAAATACTTGGATTTATTTTTGATTGGTTTCAAAAATAAATACTTGTTACGCTGGTACTTATCTGTTTTACGCAGGTGCTTAGTACATTTAAAAAAAAACAACTCACCCAGTCTTGGTCAGTACAACTAGATTGAACGAATTGTGATAGAGGGCCGAACGGAAGGATGAGCGAGAGACATTGGAATTCGCTGGGATTTTGTACGGAATAAAAAACACATTTTGTCAGAGAAGGGTTTGAGTAGGGCCACCGGGGGCACTCAAACTTGTGGGTCTTTTGCGTCTGGCATTCCCTCTGGTAGGTACTTAAATTATGCTTGATTTCGATTGAATACATTATCTATCTAAAATTCAACTTAGAACAATACTTTGGTAAAAAATTAAGTATTATCAAAAATATTAAATAGGTTTAATATTTTTTTAAACCTTTGGGAGGTTTACTGAAAATTACTTTAAAGAAAAACCATTGAAAACATATTCAAATTCATATTTATACAAATTCGGGTAATTATAAGAATTTTATCAGTTCACGGTATGACAAATTTGGATCAAGGTGCCTAGTTATTGTTGTGGTTACAATACAATTAACGCTAAATACTACGTAGTTATCCTACCGAGTACTGGCACAATATAGTAGGTTGTACCTACGAGTATCAATGGCATATTAGGTAGGTATATGATGTCCATAGTGACATCGCATTGTTTTTTTATAATATAGTTATCTATGGTTTCCATTTTGAATTGGCCCAAGGCCTCATAACCATAAGCACACTAATATCTAGCAATCGTCCTAATAATTTCATTTAATCTATGAATACATGGATCCCTATTTTCATTGGTCAAGTCATCACGAGTGAACAATTTCACTAATTCTTTTATTGTTGTGTTAAGAATGTAGAAAAAATAAAGAAAGTAGCGCAGAAAATTTGAAAATTTCAGAAAACTACGACGACTATTTTAACGTTCGCACGTTTGACAGTTCATAGCTAAGACAGGACGTCTGTCGGACAGAATGGAAGAAAAAAACATGTTGCGCCGACCCCAAGTAATATGGGAAAAGGGTAGGAAGAAGAAGAAGAAGGACGTCTGTCGAATCAGCTAGTACTTCATTATTTAAAAGCACAGAGCGCCCTTAGTTGGGGAAGATTGTTTTATATGCTGAGCAGGAAAGGAGGTGATGCATATCCTGTAAAGGGGCTTGACATCGACACTGTATCTGAGATGGGTGAAGGACTCCCATTCGGACAGATTGTTTCTACAGCGACCGACATGAGCCTGCAATTGGCTTAAAGGTTTCCAAATTGGCCACTAGTTTATCTTCAGGTAGCAAATGTTCTGTCGAAGAGTGGGAATGGAGTATGTAAATGAGATTATTTTTTAAATTATTTAAAAAAGATTATAGCTTAAATATATTATAGGTATTTTTTATTTTAATTATAAAGTTTTGATTAAAACAATCATTCCGTAATTGTTTTTTTTAGATCCTCAGTATTAGATATACATAGGTATTGGCCCAGGTCATCGGAGGAAATCTTTGACCAGCAGTGTGCCATCTGCAGCCTGTACCATCTCAGGCTAACGGTATCCATCTAATGAGCTTCTCATAATCTTAAAAACAGGACCCATCAGTATATAAATCCCTCTTTCCCTTCCTTTGCAAGTCCCTCTCAGTCCCAGAAGCTTTGCCATTTCATAGATAAAGCATCACGTTCATTAGAAATCTCATGACACTAATGGCACTTCAGCCATAACCTCGTGAAACTGAAGAAAATCATAATATTTAGTTATCCCACAAGTGCTTCTCGAAAAAATTACACATTTGTCAACATCGGTTTAGATTGTAATGGGAAAATGATCGCTACTACAGTTACAGCGCGAATTGTGGATATGTCAATATTTGCCATCTTTTGTATGTGGCTTGGTTTACCAAGAGAAGAAATCGAAAATCATATCTACAGCAGAACTACTTCTAGTAATGTAATTGAAATAAACAAACCTACTCTCCAAACTCCCGACTCCTCCAAAGAAACAATCGCTCAAGCATTCGTAATGTAACTTCTTAAAACAGGTCAACAACTTCTTATAAGCATATCGCATGACCCCGTTACTTGAAATCGGGCACGGCCTTGGAAGCATCCTTTAATCATGTTCGAAAATTAAAGTTTTCGAAGGCTTTTCCCCATGAGCTGTATTCTCGGAGCGGGGTGAGACGGCTGCGCCTCATCTCCTTTCGCGGCGGTAAGGCGACACCGCGAGAACTCCCGCGTCTCTCGCCAGTCGCACCACAGCACGCGTCGACTCGACATGTAAGTACGACTACGCTCTGTCAGTGCCCCATAGTGTTCAAGTGAAAAAAAAATACAAGTGTTTTTTTTAAAGTCAAGGTGCATTGATCTTGCCTCGTCCTTTAATCGATTGTTCGTCCTGGTAAGTAGGGTGGTAGTGCAGTGCTTATCGACGTTCTGGTGCATTTATCGGTAATTTACAATTATGTGCTCGTAATTTTTCAAAGTTAATTTTGTTCAACTCGTTTTATGATGGGATTAAACGTTAAGATAAAATATTTTTCAACAGAATTAATAATGGCTTTGATGCCTTTCATTGTTGCCAGTATTTTCCAGCATTTTTGTTAAAAATGTATGCTGTATAAATACTTTTTAGTTCGACCTACGATACGTCGCCTAACATGCCAGCAGTTTTGTAATCATGTTCCATTTCTATTTTTGAATATCGCGGTGCTCGGTTTCATTTTCGGTTAGCCAATAGGAGCGGGCTACGCTGAAGTTTTCCCGCGCTTTTGGCAGGTTGCCAGTTGCCGACCAATAGCGTGGAAGCGCGGGATGTGGGGGCGGCCGACGAGCATGCGCGGTTACGCGCGGCTGTCAAACTTCTATATCGCCTATTTTATTTTTCTATTTTATATTTAGACCAGAGATAAATTTCCAGCCAGCTGGTGCTCTATATTTTGAGAAAAGAGAGCGCATACCGGAGCTGCTTCTTTCATTAACGAATGAACTTTGAATTCTTAAATGCCAAAAATATACTTTTATATCTTGTAGGTTCTTTTCCTTAACTTATTTGTTGATTAATTTTAATACATAAAGTTTATTATATTAAACAAGGCATACTGCAGAGAACAATTTCACAATTAAACATTGAAACACTTGTAATACCGGAAAATTGATGGCCGCCTCGGGACCGAGTCGATTGTAAAGAAAGCCAAGGTCATGACGAATTTTAATTATTGTCACCATAAGTTGGGAATTTCGTAAATCTGTTGATTAAGTAAATCAATTTATTTAAATTACAATATCGGTTGACGAAAAGGAAGTCCTATGTCAATAATGCTGGCTGTGAAAGGAGGCCCTTTCAGGTTTCACACATCGTTCAGTATAGACTAATGACGTCAAATCCTTTATGAAACACTATCGACCAAAACTTGGGCCGGCTGGTACCAAAATAACAAAAAAGTACTCCAATATTCAAAAGTTCTTCAAGAGTGGATTGCCATTAGCACTAGAGCGTACAATTTTCTACAAGACTGCCAATAGGTACTCAATTCTTTTTTCTTTTGTTTAGTTTAGATACACCTAAAAAATTTGGCATTACGCTCGTAATTGGACTCCTCCGCAATCAAATAACAGTTTTGGAAGCTTCTGAAAGAGTTTATTTTTAAAATACGAAAGTATTGCCACTTGAAAACTTGCCACTACTATATTTAATGTGCCAGAAACTTGGCCCTAATCATTCCAGTTGGAAAATCCCTTTCATATTGATCTAAATGTGTAATCTATAATCTGATCTGCTCACCAAAATGATGCTGGTGTATCTATCTATGTATGTCGGGTCAAGTCGGTACTTTATTAGATACAAGAAAACTAATGTTTTTGGACCAGGGCCAAAAACTATGGTCTGACGTCACCCGTCCATCTAAACAATAGCACACACAACCTTAATATTCTAATTAAATTGTATACAATGAGCTATATATTCTAATCGCTCAATGCTACCATAGACATGCTTCTAGAATCCTTAATCTTAATCATTGGTAAGGTCATCTGTGTATTTTCCAGTCTTTTACGAGGAACTGTCATTAAAAAGTCTATTTGTGTGAAGGTTTTGGCAAAGTTTAATACATTAGGCCAGCCAGAGTAATCAATATGTCTTTACCATTATACAAACCATTTAATAAAATCAAAACGGTGAAGGATAACATCGTAAGAAAACCGGCATGTTCTAGAACCAAAAAATTTAAGACTAGTGTCAATCCGCACTGGGCCCGCGCGTGTTGGTTTACGGCCCATTCCAGTCCCAACCGTGGGCACAATGCAAGGCCGATAATACAAATTTAAAATAAAGCTGTCCATACAATGTTGCATTAAGTGCACTCAAGATCGAGCTTGCATGGAATGTGAATGCAAATGTATAAACAGTGTTAGCTTACGACGTTTATATTGTAGGAAACGAAATGCCTGCATTATCTCGAGAATGCCGATATGGCGGGCAAGCGTCTATTTGTACGGCGCGTGCTGGAGACGGATCGTGACAAGTAGCTCGATGGATGCATTATGAAATACGTATTTCTTTTTTGTTGTGTCTATTAAACTCTCACCAGTCAAGTCAATCCTGTCCCCCGCGATTTCATTCGTATCTTTGGTTGTTTCTGTGTAGCATTATGCTTTATAGGTTTCTTCGATAAATCGGCTCGACTATAATAAACTTCGTTTCGAACCAGTACTTAGGTCATAAGATTGATTTACTTTGACTTAAGATCCTAAGTCTCTGTAGTGTCTCTAGTAAGCTGGGGCAGAGGGTGTCGACAGAAGTCATCCATTGCGACCGGTCTTGAGCTTTACTAAGATTAGCGTGCTCAAAAAACAAACAATATCTTCAGCTTTATAATATTAGTACAGATGTGTTAATGACTATTAGGTATTATTTTGAATGAAATAACCATGTGTTTACTGGGAATCAAGGCATGAACAACTCATTTCCTCGATATAAAGCACCGAAGATCTGATTGGCTTAGTCCAAAATCAATCGTTATAATAAGGCAACTTTATTTTAATACTAGCTTTAGCCCGCAGCTTCGCCCGCGTACATAAAATATAGCCTATGTCACTCAGGAATACAGCAGCTTTCTATTGGTGAAAAAATTTTAGCAATCGGACCAGTACTTCCACAGATTACCTCAACAAACAAAAAAACAAACTTCTTCTTTATTATATTAGTGTAGATAATAAACAATTCACGATTCAGTGGCTACTACAAGATAAATTCGTGCCTTAGAATAAAAACAATAGAGCCATTAAACAATCAAATTATTCTATGTCCGAATCCGGATTCATTCATTATAGAATACTAGCTTCTGCCAGCAGCTTTGCCCTCGTAAAAGTAGGATTCTCTATACAAACTTTAGGCTCCCCTTTCATCTCTTTAGGGGTAAATTTCGAAAAAGTTTCTCTTAGTGCTTACCGACGTCGTAAAAAGAAGCTTTATGCAAAATTTCTCGTTTCTAATCCTAGTAGTTTCGGCTATACGTCGTTGATATGACAGTCATTCAGTTTCTCCTTTTATATATAGGTATAGATATAACTGATTAAAAAATGCACAACAATAGCTTCCGTTCACTATCGTCACAAACATCTTGGCGTCTAGATACCGGTTTGAGAGAATAAAGTACATCATTCTACAAGATTATACAGTCATAGAGGTTTAAAGAATTTCATTAATGTCTCTGGTCCGTTGACCGCTGCGCTGACTGGACCCTTTGAAATTTATCGCGAATTGTGACTCATGCACAAATGCTTTTCTTTTGAATCACGTACGGCAGGATTTTGAGATGATGTTGATTTAGGTGTGTGAATGAGTAAAACAAAGAATGTTTGAGTAAGGTTTGTTGGCGTTGTGAATATATATTGTTTTAATGAATTTGCTGGGTTACTTTATTATTTATTGTACACCAAAAATTATTATAACAATAATAAGAAAATTCATGTACAAAGGCGAGCTTAACTCTCACTTTACGATGGGTTTTACTTCTATCAGTTCAAATTATTATTCCCAGTACGAAAGTATTCCCTTCCCCCAATCTTTTGTCACACCTCTTTCTCTGTCTTAGGGCCATGTGCACCGACATAAGTTTAATAACCGACGATAAGGAACAGGAAATCTTGCTAAAACAGCCGTTTTAATATTAAAACAGTCGATTTGGTGTCGGTGAACATCGCCCTAACTAAAGCTACTAGGGATCTTGATAACAATAATTGAGAAATCAAGACACGTATCATACCTAATGGTTAAAATACTGTCATGTCAGTAGAACGTAGGATTAACTGAATCCGAATTATCCCTTTAGAAACAATTTTCCATGTAAGGAGTACGATGACCTCGTAATGAAGATTTGGGACACAAAGACAATGGGATCTATCGGTACTTTCTTAATTCGCCTGTTCGTGGTTTGTTTGTGGTCATGGGACATTCATGTGCCTACGATGCAGTTCGAATTTTAAATAGTATCTCAAAGTTTTTCTATCCTGCCAGTCATTGCTTATTCCGTTAAATCGACTAAATACGGAGAATTAGGTAAGTCATGGTTTATAAAAAAATGTCTTGATTAAAAAAATTGTCTGATAAACCCATATTCTCACGTAGATCGCGTTTTTGCACAAACAGCATTTAACAAAACGTGACGGAATTCTTGACCTGCCGAATAATATTATTAACTATAATTAGTAACTATGTCATCCATAAAATTTCAGGTAAATGCATCTTAACAAGATAGGTAATATATTTTCGCAGCGATACTTGATTTCTCCCATCGGTTTTTGCTTTTTAATCGCCGTGAAGCATTACCGTTCTTCGATTGCCAGTAATATAGTTCTTGGCAGAGGTTCTTAACCTTTGTCTGCAGTAATGACTAGAAAAAAGTTAATGACTTGTTAACTCATTCTGATAATCGGTGCACTTATTTCACTTTATCGGAATAACTCGGTGCAGTCATTTACTGCCTGAGTTTGTCATTTTTTGTGATGGCTATAGATTAGTTACTGCGTTGTTAATCCGTGAGATTTGTAATAATTACGTTTTTATAGTAGTAGCAATAGTTATAGTTTATTTTCTATATTTTAAGCTTTCATCATAATTTAGGATATGTTTTTGCACAGATAGGTTTTAGCAATTTTAATGAAATAGCCACCTACGCATAGTCAGCTGAAGAATTGTTTATTACAAAAATCACCCTTTCATGCGAAATAAATAGGTAGTAAAAAGCCCAAAGTAAATGCAGAACAGTATTCTACTCAGCCTTACAAACACGAGTAACTTCTAAAATATTGAAAATTATATATCAAAGTAAGAATGAAACGTAGGCGCGTTGAGTATGTTTAATTCTACAAGTAAACCAAAAGTAAATCCCTGCACTCAAGATCAATGCACCCCGGTTCCATAAATAGCTAGTGCTGTTCCACAAACTTATTGACATAATAGTCTCCTGGCACTTATGCATTTTTTTTTAATTTACTCTATGCGTTACAAGGCAGGCCGGTCTCAAAACTTGACTTATTCGTATTATTTTTTACACGTTCCAATGAAGGTTATTTGTGGCAGCTCAATACTTCACGCTGTGATTTTTGCTGCGTATTTGCAAAAAAAAAAACAGTCGTGGTTTAAGAATACTAGTATAAATCAGAAATGTTTTGCTGAGTCAGAGGCACAACAATACTCTATTTCCAAGTTATTGTTGGGTTCCTACCACTTAATTGAGCGTTGAAATATGTTGAATCGAAAGTTCTAAGAAAAGTAAATTTAAGGAGTCGACTAGCTCAAAAAATTACGAGTTATGAGGAAGCCATACTGCCTACCAAATTCCCTACTACCAGACGAACATAATATTACCAGAAAATATAATATTTACGGTGTATTGTCGTAAACAAAATATTCACAACCACCTTTCATTACAGCTTTTGCATCTAGAGGAGTAAACAAACACAAACCGCCACAATGGACGCGATCAAAAAGAAGATGCAGGCGATGAAGCTGGAGAAGGACAACGCGCTTGACCGCGCCGCCATGTGCGAGCAGCAGGCCAAGGACGCCAACCTTCGCGCCGAGAAGGTACGACACATACGACACCGTTTATGGTTAAAGGGCACCGTGTGCACATTACTTTATTTGTAGTTTTTAATAGTCGATTATTGGTAACCCAATTACATCACTGCAAAGATTGAAAAAAAAAACATAAAACCGTGTTCGAAATTCAAATTGATTCAAAGACCGTCACAGTATTCAAGATGGGACCAAAACAAATAATTTGTTTTATTTGTAGTTCTTAATAGTCGATTATTGGCATCTCACCACTGTCAAGGATAAAAAAATAATCATCAGAAACTGTTTTCGAAATTCAAATTCGATAGACCTTCGTGGTCATCAAGATCAAAATTAAGTTTGGAAATAGTTATTACTGGTTAGCAATATTAATTTTTCAAAATTCTTATGATGCAGTTTTAGTTTTAATCAAAATTGAGTCAAAGGCTCCTTTGAGTATTTTGTACGATTTCATCTCAAGTTATGGATTTTTCTATCCATAGTTATTAGAAAAATTCACCATCCTTTTATTATTGTAGAAGTTTTACAACGAGTTATTATTAACTGGTGTCATGCGTTAAAAACTCTTTTGTTTTTACAGTTGCAATGCAGGACACTGAACTTTGATAAAAAACATATTCATTTATTATTGCAATAGCTTGTCACGTTGGGATCTAGTTTCAATGTGGATTAAGTGTCTGTTATAGACAATAGGCACACTGTAAAGACATATAAATATATGATTGAGACAATACTGACAACAATTTTCTATTGACTTCGATCTTTGAAAATCGAAATTTCTTTTTTACTTACTCTAAAACAGATTCATGACATTATTAAAAAAGCAAAATAAAAAATAAATAAAAAAAAAGTTAAAACACATACAAAAATGTTAAAACACAAAAATGGTAAAAATACATTCAGTATTTAAATCAATTAAACAAGAATATGTCTCATAAACCAAATTCGTAGCAACTGAATTAATCAAGAAATTCTTTACCAATTATAAATTACTACACAAGGGCAATCGTAATTATTCCGTACAAAATTTAATTTTACAAAAACGTACGAGAGCAATATTTTGCATTTCGTTTTGTTGTGTGACAGGCCCAAGCCTTGACCACGGACGGTGTGTCAGGGCTAAGGACACCAACCTCCGACAACTTAGATATATTACCGTCTGTATGTAGCTTATTGCATTATGCGCTTATGTTCTTACAGTTGTACGACTGTATATGCATATTATAATGTTGGTAGTTGTTCTGACTGCATATCTAGTGTTTGATATGCTTATGAATACATAAAGTCGTGACGTGATCAAGTTTGTATGATTCATGGGCTGATTTTTCAATAGTCGTATAACTTTTACCGGAAGAATAAAAAATAAGGTTTTACAGCTTTCGTGAGGCTTCTAACATTAAAATTATATTCCAAGGAAATATATGCACGGAATAAAAATTCATTAAGTCAAATAATTCCTGGACATGGTGTATCATATTTAAGAGGCCTGCGGAGACCGCGCGCTATCTCGAGTTGAGACGAAATAAAATACGTTTTTGAGGTTGATGGAAGCAATCCAGATAGTATAAACAATTCTTGGACACACCGACTGGAGTACAGTCATCATCCGCACACTGACAGTTGCTTGCTGTGATAGCAATACAAACTATTGGAAATTTGGGAGAGGTTCCGTAATACCAAAAATGATGAATGAAAAATTAATGTATTTCCAATATTGTTTCGAGTATTTATAACTTGATAATAATATCTGTGTTCCTACGGAAAGATATTTTGAAATATTGTTGTTTATAATATAGAAAAAACAAAATAAAAACATGACATTTTCGCTGTGAAAATGTGCAAATTTAAATTCGCTTAAATTTCGTTTGGGGTAAGTTTTTCAACAAAAAGACGATGTAGGAACCTAGATAATTATTGTCTGAATCCGAATAACATCATATTATGGTGTAAATATGCTTAAATTGCAAATGATTTTGGTATTACGTTTGTATGGATAATTCTAACGTCGCGCCCACCTTAATTCAAATCCGTTCAGCCGTTTAAGCGCGAAAAAGTTACAAAACATACACACAAACTTTCACATTTTCATTACTTGTGGGATGTGAAACTGCCATATTTATTTCGCAGATGAAAATTATTTGACTATTGGAAAATCAGCCGTAATTAAAATAAATATAGAATATAATTTCTCAAAGGAATGTGTTGGTAACTATAATTTAAACAGCTGGTATTGTTATCAACAAGTTGTGAAATAGTGAAACGTCAATTGTGACGTTATCGACTTTAATATATTAATAAACACTATAGTTTTCCTTAAAAACATAATATAGGAGCTATTATTAATTAAATATATCGAAAGATAGTGTACAAACATTTATTTGGCAATATCTTTGTCCTGTTGTTTGTATACATAAAATATATCCTGTTTGGATTTTTGTGGCAGACAGACTTTCGTCGTAACTATTAAAGATCGTTGAGATCAAGATCAAGAGACTGCTTTTGAAAAGTATAAGCATCGAAATGAAAAATTTCCATAGTCTTTCATAAATTTCAAATCTTTAGGCTAAATTTTAAATAATTCCAAAAGGATTGACTACTAAGACAAATTTTCATACATCCAAACATTGATTTGTATGGAAACAGAAAATAATGCACGATTCTAAAAAAACCGTAAAACGTTCTGAAGAAACGGATCATAATGACGATGAAGATCTTGATCATATTGAACTAGTAACCAGTGATATTCAATCTAGATACTAATTAGCTTGTTACTCTCCCCTAGGCCGAGGAAGAGGCGAGGCAGCTCCAGAAGAAGATCCAGACCATTGAGAACGACCTGGACCAGACCCAGGAAGGTCTCATGCAGGTCAACGCCAAGCTTGAGGAGAAGGAGAAGGCTCTTCAGAACGTGAGTACTTAGAATGTCCAGCTGTTGTGTTTGATAGAACCGATTTCATGATTTGATTGTTGGAGTCCATTGTTCAGAATTTCTTATATTCAATCGGTATACATTTTAAATTACCTGTTACCTGTACTAGGTCTTTGGTCCAAAATAATCCGGCCCGAAGGACCATGTACGATCGAGGGTCGACTTGTAGGGATATGAAATAACAATACCGGTTTACGAAATTTCCTGTATATTTAATTTCTTATTTGTTGTTTGTAGAAGCAGTAATTGTAGTTCGTAAATCACAATTTTAAAAAGAATAGGTTCTATATTTTCGTCTTTTAATTAAAACATTTAATTTCATGATTTATCATAGTAGTATATTGGCATGTTCGCTCTGTGCTCGGGATTTTTCGGTTCAAATTGCATATGCAATTTGCATGAGAGCACATACTCGTAACAGTGCAGTGAATCTGAGTTCGCAATTACATGAAGAGGAAGGGGATGTCGCGAGGAAATCGCTGTGGCCAAAATCGGCTAGATTTGTGGGCTAGATGGCATCATCATCATCAATATAATATTATGAAGGCGTCGGTCGAAGAAATTACTGTTATGTTGGTACTCGTACTCATCAAAAAGTATATTATATCCGTCTAAGTGAAGCAGCTATTTGATCGAGTGAGGCATTTATTTGATCTGCAAGTTTATTCATCGAGATCGTCGACCTACATGTAGCTAATATATACGTATCCTTCTTTCTACTTCATTACCTAGGATCGTGACCGTGACTTCTCAGATGTTTTAGCATAAAACGTGACAGTGTCACCTTTCTTGGGCATTTGGCCGAGGAAAAATATACTGGGGTATATTTCGAACCGAAAAAATAATCCTTTACCTTTTTGTCAAGTCCAATTGCCATAAAATATCTTGATGTGTTGTCAATGAGGATTAGTATTTTACATGATTTTGGGTTCAAAATCTCCGAGATCAGTTTTGCAAGGTTTTATTATTGTTTTTATTACTTTTCGTGGTTAGCTTAGTTTCAAACAAGCCTTGTCGGTGTCTGTGTCATGTAATATGGAAATGTTGATGCTATTTATTTAAGACATAAGAGATAATCATCTACTAATTGATTTCTCGAACAAATAATAATTGGTTTTCCGCTTGCAAACAATTGATGAGATCATCGAAAAGAATTAATTGTACTACCTACCAACATATTTAATTAGATCGCGTATGTGTCAATAATGAGACAAATTATAAAGATCAAGATGCGAGCCAAAAACCTTGGCCGATTGGCAGAGAGACTGACACAAGAGAATATCTAAATGACGAAGATGCCGAACGGATGAATGGTCGGTGACGAAAATATCATCGATATATCGAAGATGAAATACCATTGTAATGTCGCTGCTCTACCAAAATAAACGAGGAAAGACAACATGCGCCATATGTCGCCTTGAATTAAGATCGTCAATAATTTTGGTGATAATATTGGTTGTGTGATTAATAAATTTAACTAAAGTCGTCAACCTATTTATGCAGTAATCTTGAATTAATTTCACAAACTAAAGAATTTGATAAAAATTTGAATACTAATGCAACAGAAGTCAAATACTAGTAGATCTTGAACAGAAAATCTGGCTTCTTTTGTTTCCTATTTTTATTGTTGTGGTAAAGAACTTATTTACTTGACTGCAGTAATCTTAAAAAAAAATCACAAACTTAAGAATTTGATTTTGAATTATAACGCAAATAATGTCAAATGCAAGCTGATCTTGAACAAAAATCTGGTTTCTTTTGTTTCTTGTTTTTTTCTTTGTCGTGTTTAAAGATATGAAACATCCTTCCCTTCGTTGTTATCGTTAAATTTCCTTCAAAATTCTTAAACTGACGTCATATATTTCTAATAGAGTTCCGCTAGAGCACGTGTAGTAACACCAGATGCCCTGTATCCCGGCATCCCGCGCTGTAGGGGCTGCGCTCGCTGCGCGCCGAGCTATTTTCAGCGCCCGACACCTAATATGGGCCCGCCGCCCGGTGTTTCAGTAAAAATAGACGCTGGACTCACTTGATACGTCACCCACCTACATTAGCTAAACTATGGAATTTTCTCTCGAATAAATGTTTATTAGAAATAATTGACTGTATTTAAAGAAGTTTTGAAAACAATTTACTTGGTAACATTCAATTAATTTTAAATGAATTCACAAGCGTCTCTTTTTGTTCATTTTAAAATTTAAGTAAACTAAGATTGATCTCTGATAAAACAAACGGAAGCTATTAGCAACAAAACATTTAGAAAGCATTTAAAATTCCCGCGTCTAACGATAAACAAATGGGCGCAGCTCGGTGGGTAAAACAGTGTAAGAAAAACAAAAGATGGCAGCGTGTTAGGTGCGACTACAGCGCTGCGGTGTTCATTAGGAGAGTGAGTCAGTCAACATGGCCGCTGGCGCTGCGCGGCCGGCCGGAGCGCGCCGAGCGTAGTGATGTCCGCGTCCGCGCCCCACGCCCACGGGCGCACCCCCGTGCGGCGCAGGGGCCACCAGCACCACCCGCGCCTGCGGGGCGACCGCCTGCCCGCCCCCGTCGCGCCCCCCAGCACCGATCCGTCCAAACAAGTGACCTTACAAACAGACGATGTTGTGCCTTGTGTCAATAGTGTTAGTGAATCTCAAGAAGTGACAAGGACAAATAGTGACGATGCACTTTCGAATCAGAGTAATATTATCGAGGACTATACGAATCTTGACGACGAAATTGATTTCGAACCTAGAATAAAGGACCCTGAGTCGCTTGATAACTCGGACGATGAATTTTCTTTCCGAGAAGAGCGAACGGCGGGAGACGGGGCAGAGTTTATTACGACTGGCGCCTCAGATATATCAGATGATGACCCTGAGACGGCAGAGCTCGCGAAGCTCAGGTGTACAAGTGAGTGCACGGAGGTCCTGGCAGAGAGAGAGAACAGGCGGAGGCGGAGATGTGCAGACTACCCAGGCTTGGCGTTCGGCAGCTCTATATTCTCATCGGATACTATGATGAAGTTTTCGATCATCAAGAATGAGTTGCAGAATATCAAGAACACTGCACTGAAAAGGGTAATGTCCTATGTTATTTAAGCTTCTGTTCGTTTGTGTGAGTGAGGCAGTTGTGGGCCAAATGCGCACAGAACTATTTTTAATCGCGTACCGTCGGGAAAGCGTTGAATCTGCTCCACGGAGCAAGGCAGAGGCAGCACATCTCGCGCGTGGCGATCAGCTGAGCACTGACATTCCATTTGACATGTTTACTCGGCTGATTACACATGACGCCGCTAGATGTCGCCGCTGTCGATAGGCGCACGTGGCTTTATCTGCCGGCCCTTGCCCTTATTTTCGAAACAAATTGAAATCTTTATTGAGTTATCGCTACTGACAGTTTTTTTTCTGGTTTACCCACGTTTAGATAACTCGCTAGCTTCATGTTGAGATTGTGATGACTCAGATTTTACGTGGATAATCTTTTTATTCTTATTATCTTACTGGTTTTTGACAAAAAAATAACTAGAATTTCGAGATGATGACTGTAAACATAGCTCAGTACCTATTTTGTAATGAAGAAAAAGATTTATTTTGGTGGCCTGAGGTCAAACGCAACCCTCGTTATCATAATTGTCCACACTCATTAAAAATAAGATAACCACAGTCAATTAGTTGGCAGACTAGTTAGTGTTAGTGCTTGCTCAATTAAAGTATAGTTAGCACGTATCTACATTCCGCGTGATATTACATTCTGTTCTTTACAACTTTCTAAATTATTCATGAACAATACGTTGCGATGGGCAATCGTATTTACAAGGCGTAAAATTCCGAATTGATATTAGAACATAATATATTGGCTCAATGTTTTACACAAACGGATATGAAATTGTTTTTAAACCTTATACCCATTAGTCTAGCATGCAGCCAATTAACCTTTGCAACAAATTATGAAATCGTAGCGTAGGTATATAATTAATTTCAGATAACACTAATATTGGTTCGTTAGGACACGGCAGTAATGTGAGGAAAACCAATGTTATTGGAATCAATATATCAACTGTTTTCAATAACTCTTTAGACGCAGACGATCTTGAAACACAAACATCATTGTCTGGAAAAGAAATCTTGATTAACATAGACGTAACAACAAGCCCACAGTGTATTACGACAGTTAATATTCTCCGAATGTTAGTTACAAACGAAAATGAAAATGGAAAGTAAGCAGATATTCAAAGTGAGACGAAAAACACTTGAAACGGCTACATAAACATTAGCAATTACTGCCATATTAACGAATAGACACCCGTCTATTATTTAATTGCACGCTTTTTTGTGATACAACTGACTTTGTAACACATTAACTTCGTGAAGTTATAATCGTAGTGAATAACTAGTAACTTTATTTACCTTTGCACTTATATGTGTCACTTTATAAACGCCAAGTAATTTATATTCATCATCAAAAATATAACAAGTAGGTACGGAAAATAATAGCAGTAGTTTGCTACCTAGATTTAATCTTATTGGATTCAACGACGATTTTATTCCATGATCCACCAACGCTTAGATATTCTTGAATGCTTTCTCTTTAATTTTCTGATGGACAAACTCAATCCGAATGGTTTCCTCCTTTCACCTCCTTAAAGATTGAATTTCCAAAAACCCCTTCTTAATTAATACTCGTCTGCGTCATAAAAGGTAGCTTTGTGCAAAATTTCATATGAAATTCATAGTCTCAGTAGTTTAGGCTACGCGTTGATATGTCAGTCAGTTAGCTTCTCCTTTAATATATGTATTATAGATAAACCATTTACAGAATTTAATTGTCAAGAATAAGTCGGCCAGTTCGATGAAACACATTCCAAAACGTCGATCTCCATTGAGAAGGACGTGTAAGAATCCATAGACACTCTTTTAAATCATGTTATGTTTAACTGTCTGACGTTCCTTACAATTAGGTCATTCTAAGGAGGGACTGCTTCAGTAGTATAGTCTCGTTTTTCTAAGCTTCATGAATCCCCGACTGGTCCTATGAGACCGCGCTGTTATTGTTTTACTATTGTGTCTCGTTTCGCGGGTATGTGATAGGTTAAATATCTGGCCTTTTTAATGGAACTCTAAAAGTATGATTCGTGTTCGATGCGCATTTGCCCGATTTTTCCTTATTCTTGTTTTACGAGTAACTCTTTATAAAACTGATTAAAGTCTAGGCAATTATCCGATATTTAAACTCATTTTACAGCTGTAAACTACTATTTATTTACGTACATGAAAGCACAAGCAAGAAAAAATTTCAAATTTATTATAATTGTAACTTCTGTTGAAATAATAGGTGAAAGTACTTTACGTATATGTCATAATATATTTTAAAATGCACAGTTTTAAAGAAAAACTGGTGTCTAAATAGTTACGTAATCTGTGAAAGTAGGAAAGGGTGACCGAGTAAATATCGGCACTCTGCTTACTATTCCGGAGCCCAGTACTTATTGCTCAAATTGTGCTTTATCAATAGATACAGGAAATAAAACATAGGGGTCTAATCTTCGTAGGGGCCCGACTGGGTCGAAGCCTACTGGGGTCCTAGGTTGACTAAAGAAAATCTTGGATCCCAGGGAAATAGGCCGAAGAAGGAATAGGAGTGGGTTTTAGTCAATAGACATCTGACATCATATTGATGATCTCACCTTAAAAAAGGGTAAATCTTGTTAGGAGTAGGAAGAAATGCATAGTTTTGAAAACACAAACCAGTTTGCCAAGGCGTTTAATGGTTTACTAATTGTGAAACAGCAATCAACATTCTAATAATAAATTTACTGAAGGCGTTTCGCTCATTGTGTGCCGTTTATTGTACGTCGTTTAAAATTGATTGCGCTTTCTGCCAAATTACATGATTTAGCATGTTTTGTTGAAGCACATTGTGCCAAAAGTCTATAAAGATATTTGGAATTCACAGAAACGTGACTTTTAGTTCAAGATATTCATGAAATTTGCATAATTTTATGAAAGTAGTAGCACTTTAGGGCCAGTATAATAATACAAGCTATAGTCACAAATTATAATTGCAAATTTTCATAATATTTCGTACAAATCCCAATGATTTTTATGTCATGAACTAATGATGAATTATGTAATTCAATTAATACAGCACGTTGTGTAATCTATCAGTAACTGGCATATGTCTATGTACGTCACACTGAGCTATTCAGAGTGGTTATGTATCATAACAGAAGTATGTAATTACATTGCATTCGACCGTATGGACATGCCCATGTACGCTGCAGCCTTCAGGTACTCCAATAACTTATTACTGACCATATGGCAGGCAGACGGATGACCAACTTTCTACCACATATTGAAGCATCTCATATTGGGAAAACCAGCCTTGACTTTTATAATGAAGTCTCAGCTGAAGAAGCAATAATTAACACTGATATTACGAAACTTTCAACATAGTCACCAAAAATGGCTAATGATGTCATTTCTCTCGAAGTCTTCAAAGACTTTTTGTAGAATAAGAATTGGTCATTGAGACCGTTTTTTATCAAGCCTTCAATCGGAGCAGTTGAGCTCAAGATTTTTTCAATGTACAGTAAAAAAGAAGACAGATTCCAACGAATTAAGATACCGTACGCCGTGTAGCTGAAAACCAGCAAGGTCAATAAAATTAGTGCACATATTTTGAGCTTGTTCTCTGACGTGAAATGAGTCACCTTTGCAGAGGTTATTGCTCAGTTAATGTCGCATAAAATTAAAATAACAATCGAGTATTAGAATCATCTATTCATATCCATTGTATTCAAAAAGCATAAGACCGTTTTCACATTTTCCGATCCGATATCGGTATCGGGCGCCGATACGATATCGGGGTAAGGTAAATGTATGAGATATGTACCTGTCTTTCATATTGTCCGACCCGATATCGGATATCGGAGCACAGCATTTCATACATTTTACTTACCCCGATATCGTATCGGCGTCCGACACCGATATCGGATCGGATAATTTGAAAACGCTCTAACGACTGGTACGAAATGTCGGACGGTTATTGCTTCTTCGAGAAGTAGATCTGACAGGAGGAAAAATAACGTCTCTAAATGAAAAAAGTTTCGGCGGTAGACAAGTCTTGCAGGAAACCTGTCTACTTGTACAGTTTAAAAGTTTAACTCGACCGTGTTTTATTACCTGAATTTCACTTTAGTTATCATTGGCCTCGTGGGAGTACAGTTTAGCTGCTTTACCGACTGATTTTTTGTTGCAATCGCTCGGTTACTTAACGGAATTTAAAACAGGCACATACTTTCCAAATGACGTCATATAATTTCGGCGGTCTTGTGTAAATTGTTCATATTCGTCTGTCCTGTCATTGGCAGAGAGACGACTCCCTGTAGTTGCGAAATTTCTAACTAGATGGCGCTGTTTATTTCACTGTAACTAGAGTTTGCAAGAAAAGTTTTCATTGAAAGCATGTTTATTTATTTACAGGAGTCAGATCAGGTCAGATGTATCATGTTGTCATCCTTTTCTCTCCCTATTTCGAAATGACCGAGTTCATCCTATTCACTATAGTCTTCGTAATTCCCATGATTCAAGTACAAAAGCGGTAATAGCCCTCCACTAAATCTAAAAAATTCCACTTCCGTAGTGTTTATTGTAAAAGGTCAGTCTACCGTTTCGCCCATCCCACATTTTTGGGTTTTCTTCCCAAACAGCGCTTGTGACCCTACGGATGTAGTTTCCGACGAATTCAAACAGGTGGAGCTAGTTGCCCTGCAGGCAGTACGGTCGATTGTGCTTATCGCGATCGTCGTGTCCGCGCGGGTGACGTTTCTGTCCATGTTTCGCTGTCAAAGTCATTTTGAGAATGTCTAATTGAGTGAAATATTAGTACCTTTATTTCCAATTAATTGCTCGTGATCGTTTGCTGATAATTTAGTCAGTGGTATAAGTTAGAAAGGCAGCTAATTAGCACATTTCCGATAAAGTTGCAGCGTCTAGGTTGGGTGGCGGCCATTTTATTCGTTCGCCGGCTGTGTTCATTCGTGCCGTGCCCATCTCGACGATACGGGGCAATAACGAGCGGGGCCAGTCAGTTGGCATTTTCGCGAGTAGAGCGAAGGTGTTTCTAGTTTTTAGCATTTAAGCATTCCATTTAAACACAAAAGTGCATAAAAATGACGACAAACATGCAGCAAGGAACGATCCTGGACGTTTTGAAAAGAAAAATGCGCCAGACAAAAGAGGAAATGGAGAAATATAAGGACGAGTGTGAGGAGTATCACAAACGTTTACAAGTGGAAATAATGCGGAGAGAAGAAGTAAGGAAACGTGCTTTTAGTTTGTGCTGTGAATTTTGTGAAACTTTGGTTCATATGTGTACCTGTGTTGAGTTCATATTGGGTCATAATATGGGAGTTATCAGTCTTGTACTATCTACCTATAGTGAGTAATGTCCGGCCATACTTAGGTGTGCAAGCAACGTACGCATATTGACCTCTCTTTCGGATTCATCTCAGCTTAATCTCTCAGAAAGAGAAGGCGAATAATTATTCTTTTCGTTGAACACGATTCCTTTCGTCGGCTTTAGTGTTGTTCCCAAAAAGTGTTGCTTCTTAGATCTGTGTAGGGATGTGAAGGTTTTCTTGAAATGTGTCTTTACATAATTTTATTGGTGCTTGGTTGAGCGCCGGTTTCTGTTACACGTAACAGGTTTCGTTGCGTTGGAGGTCGTATACCGGTCTTTTGTAGCACATGTAGAGCGAGCCGGCTGGAGTCGTGAAGCTTAACACCCTTTAGTACATTCCTGTTGTTCGGACGTCCTCGAAGGACCGCTGGCGCCGTGAAGGCGTGTCCGACTTGCTCGCCGTTATCGTTGTATGACGTAACTCCACTAGCAATGCTCCATACATCATAAACACCTGAAAATAGACAAGATTTGACAATTGAACGCTTTAGTGGTCATTCAGTACCAAATGACTGATGGTGATGACACGCTTGCTCACCTACCTTAGTGAGTGGCCCATAAATCTTAGCTAGGCTATGTAGTGATATCTTGTTTAGAACATTACACGTCTTATCGCCTTAAGTGTATCAAAACGATGATAAGGAAATGTTAAATTGAGATAGCGTGGAAGAGTAATTATTAATCGAGGAAAAAAGCGGTCTTTATAGAATTGTTTTACTAAAGAGTTGTAAATGGAAAACGTTTAGACTAATACGAGATAGACAATTTTAGTGACACGACGTGGGCGTGTACTAACATTGGGAGCTGACGCTGTTCAAACATTGATAGTTGAGGTCAATTTAAAGTACTGCTAGAGGAAACACTACGAGGAAATAACACTGTTGCTGAATAAACAATAAAATGCAACAAATATGCTGATCTAAACAAAAAACAATTCTAATAAGGAAATGTAAAAAACTTAAAACAAGCACATCATTTTACAAATACTCCTTCAAACAGAGTGATGTGTTAAATAGTTATCAAATTAGAACTCATTAACTCAATGAAGGCATTGAAATACTTATTGAAAGAACCTCGCGCTAAATCATCATGATTTTAAGAATGTAACATTGAAAAAAATGAATTAGTTTGAGGCATAATAAGTGCAACAGGAACTAACAACGATAATGAATTCGTTTCATTGCACCCAACAACGCGCCATCCAAAATTACGGGCCCTTCGCGTGACGGTGTTGTATTACAATTTATTGAGCTTACAAGGGCTAGTCTTTTGTGTTCGACGTTTCAATAGACACAATGCCACCGCCCTAACCGATCCCACAAATTTAAACAATGTGTTTTGACTAGATATCGGTGAAAGTCAAACTTGTACGAGTAGTACGTGCACCTGTCGAGTTTAAAGTCCACTACTTCCCAGTAATTGATTTAACTACATAAAAATGTTGTCCAACACTCTCCGACTTCCATTGATCAAAAGGTAAAGGTCGTCGAACTTTCAATAAGAGGTTTAACTCATCAATATTAAAATAGACCCAAGTAAACGTCAATTTGAATTATAGCTAAAGTTCAAGGTGAAGCTTGGCTACTGATCTCTAAGACATAGCCCCGAGTCCACGACTAGACACCTATTTGTCTTGTATTCTCCCGACAAAAAATATATATCGAACTTATAGTTTTCTTGTCGACTGATTCGCTAGAAGGCTTTTTTATTACGATACACTTGGTGACTTGGTTAATTGGTGTTAATATCGCGTGCGAAGAAAACTATTAGAATAAAAGTGATTTAGTTGGCTAGTCCCGTCACGACTATTATTAGCATCCACGCACTGATGACGACACAGGATAAAAGGAGGAGAAACTGGGACTCGTGGGCTTCCTCGCGGCAAGGACGCGTGATGTCATGAGCGTGCAGCCACTGAATATAAATAACGTAACGCAAAATGTTCCATGTCTTATGGTTAATTCCTAACACGTATAGTGTTCCAACGTTTAACAATGTCTATTGTACATCGACATTCTTACGACCAAAAGCACCCGTGTATCGGTCGCCAACTTCGGAAACCGAAAATACCAGAATATTCAAACTGACTACTTTGCTTGCACAAAATATATTGAAATATGTCTGCATTTATTTATTTTAATATCTTATAAAGCAGAACTATTCCGATTACTTGTTGTACTTAGGTATGAACTAATCCAGATACGGATTAAATCAATATCAAACGTAATAAGCCGACGTTGGAATTACATAAAATTCCGTAGAATAACATGGATCACTATAAATAGCTGTGAGCATAGGTTTACTAAGATTTGTTACCTTATCTGCATTGCTAACGCTCAGCGTTGAAAATTCTTGGAATTTGGGGAATTACAGCTTTATTTGAACCTTTATTGGAACTAAAACAGTAGAAGGCTTTGTTTTTAGGATGAGGAATTCTATGACCATTATTATTGTTATTCTCCATATATTTTTAGGCATATCTACTGCATATAGCTTAGAGAATATTTTGACCTTTGGCCTCCAACAATCTCCAAAATGATTTGTGTTTTTTGCCCATCTAAAGATGAAAAATATTTTGGACCTTATAAAATGTTACTTGCTAAATCAAATTCTAACCATCTTTTCGTTGATCCAGGCCGAATCAGAAGTGGCTGCCCTCAACCGACGCATTCAGCTGTTGGAAGAAGACCTGGAAAGGTCTGAGGAGCGTCTCGCCACCGCCACCGCCAAGCTGTCAGAGGCCAGCCAGGCCGCCGATGAGTCGGAACGGTGAGTCCACGCCGTAACAGACGAGCACTTAGCTTTAATGCAGGATATAGGATGTTACGCGCTCTTTATGAGCATATACAACTCTATACAAAACAACTAGCTAGATTTGAATATGTTTGCCTAGGTTCGAGTCCTAGAGTTTCAAAAGCCACGAACTATGTGTATTTTATTGCAATCCCTTGTTTTGATGAAGATTATTATTAAAACAAATGTAAATGAAGAAGTGTTCAATCTTGCTATGAATTTGAAGAAATAATTATTTTAAAAAGTACCTACAGATTTGATGACTAAAGTAGAACTACCGGTACATTTAATCTCTTTTAAATCCAAACGTTATCTCATACGTAAGGTACTGATAAATTCATGTGAAGGATTCAGCCATCTGTTGTTAGTAAAACAAGACAACGGCATTGAACCCACATACACACATACCGACCCATTGCGTGGCTTCTTCAAATTCAAAGCTAAATTGGATTACCAATCGAGTACAGAGCTCTATTTTTATATTTTGTTGTAAATATTTATCCTTTTATATAACTGTGTGCATGATTGTTTCTATTGTTTTTATTTTTATGCCCATAACCACCATATTCTTGATTATTACAACTGTTTCCACGATTTCTGTCTATCCTAATCTGTTTTTCTATTCAAATCCATGACCCTGTTTTCGAAATAATTTTGGAAGTTGTTTATTTGCCACTGAAAATAAATGATTTTCAAAACGGTTAATTTAAATAAAAAAGCCACATACCACATAACGAGTGTTTTTATCGATGTTATAACACGCATGTGTTTGACCCCGCACTAACCAGAATACGGAAGGCGTTGGAGAATCGAACGAATATGGAGGACGACCGCGTCGCCATCTTGGAGGCACAGCTGTCGCAGGCCAAGCTCATCGCCGAGGAGTCCGACAAGAAATACGAAGAGGTGAATGCTTGCCCGACGTCCCACAAGATACACAACCCGCCAACCGAAGTTCCTTCAATTTTCTCATTCCATCACTGCCTTTCAGTGATGTCGCAATTCAAACACTCCATGCTTTCTTACGATGGAATGCGAAACTGAAAAAGAAACTTCTGTTGACATCAGTGACGTGTTATTATGAGCATTGTCCCCTGTGCCACCGAAATTAGCATATTTTAGCACCGCAGTCGTGCCGTGATAATTAAGTTGAAAGTCATCAGTGGAGAGGGGGATATGTTCCATATTCAAATGACTGTGACACCATAACTTATGAACCGTTAAATATAAAGTTCCATTAAAAAGATATAGACCAGGGTAGATAATTTTTGAAACCAAAAAAAATTACAGTAGGATGAAACCCATTAGAAAAGGAGGGGAATATGATCAAATTGAAAGGAAAAATAAATTACGGTCGATCCGAGTTCGGGAAGTGGGAGGGGGAGGTTTTTAAGGGTAAAAAATGGTTTATCTTGATTTCCGGCAAAACTACAAGTCCTATGGAAAAAAGTTAAATGGCAAAGTTGTAGGCAATAAAAAGATCTACAACTTTTGTATTTGCAGATTTTTCACATAACCTCAAAATTTAGGTGAAAAATTCAAAATACCAAGTTTTTGGTTTTTTATTTATATCTTTTTCAAAAACATTTTTTTTTCTACGAAATTTGGTGAAAACTTACCTTATTATGTCCCAAATACACTGTAATTTATTTGATTAAAAATATTTATTTTTTCGCTTAATTTTAATTTAATATCAAAAAAGCATCCTAATTTTCAATCAAAAATTCTGACGTCAAAATATCAGCTTTTTTCAAAAAGTTTGGGGGCTTTTTGTTCGTTGAAATATCTACTTTCTGATGGTGTAAAGAAAAATATACATTACTATAGGAAATATTCTTAGAAAATGCAAAAAATTGAAAAAATCTCAAATTCGAAAAAAAATTTTTAATCATTATGTACAATTTCATCAAAAAAATGTGATTGCTGCAATTTTTTTTAGTTAAAAAGTTTATTTATTTTACTCGAATTACATTCATGTCATAGAAAATCTCATACAAAATAACAAACAGTGTGATAATGAGCTTCTATTGCGACTAAATCAGGCACATTTCTTAAACGAGCTAAAATGTTTTTATCGAAATCATTAATTGTGTTTTGTTTTTTAATATGCTGTAATGTATTTTCTCTTGTATCGTTATTTTGAACTGATGAAATTTTATCTTTAGAAATATTACCGAAAAATCCACCGCAGAGAAAGCAATGAGATTGAAAATTAAATATAAGAGCGTCCTTATTTATTTGTTTTCCTTCCTGTGATTTCTTACGTCTTGAGCTACAGAATGTAGCTATTGCAGTCTCATCATTATAATGACTTTGACAAGTTCGATGAATAAGAGCTGATGTTAAAGTTTCAAATTTTTTGTATCTATTGTCGATTTTCTTCTTGCTAGACGCCACTAAACGATTCAAAGCTGTTTTTTTTTATTTCATACACTTGCTTGTCGTCTGACTTATTGCAGATTATACAAACAGATTCTTCCATACTGGTAATCTGAAAAGACAAAATCAAATTAATAATGCCTTCAAAGTTTTGTCATGAGTATAACTAAATCTGTTTGTATAAAATAAACGAAGTTACTATTTTTTTATTCTTGTACTGAAATATCATTCAATTTCAATTTTTTAGGTTATGTTACGTTAAACATACTATTTATAAAAGAAAATATTACTATTTTTATTTTGAAGCTGATTAATGTAGATTAAAATACAGATAGTATTTACCTTGCTATGCAGATTCCAAACGTAAAGTACGTAAAGTAAATTTCTCACAAATCACTTCACGTCACGAGTAACTCAGCCTGCACGTGTATTTTTAAAAACGATGCAGATGTTGTACACTACTCTGTATCTCAAATACTGACTAACGGTCTTTACAGCTGCTATGAAATAGCAGGTATGTAGTAAGGCCCAGACTCTCCTAGGTCCGTCCCCACTTCTCAATGAAATAACTTACAATGGGCTTAAATTCACCGAAGGTCACTCAGGTATATAAATTATTTTTAAAACAGCAATAAATAGGCATCTACAAATATTATTTAAAGAAGATTCTACAACTTTTTCAAAATATTGTAGATGTCTTATTAAATATTAACTTTATTAACTTATTTATTTGTTAATTATAGAAGTATATTTTACTTTGTAATTTTTTCGTTTATCAATAAAACATGAAATCTTACGTTTTTTGAGTAATTAAAGTGTAAATTTTAATAAATACCTGAAAATTGTACATAATGATTAAAAAATTTTTCGAATTTGAGATTTTTTCAATTTTTTGCATTTTCTAAGAATATTTCCTATAGTAATGTATATTTTTCTTTACACCATCAGAAAGTAGATATTTCAACGCACAAAAAGCCTCCAAACTTTTTGAAAAAAGCTGATATTTTGACGTCAGAATTTTTGATTGAAAATTAGGGTGCTTTTTTGATATTAAATTAAAATGAAGCGAAAAAATAAATATTTTTAATCAAATAAATTACAGTGTATTTGGGACATAATAAGGTAAGTTTTCACCAAACTTCGTAGAAAAAAATATTTTATTTGAAAAAGATATAAATAAAAAACCAAATACTTGGTTTTTTGAATTTTTCACCTAAATTTTGAGGTTATGTGAAAAATCTGCAAATACAAAAGTTGTAGATCTTTTTATTGCCTACAACTTTGCCATTTAACTTTTTTCCATAGGACTTGTAGATTTGCCGGAAATCAAGATAAACCATTTTTTACCCTTAAAAACCTCCCCCTCCCACTTCCCGAACTCGGATCGACCGTAATTTATTTTTCCTTTCATTTTGATCATATTCCCTTGCTTTTCTAATGGGTTTCATCCTACTGTGATTTTCTTTCATTTTTTACCATTTTTGTAGGCTTTGACCCCGGTCTAATAGCAGTGGTTTTCAAGTTAATCTATAACATCATCAATTACTGTCAAAAGACAAAATGAATACCAAATTGATTAATAATAAACTTCGGTGAATAAATAAAAGAGTTTAGGTGTCAAGTCGATAAGAATATTACTAATAACACAAACTACATCAGATTTATAGCATTCTAAAACCTGATAATCTAGTTTCGAATTTGTAATTATTTTAAATGCAATATATTCACATTAGTGACATAAGAGGGACCTAGATTATTTGGTTTTGAATGTTAATATTCCGAATATTGCAGTAAGCGAAGTTTTGGAAAAGGTTAATATCGTAAAATTCGTTGCAATTTATTTGTAAAATTATGTAAGTATAATTTCCAATAAGTCATCTTTCACTTTTACGAAACCAGCTAGACTTATCATTGTGATATTCGGAATACTCAAAAGTTACGTTTGCATTTTAAAGCAAATTAAAATCCAGCCACGGGTTTTCATTTGCCAGTTTATATTGAAACGGGCAATAAACGAGACATCGCTCACACACGGCGATGAGCTCATATTGCTCGCTTCACTTTATATTTCAGCTGTCCGGCTCCAGGTTTTTTGTCGCTTTATATGTTCCTCTCTAGCGTGTTCGTTACTTGCATGTCTTCTAACAAATGGGTTACCCTTGACAACGCCCCTACCACAGATGCCGTTCGATCATTTACTAAAGTTGTATTTCGTGGTCCAGCGCCCGTAAGGTCCTCGAGAACAGGTCGTTGGCCGATGAAGAGCGTATGGACGCCCTGGAGAACCAGCTCAAGGAAGCCAGGTTCCTCGCCGAGGAAGCCGACAAGAAATACGATGAGGTCTTTATATGGGAGTTTAGATGTCGTTTGGTTTGGCTTGTCTTGCTTGCAATACGCATGTAATGAATATTTCATAAAGATGCCATCTGTTGCATCGTCTTGAATAATCACATCGCTATTTTTCCATATTCGGTCAATGTGTTTCAGTGTTTATCGAAAAGCTGCTAAGTTCTTGTGAACTAGCGTGTTTCCAGTGTTGAATTTGTTTCCCTACTTACTGACATTGTTTTTTCCTTCAAAATAACTCTATTGATGTTTTCATCATGAATATGAACCCCAGTGAACCCTTTGTAAAATTCAAAATTGTCCTTACTAAACATATTGAGGTGTGAATTTCGAAGTGATATTAACCAAACCCCGCAAATTAACTCCGTGTGAGCTTGATTTCGAGTTCGTGACGTCATTGAGCAAATAGTCAGTAATACAAAGCGATGATTCTCGAAAACGACGTATTATCGCATCATGATTAGATACTGCTATCCATCTACGACGTGTTTTCTTTGAAGAAGTAGTCACAGTGCTTCGATGCCAGATGGTTAGCGGAGCAATGATACGTCCTAATTCCCCTGACATATGACCCTGCGTGCTGAAGTGAAGGCAGTCGTAAAAGTCAGCGTCCCAACAAGGAATCGTATCGCGCCTGATCTTGCTCCGTTCACCTTATATGGTGGACTAGCCTCCTTCGTCGCACATGTTCTTACATAAGCATTACTTCCATATATGTAGGGTGTACTTGCCCAAGACTACGGCGCGACAGACATTAAACCTTAACGAATGACATACATGTTTGTTGGTGTCAATATAGTTGTGATTACTGGTTGTATAACGTAGTGTGGTATCTCCAGGTTGCTCGTAAGCTGGCCATGGTTGAGGCTGACTTGGAGCGCGCGGAGGAGCGTGCTGAGTCCGGCGAATCGTAGGTTTCCAATCCAAAGCGCTAACGGACCACCGGCGCGCCGGTGCTGACATGACGCCGAAATAACAGTGACACGAAGTAGTTTCCCTCGCGCGTCTCAGGCGGACATTGTTATTCCGGCGTGTCACGCGATACTGGTCGTTAGCGCGGTGGTCCCGACGCGTTGTTTTGCAAGTTTTCGCCTCCGTTCTGCATGGTTGTTCATTTGCATTCTTAACATTCTGCACAGTAACCCGATTTACCTCCATAGGTATTTCTAACATCGGTTCTCACTGTTATTCTTATTGCATGCCCCATTCTAGGTCGCGTTCCAGAGGAAGCTGCTCAACAGGACATTAAATTAATTTGCATTGTCATGACATTAATCCGGTGCTGGCGGCTCGCGTTGATGAGCCGGCAGCACTGCCTAATTATAAGGACACGGTGCAGATCAGTGACCCTCGAGTCGCACTCGAGCGTCGCTGCTCTCTATCAGACTAAAACAAGGGTTGCCCCATTTCATGGATATTTCTTATGCAAATGTTAACTATCATGTCCATGTGTCGACTAAACTTCTGTCTTCAGTGTGTGTATAAATCTTAAACGTGGCTATAGGTTAGGATGTCAGGAAATATGTGTGGTATAGGGCAATTTTCGTTTTCAGATATGCACCGCATTACACCAGAATTACTGGCCGTATGCGTGCCGCACATATGCAAGCGCACACATCACCTAATGAATACGATAATGCACTAGATAGCACTTAGATAATTAATAATGTTTTATTGAAAAAAGTAATATTTAGAACTAAATGTTTTGGGACAACCCTCGTTTATTTTTTAATTATGTGAGTTCTGACACCGCTCTCGACTCCCCCTGCTTTGTGTGATCCTTTCTGACTTTGTTGTTTGTGTGTTTGCTCAAGTACCACTGCTTTGCTTTTTAGTTTTACCAGGACTCCACCAGGACACTTGTTTCTGCACTTAACTTGCAAATGTCTGCACTTGATAAATACGTGCACCTGCTACGGACGAAAGTCCATTAACATAAAGTGCCGAGTCTCTAAAGAGCTCGACAAACACTGCTAGTAAGATTTCATTTTGTCGAGTACTTTCTGTTTGTAACTTAGTAATTTGTTGTGAGCCATCTGGCGTTAACCATGTAGCTGAATCAGTTTCATTGGTGCACTAATCTTCACCTGCATTGTAACACAAACGTTAGCACAAAGTTGGACACTTGTATGTAGCGTGCACTGCGAAGCGCGTCGAGAGCGGTGCCCGGCTCGGTAGATGTAGTGTTGTGTGTGTGTGCGTTGGCGTGTACTAACGCTCGGCTGGTAGGTGGCGCGCAAACTTGTGCTGATGGAGCAGGACCTCGAGCGGGCCGAGGAGCGCGCTGAGCAGAGCGACTGGTGAGTAGCGCTTCACGTACAGACATGGACAACCAAGCCATTGCTTTGAACCTGGTTGATTGTCCATCTCTATGGCACGACTGGCAGAGGCAACGTTCTCACTTATCTAGTAGTAATCCGTTCTAAATGTTTCACGATCTGTGAAAATTGATCTTGTAACGAATGTTGAACAAATTTTTATGGTATCGAATAGAAGTAATTTAAAGAATATACGAGTGCTTAAACAAGTTAAAGATACAGAACACGTCGTCGCTTCTCCAGCCAGTGCCCACAGATTTACTCTTATTCCTGATTAGCATTACAATGCTGTCAACGATTTAAATTGCCCTAAATTCAGTTGTCATGGAGCAAGAGTAGATCTTCTGTTGTATCTAGCTATAGAACTGTTGATATCAACAGGAGACTTGTTGTTGTAGATAGTTCTATAGCTCCAGACGACATTGTTGAATTCATTAATGGATTTGACGAAAACATCGATGCACGAGATGCTATAGCAACAGTACGTGTCAGTGAAAACGAGAAAGTCTGAGCATGAACTAATTAAATTGCAAATTAAACTGTTATCTGTATGCGTTTGAATTATTTTCACTGATACATGCTGATAAATTGTATATATCGTAAGTTGCTGAGGCGATGATAATTGTATCGCGCGTTAGTCAAGGCTTGCCCACTTCAGATTTGTGATTAAAAAGTTGGGTACACCTAAATTCATCGCCATTGCAACGCTGCATGATAGTGTTGTTTGATAGCTGCTTGAATTTCTTATCAATAACTGTTGTGATGATTAATAGACTATTTTTAGAAAATTAAGCAACTACTCAAATAACACAGTTCATTTTAATTATTAACCCTAACAAGCACGCTTATTTTTTTAATTTGTTACAACAGTAAGTAGATGTAAGGCGCACACTTTAAATTGTCAAATATGTCGGTCACTGATCAAGTGGCCGTCCGTTAATTGATATTGATTAGAAGCTGTTAATAATTTCGAGTTAAATAGAGCAAATAGTTAAATGTAATGACTGTATTTATCTTGTCGAAATACTTAACGATTGGAAAAAAAATTGCAACTTGCTAAATTACTAGTAGTACCTACATTCAATTATAAATTCTTGTTCTAGAAGTTTCAATATAAACGATTTGTTTGGCTTTTGTATTACAGTAGAAGTTGATTGTGTCCACTTTCTGTTCCTCAGCAAAATCGTCGAGCTTGAGGAGGAGCTCCGTGTCGTTGGTAACAACCTGAAGTCCCTGGAAGTCTCCGAGGAGAAGGTATATTTCTGTCATTTTATACTTAGAATATTTAGGCTAGAACAAATAAGCTAGGAGTCCAATCCAAGGGATGATATCGAAATCCCTAGATATTAATAAAGTCGTATCTTATTGATGATATTATTATTAAAAGTAATGGATGAATTACTCCGAATGATGCACCAACCTTTGTATACATTTCAAAGAATCCCATTAAGTTCCCTACATTATCTTCAACTCCATTTAATGAATAAGGCTAGGACGAAGCTGTTGAACTACCAAGTAATGCTAATTACATGAATGATGCAAATGAACGAGTGAATGGAGAGTTGAATGTTCTACCCGATAATAATATACGCCCAGAGTAACCAAGTGACGTTCTATACAGGCCAACCAACGCGAAGAGGAGTACAAAAATCAGATCAAAACCCTCACCACCCGCCTAAAGGAGGTGTGATATCGAGCGAGATCTGTTCATATAGCGAGTGGTTATGTTAGCTTGCCTAACTGCATTCTGCTGCACACCTAGTCTAGCCTCTCTGTCTGATTTACCATTCTAATTGCCAGTCTTCCGACTTTGGTGATGGTAAATAGGATTTAGAGAGTAGTGCGTCCGTAACTCGTGTTCAGTTTTCCTCCATATTGATACTTCCCTCTTGTTTGCTGTTTGAATGTTTTCTTTCTTTAACAGTTATGTCGCTGTAATATATATAGTTTTAGCGTACTTTATATCCGTTTATTTTTACTTTAGCATCGTGCAGCGTTGTCTGTAACAACTGCAACTCTGTGCGATGCCGCATGATTCAGTTTTCGCTGTTTTGTGTTTTTTTCGTTAACAAATAATACTCGCAGGCTACGCAAAGAGAAGAGACATACGAGGGTCAAGTCAAAGTGCTGGACGCTCAACTCAAAGAGGTAAAAGGACAGCCGGACCGGAGGATTTACGTAGATAGACGGTTTCGGTTGTAGTTGCGTTTCATGTTCATTACCATTCAGTGTTTGGGATAGTACGAGTACGTCGGGCCGTGGACTGCAAAAATGTCTACTTAATCATAAATCATTTTCAATCAATCGTTACATTTTACTCATAATCATGATTATTGTTAAGTGGTCATTTTTGCGCGTTCATGGTTTGATATCGTAAAGGCTACGTTCGTTGGTGTAGGTCCTAGTGTCGAGTGGCTGACGGCGGTTGGTGCTTCATCTATGTATCTATGTACAAGACTATCTCCTATTTCTGTACCTACCTGTGTATTAATTACTTCTATATTAGTTGTAAGATCTGTGCTGTGTTGTGATTGTACGCTTTTAGTTTGGGGTTTATATTATGTACGATTTGTGATGGGAATACTTTGCTATTCTAATCCCTGCTTTTTAGTCCATTTCTTTTGGAATACGTTCAAATTCTTCATCTACTTAGGTTTCTCTATTGCATAGGACTTTATCAAGAATAATTTTTCGAGTATACATTCAAATATGTATATCAATTTATACTTCTGATGCAAATGCATAATTTATCCTGAAATAGGTCGAGTTCTGCTAACCGTTAACTGCAGAAACTTCAACACAGCCATCCAAGTACTGTGTCACCAGAAATAGATGAAAAAAAAAAACATTTTTGGGTTTAACAAAGACACACCTCACCTTTAATTCCACAAAAATCAGGCATGTTTTCGATTCATTACGATCTCTAAACCAGTTTCGAGACAAAAAACCCATTTTTTGGTTTACCAACCCATATCGCCTGCAACTCCACAATAATCAGGCATGTTATAAGCCTTCCATTACATAAATCCATGTCCATATCGGGTAAAGAGTACAGTCACAACACGGCGTCGGCTTGTCGGTGGCTAGCCGGTAGTAATCCGTCCTGTGTGGCTAGGCGATGGCGACTCGCGAGCACGTCGAGGATAAGATACACAGCCTCTCGCAGAAACTCTCGCAAGTAAGTTGTCATCGATACGGGGGGCTCTGGTCGTACCAAAAAAATAGATTGAAAAATAAAAAAAAAGATAAGAAAATTTAAAAGAAATGAAAAATATGGTTAGAAAATTTAAAACACCAAAAAATGGTTATAAAATTTAAAATAAATATGTATATTTGTATTTATTTATTACATTTGGGAAAACAAACAGTAGTATTTTTAGAATAAACAATGATGTCTTATAATTAAACTTATCTACCCACAACATTTTCCAAAGATTACTATATAAATTAAAAAAAAAACAAGCTGTTAAAAACCTTAACTAATAATGAAAAAAAAAGGTTAAAATAAAAAAAAAAACAAAGATAACAATAGGTACTCTATAAAATATATAGTATTGTATAATGTTAAATAAAATAATAATAACGTTAATCCCGTGACACATAACTTGGGTATGAGTTATAATTTGAATAAAGGTGTGAATATTACTCATACTCATATAGCTAAAGGACAATTTTATCAATTCAGATAAATATTAGTCATGGTTCTAATAATTGTACGTTGTATTAATAAAATGTTACGAGGTATTTTCAATTCTATATATGCACTTGACAATATAGAATTGATTTGCTATGGGCGACCAGGGCACCTTGTTGGTAATGTGTTTTTATATATTATTTTCACATTCATTTTTTATATACTTTGGGTAAAATGGTATTTTGGTATCTAGTGTTGTAGTTTCATCACTCAGCACTTAGCCGCTTTCGGTAAAGGTAAAATGCATGGTGATTGTGAAGCTTTAAATGTTTATAACATAGTTTTTTTTTGACCTAATTGTACATATTTTGTCGTTTTTTTGTTAATAATATAAATATTTGAACAAAAGAAGTTGATACCTAATAACTGAAAAGTAAATTCAATGCATGCCAAATTGTGTTGTAAAACAGTCTATTTTCTGATGAGTAAATACGTTTATATTTTAAGTCAAGACTTTAATTTTTTAACTTTTATAACAAAAAAACAAATTTTAAACTTTTCAAAATTTTATTAATTTACAAAACTTTACAAGAATTTTATTTTACTTGCATATTTAATAGAATAATTGGTAAAAATAAAGATAAAACAGAAAATAGGCTGTTTGCCTCAAGCACAGAAGTTTAAATAGACATAAAATGATTCCAGGCTGAGGCGCGCGCTGAATTTGCTGAGCGCTCCGTGCAGAAACTCCAGAAGGAGGTCGACAGGCTTGAAGGTAATCTATCTTTTCGTATATTCACTACGATATACAATCTGATGATATATTTGTCCAAAGAGACACTCTATTCTAGATATTTGAGAAAGAATTGTAGCTTTCTAATTGTATCCAATGTTTTAGACACAAAGTTCTAAATTATTTATATTAATTACATTTATTGATGCTAGTTTTCCAAGTTTTCAAGGGTCTCCAGCTATATTACAGAATATACAACGTACAGCAGTTGGTTAAGTTTTAAATTCCAAATATTTCACAAGTCAAGTTGAAATAACATGTTTGAAAATAACAATGCTTTGGACATTACGCACTTAAACGTTACCATTACAGCCGTCATTAGTTCTGGCTTCAGTTATAATGCTGTACAATAGATTTGAAAGCTTTTTTTTCTGTCATTTCTGCTACAATCTCAAGCTTATTTTTTAATTTAATTTTTCATAGTAACAGTGTTAGAGTTTATTTTTTATTTCTCACAGAATTGTGTTTGTTATTCACGTTTGCTCCACAAGAACACCAATCTTCAGCAGTATTCATTCCTTTTATATCACTTTTTGGCTGCTTGAGTCGCAAATTCAATTCTGTGCTATATTTTTTGTTAGCATGACTGTTGAGTGTCTCCTACTAGACTGCTCGATCCTTTGATGTGTTTATTTTTTCTGTAATTTTGGCATGGTTTTATATTGATGTTGTTTTTGCCTGTGCTGTTGGGTTCAAATGTCGAAATCGGATCCTTTTTGTCGCCAAATATTGCGACGACGTTAAACCTTCATATGAAGTTATCAATCAGCACTCACACACGCCTTCTTTCTGAAAGCCTTTTCAAGTAGTCAGTTAGTTAATCCAATGAGAAATCTGGCAATACCTGTTCAAGTGGTTGTCGATTTGTCATGAGATTTCATTTAATCGAAAAGATTTTTTAGAAAATGGCGGTTACTATCCGATAATTCGAACGTTTGGACCGAATGGTTGTTTGTTGTGTGTCCTACTGACTGTGGCCACGTCGCCCTTGCAGACGATCTGGTGTCCGAGCGCGAAAAGAGCAAACTCCTGCAGGAGGAGATGGAGGCCACGCTGCACGACATACAGAACATGTGAACACCTCCCGCTCGCGCCCGCTCCGCTCACTGACATCGCGCGCCAACTAGCACTGACACAACACTGACATCTGTCACTTTACAGTTGCCAACGCGAAAATTAGGCGCATAAATTAATGTTGTACAGTGTCCTAGTACGAAAGAAGTTTTATTTAATTGACATATTTTCCAACTTCTTTTTATTCCAAGACTACAAAGTGAACCGAGCGGGCGCCTAGATGTTAGTAGCTATAGAATAATTGCCAGCCGCTTTTTAATGTAACTTCAAAATCGAGTGTTTGCTACGAAAGCACTGCCATGTGCAATTTTTTTATTTCATCCACATATTACTAATATTTATGTCCGTATAGTTGAATCGTGTAATTTGTTTTATAGTCATTACTTTACGAGCGTGCCTGTTATGTCAATGATCGATATTTATATGACGTATGCAGTAATCGCTTTCTCTAGCACTCTAGTGTAAGGTATCAAATGATAGTATCGACATTCCAAAAGGGGTCCAAAAATGTTACACATTTTACACTCAACTTAAAAAGACATTATTTGCATTATTTATAAAGGAATGCACATAGTTTTTGTAAAATATTAAACTGTCTATGTATCTGTAGAACAAATTAGTCGCTGTATTCTGTTTTGATAATTTAATATTTCACTCGAGGGGATAGTGCATACAATACGTCGTATGCTATATTTTTCATATGCACTGTTTGCAATTTATTATGAACTTAATTTACTTAATGTTAGTGAAGAGATTAGATATTTTTATTCAAGAGTGACGGTAATACAATAAATAATGATATTTATAGGAATATTCTTGCTAAATTGGAAATAATTGATATTCTATTATGTTTGAAGGATGATTTTCTCGTGTCATAATTGAGTTTGTTGTTATTTATTTAAATTAATCGATGAATAAATGGCGACTATTCCAAGTAGTACTGCCGACGCGCCTGTTGCCCCGCGCTGGCAACACGCGGGCGCGCGTGTCGCGCGTGGCGTGTGACGTCACCGTACACACACGTCCGACCGATACACTAATGTAGGGAGTCCGTCTTTTCTAATGTTATCGATTAATGAATTGATAGATAAGTTCGTGAAAAATAATTTAATGATTTTTAAGAGTATTCTAATAAAAGTGTTTATGAATATATATTATTATTTTTAACCCGTTGTGTTTTTTTACTAACTCGTGTGCTCCCTTGTGATTCCCGTCGACTAACGCCCCGACGACAGTTCTATCAGCTATAACGTCGGTCATTAAATGTAATATAAAGTCATCTTCATCATCATTGAAATGCAATCACTTCGGGAAGTTCGGGGCGAACCAAAATTATTCGCACAAAACGAAGAATAGCTCGGTGACGAGCGGGGTCATGAAGCATTGTACATTACATAGCACGTCCGGGCACGGGGCATGGACCCTGCACGACCCCGTAGAGTAGCGCGTGCTAACGAACTACGCATGCGAACACACCGCTCTCACGCGCCGCCTGATGCAGATGACCTCATCGAGGAGATCAAGGTCTTCAACGATATCAACGACGACATCGACGACTCGTTCGTGGAGCTCATCCCCGGCGTCGACCCCAACGACCGCCAGATGGCCGTCATCCGCGAGGCCGCGCGCAAGGAGTACGAGCGCCTGCACCCCAAGGAGCCCACGCCGCCGCCCAAGGAGCCCACGCCGCCGCCCCCGGAGGCCCCCGCGCCCGACGCCGCCGCGCCGCCGCCCGAGGGCGCCGCCCCGCCCGCCGACGGAGCCGCGCCGCCCGCTGAAGGAGCTCCGGCCGCGCCCCCGGCAGACGGTGCTGCCCCGCCGGCTGACGGCGCCGCGCCGCCTGCTGACGGTGCAGCCCCACCTGCCGAGGGCGCAGCACCGGCGCCGCCCGCAGACGGAGCGGCTCCGCCGGCGGAGGGAGCGCCCGCAGCGCCCCCTGCCGACGGCGCCGCCCCGCCGGCCGAGGGCGCCGCTCCCCCTGCTGACGGCGCCGCGCCGGCCGCGCCGCCAGCAGAGGGAGCCGCCGCTCCTCCCGCAGACGGTGCTGCTCCTGCTCCTCCCGCGGACGGTGCCGCCCCCGCCGCCCCGCCGGCGGACGGAGCCGCGCCCGCTCCTCCCGCAGAGGGCGCGCCGGCTGCTGCACCCCCCGCGGAAGGAGCTCCCGCTGCGCCCGCTGCAGAAGGAGCCCCCGCCGCAGCGCCAGCCGCTGACGCCGCCGCAGCGCCCGCGCCCGCTGCGGATGCCGCACCCGCGCCCGCGCCCGCCGCCGAGGCCGCACCAGCCGCTCCCCCCGCGGAGGCGGCGCCCGCAGAAGCCGCGCCGGCCCCCGCGGCGCCGGCGCCCGAGGCGGCCCCGGCAGCGCCCCCGGCGGAGGCTCCCCCGGCCGAAGCCGCGCCGCCTTCTTAAATACGATAACCTTTCGCTCGTAACTTTTGGACTCTCTCTATTACTCTGTTACCGCGTACCGTGTCGTGGCCCCGGTGGAAACTAGTGCGTAATACCCCCGGAGATTTATTTTTTATGTCGACAATAAATGTCTAAAGCTATAGCTGATGGAATTTCTGTCCCCCCGTACCGCCCCTAGCGGGCCGCGTCTGCATGCGTGTGAGTTAGGCGACTAACGCTGTCGAGCCGCTGCGAGTGACCGCCCGGTGTCCGCAGACGATCTGATCGCCAGCAAGGAGGTGTTCCACGAGATCGGCGGCGAGCTGGACTGCGCCTTCGACGACCTGGGGCTGCGCACGCCGGCCGTGGCGCCCGGCCGCGCCTGCGAGCGCTGCACCTGCTGCCACTGACCACCGCCGCGCTCCTCGCTCATATGCATTTACGTTACACGACAAACGCGTCTTGATATTCTAGTCAATCATTAAACCATAACAAAACTACTACCGAAGCTTTCTAACTGAGTTTGCATGCTAGACTTGGACGAGTCGGAACCTTTCATTGTCGACGCAAAAACAAACAAGCTTTATAACCCAGCGAGACCGACGCATGGCTTCAGAATAACAAGGATCTAAACATGTAAGCATATAATTTTGTTACTTCCGCTGCGCTGCTCTCAGTGCGCTTACAGACGGGTCACTTGCAAGCAGTGACTGGTATACCATGTTGAATTGAACACCGAAACTAAAATCAAATCATGGCCTTATAATCATCAAGCATGAGGCTTTGAAGGAATGCGCTTGCGCATAGCACAGTTGCGAGCATACAACACGTCGCACCGTCTGTAACCGCCATTACGCTGAAACTAATTTTGCTAACGACTTGACTTGAGGAAGAGATATTATCATCTACACAAATTATAGAAAGGAATCACAGGATGTTACATTATTTGAGATAATATTGTGTTATAATGTTTGGGCAAATGATGTAATGTTGTGTCCAATACGCAGACGAACTTGTCGCCGAGAAGGAGAAGTACAAGGACATCGGAGACGACTTGGACACCGCCTTCGTGGAGCTCATCCTCAAGGAATAAACTGGCGCTATCGGCTAGGTTCGGTAAAGTTCGGGTCCGTCCGCCACGCGGCTGCCACCACCTGCCAACATTCAAATATCCGAATACGTGTATTTTACTTTATAATTTTATACTCCTAATTTAAAGTATTAAAATCCATAGCTTTATGGCGGTATTTATTTTCGAGTAATATAATAAATTAATTTATTATCTACTTATGACTGGTTTTATTTTATTTCCTGTAGATATTACCTTGCTTTGTAGATCTTAGTAGTTTGTACAGTAAGTATAAGTAGATTCAGTTGCTGCTGATGTAGATATGGTGATGTGATTGAAATATTGACTGCTTTGGTTTCGAGCAACTGTATTTTTACCTATAAATTTAAAGAAATCCTTACAATCCGAGTTTAGCATATGATTTTTTTGGTAAATTATCCAAATGTCGTTATTTCTACAATATTTTGGCCATTGATCATGACGATTTCAACCGATATCATCTAAAACAATCTTTCTAAAAATCTAGGTAAAATACTTTTGCTTTTCTTAGTATTTTCACAACAATTTCTTTTTAAATATTCTTAATTTCTTAACTGAGAAATCTAAAGCAAGGAGGTACAAAACAACTACTATCATGCTTGAAGACCGATCAGGATCACTATGCTTTTAGAGTGCAGTATGTATACCTACCTATTTATGTAGAGCCTGTAAATCTGCTTGTATTGGGTAAGTAGAGTTTCCTTATTGCAGTAAATAGAAAGCTTATTACATTTTATGTTGCACTCTAAACACTTCGTATTCAAAAAGGGATTTAGGAAATATCAGAGAATTTAGGAGAAAACAAGAGACCACTCATAATGGTCTATCATATACTGGGTGTAAGGGACAGTCCTCCACAAACTTTAAGGGCTTGCTCAGTAGAGGAATCTGAACATACTTCCACAAATTTTTTCTTCAGGAAACGAAAATAAATTTCAGCCTCACCATACAAAGTTTGTGGAGGGCTATCCCTTACACCCAGTGTAGACTGAGTGCGAAACCAAATTCCTATAGATAGATAGAAACTATATCGAAGAAAGCTGGGTATATCGTATTTTTTCATTAATTCCTGGACCGACCCTAAAAACAAATATGTGCCTACTTATCTATTAATAACTAACTTCCTATTCATACTCACAATGTGTTACTAACCAACTAACATTACTAACAGACGAGGTGGTCGAAGAGCGCAGTAAATACAAGGCTATAGCGGAGGAGGTGGACCAGACGTTCGCTGATCTGTCGGGATACTAAACTGAAGGCGGCCATCTTGGAGCGGCCGCCATTTTGCGGAGAAATGGCGGGAAAACTGCGGGCGCACGCGGTGAATGTTGCTTCGAAAACGTGCCTATTATGAAAGAACAACACATGAAGCCTTAAAAAATAATACTCAAATTGGATAGATATAGAAACGAAAAGAAGAGTAGGTAGTTTTCATGTATTGTACTTTATAATGGACTCCATATTCTTTGCACAGAGCTCACGTTGAGAAATGGACAAACTACTTCAACGATAGTTCACTTTGGATGCTTTGTTTGCATCTAATTTTCTTAGGACTGCTTAACTTAATTAGATACCATTCTATCAAGTCATGAAATGTGTTGAACTGACCGAAATACTCTGTTGACGCTATGAAAGTATAAAGATTCTATAGGCAAGGCTATGATGAAGTAGGTAGGTATCTAGAGATGTTGCAAAATGAATAAATGTGTTATAGCTAAGTATGGACGTTCTCTGGCCAAAGAGAGTTTACGCTTAAGAGATTTTCTCGCGAACTGTTTTATTGCCTTATTCTAGACTTCAGGAAAACTATTCCTTTTAAAACTAAGATGTAATAATTGTAGTCTATTCTCATTTGGACGCCTCATTGCTATAACAGCAGTCAGGCCAAATTATCTCTTGAAAAATCTAACTAAATGTTGAAGTTAAAAAAGTAACGTTGCTTTTTCTGTTAAAATTATAAATGAACAGTTGTATGATTCAAAATTAGAATGTCCAGAAATATCGTTGTTATCAAGATGTCTATTTGTATAAATATTTTTGAGAATTGTACAATATGTGTAGTGTAGTATTGGTTAACTACCTATCATGCAAAATATCCATGTGTAAGTACTTAAAATCATTTGCCAGTTTATTTTCTTGAGGGATGTTCCAAAACATTTTGGGATTATTTGCTTGCCCTTGGAAAATTATTCCAAATTGTTTTATCTAAAGCTGGAATGTGAAGCATTAGTTTCATATTACTATTCCGAATCATCCTGTTACCATCTAAATATCAGAAACTAACAATATCGAAGAATACTAAATGATGAATCAGTGCCGATAACACCACTTTTGTATTCGCATGGAAAACAAATCTTCGCTTTGGTGAGTTGTAGTTGTCGAGTTAGGAAAGATACATCTTGCTACAGTAGCGGATTGTTCGAAAAAGTTACCTTCAGTAACCTCTTGCAAAGGGCTACTGAAGGAACAGTGTGGGTGTCACTAAAGCACTGTCATTCCCTCGCGGTCCATCCAGAGCGAGCTCCTCTTGCACTTGACGTTTTACTACATGAGACAAAGAACACATTACGTTATTTGTGATCGTTCAATTTACAAAATTAAAATAGGAAATGCCAATACTAAAGAGAGAGAAAAGATGATAAATATGTAACATGAAACTATGACTTCCGTTCCTTCATAATCGCCTCCGGAGTAACTCAAACGCTGTCGTTAACTGAGTTTGTGCAAAGAAAATTATATAGTTAGATACAGCTATCTTAATACTTCAAAGCTCACTTTTATGTAGCATTGAATGCGCCTAATAACACTGCCGAAGTTTTGTATATCTTCGCCGCGAGTTTTTTACGAGAATCGTTTTTTATGATGTGTAAAACATAATCTTATGAAAATGTGTAACGAGTTTTTTTCTTTGAGTTTTAAGCACTATTTTTGTGTCTTGGTCACACTTTGAGATACATCGAAAATTTTTATTTATCAGCCATCCATTAGTATCTTTATGCTTCGCAATGAAGAAGGCAAAAAAAAGCTTTTAGGCAGTTAAGGACTGTATCAGAGTAGGTTAAGGATTTATCAGAATAAAATCAAGAACTAGAAATTAAATTTTTCCATCCAGAATCAAAGTGTGATTAAGACAGCCAAGGACACATAATCTTATGATCATTAATAGGTTTGTGAAGTTTTGTACTCATTTAGCTTAGATTTTGTACGACAATATGATTGTATCCTCAATTATTATTGTACTTCTATATGCTTCATACTCTTCGTGAATCCCTTCTTCATACCAGTGAGTCTTACGATGACAGCTTCCGAGGAAGTCTACCTATCAGCGCTTTAAACTGTTCACTCTTGTAAAATAAATTTATATTAAATCTGATCAGTGTTTTATTTATATTTGGAGTGTGGGGATCGCTGAGGGTGGGTATATGAAGATCAACGCTCTTAAATTGGAGTAGTAGACTGAAATCGGGGTAAGGATCCCGGCGGCTTGGGCGTGAGGACCCAGCAAGGCCGAAGTCTACTGGGTTCCGTAACCCGTGGACCTGGAACGCAAAGGCAAAGAAAGAATATGGATGTGATTTTATACACCCTCCAGCACCACGCTAGAGCGAGAGAAGACATTATATTACTTCGCACATTAAAAAAAAAACTACCTACTGAAATTCTTTAGATACCCTCTAAGAAACATTTTAAGAAGGTAGCCTTTTAAAATTCAGTCCCAAGTCGGCGATCGATTCGCATTACTTTGTGTAAAATAATGTGGTTATAGTGCAAAATAAATAATATAAATAAATAATATTCCACAACTTTCACACAACGCCACCTAGTCCCAAGCTAAGCAGAGCTTGTGTTATGGGTACTAGACAACTGATAAACATACTTATATATTTCTAAATACAGTGTAAACTCTATATAACGACACTGAAGGGACTGTGCATTTTATGGCGTTATTGAGAGGTGTCGTTAAATAGAGACAAACAAAAACAGAATTAGAAAACTAAAGTTTATTTCAGACTAGTTCTCTCCCGTTGCTATTGCGCGTATCAGTAAAAAAAAATATTATTAGCCATGTTTACAGTCGGTAAGTTTGTGAGCAACTGAGAATAATGATAACGTATAGATAATCTTGATAATCTAAACAGTCAACACGTGCAAACAATCCCAATTTGTAAACAAAGGAACGAATTTCGATATGCCGACAGTCAGTTTATTGCTGACTAGGATAACAAAGCCACAAACGAACATACACTGTACAGTTTATATCAATTTTAGCAACTTAAAAGGTACTTTTTACTACTCAACTGTCGTAATTGAGAGTGGGTGTGATGCTATGTGGAGTGTATCAATGTATGGTAGACAAGCTAAACCAACCAAAGTCAATTAATTTGGACGCTTTAGAGGGTTTGTCATTAAATCGAGTGATGTTACATAGAGTTTACACTGTACATACATATCTATATATATCTATCTATATATATAAAAATGAAACCCGTTTTTCGTTGTCACGACATAACATGAAAACGGCTTGACCGATTTGGCTGATTTTTTCTTTTAAATGATCCTTGAAGTTCAGTGATGGTTCTTACGGAGAGAAAAACTCTAAAAAAAAAAAGTTAGATAAAGTAGGGTAGTGTATGGTAGTGTAGGGTACTGTAGGGTAGTGTAGGGTAGGTAGGGTAGGGTAGCGTAGGATATGTAGGGTAGTCATTTGACGGGAGCGAAGCCGCGGGTAAAAGCTAGTTATAGATAAATAACACCCAGACACAGCGCAAATGATCATGCTCATCACACAAACATTTGTCCTGAGTGGGAATCCAACCCACGACCTACGGCATAGCAGTCAGGGTCACTGACCACTAGACCAACAGGCCAGTCAGATAAATCAGTGCTAAGATTTCTACTGTCTTCTATACCTACTCTGTTCTTTATGAACTTATAATATAGGTACACGTCACACAGTCTGTTAATGTATATGTGAAATGTGGGTCTCCCTTGTTTTACCAAAAAGAAATAGCCAAATTATCACTTCCCAAACAATTTTTCGCATAATTTCATTTGCCAAATTAATACTTAGCAAATAAACTCTTCACAAATAAATGTTACGCAAACCTAATGTTTGGCAAGTTAACGTTTCAGCAATAATTTGCTTACCAACTAGTTCTTTTAGCAATTTTTATGTAGTCAAACATTTCAGTTGGTATAACATATTTTACCCAAAATAAAATTAGCCAAATTTTGGTATCTTCAGTTTACTGTTTCTGGTTTTACATATAAAAATATGCTTCTGGCGTGGTTTGGTCACTACTCTAACCTAACCTAACCTATAGTTCTGGTAGCAGTTCGTTTTTCATTCGTCGTTTGTAACCGTCTTTATTTTTTTTTCATAGCAATTAATTTGATAAACTGTTCATTTTCTAAAGATTTTTTGCCGTAATAAATCATTTGATTTAAGACCAAATGCCTTAATGAAATTATTCTAGGTAATATTCTGCCGAAGTAAAAATTTGACCAAATGAAAATTTTCGAACTAAAGTTTTTCCAAATGCATTGGTAAAATAAAAGGTTTCGAAAATTGCTTTGGGTAATGAAAATTTGGCAAATTCTTTTCGGCAAAACGGCAGACTCCCGTGAAATGTTTGTAAAGGTAGGTAAGGATCTCTTTGTATGCAATTTACAAAATATTAAGCAAATAAAGACCTTTAGAGCCTAGTCGTCAACGGCGCTTTCTATTCCACGCGCGTCTCATGTAGATGTTAGCAAACTAGGCCGAAGCCTCTGGGGAAAACGGAAATTCTTTAACAAAAAAATAACTTTAACAGTATAACCAAAACTTATAACAACTAAACGTGTTCAAAAGTGAATACGAAAAATACTTACGGAGAGCAAAAACACATTTCGACTCGTTACATTGAAGCCGGCGGCCGCACGGACCCGCTACCTCGCGGTTCACACATGCGTATGAATTAGCGTCACGCACACAAATATCAACGCGGCAACGTATTAGATAGTGTAGATATGACTACTGTACGAAGGCTCCCGCTGTACGAAGCCTACCTGCTTTCCCCTACCTAATTGAAGATACCTATATAATTTTTTGTATCTTTGCTAAATTTTGAAGTGAACTGAATACTGGGATCATTATAACATATTTAACTTTTTTTAAATTGGTATAAACCAAGTACCTAGTGCGTGACTGCGATCACACCTGATGGTAAGTAGTAAAACAATCGTTGATGGTGAGGCGTATTATTATACAAACTAATCGATAACTTTTGGGATCTGCTTGGTCTATTCTATGCCTCTATAACAGCTATGGCTCTACGCTAGCGCATAAGAATCTGTATCTGTGTCTGTCTGTGTGTGCCGCGCGACGAAAATGCTACAAACGTCGTAGCACATACAAATTACGAGAAAAGTAAACTAAAGTTTCTTTCCAAGTGGGTTTTAGTCAGTAAAAGTGACAGGGTGTGTCAGACTCTTACACAACGTCTTCCGCTCTGGAGACCGCGGGAGAAATTGTTTGATGATTTTTCTCCTCAAATGATAAATGATATCTTCATCCCACCATCTCGGAAAGAGTATTTTTAATCTTCAATATCTGAGTGGAAAAGCCGTTTTTATTCTCTAGCTAGAGGATAAAGTAAATTGAATTTAGAACATCGTGTGCACTAAGTTTGTGAATTAAAAAAAAACATTAAACCTATTTACTGCTACCTCTATGGTGCCGAATATATCATACACTTTTTTTTTAATTTGTTAAAATCTCAGACTCGGAACCTTCTTGGCGTTTTTTTTTCAATTTGCTTTGTACGCGGTTCTTTACGCGGCATTTTTTCAAGTCATTGTTAAACCTTATATTAAAAACAAGAAACTTAAAAACAAGTGAAAAAACTAAAATGAGTGATTCTAGTGACGAGGAAGTTTGTTTGACGCCAACAGAATTGACTGAAACTGTTAATTTTTTTTTAAGATAATAGATAGGTAGATAAGTTAATGATTTTAATGTTTTTAAGATAATAGAAGATAAGTTAATAATGCGCAAATGAGCTTTCTCCCTCAACAATCACGCAAGAAGTATTTAAAACAGTACGATATGTTCAACACGTGGCGACTAGCAAAAGGAGCCAAAACTTTCTCAGAAAACGTTTTTTTTTTTGCATTTAGTCATTTCCTCGCTGAGGTGGAATGAAAAGTTACGTGTTGCACTCGAGTGCAAAGATTTTTCACCTCGTGCTCTTTTGATTCCCTCGCTAACGCTCAGGATTCTAATTTTGAATCACTCGCTGCACTCGTGATTCAATTTTAGAATCCTTCGCTTGCTCGGTCATCAAAATTGAACACGCGGTTAAAAAGCAACTTTGCACTCTTGTATAACAAATAACTATTATTTTGTAAGTAAGTTTTTAACAAACACGTAAATTTTTTCTTTCGTCATTCTATACTAGACTAGCTTTTCTTTCGCCCGCGTGGAAGTCGGATAACCAAGTAAATTCAGAAAAAATAATAATATCGTAAGTGGGTCGCAAAATATAGCCTATAGCACTCAGGAAGAAAGTAGCTTTCTATCAATAGCTACTTTTTTGTTGTCTGACCAGGATTTTCAGAGATTACACCCTACAAACAAAAAAACAAACTTTACCTCTTTATTATATAGTATAGAATGAGGCCGGTGGCCGGATAAATAAAAAGGGTTTGCAGCTGATATACCTACTGTCTACGTGACAGTAAAACAGTGTTCCTGATAATGAGTCAGTCTGTAAGCTAAAGATAGCCTCCTCCGTGAGTGGCGATCCTAAAATGTTCAGCACATCCTGGACAGTCAGTCTCGCTTCTATAACTTGCTGATTCAGCTATATATTTTTCGTTATTTGTGCTGACATTGGAGAAGGGAGATGCTTTCTAGAACTTTATAAATAAAGAAATTTTCTTTTTCTTTACAAAAGAAAATTCTTTCTTTAAAAAGCTCAATATACCTATCTACGATTGGAAAACCCAACAATACAACGAAATTAAATGCTAAAAACAATATGTAAATATGTCCGGATGAAAAACTAGCGGCATCGTAGTCTAAAAAAATATTTGAGTAACGTATGAGAAAAGCTATTGACGAAATTCATTTATCGAAATGTTTACAGTTGTTTGTTTATTTTGGAAACCGGTAATAAGTACATAGGTACTTATCCCATTTATTTAATGATGGAAGCTTGAAAGAAAAACATCTAAAAAAAAATGCTGCGTAGGTAGTACAAGACTTACGCACTAGAATAGAATACAAAATGTTTATTCGACGCAGACAATACAACGGCAACAAACATTTAGTATAAGTACAGTAGATATCTACAGAATAATATACCTACAGCAAAATATCAGTCTAGTCGATCATCTGTAGGTATGCGAAAATCTCTTAAATTTTCCCTGATGACATAATTTTTTCAATTCAAAATCAAAGTCTTTTTATTTCATATAGGCCTATGTGCCCCTCCCCCCAAACGTCAAAAGCTAGTGTACGGTTTCAATGAAGAAGAACCGGCAAGAAACACATTTTTTTGTTGATTTACAAACAATCCAATATTAATAGATACATAGATATTTGAGGACACTGTAGATGAGTCAAAACATTGTACCCTAGAAACGAAGAAACTATTTCTAGAAAATAAGCAAGCAGCTTAAAAACTGCTAAGACAAGTTTTCCTCTCGCACTGGTGACATTGCTGCCGGTGCCCTTGAACCAGCTGGGTATTTAGGGTAACAAGTTGCATATCTATCTCGCACTCTGTCTATCGTCAGAGGGGAGCAAGTAGTGGTGTAGGCGAACCAGCACTAGCTTGAGGTGGGCTGATGATTCAGTAGGGATTAGAAACCTTTTTAATAAGGACTGAAGAAATTATCAAATTATAAAGGATTCAGCACGTTGCGCTTCATCAAGCGAGTCCTCAAGATGATTGAGAAAAGTCATGGTTATAAAGGTCGTGGTACTCGAAAATAGGTATCATCAACAATGTTGGTTGGTCTTACATGAGACCCAGGTTCATAAATGGAAATTGAGATGATGTAAGCCGAAAGGTATCCTATTACTTCTGTCCCCTGTCCCCTGTCCTTTTTGAGATCTCCGGAATTTTATGAATGAAATATGTCTCGAGCAATTAAGAGCCAAACAAACATGATTCATGGTTGGCCTTATTTAAATGCAAATAGTTTGCTGTTATTAGTTATAGCCAGATGAAAGCCGCGTGTCGATCTCAATGGGTTCGGTATTACGCTAAATATAGTAGAGGCGGCCAGCCGGATGGCTCTCGGAATTTGGGAAATCTGCAACACGATGTTAGCGTCGCGCGAGCAGGACAGTGCCACCTGATCGATTTAGCCGGCATTGACAGCGAGCGTGTTTTTATATCATCGATCTATCAATCCACTCGATATTCACATCCGCCGACGTCGTCACAGGTCCGTCTGTTAACGGTCGTGGCGAAAATAGTGGAGAACCTGTGTGTGGGAGCGTGACGGGTGGCGGTTGGCATGTTCGCTGCGATTGCTATGCTGGATCGGAATCCTGGATTTTTGGCACCGAAAATAGTCGGGTGGGAGCGCGGCGAAACCGCGAGGGCGGGCGCGGCGCAGTGCGTGTCGCTCCGCCGTTTGAACAGCCCGCTCGTGAGGTGAGTGCAGCCGCGCTCCACGCCGGCAGCTTGGATACTCCACCCGGACCCCGGCTCCAGCTCAGCGCGGCAGGACCGTGACCAGTGACACAGCAGTGCCATCATGTGTGGAGTATCCAAGCTCCTGGATTTTGAATCTGGCGATTCTGTGCTTTCGTTCTGTGATACGTTGTTCTGTATTCTCTGGCTCGGGTTGGCGTATCTCGTGTTAGTACGCCAGGTGGGCAGTGTGTATTGAGTGTCAGGTGTAGCGTTCGGGCGGCGGTGGGCGCGCGCGCTCGGCGTGCTCCATGGATATGACTCGGGTTTCATCGCGCGCGCGTCCTCGCTGAAAATAGTGAGTCGGGGCGCGCCGCCCACGCCGCGCGCTCACACCGCTTGTAACCTATTTGCGGCATGCCCGAACATCAGTATTTATTTAGCGAGATGAGGAAACTCGTCTCAATTTTTATTTAGCCTCAGTCGTGGCCCATATATCGTGTAATTAGGACGTTCGGTCCGCAACTCTGTTGTTTACTGATGTTCGGTTTCCGATTACAGCTCCGACTGTCCAGATGTATGGACATTGTTGGAAAGTCACTGACATGATGGATGTTAATGTTAGTTGTAATGAAATAGCTTTAAGAAAAGCTTTTGTATTTAAAAATTCACGCAAACACACCACACATGTTCTCATTTGAATACGTAACCACCAAAAATATTCGGAAGTAGAAAACACTTAAAACTTTATTTTCAATCAAAACAATATGATTTTTAAAACGACAAACAACAGACAGACAATACTACAGTCTTATTTATAAATAGTTATTTACAACTGTACCTAACATTAAACATAGCACTTATATGAAAGCTACACCTTAGTCTATAAATCATCTTGGGATTAAAGTATGAGCGATGGCGGTTGTCACTAGAACACGCCACGATTACCGGCGCGCCTGGAACTCGCAGTGTTGGCACCTCTTCAAAGCGCCTACTATTACACACAAGCTGAACTATCCCTGAAATTCGGGAGATAGTTACAGTTATAGCTTTCATATTAACTATTTTACACTTTGTGACATCGTTTTGAATCTTTACACCTACCTTTTTAAACGTACCTTGTAATCTATCTTCGCACTTGGCATTGGCTCTTGTCGATAATTTAACATTGTTTAATTTATTTTTATTGTAATGTTTGTCACTCCCGTTATAAACTTTATCAATTGTCGAATAATTATCAAATTCAGAAATGCCTTCTTCACTCCTTCTCCAATGATGTTCTTACTCCGTGGTCACCATTTCGCTAGACAGTCTTTATATCCACACTTACACATACACAATGATTAATTACTTTAAGGTACTGATGCCATCTGTCATGTCGTGTTACACCTGGTCAACAACCTCCTTAACAGACATCATCACATACCTCAGTACATAACTTTGACTGTTCACTTATACGTACAGACTTGTGCTTCGGAACTTCTCGTATATCAGCTTTATAATCATCTGCGTCTACGTTTTCTTTCTTTACTTCTACTTCAATATTTACTTAGACATTATCCTAATGACACAATACAACAGTCAAGTTATTGTTTACATCAAGAGGTTGCCAACTTTTCTCTGAAACGTTTACTTCTTCAAACTTGAAGTTTTCAGAAGCCAGGATACAATAATGATCATAAAGAAAATTTCCCTTCGGGCTTGTAGCTTTGAATATACTTGGAGTAACTTTAAGCAACTTTGTTTATTTAAATATGAATAATATGATCGTTCCAATCTTGAGGAACTCTAAACTTATTATAAAGTTATCTTCGAATTTAGGATCGACAAACGGATCATTGGAAGCGTTTATCTGAACAGATTGACTCGATATACGAATTGATAGATTTAGATACAGATTAGTTTAGATTCAAGTTCATTGGATACGAGTCGATACATTGATGAATTTAGTGACGTAGACCCTGATCCTGAATTAAGGGTTGATGTTAAACCTTGGGCTTAATTAAACTATATCAAATTGTTGAAATCTTAATTCTTAAAACAGTTTAAATTCAAAGGACTAGTAGGTCCTAGTCTTAGTATTCAAGGAATTCTTTTATGAGTATTTACGACAATTTTTGCTTTACAATCTAGTATTTATTTTGAAATGAGGAAGATTATTTTTTAAGAGTTAAGCTTTTTTTCGTTGACTCTCTTTTGTTTAAATTCTTCACAAATGAAAGTTTGTTTGAAAAAGATACTTTTCAGAATAATACGCACCAGTGCCTAACGAAGCACCAAGTAATTTTGTTTCTTGAATATAAGCTAATGATTTTCAGTTTATAAAAGCTACTGAATTTTATTTAGGTATTTATTTAAACTTCACGTACAGTAGTAGTACATAGGCGGACTGAATCTAACAAGGCATTCTCTACCAGTCAAGCTTTGGGTCAAAAAGACTAAAGAGTAATTTTGTTGGAGTAATGGAAAGTTATAAAAAATATTATCTAAAAATAATAATAAAAACAACCCCAGTAGACTTAGTTTTACTACTGACAGCAAAAAAATCGTAGATCTGTGCCATTATTTTCAACTCCGACGTTCCTGGTTTCTGACATCGATCAATTTTTAACAACAAAAATGCTTTTCTGGTTCCGCTCAAGTTCTCGTTCCAATATCAGCTTTGATAAGGTTAAAGTTGAACGAACAGATAGGACCACATCTTTAACTTTCTGATCTACAAGATGAAGATGGCAAGATGGAATAAAATTGTAAATAACCCACGCTTATATTTTTCCATCTTATGGTTTCCTTGCGATCTAACTTTATTCTAATCTGGAGAAAAAGCCCTTCATTTGGTTAGTTATACTTCAGACCAACTGAAAACTTTATCTGAACTGAAAACTTTCTGCAAAATTAGTTACCAGGCAAATAAATCATTCATTCGTTCACTCATTCGCTGAGGTGTATTCGCGATTCTTGATTATTTGAATGGCACATGTAAGCAATATCACAGTTCGAATAACAACTGTGCCAACCAACTTAGGAAAAAGCGTGAACGTTACATAAATTAGCGTTCGTTCTAAAATTCCGAACTTTATATTTAGTCTCTGCAACAGCTGTAGTGATGTGAAAACACGGTTATTTTCGTGAACAATATGCCGGTGGCGTTGTCAGTCGGCCAGCACCACGTCACTACGTTATTTTCGCAACTTCGCCAGTTTGCGTTCCCGCGCGGAGTTTGTTCCGTTTCGTTTAACTCGAGTTTTATGGCGGCGAGCAATCGTTGGAGAATATTGATGTTTGGTCGTTAAATCTGTTGCTGGCTGTTGTAATATGATTCGGGTTTTCAGAAGCTTTTATGCTGGACATTACAAAGTACACAATACATGAACATATAAAATTTAACTCTCACAGCACACATTCAGTCAAAACACAACTATTAACGTTTCAAATAATATATCTACACAAGAAACAGAAGGAAAAACACATACAAAAAGCTCACATTTCATCATTTACGTAACATTCGCGAATAAAATGCCCTTCAAAACTTCTCCAGCGGTGCGTTTTCAGTGCACACATCACTGATCTACATTACTTTATTGATAGATTGTAAACAAACTGAGCTATCAGAGCTCTCATCGCATAAACCAGTCAACACAAATACGGTGCGTTCTACGAAAAATTTGATCATAAGTCTTATTTTTGTAAACAGAAACCAAGAGATTATGTAAATCTTTTGTGTTTTCTTGTTGTATCGATTTTCAGAAGACTCCGTTAATATTTTTGTATTAGATACGAAAACATTGAGATAGTATTTAATAAATAAAGTTTATGAGAAAACTTGGTGGGTATTGGTTAGAATGGTTTACATCTCATTAATCGGTTCCCTATCACTTAGGAGACAGATGGGACGGAAATTCCGTCATTGGAAACCGACCGTGGGTGTACGTAAGTTTATATATCAACCCACATGAAGACTAAACTCGGAAACTAATGTACATTCTATCCTAAGAACCTAATAAAACGTAAGAAAAATATACGATTAATAGTTTCTATGTACGACGACGCCAACGATATAATCTATTTTAAAAGATTTCCCAACCCAATACATTCTCACATGAAATCTGTAAACAGACGCCATTGCAGACGTCACACCATAGTTGCACACCCACTCTTGACACCCACCCATAGACATAGCAGCTAATATTTTTAACCCTGCCAGTACTGTGAAAAAAAGATTTAATTACTGTAGGCAAGTGGGAGCAAAAACAAATAAAAAGTATGGATGCCCTGTAATATTGATTTGGTTCCAAAACTTTGAATATTGAATTACAACGCTGAAAAGGATTAACTTCGCCCACAAGTCACAAACAAAAGGTTCAATTGCTTATACAGCCAATATCGAATTAGGTTGTAGCAAATAAAATTACAACTTTATCGGCATTTGTCTTTTGACACGAAATTTGTTTTTGGAAGCGAGTTTAGCGTTTTGTAATTGTGTTGGGTATAAAGTTGATATTTATTTGAAAATCGAAACAGACTGGCTGGAAACTCGTCATTCGTAAATTAAACTTGCATAATAAAATTAGGTTGTAATTTAATAAACGTTTACTGTTAGAAAATGCCAAAGGCATTAAGTCCACCTCTGCCATTTCTGTGCATTAGTGTCAAATCGCACTAATTATGTTCTAAAGGTTGTGTGTCTTTCTTAGCTCTTCACTTTCAAATGGCTGAACAGATGTATATGAAGACACACGGGCAGACAATCTCCTGGAATCTCTCTATTATATATTTCTATATTTTCCCTGGACAATGTTTTGCTTTTGATCTGGGCAAAGCCACTGGCAGAAGCTAGTATATTATAAATAAATAAACGTAAAGTAAAAGTGATGGAACTTGAATAGTAAAAATTACAGGAAATACCACGTCATTCAAAGTTTGGCTAAAGTCGACGCCCTGTTTCCATGGTGAACTATATGCCTGCATATATCTAGTAGGATACAATTTCAAGCACATAACAATCAAGCAAATTTCATAACATGCATACTTTACAAGTTCAGTTCCTCGTTCCTATTCTCACAAGGGTTATGAACTCCCTGAACAGGGGTGCGTTCAGTACCCGCTAATATTTCAGCAAACCAAGTGTGCCATGCCCCTTTGTAATTAGGTTGGAATATAATTTAGTATCAGGAACATAGACCTAATAATTATGCACCGCCACATCTGGCAAGCTGGCACTGTGCCATATCGAATGGCAGAGTTAAACTTTTGAAATTGGAATAGTTTGTATTTTTAAACTTTATAGGAATGTTTTGCTGTTATCCAACGGACGAGGTTATGGATTTTATAGGGTTTAGGAACAAAGAAAGTATCTATCTATGCGGATACCTATCATGTAATGTAGCCACTGAAATAGAGTCTAAAATTAACACACGGTTGGTAGTCTTATTGTAAGTAGTCACCATAATCTATTCATGTAAAAGGCGAAACTGACTGAGCCGGAACTACTGGGACTAGGTGCGCAAAATTTTGCTTAAGGTTTCCAGCACTAAGAAGGAATTTTTTAAAATCATCACCGAAGTAGATGAAACAGGGGTCCAAAGTATAGAAACCCACTTTAACGCGGGCGAAAAGCTAGTTTTGTCACATTCACGTAACTAGCTGTGCCCGCGACTTCGTTCGCGTCTATGTCGGGACTTAACAATGTATTTTAAAGTGCGAAGCGCTGTTGGAGGAGACCGATACAAATATAATCTATACTAATATTATAAAGAGGTAAAATTTGTAAGTTTGTATGTTTGTAAGTTTGTATGTAGGGGGTAATCTCTGGAACTACTGGTCCGATTTGAAAAATTCTTTCAGTGTTAGATAGCCCATTTATCGAGAAATGCTATAGGCTATATACTATCACGCTACGACCCACGGGAGCGGAGCAGTAACGAAAAATGCGGGTGAAACCGCAGGGGACAGCTAGTTTATTTATATTCACGTAATTAGAAGAACCATCAATCAAAGGTTTTGCTTCAAAAACTGAAGTCAAAATGTACCTACGCACTTATTTTCCCAAAATATGAAGTATCTTGTCTAAACCTTTTGAAGTCTCGTAAACATCTATCTAAAGTATCAAGACCTGAAACCCCGATGTTATGAGTTTTCCTCTAAAAGTGCAGTGGAGCGCCAAACAGTTGAAGCCGTGTCGTGAACTGCATTGTCACGATTTCAATTAACTCCGCGCCTCGCTGTGTGCCTAGTACTACGGCATGTCACAGTGGCTACGCCCGTGGCTTTATTAAACCCTGCTGCTACGTAGGTTATGTTCACTGAATTGATACGGTTACTGTGTATTACTTTATTTTGCTGTGGAAAGTACTCAAACATGTTTGTATAAACGAAAAGCTATGGATACATAATAGTAGATGATGGGACTTAGGGATAAGTAGTGTCTTTAGGTCACGGGCGGCATGTTAAAAAATGAATAGGTAGTATCTATTTAACAAAAATATTGTCCAACAAATGGCTATCTTTGTCTTGGACGGTTTGAATTCGTCACTTTAGTCAGGTTTCTATATTAACTCCCAATCTCTCACTGACGTTCGGGTTCGCCCGCGAGCCACATAATCTAGTATTTTGCAATAAGGACGATGGATTTGTATCTAGATTAAAATTATTTTGTCAAAGAGAAAATATGCCTCTCCGAGTCATTTAGCTTAAAATTCCTTTTGAGTAATTGAGCCTAAAAGTCCTTTCAAAATGTATACTCAATAAAGTTGTGTTTTTTCCAGGCCGTAACTGGCGTATTTTTTGACCGGACCGTAGAAGACACACAGCCGCCACCATGGACGCGATCAAGAAGAAGATGCAAGCGATGAAGCTGGAGAAGGACAACGCCATGGACAAGGCCGACACCTGCGAACAGCAGGCTAGGGACGCCAACCTCCGCGCCGAGAAGGTACAATAGTTTTATCCTATCTACAAAATTTGCATAACCACCAGGATCCACCGTAGGCGTGGGCCTATTGACGGCGAACAATTGCTAGCTCGCTGTCAGACCGCTCGGTAATCATCCAGACTGAGACCAAGTAGTCGACGGCGCGTAGTGTTCCACGAGCATTTCAGATTAACTGTGTCAACACTTGCTAGATGATGGCAATAGAATTGACATTCGAAGTTAAATTCACATAAAAAAGTCTTTCCTTTTCATTATTCTTAAAATTAAAATCAAGCATTAAATTATATTTACTAAAACGCTATAAGTTATAACTGCCATGAAAACTTAATACAAAAACAATAATCCATGATCTCCTTTACAAAATTGGTATTTAGATAAGTCCGTTGATCTTCTTAGGGTAATCGAGGCCAGAGGGCCTTGTTAAATGACGTCACTCTAAAATAAAAGGGCGGCCATATTCTAAATGTTTCAACATAAATTTACGTTTTTCTAGGCCTCTTTAAACACAATCGATAAATCTATTCCAGTCCTCAGATATTTGTCCCATTTTTACCCACGCTCAATGTATTTTTAGTCGGTATTTGAGTGAGAGAAAAGAAATCATTCTCGATATTTCGAGACAAGGTTCGTTGGAATGGATTGGTATTAACATATTTATTGTTCTCATGGAGCTCAGAGGGTCGGATAGTATTTCCCAACGGGATTTGTGTCGACCTCTGATTAATGCAACCTTCAAAAGGACGCATACTGCAGAAAAAATATTCGCCGTATTTATGTGTCCCACAGGGAACTATTCTGAGCCCAACACTGATTCTAACGCAAAAATCTGTTCCCCATTCCAGGTCAACGAGGAAGTCCGTGAGCTCCAGAAGAAGCTCGCCCAGGTGGAGGAGGACCTGATCGTCAACAAGAACAAGTTGGAACAGGCCAACAAGGACTTGGAAGAGAAGGAGAAGAACCTCACCGCCACCGAGGCTGACGTCGCCTCCCTGAACAGGAAGGTGCAGCAGATTGAGGAGGACCTCGAGAAGTCCGAGGAGAGGTCAGGCACCGCCCAGCAGAAGCTGCTCGAAGCACAGCAGTCTGCTGACGAGAACAACCGGTAAGATATACCTATTTACAAATCATATTTTTCATGATCATTATTTAAGTCGAGGTTGGACAAATTTTTAACTTTTTTGAACCTTCGGAAATCTGCGAATATAACAAAAAACACCATGAAAAAACAAACAAAAAGACGTGAAAAAAAACATGACATAAATTAATTAGCTCGACAAAAATTAAAAAAATCACGATACTGGTCCTAACTTACGATTTCAAATGTGTCTACGAGATACGTCTCGGATATATTTGATACGTATCAACTAATAAAGCTTGTTTTAAGGGTTTGGTAAAAACAATAATCTTGATTAGTTACAAAATACTCTGTGGCTACAGCTGGCTCTTTTTGTGGACTAAACTATATCTTACGAGTATATATATTCAATATCAATATGTGAGGTAATATTATGTGGAAACGCATATCTATAGTTAAAGAAAAACAAATTTAAAATATTATTTGAAAAGAAGTCTTATCGTGTAAATATCTACTGAAATAACAGGAAATATTTTAATTCAATACCACATTTCTTCGTGCTTTATTAAGTTAATCAAAAATATTTTGAATCTAAATACATTTTTGTAATTCAAGAACGAGACGTATTTTTCCGGCCGCTTACGATTTATTAGTAAAGCAACAGTTGGATTACGTGCGCCGCTATAATTAGAAAACTGGTGTGAATTAGAGATTAGCTCATGAAATATTATAATTTCGTGAAACAACTAGAAACATTTTCGTTTATTTAGTTCTATTTGAGTTAATCTGATATACACTTATTGAAATAAAACTTTGGCTAGAACGTTATTTTTGGAATCCCAGCGGCTACTGAGACTCGTATCTATTTATAATGTATTCAAACGTCGACCTAGTTACCAAACGCATCTCTTACGAGTAATACTTGATGGAATTGGCAAATCTAATTTTATGGAACATCGGTAACTCCTGGCAATATCGTAGAGACTAACCATACCAGAATGACTTAGGAGTAAAGTGTCTCGTTATCAAAATGTTTACTGGACGCATAATGTCTAGTGGTCGCAAAATGTCTTTCACACTAAGTCGCTTTCGTAGAATGACTCCTCAAAAGGTAGTGACAGTGTCTCGTCTCGTGTACATATTTTTTAAGGGAATCAAAATGTTAGACAACCGGCTTGTCTCAAAATTATAGAGCCGAAGGCATATGATATTCACTAACCACTTAGCCCGTGTGGTAGATGGCAGCATACTATCTCTCACAGAGAGGAAATATGTATATGGAAATAATTTCATAAACTAAGTTGCTTGATCTGTCCTGGTCTTGCAGACATAATTATCTTGTAACGAATGGTACATCATATATTTACGAGCCGTATTATTTTATTCCAGTATGTGCAAAGTGTTGGAGAACAGGGCACAACAGGACGAGGAGCGCATGGACCAGCTCACCAACCAGCTGAAGGAGGCGCGTCTGCTCGCTGAGGACGCCGACGGCAAGTCTGACGAGGTACGTACCTTCATACAAATTTATACTTGCACGTATATCTGATCAGGACACAGGACCGGTCGCTGTGGCGACGCTTGGGGTAGGCCTATGTCCAGCAGTGGACGTCTTTCAGCTGAGATGATGATGAAGACGACGTTTATCTGATGTGGGAAACAAGTTCTGGTAGATAGTGGTTCCTTTAATGTATACTCGAAGAAGTCAAAACACGTTGCACTAACAATTTATATTTCTTTTATGCTTCAAAATGTTTACATTACTCTCTATTTTAGCACTGGTTAAAAAAAATATAATTTAAGCATTACGCTATAATATCTGTTTAATGTTGTACCCAAGGACATACAGAATTATTTTTAGTTTTCGTGGCTACTTTTTCTGTCCAGAGTCGTCACACACACTTTTTCAATTTCTACAAGCCGATATTCATTTGAAATCTAATAGTTATACTTTGTGATAAGTTCTTTTTAACGTTGTATATTTCAGCCTTGTCTTTACCAGGCTCTACAAAATTCACTGTTATTATCCATACACATACAACTAATAGAGGAAATGCATATTAAAATGACTACGTTTGATGTCCAGGTATCCCGCAAGCTGGCCTTCGTTGAAGACGAGCTCGAAGTCGCTGAGGACCGTGTCAAGTCTGGAGACGCCAAGATCTCAGAACTTGAGGAGGAATTAAAGGTAAATAGAATAAAATATAAGTTTGTATAATCAAAGGAATATTAGATGGCAATCATGCAGTTATCAGACATATGGACATATGCATATGGTTGAATGGACATTCAAATGATGTAATCATATATCATTTGGATGTCAAATAAGACTAAAAATTGCAACTACAATTATAGTGCAGAGTACAGAGGATTTATCTATAATATGTATGTATTTAGAAGTATATAAGTATGTTTATCAGTTGTCTAGTCAAACTAAGCAGAGCTTGTATTATGGGTAATACAAGCTCTGCTTAGTTTGGGACTAGATGATGTTGTGTGAAAGTTGTGGAATATTATTATTATCTCTTTATTTTCTTTTAAATACATATAAATTATATTTTTAAATATTTCTTACAAAAAATAATATAAAAACATTTAAAAATATAAAGAATAGAAGACCACCGATGACGGGACCAGGGTCCAAGCTACCGGTGGTTAGGGCTCCAGAGACAGGAACGATTGAATTATTATTATTATTTTAATTAAAACCGTTGCAATTTCATATCCACTAACGTAACTTGTGATCCAGGTCGTAGGTAACTCCCTCAAATCTCTGGAAGTATCGGAAGAGAAGGCCAACCAGCGCGTGGAGGAGTTCAAGAAGCAGCTGAAGACCCTCACCGGCAAGCTCAAGGAGGCTGAGGCCCGCGCTGAGTTCGCAGAGAAGACTGTCAAGAAACTACAGAAGGAGGTCGACAGGCTCGAAGGTATGACTCCAGCCAAAATCTGCCCTAATCAAGTAACATAAGATCAACTTAAATAAAAAACAATAAGAAATTTTATTGACTGATTTCAAAGATTCAACTAAAACAAATCTAAATATCAAGTAACGAAAACTTCTACAATGATAACTATTCTAACAAAACGAGAATACTATGGCTTCTCTCAATTGCAAAAGCTTCTTAATCTTAATCAAAACTTTTCTAATAAAAACTCATTTTCTTACTTATCCTTTAAGTCCAGGGACCGGGATAAAGTTCGTTCGTTTCGTAAGTTGTTATCAAATCACTAAATTTTCCAGACGCATTATTCAGCGAGAAGGAGAAATACAAGGCGATATGCGATGACTTGGACGGCACATTCGCCGAGCTGACAGGATACTAACCAGCCCTAGAGCACATAGTTTAAGTCAAAACCGTCCGAATCACTTTACCCTAAAGTCCATTTTGATACGTCACCTTGCATTGCCTGAGATCCTTTACAACGTTCATCGTTTAGCCCGACCGTAGATTAGCTGTCAACAACGAGTTCCATTTTTTTCAGTCTCTAAACTGTTTCTTCTAATGCCTAACCTCTTGCTGGTTGTTTGAAGGGTTGTCAGTGTACAGAATAGCGTAGTTGTATAATATATTTACAAATGACATTTGTGACAACCCTTGAGACATCTTGTGTTGAGTCCTGCTTTTTTTGTTTGTGATTAACATGTCTATCGCTTTGCTGCTACCGTCGCGGACCAATGCTTCCAAGGTAATGATGGTTGTTTCTTAATGTCTAATTACTTTCTTTATAAAATGATCTATAAAGCTATCCGCTTCGCCATAAATATGTATTAAAGAATCACTAAATATGATTTGACAATTATTAAAAGTAACATTTCTAATTCTATTGACACTGTTTCTACAACATTATTTCTATTACTTTAGGTTATCTATTTTTGTTCATTTACTGTTTTAGATTTAAGACATTGAGTTATTCCAGGTTCAGGACAGTATATTTCTTTTTGTAGTTCACAGTGTAGTTGACTCTGTCAAAGGCTTGCCAAGAACATTTGCTGCCATGCCCTTTTGCAATAATTTTTCATAATTCATAACTGCTCTTTGTGTTGAGTCTTCTGTGCTAAGAGACCAGTTTTTCATTAGCTTGAAGACCTCAATATTAACTTGAATTATTAAAGTAAAAGTTAATGGCACAGCCTCTTCTAGTCCATGTGTAACTTGTATTCTAACATGGTTATCTGTTAACAGATGAGCTCGGAATCAACAAGGACAGATACAAGAGCTTGGCTGACGAGATGGACTCCACCTTCGCCGAGCTGGCCGGCTACTAGACACCACTCCTTCCACACATTCACACACACACGTACACACACACGCAGTCCGCTGCCACGCCACAGACACACAACACAACAAACAATACGTTTGTACACGTGATGTAATATTTATTAATATTTTATGTAAATTTATTTACGATTTTCAATAAAATTAATTTATAACAAGTTAGTTTTGGATTTGTTGTTTCTCCTTTTCAAACCCAAATAATCTTATATGATAAAGATTTAATTAGAACTGTTTAACTATTTATTAATAAACAAAATACATATATAGAAGAGAAAAGTATATGCTACGAGAAGAGTATCAAGGTACATACTATAATTTAAAAGTAATTTGCTTTAATGTAAAAAGAGACAAATAAGGAAATTTCAAAACGACTAAACTGAGTAAAACATATTTATACCTTCACACTTTATTGAAAATTATTAGATGCGAAAAAAATTTAACTCTGTCAACTGTTCATGGTTAAGCGTCGGAACGGATTTTAGTGAAATTTTGCAGACCAAGTCTTGGAAAAAGATATAAAAACAAATATTTTCATAGTTTCAAGTAAGACGTATGTCAAGTAGAAGAGAATCGTACTGCTTGAAAATAGAAATCTAACAGAGAAGACAAATCTTTCTGTGTGTCGAAGTTTTAAACATAGGGTCGGGTGTCTCACATTGAACCAGGCAGCTACATTGAACCACCGCCGAATCTCGAAAATGCGACATTGCCAAACCGCACTAATATGAGTGAAAGAGAGGTATTTACGTTCCGTTCCTGCCCTCATGTTTGCGTGGCGATCGCGTGCAAAGTGGTTGTGTGAGGAGTATTCGAAAGCAAACTGACTCAAAAAGTAAATATTTTTTGCTATTTCATTCTTTTTTAGCTTTTTTCGTTTAAATAATATCAATTTATTTATATGTACACTGTTTTCTACGGTTATTTAGCAATTAAAAGCGCTATAATTCGTGGTTTTAAGAGATTGATTTGCCGGTAAAATTTTGAGTTTAGTGATCAAAACGTGGTGTGTCTCACATTGAACCACCTGAGGGTGTTACACATTGAACCACGGTTTACTGTGTACACCCCAGTCGTTAAAGGAGTGTTTTTTACAATTATTTTAATTTAATTTTAATTTGTTATATTATGGAAGGTACTTTTGTTTTTATAATTAAAAACTGTTACTTTTGTTTTTATTATTAAAATATGATAAGAATTTGACTGAAAAGGTTTTGTGATGTATAAAACTAAGACTCTCGGTTTAATTGCATATGATTTAAAGTGATTTTTATAAATGTAAGGCTGATTTTTAATATTACTGTTTATTATTATTATTATTACAAAGTATTTGCCTTAGAAATTGAACTAGAAGGCATCGTTAATAAGGTGTCTCAATGTGGACGATACCCTGGTTAAATGTGTACCACCTGTGGTACTCATTGAACCAAAAATCATTTTTCATAAAAACCTGTTTTACACCGAAACTAAAAGGAATATGAGAAATTAATGTTTTACAAAATTAAAGCTGAATAAATATGCTATCTATACACAAAAAATTAAAGGCATTAATTGAACATCCAGCCCACTATGAGACTTTGAAATTTACCTGGTTCAATGTGGGACAACTTACCATATATGTGATTTAACCTTCTCTGATCTATTCCAAAATTGACTAAGGTTGAGTTGTGATGAAACAAAGTATACAATGTGATTTAAATCTCAAGTCAGAGTCTAAATTGTTTGAAAAGAGTTGGAAATTAAGCATTTTATTATCCCTAACAATATCAAAATATTAAACTCTCATCTAGAAAATTTGGTATTAGATAATCTCTATTACATACTATCAAGCTGACTTCCTTTTATTTCTTATCAATACTCACACAAACCATCCATCTGTTCTTTGGCATCTCTCTCCCTCTCAATCTATCTACATGTATACTCAGAATTATTTTAACAAAATGCGTTTCATCCTTCCATACCAACACAAACGACTTCCTTTCACCTTTTCAGTCACTGGCGCCATTTTCAAACTTCTAATATACTCATTCCACACTTCATCCATTCTCATCACGCATCCATCTCAACATTAAAGCAAATATAATCTATTACAAAACAGCCTTATTATATCAATCAATCCATTTTCCTTACTAAAAGCCGAATAAACTCATTACTCATCGCAAAATAGGTTTGCACGTCAATTATTAACAGCGGAAACGCGCCTTAAAACTGTCAACTGTCACATGACGCCTTTCCGGCAAACATGGCGGCTGCGCGGGGCGCATGCGCGCGGGCCCCCGCCACACGCATGCGTGACTACCCTCAGAACCAGATCGATAGTGCAGTGTAGAAACAGCCTGTTGGGCTCCAGTTATTTTCCCTTATTTTCCCGAATAACTGTCGTTTTTTCGGTGAAATTGTGAAGTAATTCGCCACGGTGTCGGTGTCAAGTAGCGTGCTACCTGGTGCCATCACAATGAAGATGCTAGCGCCTCACGACGGCCCTGATATATCCCCAGTCGACTCAGGTCAGTGGAAAACAATCATTAATATCACATTATTATTGCATATTACGTACATTGTCTCTAAATCACCAACATTTGACGTAAATGGTCGTTGGGTTGTTAAAATGCTATTTTAAGAGGAAAATATTTGATGCGCAATACAAAACATATAGAATAGGGGCTTTGTTATGTCGACACCCTATAAATAAATATCTAATGACCAGTATTGGTGACCAATTTTGACAGCATCTTAGGGCTTCTGTGACAAAAATATTAGATACTCGAACGTCTTAATTTAATCTGCGTTTAAGATATCTTGGTCTTCGGATGAATGTATGTTTTCATCCTTTATGCCATGAACTACGCAGAAGACTTACGCAACTTCCTTCCTATATGGACCAGGATTTCCTGCTCATATATGTATATAATTTTGAATATAATATACCAATACATTATATTGATTCGTACCAGTTATTGATACAAACTAGGTAAATTTTTTTTCTTTGTCCTTTCATTATGGCCTCATACTTTTAAAACAGCATTAAAATAAACATATCAGAGGATAATAACAGAATATATGTCAAAGTTAAGTATAGTACTGTACCTACATAAAATATTTATGTTTCATAATATTATTGTGCGCCGTAAATGATAGGGCCTTTATTTTCCGGTCGGTGAGATGTAAAATATTTATTCAGTTTTATTTTATTGTAATACAACATTGAACGTTTAACTTATGCTTATTAATTATGCAAAAGGGAACCCTTTTGCATAATTAATAACTTTTTCTCTATGACTCACTTTTGATTTACGTTTTAGTGACTCATAGTGCAATAGAGTCTTAAAACTCAACTACCACATCAACTACATACTTATTTTTGTTGAATAAAGCGTGCCTAAAATGAATCTAGTCTAATAAATATACCATACAAATTACCGTAACAGGAAAGTCCTGTGTTATTACTAAAAATATTGATTTAATTACTATGTTTATTAATGTATCTATTTTTGAGACGGAAGGAAAATGCTGAAAATATATTAATTATGACCTAATGAAGCAGGTACCTAATTGAGGAGCTCGTGGCTAGATAATAACAGCCGCACAGGTCGATCTTCAAGGTTAAGCAACGCTTGCCAAGGTTGCTCTGTGGATGGGCGACCATCTTAACATAACGAGTTTCCTCCGTGCCTCGGAAAGCACGTTAAGCCGTTGGTCCCGGCTGTCATTTGGAGATCTTTGGCAGTCGTTACGGATAATCAGAAGCCAGTAAATCTGACTCCAGTAGTGCCATGAAGTTAGTGTTACCCCAGTTAATGGGTTGTGGAGGTCTGGTAGGCAGCCGCTCCTCGTAAAATACTGGTATTCAGCTAAATCCGGCTTGACTGGAAGCCGACCCCAATATAGTTGGGAAAAGGCTCGGCAGATGATAAAGCAGGTACCTAATAATTACTTGTTTATTGTATGGTGCCATGGAAATACTTTCTCACGCTCTGAAAAGGGCAAAAGTCCATCGATATAAAAAAATACACGGAGTCCTGATACGTGCCCATTTGTTGGCAATGGACTCCTACACTATGGCCTAAAAATTACTTTGAGTGGGAGTTCCGTTCGATCTCAAGCAAGTGTTCATATTCTGAGTAATTTATTTTATCATCACTGCTCTCGAAAGCAATCAAGGAAAAACAAAAATTCGAAGACAAGTGACACATATCAACGCTTACGGGGTTCGCGTGGTGGATTAAGTAGGGCCCATTCTCTCTTCTAAAGAGGAAATCTGTTCCAGCAGTAGTATCATTTTACTGACTGTGGTATGATAAATAAGAAACTGTATTGTCCACACTGGCAAAGGCCTTCCTTTCCTTTTTCCACTCAAGTGGATCACGATTCAAAATCCCACCCGGTCAGCTGTCTCTCGCTGTTGTTCAACGTTTGAAGGGCACATAATTTTAACCCACATTATAAGGTTGATTATAATGTGGAAAGCATGTTAAGCCGTAGGTCCCGGCTGTCAATTTTAGATATTTGGCAGTCGTTACGGATAGTCAGAAGCCAGTAAATCTGATTCCAGTCTTGCCATGAAGTACCGTGTTACCCCAGTTAATGGGTTGTGGAGGTCTGGTAGGCAGCCGCTCCTTGTAAAATACTGGTATTTAGCTAAATCCGGCTTGACTGGAAGCCGACCCCAATATAGTTGGGAAAAGGCTAGGTAGATGACGACTATGATTGTGCTATGCTGAGCTAAATATTACTAGAGAAACAAGATGATATTGTAGGATGACACGTGTCCCTCCAATAAAACACGATGTTTCTTTCAAAATGTCACTGCTTTTGTTTACATCGTGTAAATACAAAAATAGCCTGATATATAGCTAGGGGGACAAATGGCATCCTGTCTTCTCTGAAGATCAAAATAATTATGAACGCCTGAAGCTCTTTGTTCTAACATAGCTTTGTTATTTTTAATTTTCCGCTGAACAAGGCATCATTAGGGGTGGCTGGTGGCTGCCCACTCGGGCTCGAATACGTACTAGAAAACTTCTATTATAATCTGCCCACACAAGAGTATTATTCGGATAGTTACCGATTGCTAGGGGAATTTTATTGATCTCTTTTACCAGATATTATGTAGGTTGCCTTACAAGCTGTAGGTCGCGTAGGATTTTTTCAATGCCCAGCACAAACCCTTGGGCCCTAGAAGCCTGAAATTTTGCACAGTTTCCTTTTATGTTGTACACAAAGAATATGAGAGGACTTTCCAAAATTCACCCGCGAAGGAGATGATACAATGGTCCAAACTTTGAACATAGAGAAACTTACTATTACGCGGGCGAAACCGCTGACAAAACCTAGTTTCTAAATATGTATTGAATAACTTCTAACCTACATAAGCTCAAGTAAACAATAACACATAGAGAAACGTCAGTTTGATGTATTTAGTGGTGATGACTTGCATTCTGTCAACCCTCGTCCGTTCTGTAGGCTTCATGTTTGGCCATGTTACGTAAACACATAGTTTATGTTACCTATTCAATGTATTTGACCTAATTGTTTACTGCCTTATTCGATACTAGCTTAGGCTTCACCCGCAAAACTCTTGGTATGTTCTAGCTTCTACTAGCGGTTTCGCCCGCAATACTTATGGTACAGTCAGCATCAAAAGTCGCTGAACACAATCAACATAACAAAACATTTTATTGTGAACAGATGAACGAACGAGGTGTTTTGTTATGTTGATTATGTTCATCGACTTTTGATGCTGACTGTACCTATGATAATAATTAATAGCTAATAGCATCCAAGGATAGTGCAGCTAAATATTAGTTAAAGAATTTTCAGAATCGATTCAATAATTTCAGAGGTTTCCCTCTACATACAAACTTACAAATACTTGTTTATAGTATGATAGACTAGCCCTGCTGTTTGACCTGCGTCTTTGGATACTTTCGAGCTCCTATTCGTCGTAGCATGATGTTATTCTTATTTTCCGACGTTTATCAGGGAAGGCTTTATAACATCTTGAATCTATAAGAATTGTTCGATGGATCATTATGATTTGTAAGCTAGTCTAAAGACTGCGTCACTTCCCGAAGATAAATGGTTTTTCTTTCTTTCTTTAAAGAACTGCAGGAAAACAATCAATAATCCCCTTGCATCTCGCTTTCATATATCTTTACTAAGTTCAAAAGTCATTACTTTTTCAATTAACGGAATATAAAAGTGCAAGTCGGTGTCTCGACGCGACGGCTATTGACTAACGAGGTTGTTTTTCTTACCTCTTATCTGAGTAACATCTGAGAATGGTAAGAGGGAAACAAATTGAAATATGGGAAGATGACACAATGAGGTTGCGTGGAAAAACCTGGATTAGTCACCAGAATCATCTGCCTAGCCTTTTTCCAAACTATATTGGGATCGGCTTCCAGTCAAGCCGGATTTAGCTGAATACCAGTATTTTATGAGGAGCGGCTGCCTACCAGACCTGCACAACCCATTAACTGATTAGTCACCAGAATAACAAGCGAATATTAGAAAACATGTAGGAGGCCTTAGTCAAAGGTTACATAGAGAATAATACAAGTTAATATAATATTAATAAAAGCGAAAGAAAAAAGAAATTGTATATGTGTGTGTATGTGTGTTTAGGTTCGTTACTCTTCATGATCAAACGTACAAAGCGTTTTGGGAATACATTCATTGTTCGTACAGCTATAGCTATGGTGTAGAATTCTCTTTCTGTGTTTTCTGATATAATCTGAAAATAAAATAAAAAGCGGTTGAGTCACAGACTCCTAGGTAACTACAACCTAGGAGAATTTGAGTCTACGTTTATTTAATTTTTTAGGTTTTATTATGCAAAGGCTCGTGTTTGACCACAATTTAACCACAACCATTAGTTAGCGATGATGTGGCCGATAATGGAGCACGCTTGTTTAGTAGTAACCTAATCATTGAATTCAGTCTTGACTTAAATAACCCCTAAGTTTTAGCTATCAGGTGTTGTGCTACTTGTTGTTATAGGATTTCAATATAGATACGTATTTTTTCAAAAGCTATTAAAAATAAACAAGGCTTTGAAGCCATTATTGAGCCATTTAGTAAACTTTTCGATTCATTAGGCAATTTTTACAGAATATAAAAGCCCAAATGGACAACAGCCGACGGATATCGGTTAACGAGGATGTTCTGTGCCCTTATCTGATAGATACGATGGTTATTTGTTTGTTCTCGGAAAATATACATATTGGACGAGTTATTAGTAGCTCGTTTAGATTAAATCACGAAGAGAGTAATAGGATTGGAGAGCTTCCGTCTGATTCTTTCGGCTGATTAAATTTTTTTGTATCGGAGGCGACTTAATTACTCAGATACCCGCGAAACGAGACACAATAGTAAAACAATAACAGCGCGGTCTCATAGGACCGGTTGGGGAATCAAACGTTAACTCTAACACTATCATCATTTCAGCCGAAAGACGTCCACTGTTCGACATAGGCTTCCTTCAAAGTGTCGCCCAACAAACGGTCGTGTGCGCCTTACTTCTATTGGATTCCTGCGACCCTCACCAGGTAGTTGGTCAATGGTCCACCTTGTGGGAGGTCTTACTACGCTGCATATTCAGGGCCACTGTAACCCATCCTCGCAGTCCTAGCAGGAACCTGAAACAGATTCTTGGAAAGCGTAGGTAATTAGCGTAACATATTTGGGGTCTTATTGTGTTTGTGGAAGTCTGGTAGGTAGCCGCTCCTTGTAAAATACTGGTATTCAGCTAAATCCAGCTTGACTGGAAGCCGACCCCAATATAGTTGGTAAAAGGCTAGGCAGATGATGATTTGGTGTCTTATTAAAACCAAACAGGAAATAATTTTGATCTTTATGTAGATTGATGTTCCGTTTAGATTAAATATCAAATAAGGATATTTTCTCTACATTACAAATTCACGTCAGAAGGATATAATAATAATATGATAATTTAACAAAGAAACCAATTTCGTAGTCTTTCTACAAAGGAAGTTGAAAATCACGACTACAGGGCAATTAATTTTTATTTTGGAAGTGAAAATAAACAAAGGTTTTATCCGGTTTTGTTAACTTTACGGTTCATTAGTCGATTCTCGCAGTTTTTCAACGCTTTCGAGTGGACGAGACTCGGTAGCTATCTACTAACGAGGATGTTTTGTCGCCATTTGTAGTCCATTATCTATCTGACAGATGATAAGGTTTTATAGAAAACATAACGTTTATTTATTTATCGAGGACCTTCTACTTAGGATGAAGATGTTGTCAAGCTCGTGGCTAAAATTACAGTCGTATGGCGCGATCTCCAAAGTTAAACAACTATTGCCGGGGTTGGTTTGTGGATGGGTAACCATAATAACTTAGCGAGATTCCCTCATGCCTTGGAAAGCACGTTTAGTCCTCAGTTATGGCTGTCATGTGTAGACCTTTGAAAGTCAGCCTGCAAATCTAACACCAGTATTGCCAAATTGTAGACTTATTGGTTTGTGGCACAGAAATCTAAATAATAAGTAAATAGAAATGCCATCTGCTGTATTTTATACCGGGACGCGTGTCGCCGGTTCACAGGTACCACCACATAAACAAACAATAGATACACACTAACACCTACACATGCATTTTGCATTATTACAACGACATTAAACTTTCAGTGATGACATTAGACAATATTTTCAAAAAACCCATAATCTCAGGAGGCGCGGCTTCTGCAACCAATAACAAACGTGTGCGAAAAGCAAAGAAATATATCGCGCATTCATTCTCACGTAAGAATAGTGCAGTGCAAAACTGTTAATATCGATAATTTTTCGTTTTTCTCCCAACTATAGGTAATTTATTGAAAATGTTTCATTCCTCGACGCTCTTTTAGTTTTTTTTTTTAGGAGAAAGGGGTGTACAATAAAACGTTAAGTGTAAGAATATATTTTTATTATTTTGTTATAAAAATATATTTTTACGATTATACTTTCGTAGTGATTTAAATTGTTGACGAGTTAAATTTTTTCTGTTCATTTATGATATGAAGAGAATTTGTTCTGTTCATTTATGAAATGAACCGAACTTTTTGACGGGAACCAATGTCTCTTTCCAGTAGCAGATATCCAATTATCTTTAATTTCTGGATCTTTTGGAAACCTGTAATAATAGCATTGAATAAAGTAAATCAGGTGCATAAATAGCGTGAAAACGTATCGATTCGATCCAACTAAATCCATTATAATTACAATGTACATAATATGTATTAATTAATTATTTAATACAATTAATTATTTTGACATGAAAATGAAAAATAGTGAACACGTCAAGGATACAAGGATACTATATATAAGGATACAAGTTTATTTAAATTACCCACGTACATAACGACGTACATAAATAACATAAATAAAAAAGTAGTTTAACGGTACGGATTAGCAGATATTATTATAACGTTAAAAAACTACTTTTTTGTAAACTATTTAGACAGGAACAAAACATGCATAATGAAAATCCATATTTAAATAATTAATGAAAAATTATATTTCATTCGAATTTCTGTAAAACTACGTAAGCTAAATGTAATAAATTATCGATAGGTAACAAAATAGTACTGGCACGTCACTATTCATCACGATTATATTTATTATAAACAACATTATTACAAAAATTAAAGTACTTATGATACGATATCCCTTTATTTGTAAAATTACAAGTTTTGGAAGAGTTTCCGCAGTTGGATATGCTGCAAAACACCATATTTACCTCTCCGTGTCCGAAACAACACAAGTAACCACAGCAACCGGTCAACACGGTGAAGACGTACTAAAGTACATATATGTGCGGCGACATTTTCACGCGTCTATGCCACTTCTATTGACTTGTTATTTAGATTTCTGTGGTTTGTGGTTACCCAATTACTGGGTGGTGGAGGTTAGATATGCAATCGCTTCATGTAGAATATTATTACTTAGTTGATGATTTTCTACCTGAAAAAAAAAATGTTTTATTTTAGTATACTTGAGGCTTTATAACTCGCTTAGATGAAAATAATATTAGAATATGATTGTAATGTTAAGCATTGAAGCCCAGTCGCGTCGGCTATCAGAATAACCCTAATGAGAATGTTATGTTTCTCTGTTTGGTTAATATGAATAGCTCTTATCTGGTAAATGAGGTTGCTGTTTATTTTTGGAAATTGGAATATCTGAAGTGCTTTTCATGATTATGGCAAGTGATAGACTGTATGTAGGGATAATTATTTGTAGTCTACAGTTTTTGTTACTATCATCATCTGCCTAGCCTTTTCCCAACTATATTGGGGTCGGCTTCCAGTCAAGCCGGATTCAGCTGAATACCAGTATTTTACGAGGAGCGGCTGCCTGCCAGACCTCCACAACCCATTAACTGGGGTGACACGGTACTTTATGGCAAGACTGGAATCAGATTTACTGGCTTCTGATTATCCGTAACGACTGCCAAAGATCTTCAAATGACAGCCGGGACCAACGGCTTAACGTGCTTTCCGAGGCACGGAGGAAACTCGTTATGTTAAGATGGTCACCCATCCACAGACCAACCTAGGCAAGCGTTGCTTAACCTTGAAGATCGACCCGTGCGGCTGTTATTATCTAGCAGGATATAATGTATGGGGATGGGAATTAAGACAGAAGTATTTGATGTTGCGAGAGTGTATCTGCATATTATTATACGGATGTTTATACAATATCTGCATAAAACTACCAATACTACTGCACCTTGGAAGGGGGTGAAAAGTGAGAAATTCATTAGTATGTATGCAAAATTTTATTCCTCGGGCCCATATTCCTGAAACTTAGCTTAAATAGTAAACCAGGGAAATACAAAAGGGTTTCCATTATTCGTTTTTCAAAACTACCCCTATAAAATGATTTAAGTAACCAGAATTCGGCCTGATACTGAGCTCATTAAATAAATATTAATATTTCAAACTATTCCATTAACGGGAGTACTTACATAAAATAAAGCTTAGAACAAAATTAGGTCCTCTAAGGGTTTATTCCTAAATACGTTTTGAGATTTAAGCCGGTGAGACCATTAACCTATTAATGTTTCTTCAGGCTGCTGCTGAAGTACTTAAGAAGCCTAAGCTATTTCTGAAGTAATTTAACGGTAGCAATTATTCTGAAAATATCATTTCATCGCACTAATATTATATGGGTCTGTGTGTATGTTTTTTACTTTTTTTACGCTCAAACGCCTAAACGGATTTAAACGGGACTTTACAGCAATATAGCGTATGCATCAGATAGATACATTTTATAAATAGATACATCATTTAGGTACGTTTTCATATTTAAAACGTAATTTTGATGAAAGGTACGGAGCAAACTTGAATTCCCAAATACTTTTTACTTCGTTTTAAAGTACTTCACTTTCGCAATATCGTACATTAAAGTTACGCAAACGAAGTCATGGGCAATAGCTATACTTAATTTATTTATAGAGAGTTGTCTGTAGTCTAGCATGTTCAATCGGCTATAGAATTGATTGCAGCTATTTCTTAAAGTATAAAGCTTTTATCGTAAAATAATCAAGAATCCCAAGAAAATCAAGGAAGAAAATCAAGAGGATCAAGGAAGGGATTTTAAAAAACACTACCTAAATGCTTTAAGTAGAATTTCAGCGCTGTAACTTAAATTTTTTAATAGGGGCAAGAGTGTATCTAGATTGTTCTAGTTACATGTTTTATAAGTACGCCACTATACCCACCAAGTATATCCACTACATATACCTAGATTTGTACCCCAGTTGTACTGGAAGGGCACGTGCCTTTTCCAGGCACTAATGTAATTGATTGACACAAGTTGTCATGATTGATAAGGTCAGTCGTCGCACTCGCGCCCGGCACGCGTGCCACGCTACTTATATATGAACGTATACGAAGCGGACGTAGTAACTATGTGACCGAAAGTTTGTTCTATACTTTATTAGCCAGTTTCTAATTAGATTTTTCATGATCTAACATGATCTAACATGACCTAACCTAACCTAACCTAACTCATATTTGTTGAAGTCGCGTTTTGGTTTTTAAATTAATCTGATAAACCCCGAGCGATTGCCGGCGCTCGCTCTCTCCATGTCTTTCTATTGTGTCTCTAATTACGGTGTTCTAAAGTTTAAATCGAAATACTTTTACTCTCATACTAAAATATGAGAGTAAAAGTATAGTGACAGACAGACAACAATTATGATGTAAAAACAAGTATAACTTGGCGACCAACATGAATACATACAATCAATAAGCTTTCAAAAAAGTTCTTATAGCGTAGACTCTAACAATATTGAAGCAAAAAGATTCTAATAACTATGTATTGACAGTATCAGGTAGTGTTCTGTAGTTTTTGACTATCCTATCGGAGGAGAGTGTGGTGCATATAAGATCCACTACCCTCAGTACTATAGCTAGAAACGCACGTGTCTGTTCCGGGCGCTAGTGTAATTGATTAACATAAGTTACCATCGTTGATAAGGTCAGGCGTTGTACGCGTGTCTCGCTACTGATGTATGGACGTATATGAAGTGGAGACGAACTATGCAGGAATTTAGCGCGTGGCGATCCATAGTGTAATACTCTATACTTATATTTTATGAAAAAAAATTAGTGCATATCAAACCAAAAGTGTACCATAGATACCTAATACACCTATGTACATAATCACACTCAAAGCCACCTGGACCGATTCGAAAAATTCCTTTTTTAGTTGAAGGTTTTTAATTTCTAGTTGGGTTTGGTAATGGTCATCAGGGCAGAATATGTGAATGATAGGATCCTGGAAATGTGGGAAGCCTTCAAGGTAGACGTGTAATATATTCCATAGGATTGGTTTGTGTTTATAAGATTTGTTGAGGAAGGGGTAAAAAAAGAGGGGAAAAATAAATCTTGTTACTAGAAAATACAACCGATTTCAATAGCAAAAGTAATGTAACTTTATTTTGCACTTTTTAGTGGTTTTTGTGTATTGAAGTCTGTTGTATTTATTTTTTATAAACGGCCTTTTCTGGTTGGATTTTGTATGATCTAAGAACTTGTTTAATAACAAAATAACTCTAGTAAATATGTCAAGCTATGTTTCTTTCTTTATACTTGTCTTTTTTTTGTGTGTACTTAAATGATTAAATAAATAACACAAGATTGTAGCAAGTGGTGTATCGTAGTTCCTGTCAACTCAATAGATAGTAGTTTTGTATAAAACTACACCCTATTTTCTACTCGGAAATGCACGTGCGTTTTCCAGGCGCTAATGTAATTCATTGACACAATTTCTCACGGCAGATAAGGTCAGTCGTGTCGCAGTCGCGTCCAGGCACGTGTAACCTGGTTCAGGCTGATATATGGACATACATGCTGTAATATGATCTATTATCCCAGCGTTTCGATTTGCGATAAAAGTGATTATATCGCGAATCCGACTAAAAATTGTCACAAAATACAGGATGTGTCGGACATCGATGCATTAACGAATAACATAGATCCAATACATGATCGTGGACCTGCCGGTGACGGAATTTTTTGTCGGCTTTTTCTTAGTTAAAAAAAATAAATTAAAAAAAAAACAACGATTAAACAGTTAATTCTTTTTTAAATCAGATAGTTGTTGAAAAAATTAGAAAAAACGGACGAAAAATATCACCACTTTTCCAACATTATGTACTTTACTGCATCCATGGTATTCGATTGTGCGTCGATGTCAGGCACATCCGATGTAATGGCTGTTGAGTAATAATTGTGACATTGCGCGTTAGTCGGATTCACAATATTATCAATTTTAAAGCCGGGTATAATGAGTGATCATTATTTGAGCTGGCAACAGAGATAGATAATACCCTTGCTGGACACGTGTAACCTGTACGGTCAAACTGATGTATGGACTTACAGGCTGTAATATAATCTCTTATAGGGACGCGTCACTAGTGAGGTACCTATGCGTATGGATGTCGAAGTATTGTCTATGTATGGAGGACGGCACGTGGCTCTATTGTCCGAGTACTCATGGGAAATAGGTGTGAGTTTATGTCCGCAGACGAATGGTGAACCGTAAGTTATTGTCATCGGTTTCACTGATGTTTCTCCGATGTTCATTTTCTTGATCATAAGATACTCGTATAAGCAGTGGTTTCGTAATTTTTGTATATTTCTATATAGGTATCTATATTTGTATATCTAATTTGTGATTGAATAATAATAGGCAGATTGATTGATCATTGATAATAATAATTCTTTATTCTAAGGCTGCTTATGCCCAAATAATACAAAATAATGTTTAAAATGATAAATGAATACATATCATCAATACAACAAATCTATAAATCCGACCGCCGACGTCGATCGATATTAACTTTGATATTTGTTCGTACCTCTAAAAGTTTTGGTCTCAGCTGTCATTAAAAGATCTTCAACAGTCGTTACGGATACTCAGACGCCAAGTCTTACCACGGCGCACCGAGTTGCCAAGTTTCTGGGTAGTAAGGTCACACAAGCATTCGCTCCAAGTAAAATACTGGCACTTAGGTGCATCCGGTTAGACTGGGTCCGGAAGTAAATTAAAATCATCATCATCTGCCTATCCTTTTCCCAACTATATTGGGGTCGGCTTCCAGTCAAGCCGGATTTATCTGAATACCAGTATTTTACGAGGAACGGCTGCCTACCAGACTTCCACAACCCATTAACTGGGGTAACACGGAACTAGACTCCAATTTAGTTAGAAAAAGACTAAGAACATTGTATGTACCAGATTGTTGGATATATGGCATAATCAGCTGTTTTGCATAACCACTAGCGATTTTACAAACAGTTCTCATACAAAATCGATGAACAACGTTGAACAGTTTTTCATAAATAGTCGAACTCGAACCCGCAATGTTGTATAACATAGATATAAAACGGAATGCCTCTGTTTGTCTAGCCAATAAGTAAGCTTATAGCCCGAAAGCCAATAATCCGATTTACGTGATTTTTCTCTTATTTCATAGATATGCGCTCTAACCAGGTTGTAGTATTTATTTTGTGGTAGGTATTTGGGGTAGCAGGGCCTATCTATACGTACATTTAGTCTTTGCATAGGTTTTTGATCGCTTGAGATTGTAATATTTTTTGATTAATTTAATGCAACGTTTTAATTTTTTTTAATGTAGCACTTGCAAATAGGCGAAAACACTGGTACAAGGCTTCAAATAAATGTTTTACACCTGTACTTTGACTATAATAACTTTATTAAATAATTATTTATTTACCTATCCTAGGTCGGAAATAAAATCTGATTGCAATTTCTGAAGTTTATGTATTTGGGTTTTTTGAAAGACTGACTTTGTGGTGGAAGAAATTCAATAGTAATGTTATATTATTATTTATAATTAATTTTGGATATTGTTTTATACTAAAAAAAGCGTATTTATCGCACTGGCAACAAAAAACAAGTGAGATAAAGAAATAATATTCATTGCCACAGAAGTATTGACCTACATACCCACTTGTCTTGTTTCTAACAAGTGTCCTGTAATTGGAAACTCATTTGACATGCTGAATGCGCTTCACTCCGTTTAATTGAATTCAAACGTGATTGCAAATGGTTTCATCTGACATCCCCGCTTTTAAAATGTCAAACCAATTTCATAGCGATTGCGTTGTCGAAGAAAATTGCGTGGAAATGGATGGGAAAATTGGTGTTTATTTCTGGATCATCTATAGTAGTGTAGTTTGGTATTCTCTGGAGTTTGGATTGTTTTATTCTTTTAGATCGATTTTGAGATTTTTGATTTATGTGTGACTTCCGTGAAAACTGTCCCAAGGGAACAAAGTCCCGGGATAAAAAGCTGCTACTACAGAACATGATCTACACATGTTCCATATATCATCCAAATCCGTTGAGATGTTTGAGCGTAAAAAAGTAACAAGCATACAATCCGAAAGGTTGTCACCGTGTCCCCCAGATCGATGGCAATGAAGGAACGGGGTAGGGGTTTAGTCAGTAAGAGTCTGCCACGCCCTCTCGCTCCGCCCAAGAGTGGGAGAAGTCATTCTGATGATTCCCCTACCGGAAAAAAAAACATACTTAGGTACAAACTTTATCTTTTTATTTTAGTGTGATTTCGTTTCTTATATATTAACACCTACTTTGATTAAATAAGTTTATAGTAGACGACGTTGAGGTAGTCAGAAGTTAAGTGGTATATAATATTCTGTTAAGAAAATTTGTGTTCCAGAGTCTTATTAAAACTAGTGATTACGGGGTCATTTTCCGAAAAAAAAGCAGTAATTCTAGTCTCTCTATTCAGACGTCCTGATAGCTAGAACCTGGGGGTCTTTAAAGCAACGAGTAAATAGATTACTTCAAAGCAAATGTGTTCCACCGTCAGCCAAACTAACGATTACCACCAGCTAAGATAGATAATATCAAGCCGCTCGGGCTTGACAGCGACCATCAACTATCAATAATAATAAAGAAAGACGTTTCCATTCAACTCTCATTCAATAACTAAACTACATTCATGACTGATTTGTGAGTAGACATGTATGGACTCGTCAGCCGGATTACCCGTGTGATCCTATTAGCTTACTCGCACAAACGTTTGTGGAGGCCCAATATAATCCCATGTCGGGCCGCCCACTACCACTAAAGAGATAGGTACTCGTACCACTAAAGCTGAGAGAAAAGGAGAGATGTTATTTGTACTGGATAATAAGTTAAAATAATGATGTGATGCCAATTTTTGAGGGGCTCTTTGATATAATAACACTTTTCGATGTCAATCTGTCGTTGTGGGAGTTTTCCAGAGTTAGATTAGAAAGTTCGCAGACCTGAAGTGCAAAAGGCTTCTGAAAAAACACAGATGTAAGTGAAAGTCTGACACTGATCTCGCTTCACTCAGAAGCGGTTTGATGGGTAAGCCCGGTCCCGGCTTACCCATCGGTAGTCATTCAATTAATCAATTAAGTTAAAGATCTAATCTTATACAAAGTCACAATGCGAAAATACACATACAGATTATCTTCAAAATATAAGCATGGGTCCGACAGAGTGATAACCAGACTTCCGAAGGAGTATCGCGTTGTAGAGGTCAGTTAGGCAGCGTTCAAACTTAAAACTGCCATTCCGGTGCATCTGGTCATATTAGTAGTCGACAGGGAAAAAACAAGTCTGTAGATATGTATAATGTGGATGTGTACCTATGCGGATAATGCTATATTAATTCATGAATCCCCTACCGGTCCTATGAGACCGCGCTGTTATTGTTTTACTATTGTGTCTCGTTTTGCGGGTATGTGATAGGTTAATAGCACTATCCGTAAAGGTCCATGTCAGTGCTTTACCGTGTCCAGATCTCCCGGGAATCTGCGTACGTCAAAGCATTTTCCAGAGAATGAGGCCACGGACATAAATGACGTAGGTTAAGCATGTCGGTAAGCGAATACGGAATACGAGTGGGTATAACTAATAAATTTCTTCAGTTTCTCTATGTTAACCATATCGTCGTCACTTATAGTATGTTAGTGGTCGGTCCTGAACGGATTTGCATGGTGTACTAACTGACAGTGGTCTTGAATCTACCGATTTTTCCGTATATTAGTTTTAAAGACAAGTGCAAAATAATAATAATCAGTGAAGATTTTTATTAAAGAGACTGATTTACGTTCCGAATACCTCACGGTCCAAAACCCATAACTATGGGTTTTTTGGACAATAACTATGGGTTTTTTGGGATGAAATCGGTATTAATCACAGTATTAATTGAACTCAATTAATACTGATTTTAAGTGCATCACCAAATTCTCATTTGACATTCGAGACCACTGCCAACTAATAATGTATTGGTACTTTCTTTTAAGACTATTTTTTTTTTATTTCATGTCATTTGTTGACAGACCGATAATGTAACACCTACAATATCCTAATTATAATGTAGTGCAATTTAATTTCAATTTTGTGTTATTTAATTTATCTGGCATAATGTTAAATAACAGGAAAACATAATGATATAGGTACAGCTTATAATGTAATTAGCCTATTGTTACTTGAAATAAATTAATTTAAATTTATAAATAGCATTTGTAACGCAGGTAACCGATGGCCTGAACTAGGACAGACGATAGATACCGGGATTAAGGTAGCCGCCCCCGTGCCCCGGGGGATGATATCGCTAAAGCAAGTCAATTATAGGTAATCCCTTACACAAAATTAAATCCAATCTATTACCAACTATAAATAGCAAGTACCTACGTTCGCAATAACAGTTGAAATCTGTGGTTGAAACCATGTTTCTAATTAATCATTTTTATATTTAAACTAGTGCTTGATTTGTAAGCAATGCACAGTAGTGATGCAATCGTTGATGGTGAGGCGCACTAGTTTATTAAGAGCCTATTCACTCTAGCTTGAAGTAGGTACTATCTATGGAGATTTTTATAGTTAAAAAATGCAGCCTTCATTTTTGTTCTCAAGGATAATCCTTTAAAAGGCACCTTTGCTTTGAGGAAAGACCAGGAAGTGACAGATTCTTCCTCACTTAAACTAGTTACTAGATTATCATCAGCACATGGAATGGGTTCCGTAACCTCAAAAAGACAGTCCAGATGCCCCCTCTGTACAAGGCATGTTAGCCCACATCTCCAAGTAGGCTGTAAAGGGGTGTCTGTAGAGGGACATCACTTGGTTATTCAGAATTTAAAAACACTTACTCTGAGCTGAAAAATGCAGCCTACAAGCAATTTATCCTATTAAAATCGAAAAGTCATATAAAGAACTTTTCTATATTAAGCGTTAGCATTCCAAGTAACCGATACCTTTGTATTTTATAATTGAAAGCATCACGCAATAACCCAGGCCTTATGATTAACTCAGTTGCGCGTACTAAGAAATCCTAACTAATATTACAAATGTCAAAGTGTGGATGTTTGTTACTTAATCATGCAAAAACGGCTGAACGGATTTGGATGAAATTTGGCATGCGGCCTTTGACATGGAAAAGAACATAGGCTACCTTTTATCCCGACTCTTTTTTGTTAAATTAATGATCGAGTCCTGCGCGCACAATGTGCAAAGCCTAAGTTAAAGTTAGCGTTAACCCAATCGATACCAGAAGTATGAATACGTCTATAAGTAGTTGTAAGGTACACTTTTACAGTTTTGGTAAATGTCCCTTACGTTAATTCATACTTCTGTTATCGCAATGTAAAAATTCCACGCGGACAAAGTCGCAGGCGTAGGCTAGTGTTGTAATAATTCTTGCAGCACGTTTTTGAAGTCACGTGTTTCAGATGTCAACGTCGACGTCGTCGCGTCGATTGACGTCTTTGTCAGAACTATTTTATTTTTATAAATAATGTAGAGGTAGTGTAGGAGAGATGTTAAATGAAAAACGTGACTTTGTTGCCTTAGGTACAGTCAGCATCAAAAGTCGATGAACAGAATCAACATTACAAAACACCTGTTCACAATAAAATGCCATAAGTTATAGTCGCAACTAGGAAACAAAATAGCCTGTACACCAGAAATTTACAAAAGTCGTTAAACACGAGTATTTCAAAAGTACATGTGCACTAGTATTTCAAAAGAACATGTGCACTAGTATTTCAAAAGTACATGTGCACTAGTATTCCTAAAGTCGCTGTACACCATCAATCCAAATGTCGCTGAACATCATTGTATCAAAGTCACTAAACAGCTAATTTCACCTGACTAAACTAACTACTACTAAATATAGAAACTGCTGATATTGTTATTATCTTTATTATAGAACAACATCATTGTATCAAAAGTCACTAAACAGCAGTAAAGACAAAATTAGGTTAACAAAGTATATTTTTAATGTTGCCGTGTGTTAATATACTTTTGACGCTTATGTTGTTCAGCTACTTTTGGGACAGTGCTTGCTTGATCTTAATAATGTATGTTAACATGTTAGTATCTATTTTAATACTTATTTATAAAGCAATTATACACTCGAGAGCAATAAAATCGCACATCATGACTTGTTATGTTTTTTTTTTTAGGTGGGTAATCATCAAAATGACTTTTCCCGTTCTGGGCGGAGCGGGAGGGCGTGTCAGACTTGTTATATTAAGGCAGATTTTGTCATGAATATGAAAAGATTTTGAAAGAAATGCATACACAAGTTTAAACACCATTTCATTATCTTTCTATGATATGAAATACAGTGAAAAAAATACCCTTGAAAAGTTTTAGAGCACAATATCCAACATAAGGGTTTTTTAGGGTTCCGTACCTCAAAAGGAAAAAACGGAACCCTTATAGGATCACTTTGTTGTCCGTCTGTCCGTCCGTCTGTCAAGACCCTTTTTCTCAGGAACGCGTGAAGGTATCAAGTTGAAATTAAAACCATATATTGAAATCCGCGGTTCCTTGAAGTTGTGCAAAAATCAAACTTGTAAGTTGACGGAAAAAAAAGATACGCCCGTTTATGTTGCAAAAAACGTACATTTCGACACTGTCAAAGGAATCAAAACTCATAGGGTGCTTCCCGTTGACCTAGAATCTTGAAATTTGGCACGAAGCAAGGTATTATAGCACTAATATCGGGAAAAGTCTGAAAACTGAAAATTTTTAGTTACGTCACAAGAAAAAATAATTGAAAAGTCTTCAAGACTCGATTCGAGAATTAAACTGTTTTTATAGGTAGGTTGGTACGAAACCCTCAGTGCGCGAGTCCGACTCGCACTTGCCCGGTTTTTTTATGGTAGGGGAATCATCAGAATGACTTCCCCCGCTCTTGGGCGGAGCGGGAGGGCGTGTCAGACTTTTACTGACTAAACCCCTACCCCGTTCCTTCGTTGCCTTCGTTCTGGGGGGGACTTGGTGTCAACCTTTAGGAATACCACGTGTTCCCCCCAGAGGCTTCGGCCCTGCCGGGCCCCTACAGTTTGCTGACATCTCCTTGAGGCGCGCGTGGAACAGAACGCGCCGTTGACGACTGGGCTCGGTCCAGATTATTTCCAGACTGCCGGACGGCGAGCTACCCAGTGCTCGCCGTCCGCGAACCCGCGCCTACAGTGGTCGGAAATCGGGATCGGGATCTCGGCGGCGGCGGCGTGAGGACCGTTCCCTCACGCGCTCGCGGTCAGCAGCCTCCTTCACGAGCATTACTGCTTCGCAGAAGGAGGCGACCGCATGCCAACCCTCCTCGCTCCGGACCATGGCCTGAACCAGAGCCCGGCGCGAGAGGTCGCCGCTCCCGATAGCCTCCACGAGGACACGGCGGTGCTCCGCCCAAGCGGGGCACACTTCTACCGTGTGCTCCACCGTGTCCTCCGGGCGGTCCACACAGTGGTGACACCCGGGCGTCCTCTCCTGCTTGATTCGATGCAGGAACCTCCCGAACTTACCTTGTCCGGTGAGGACCTGCGTCATACGGAAAGAGAGGACGCCGTGACCTCTTTCCAACCACTCCTCAAAGAGGGGCCTAACCGCCTCAATGACGGCGTGTCCAGCACTGGGTTGCGACAGTCGCAGTCGCCATGCCACCCTGAGATCCCGCCGGAACTCTGTCCCCCATGCCGCCACTTGTCGCGGCAGCGGAGTTTCGCCCCGGCGTTGCATCTCCACGCGCAAATCGTGCATGCGTGCAAGGACTGTTGCCTCCAGATCCCACGGTGGCAGGCCAGCGAGGAGGCTCGCCAATTCGCGGGAGATCGTGCGGTATCCCCGCACCATCCGGATGGCCATGACCCTCTGGCAAGCGTTCAGCTTGGCCGCCGGTCGCTTGCCTAGCGACGGCGCCCAAACCGGCGCCCCGTAAAGGGCCATGGACCGAACGATCCCCGCGTAGAGCCTCCGGCAGGGGCGTCTGGACCCCCTAGGTTGGGTAGGAGCCGCTTCAGAGCGGCCAGCGGACAGGTCTGGACCTGTCCAGTTTGGGGGCCAAACGTCGGAAATGCTCCTCGAAAGTCCACCGGCTGTCGAGGACGAGTCCCAGGTACTTCATCACTGACCCGACGCCGATGTGGACCCCCCCTACCGTTATTTGGGAACCCGGTGATGGCGCGTACCGAGGGCCATGAAAGCACATGGCCTCGGACTTGTGCAATGCCACCTTGAGTCCCAGTTGCTGGATCCTCTCCACGACTGTCGCAACCCCGCGTGTCGCTGTTTCGGCCGCCGCCTGGTACGACTCTCCCCGCGCCAGGACCAGCGTGTCGTCTGCGTAGCAGACCACCAAATTTTGCTTAAGAGAGAATGAGAGTCAAACTTAAAATTCTTGGTTAACCAGTTTATTAATAAAGTGTATTCCCTCTCTTAGCCTTAATTACAGCTGTTAATCGATGTCTCATAGACCGTATTAATTTTACCTGAAGTTGTATGGTATAACCTTCCACACCTAGTCAATGATGAATTGACGCTCTTGGAGTCGCGAAGAAACAAGTTTTTTGCTGTAATTCTTCTTTTAAGATCATTCCAGATGTGTTCAATTGGATTAAGATCAGAACTACGCACAGGCCTGACTATCGCGATGATTTCAAAGTTTTCCATGTAGTGAAAAACTGTTCTAGCGACATGCGATCTGGTATTGTCATGCGTTAAGATTTTTTTTTACCAATAAGCTACACCAGCAGCTTCACAGATTCTCCGAGCATTTTTTTGACGTAACGTGAAGCCATCAACCCTCTCGATATCGGGCAGGTATTAGCTACAGTGTATGAATACAAGTCAGTTTTACTGTATAACATTATGCCACCCCTAAACGCCTCGAAAAGCAACATGATTTCTTATGTAGCATTGATAAAATTAGCCTGATGACTTTCTGTAAATCCTAAGAGGTCATGGGAGGTCATGGTCATGTAGGTCATTCTGAACTTATCCGAAAACACCATAGCCGGCCAATAGTCAAACACGTAATTGAAGTGATCCATGATAAATTGTCGCCGCGCTTGTAGGGGAGCTGTGGTCAGTTTGGTACCAATTGCTAGATTATATGCAGTCAGTCCTGCTTCATCCAGTCTTTTTCTAATTGTCCGCTAATTTATACTGACATTGCAAACTTCTAAAAGCTTTTGTCTCAGTTCAATCGCTTTCGATAGCCAATTTCTCAAAGTACTTGTTAAAACAAAGTGATCATCACGCCCTAAACCTATGCGTCACCGGCCAGGTCCTGGTCGTCGAATGTACCCACTGGTCTCTTGAAACCTTTGGTATACCCGAAGATCAGGAAAACGGCCCAATTTTGGCTGTTGAGCAACTTCATTTGTTTTATGGCCTGTTTTGGTCAAGGTAATAACTTGAACAGCTTCTGCGGGCGTGGTATCCATATTTTTCCAGTAAATTCGTTTGTTTCCAATTGAGACGTTATCGCGTTGACGGAAACAGAGTAAAAATTAAAAACATACCCTTTTTGTAGCTTTGGGTAAAGGTGTAAGTTGAGAAATGCGAATGCGTGAATTTGGGGATTTGGATGTATGGTTGATATTTGTGAATTACGTGAAGGTCTTAACTTTGTGTTTTTTTAAAGTTAACCTTGTATGCTTTAATTTTCCTTAATAATTTATACTCCATTCATTCTTTACATTTAAGGGGATATCAGCATTAAACTAAATTACAAGCCATGTGCGATTTTTTCGCTCTCAAGTGTATTTTATTGTCAGTAATCATACCAATCTATAATATGAAATAACATAAACATCACTCTAATGATCTACGAAGCGATTATTGTGACGGTACTTGTAATTTACTTTGCGCAAATCTTACAAAACCTTCTTTTAATTTTTACTTTATTATTTCTATTCACATAACTGGTGATACATGACCAGGGACCATAGACCAGGGTCGATAATTTCATGTACCACCACGAGCTCCTCCCCACTTAACCTGCTGTATGTAAATACATTTTGAGACCTGAGTATTAGAATAGAATAAACCTTGGTTTGATTACTGACAATAAAATATAATTGCTTTGTAAATAAGTATTGAAATAGATACTAACATGTTAACATACATTATTAAGATCAAGCAAGCACTGTCCCAAAAGTAGCTGAACAACATAAGCGTCAAAAGTATATTAACACACGGCAACATTAAAAATATACTTTGTTAACCTAATTTTGTCTTTACTGCTGTTTAGTGACTTTTGATACAATGATGTTGTTCTATAATAAAGATAATAACAATATCAGCAGTTTCTATATTTAGTAGTAGTTAGTTTAGTCAGGTGAAATTAGCTGTTTAGTGACCTTGATACAATGATGTTCAGCGACATTTGGATTGATGGTGTACAGCGACTTTAGGAATACTAGTGCACATGTACTTTTGAAATACTAGTGAACATGTTCTTTTGAAATACTAGTGCACATGTACTTTTGAAATACTCGTGTTTAACGACTTTTGTAAATTTCTGGTGTACAGGCTATTTTGTTTCCTAGTTGCGACTATAACTTATGGCATTTTATTGTGAACAGGTGTTTTGTAATGTTGATTCTGTTCATCGACTTTTGATGCTGACTGTACTATAATGTAGGCCTAACCTTTTCGCCATTTTTATGTAATTACAACTATCATTACAAAAACAACAAACAATAATAATAACAAGGGACTGTCAGACTTTTACTAATTAAAACGAGTTGCCATGCTTACCTAAGTTAGTGTTTGCAACCTATTTTATTTAAATTTCGGTGGGAGAATTTTTCTCCAGTTCAAAATGGTTGGTAATCAGGTTTTGGACCCCCAAGCCTAGAGGCCACGGGGTACTGCTAACCTAACCCTTCGGTAGCTACGCCAGTGAGTAGGAGGAGTCATTTGAAAATTTTCCACGTAAAAAAGAAATTGTACTTATCGCGTTTTCTTTTCAGTCTCACAATAACACTGCATCACACCAAATTATACCCCGAAAAAAACCAGCAGCATCTTTCTATAAACTAATTACGGTCCTAATAGAACCAACAGAAAAATCTAATACACTGTAATGCGTAGCTTTTGGGCCCAAATTAACTAATTTAGTTACGCGAGCGGCCGCCAGATGGCGACGCTTGGCTAATACAATTACACCTCGTTTGTTCAGAGGTCGAGTAGAGGTAAGTTTGCCTGTATTTATTACTAGTATAAAAAACTGGGCAAGTGTGAGTCGGTCTCGCGCACTGAGGGTTCCGTACCACCTTACTTACCTATGAAAACAGTTCAATTTTCGGATCGTGTCTTGAAGATATTTCTCGAAATTTTTGCACAGCTTCAAGGGACCCCAGACTAGAGTATACAGTTTTAATTTTCCCAATATAAACGGTCTTGAAAGACAGACGGATAACAAAGTAATTCTATAAGGGTTCCGTTTTTTTCGTTTTGAGGTATGGAACCCTAAAAAGTATTGACGTATGTGATTTTATGTGTTGTGTCTGGTTAGTTTGATCGTTAAGTCGGCGAGGCTGAGTTAGACATGAGTAATGCTTAGACGACGCGGCGACGGTAATACCTACCTGGTAACATAAGGCGTTGCTGTGTAGAGATAATTTTATGGAATTATTGATCTGAAAGTCATTAATTGGTAGTCAATTAGTGGTAAAGCAATGGTGGCCGAGAGAGACCGACAAACCCAGACCTGCGCTTTACTTTACGTTATTTACTTCACCTCTACTCTCAAAACGGTGATGTAGTTAATTTAGGAAAGTCTAGATTTGTTTCTTTTTGTAATTAATTTGTCAACAAATAATCACTCTTTATCAAAAGAAAACATTTGTTAGGAACATCGTCAAATAAGTTCTCTCACTCTGGGTGGAGCGAGAGGGAGTGTCACTCTTGTTTCTAATAGGTTGTCCGAAAGAGAAACCCGGGATCCTGGATTGCAACTCAAAGAAGGAACATAAGATTGGGTTGTCGTCAGTAAAATTCTAACAGGCCCTCCGCCTCCTGTTCCACCCTAGAGTGGTTTTCCTCAAGCATTGGATTATTTTCAATCTAAATTTAAAAAAAAATCCCGTGTTCCTTCAGTCAATCTTTGCATTCCCGGGCCACCATGTAACCACCACGGTGAGTCTCACAAACAATCCAGTAGCCTTAACGTATAGATAACGCTTAGGATCGTAAACATAACATTCGTTCAGTAAAATAAATATTATTTTTATCCAATACAACAACAACGAGAACAGATAACACATAGCGAGCTCATCGCGGCGTCTACCGGAAGCCACGTTTCCTCCAGTTTCTCCAGTTGGCACCCCCTACTTCCGTTATTCAACAGGCTTTAAATACTAGTGATGTTCCGAATATCCGTATCCGTATCCGTATCCGCGGATATCCGAGGCAAAAGAAAAATCCGTATCCGTATCCGTGTCCGTTACTTTTCACGCGGATCTTTTACGGATCTTTTTCAGGTGATTAAGTAGAATTATTAAATAAAATACTATAAAATTCCAATCAGGTTATTTTTATTTCTTAAAATCAAATATTTGGCACCTTTATATTGCAAACATTTCGATAGATAGATCTTTATAATGAAAGCAAGATAAAATATCACTTTCATAACAATGAAATAACTAAACTTTAATCTTTTTTTATAATGTTAATGAGGTCTATATTAGCAAATTGCAACATTTTTTTATTACAATGAAAAAATGGTCGCGGGCGCCGACACCAATCCAATAATTTTGAATAAGAAAATAAAGATCCGTATCCGTATCCGTATCCGCGGATCTTTACACTAAATATCCGTATTCAGATCCGTATCCGCGGATATACATTTTTAACGATCCGGCACATCACTATTAAATACCTGCGTGTATTGTGCTTCTATTGGTATTATGTAAACTATTACATTATGAACTTACTGTGTTTCACTATGTACAATACATAGTGTAACACAGTTAGTTACTAGGTTATGCAATATCTTTTCTATATTTATAATTGCACTCCCTGTACTCAATTTTATTTAATAAAATACTAGCTGCTGCTCGCGACGTCGTCTGCGTGTTTAGGATAAAGTTCCTTTTTGATATAAAATCAAAAAGGAACTTTATCCTAAATATTTTTTCTTCGATATTAATTAAGTTAGAGGCCTTTCAGATTTAATTTAATTCATATACACGTAAAGAATTGATTCTCTTCCCAAATTCAAGTGTATTAAGAGAATTGTAATATACACCACACACGATCCAGTTTTGCGTCAAGTTTCAGCGCACTTGAAGTGGAACTGGATCGTGTATGGCATCATACTTGACCGCTCATAAACATAGACTGGTCATGCATAGACCAGGTACTGATAGCCACACACGATCAAATGTACTGGAAGCGGCTTGAAACGCGCTGCAATCTTGACGGAAACCTGAATCGTGTGTCGTGGCGTCCATTACAGGTCATGTCAAGTATCTTTTTGTCAATTTTTTTTCTATCAATATTAAGCTTTTACTGTAACATTTTTATGATGTACAACAAAAATTACCTTTATGACACGATAGGCAGACAAAATACAGACAGACGACGTCCTTCAGTCCGAGAATGTAATGTGATCTAAATCATTTCGTCTAGCACCGCCGACATAGTGTCGATCTAACCTTGCAGAGAGTGCGTTCAATCTAATCCGATTTACTTGGTACGTCATTAATTACTTTCAATCTACTTGGCTTATTGGAAGACGGTGTTGGATGAGAGCTAGACGTATTGCTTAAGCAGATCGATAGGCAGAATCAGCCTTATAATGTTCCCACTATTTGAGAGAGGTGTCAGTGACTGAAAAGTTGAAAGAGAATCGTTTGTATTGGTATGGTCATGTAGAAAGGAGGGATGAAAAGCATGTTACTGAAACAGTTATGAGTATACATTTAGTTTTATGGAAAGGGAGAGGGAAGCCAAAGAAAAGATGGATGGATTATATGACAGAAAAGGGAGTTAGTGATAGCATGACGAATGACAGGACAGAACGGAAGAAGAAACGTGTTGCGCCGACACGAAATAAAATGAGAAAATGGTAAGATGATGATAATGTTTCTACTGCTGTGATTCAAGCTCTCTGGTAGAGTGAACTGGGCGTAATCTACTACGCTGGCTCATTGGGGATAGGTGGATGTATCGGTTTCCACACGAAGTTTTCCTTCACCTTATTGAGAGCAATGGACATCCAATAGTAAAGGCTCTACGTTAGAATGCCCCAAGCGCTCATATATCTGCACTTTGGAGGACTTAACGAATGTCTCCGTTGCTGCAGTTAAACTTAACCCACTGGCCCCAAACAGATTAACGACTTTACCATCGATTCTAAAAGAAGAAGAACAGTAGCGGCCCGGACTTACGAGTTGTAGGTCGTGAGTGCAAACCCAGCCAGGCGCATTACTTTGTGTAATTTATTTCAGACGTAATGACCTTACGTAAGTACGGACGTAATACTTACCTATAACTTAAATGGTATGGATAGTAGCTGTTTTCTTTGATAGATTCGGTTAGTCATTATAGCGTATCGATGCGAAGGCGTGTAAAAAGCGGAATTCTTGGTAGAAGATTATAACAATTAGTCAGCGACAGCAAGTAGGCTGGCGCGACCAAATATTGGGTCAAATATCTCTCACTAGCTATCCCCGCAGTTTCACAAATGTCTTTGGTTATTATAGCCTAGATAGCCTTCCTCAATAAACGGGCAATAGCCCAACTAAAATACTAACGCAAAAATACTTTAGTTTGCGTTAGTAGTTTCCGAGATTAACGCGTTAAAGCAAACAAACTTTATAAGCTTTATAATAATAAGTATCTTTAGATAATTCAGCCGAGAGATTTCATGTTAAATCAGACGTCACTCCTTCCAGTCGATATAACACTTTCTATCTTAAGGTAACCCGTTAAATCATAAATGTCTTTAAGAATAAAATATGTCAGTAGAAAGCTGAAATCCGAATAGAAAATCCTTTGAAGAAACAGTTATAAATCAACTTAATACAACAGACATATTTACATACACTCGCGTATCTGTGAGCCGCTTTTCACACGTTACAAGCAAAAGTTTTTACATACGCATGTATATTTATGATTTCATGAAGCTCTTGTGTGTCGTAAACCATAAACACATAACTTGAGATGTTCATTTTTGCTATAAAAGGTTTATATGTTCAGATGGAATGATTATGGAAACTGGGGAAAAACATACCTGTTTTACAGTGCAACATATTACCTTTTGCCAGCAGTTTTGCCCGCTTGACAGTGGAACATTATTCTACGGGAACGTAACTGAACCAAATACGATGAAAAAAACAATTATACAATCATATAAACTTTTATAATATTAATTCATGAATTTAAATTTAAATTGTCACTTACGGGATATCTTCCGTGATTTTAAATTATGAAACAAACCGTGATAGCCTAAAACAGTGTTTAATTCATGAATCCCCGACCGGTCCTATGAGACCGCGCTGTGATTGTTTTCCTATTGTGTCTCGTTTTGTGGGTATGTCATAGGTTAATAGGATACAGGTCATGTCTCCTTGTATCCTAAACGTCCTATTACATTCTGGCGTGATTAATTTACAGAAATTCAAATATTCAGACATATAATAAACATACGAACGGTCACATTCATAAATTTTCGTTGTTAGAATCATGGCCGACTGTAATTTTATGCTATTATTACGGCTAATCGGCGTACTCGTTTGCATAAAGTAACCTTCAATTCAGGGTTCAGGATTTCATGTGAACGCTCTTTTAAATGTTAATGAAATGATTGGATTATGGATAAGGTCTTGAGTTTTAATTGATGGGTAATATTTAATCTTACTTACGGCCTATTTCACCACCTATGATTAAGTTTCGAGTATCTTACTTGGCAGATAATTTCATACAAAATCTGTTCCATTTTTAAATTTGTTGAGTGAGTAGTGCCTACTCGGACATTGTGAAACAGGCCCTTAATGTGAAGTCTGATACTACGTTGCTCAGCTAAATTATTAAAAGCAGAAGATAGAAATAGTTGATAATAGGTCCCGATCTAGACAATTCTCATGCTTAAAAAACGTTACAATACAGTCTCAATCAATGTCAAGAACTTGTCAAAATGTAGAGAATTTGGAGGAGAATCTTACAGATCGCGAGTGTGATGCAAATGCGATCATTTCCTAAAAATATGAGAATACCCCACTTATCTTTATACTAGTTATTACTGGTTCAAAATTGTCAGGAATGCCCTACACACATTTCATTTTCAGGTCTGACTGACACTATACGCGAGGACATTAAATTGACTTGCTATCATCTCAGATTGTTTTTGTTTTCAATAAGCTGCTGTAAAAAAAAACTACCAGCTTTTTTTTCTCCATCACTGTCAAAACCATTCTGAGATTGTGTGTAAAAAATCACTTATAGCGATAAGACCGTAGATTCTTTCACCTTATCAATTATATGCCTTCCTACTAAATTTTTTTATAGGTTACAATAAATATTTGACTATCTAAATAACATGTTAAAGTGCTTCAATTGCGCATTCATTTCGTATTCACTGCTGGCAACACAAATAACACAGTAATTGTAATTAAATTGTCAAAATGGACATTGTATTGATTGTGTGTAACGTGATTAAACGGCTCGCTGGTCTATCTATCTACATATATCTATTTATGATACCCAATATAGTACTGGACTTATACAGTTTCAAATGATAATTCACAATATTCGGGTTTTTCCTATGGAACACGGATCAACCTACCAAATCAACCAACTTTTATATTTTCAAAGGTAACCTTCAGTAGGTGCTAAAACTTTTGTGGGGAACTCTTGGTGGTCTAGGATACTTACCTCACTAAACCAGTCCACAGTATGGAACCTTTTACTTTCATAAAAGACTAGTCCAAAAGAAAAAGATGTCTGCATGCGCAAAGCCTGTTAGGGCACATCCCTGAGGCGACTGTTCAGGGTCTTCCATCTTTCATGAGCATATATCACAGTGTCACCGTCTTCTCACTCTCTCAATCACCTAAGAGTCCCCTATCATCGAACACGTGAGCACAATACCAGTTCATCTATATCCTGGAATCACTTGATGGGCAAACAGTCCCCGCTCTGAGCGCCTGAGATTCTGAAAGAACCTACAGATACTTAGATTCAATATACCCACGTAATGATATGGGCCAAAGTATTGATCGGAAACGAGCCGAGTACATTACGCTAAACGAAAGCCTATACTATTAGAATAACATCATGTTATCCGTGCCTGTAATTGCGGACATTCTGACTTTCTGACTGCCTGCCAAAAGATATTAGTTGGAGCTGGAGTCGAAATGTTCGGACAAATCAATACTGGCTTTGGTTTTGTGAACAGGGTTCATGTTTTGTTATAAAACAACCAATTTTTTGTTCTGAAAATTAATAAACAAACGATTTTTTTTGTAATTTGGAGGTTTCATTGACGTTGGTAGACAAAAGGCTAAAGGATTAATTAATCTAGACGGTCTACCTTCCTTTAAATTCAATACAGCTTATATTACTTCATATTTAATACAAATAACAAGTACCTCTCTGTTATATAACTTATACGCAACAAAAACGGTTGATAATACGCGATAAATATTGGTAGACGCTACGTTCATACAATAGCATAATATAGTTTATTCGTAGCGGTGCTACGGCGTAGCGCTACGAGCTACGTCGTAGTCATTTCTGATATAATATTATTTTAACATGTGCGATATTTAATACGTTTGCCATTTGTGTTACTGGTTTATAGCAATATTATTAAGTAAAGTAATTTCATTCACATAATATAACATCACGATTGTATTGCTACTCTGATATATATACTCGTAGAATTGTAAGCTGATACTTAAAACAATTATTATGGCAGCAGAAGTTTTCACCCCAAAATTATTCGATGGGAATGTACTACCAGGATAAAAAGTATCTTTTCTAACCCACGCCTTGGTTTTCCTGTGAACCTCGTCCGATGGCGTAAGATAGATTACCAAAGATCATCAACAGTTATTTCACATAAGAAACCTGTTATAATTATCAAAATGACAGTTTTTGTCTTCAACCGCTCTGAGTGGAGTTAAAGTGTCTGACTGACTACAACCTACCTGTATTCCTTCAGCTACCCTTTGCATTCTAGAATCACGATAACTCTTTCGATCATCCCCGCAACCCACAGCTTTATAACTGCACGACAACACTACAACCCCGAGCCGTTATAGCTTCAAGAAAGCACTTCTCCCAGTGACACAACCCTATTGAATCTCGCTAGCCACACGAACTAAAGCATTTAGGAACACGTCCAGATGTCCAACATCGGTTACTGAGCGGACATTATTCTATTACGCTGACTGTTCTGGAACTTGGACAGACGGGATCCTAACTGCTAGGACATATGTACACATAAAAGCTACGTCGTTAAGAGTTAGAAGACTTTAATATTTCAAATATATTTTCCAAGTTTGGATAACATCAAAATTACTTGTCCCGCTCTAGGCGGAGCGGGAAAGCGTGTCAGACTTCTTCTGACAATCCTGTTTCTTCTTTGCCGTCATTCCAATTGGGACCCTAATCCCTTATTTATCACTCTGGAGGATTTTATGAATTGTAGTTGAATTTTATTTTGAAACAAGGAGGTCAAAAACAAATAAATAACTTCATCTAGTTTCATAATAATTAACATCTAATAAAATACTTTACCTATATATTAAGTTTCTAATTAGTTGGAAATCCTAGCAAAGGCGAAACAAGACTTCACGCCGGAACAGCTGCTTAAACTTTATCAAGCACAAGTTTAATAGTATATGGAGTAGTTACTGTTCTCATGTTTGGGACGGAACCTGCTAGATACCAACCTGATGCGCTTGAGTTAATTGAGAAGTGAGCCAAAAATAATAGAACAGAAAGGAAAAAGAAAAAAGGTCATTGATATAATGATTTGCTCGCTGAGTCGAACCTACAACATATTGAGCATCGACGCCCAGTTGCTAGCCTATTGGTTTCCTATTGGTTGCGTTCGAATCTATCCACACCCGTTCAGCCGTCAGAGCATTACACACATACAAACTTTCATCTTTATAGTACCTACCAGTGTGATTAACGTTTGAATCCCCAACCGGTCCTATGAGACCGCGCTGTTATTGTTTTACTATTGTGTCTCGTTTCGCGGGTATCTGAGTAATTAAAGTAAAACTCTCTGAGTCAGTAGGAAGGCATTTAAATAAATAATGACAAAATTACTCATGAGTTTACTTTATAATTCGACATGTCTGCTGACTCATACAAAAGGGTATATTTTTGTAATACAATCTACGCACCGGTAGCGAGGGACAAACCGCACGCTTCCCTCAGCCGCTTGTGTTTCAAAGCCCTCCCTTTGAGTTTAGGGAGCAAAGAGGATTGTATAATGAGTATGGCATTAAGTATGGTGACAGATGCAGATTTATATTTTATACGACTTGTACTATATTTTTGTGTGTGTTTGTTACTTTTTTATGCGTTTAGCCGGAACGGATGTTGTTGAAACTTGATATATGGGTGATGATGATGCTGTCTAGCCGATTTCGGCCAGAGCGACCGCATTCTTTGGTTCCTCATGGTGGTTGTGAGGTCTCTTATGCGCCCTCATGTGACTAGCATACTCGTATATGGGTACATCATGTCCTGGAACAGTACGTACGATAGGTACTTTTTGTCCTGGGAGTACGTTCCCTTGAAACAATATTCTACTTTAACGCGGGCGAAGTCGCTAATAGCAGCTATTATTGAATAAAGTTGCGGGCAAGACCTCTGCCATTTAAAATAAAAACTGAGAGCTCTAACTTGGCCTAAATTACGTTCTTTAGAAAACTCCCAATTTTTTTATAGTACAAAAAAATACAAACGCACAAAAAATACTAACCTTACCCTTCAGAAGACATTCATAAATTTTCATAATTGAGCTTGTTACGGACGTCGGTCCGTCTGTTGGCAGCGGTACGTCGGAGATCGCACGCGATGCTGTACGGACTTAATTTTATTACTCTGTGGTCGGAGCAGACGTGACCACGATGTGACCTGTGACCACAAAGCTAACCTTTAGTGGAGGATTCCGAGATATTTTAAGGAACGAAAGAATCGGACTTGTTAAAATAAAACAACGAGTCAACCATCGAACAACGTTTTACAAAATAATCGTAATGTTTTTCGATTGTTTCGAGTCAATGGAATCGACAGCTAGTTTTCGATTGTTTCAAATCAATAATAATAATAATAATATTCCACAACTTTCACACAACATCATCTAGTCCCAAACTAAGCAGAGCTTGTATTATGGGTACTAGACAACTGATAAACATACTTATATACTTCTAAATACATACATATTATAGATAAATTACACCCAGACACAGAACAAATGATCGTGCTCATCACACAAACATTTGTCCTGGGTGGGAATCGAACCCACGACCTCCGGCATAGCAGACAGGGTCACCAACCACTAGACCAACAGGCAGTTTTCGATTGTTTCAAATCAATGTAATCGACAGCTAGTTTTCGATTGTTAAAGACAGTAATTTTCACTCGCTCGGTCACCGCGGTGAGATAACAAACCGAGTCGAACTCGAGTCAAAGTCGAAACATCGAGAATAATCGAAAAAAAACCTGTCGCCATCGCACATCGCTAGTCCCCTTTGTAAACACAGCTGTTTTTAAATGAGATCATTTTCATTGTTACCTTTTTAGTATTATTTTTTTGGGGATATTTTTGGCTCTGTAACTTCAGGTGTGGTTAGCATAATGATTGTGTACGTGTCCTATTATTCCAGTTTGCTCTTGCTTATCTTTTGTTTTGTTAGGAACTTTATTGCAACTAGATTTCTGTAACAGTCTTGTGTTGTGTTTTTTTTGGATGACAGTCGGTTTTATTATTTTTAAAAACAGCTTTAGTTTTTCCCTTTTGTGTTGAGGTACATCATAATTGAACGTAAAAGCATTGTGCAAATTCTATAAAGGAGTTCTCAAATAACAAACATAGAAAAAAATACAGTCGCATTTCAAACCTCTTCCTTTTTGTGAAGTCTGTTAAGAACAGCTCTATTTTGTCGACAATATTTAATTTTCTCACCTTTACAGTCCAACTGTCGGACTTTTGGAATTCACTATTGCGATCCGAAAGTTAATTTTCTTTCTTCAATTACTGATAGCCCCAAGTATGTCGGAAAGTAATAGAAATCACGCAATTTTTGGTACCGACATTGTCATGTCACCCCCAATTGACGTTTTCATCTTCCTGAATTAATCGCCCACTGAAGCTTTCAGAGCAGTCACTTCGCATCCCAGATTTAATCGCCAATCTGTAATAAAAAACGTCACTTTTAAATTTCTCTTATCCCTTAACCTTTTCTGCAGTCAACGAGATGAAATATTAAATTAATACTTTCTAGACATAACTACATAGTCGTAAGGTAAGTTAATAGCAAGGATACCTTAATGACTATTTTCCCGGGAACGTTTGAGTTCAAGTGTTCGAAAAATACTCATCGCGTCATTTCTCGCTTCACACGATTTTAGTCCTGTACTGTCCATGCGATTTTGCATCTGACTGTACATTGGCGTAACTAGACAGGCAAGGTTGGTGGAATGCCACGAGCCCCCGATCCAACGGGGCTCCCAGACTAAGTTGCCGCAACCTTATTAGAAGTAAGTTATCATCGTCCTAGCCTTTTCCCAACTATATTGGGGTCGGCTTCCAGTCAAGTCGGATTTAGCTGAATACCAGTATTTTACGAGGAGCGGCTGCCTACCAGACCTTCACAACCCATTAACTGGGATACATTAGAAGTAAGTTATCAATTTTACGTAATGATTTCTCTAGGACCCCATTCAATGAACTTTGCCTCGGGCTTCAGACGATAAAGTTACGCCACTGTAGCCATAATATACACGTTAAACAGCTGACCTTTAGAACCTATTGATAATCCCATTTGAAAGCTGCGAGAGGACTCCTACACGATCGTTTATTTAGTAAAACCTTCAAGGCTCTAGGCATGTTGAAGACGTTATCAGTGAGTGCGATACTAATATTATTTAAGGCTCAAAGGGCCCTTGTGAATCTGTTAGCATTATGTGCGCAAACGAAGGGCGTTTTAAGACATTTTTGGATACGGATTATCTTGTTTGAGAATGTTAACTTTGTTAGTGTGTTTACGGGATTATGGGGTGAATGTATCTTTGGAATAAGCTCTTTTTAGCTGGGTTATTATGAAATGGTGTATAAATAACTTCTATAAGAACGGAAAGGTTTATTTTCCCGTGAACGTTTGAGTTCAAGTGTTCGAAAAATACTCATCGCGTCATTTCTCGCTTCACACGATTTTAGTCCTGTACTGTCCATGCGATTTTGCATCTGACTGTACATTGGCGTAACTAGGCCGGCAAGGTTGGTGGAATGCCACGAGCCCCCGATCCAACGGGGCTCCCAGACTAAGTTGCCGCAACCTTATTAGAAGTAAGTTATCATCATCATCTGCCTAGCCTTTTCCCAACTATATTGGGGTCGGCTTCCAGTCAAGCCGGATTTAGCTGAATACCAGTATTTTACGAGGAGCGGCTGCCTACCAGACCTTCACAACCCATTAACTGGGGTACATTAGAAGTAAGTTATCAATTTTACATAATGATTTCTCTAGGACCCCAATCAATGAAGTTGCCTCGGGCTTCAGACGATAAAGTTACGCCACTGTAGTCGTAATACACGTTGAACAGCTGACCTTTAGAGCCTATGCTATATCCATAATCCCATTTGAAAGCTGCGAGGGGGACTCCTACGAAAGTGCGTTTAGTAAAACCTTCAAGGCTCTAGGCATGTTGAAGACGTTATCAGTAAGTGCGATACTAATATTATTTAAGGCTCAAAGGGCCCTTGTGAATCTGTTAGCATTATGTGCGCAAACGAAGGGCGTTTTAAGACATTTTTGGATACGGATTATCTTGTTTGAGAATGTTAACTTTGTTAGTGTGTTTACGGGATTATGGGGTGAATGTATCTTTGGAATAAGCTCTTTTTAGCTGGGTTATTATGAAATGGTGTATAAATAACTTCTATAAGAACGGAAAGGTTGAATGGTTTCGATGAATATTTATGGACCTTCATATATAAATATTTCTGAACCGTTTTACGGCTTATTTGCACAAGAGCAGATAATTTGTTTCTTTTTCTTTTAAGATATGTACTATTAACTACTTACGTAAGTAGGTAGGTAAAACTTTATCTACGTACAGTTTTTCTGTTCCCGCAGATAAACTGTAACGGTTTTGTGGGCCATATTAATAAATACATCTAAGCATCGAAATGATCATCCATATCGATATCATCTGGGCGTGCCTAGAAAACTGGTGGCATCAACTTTAATTTCCATCATCATTTCAGACGAAAGGCCACCATTGTTGGAAGTTGTTCATAGGCCTCCCCCAAGAGACGCCATTAATTCATGAATCCCCGATCGGTCCTATGAGACCGCGGTGTTATTGTTTTACTATTGTGTCTCGTTTTGTGGGTATGTGATAGGTTAAAGAACTGATTAGCCTTAAATGTTGGATAAAATTGACCATAACTAACGCGAAATAAAATAAGCCATTCGTCAGGCCAGTCTCTACAAATCATATCCACAGTAGCGGCACAAAGATACTATGAATCCTAAATGAGGTCCAGCAAATATACAGAGGGGTCGTTGCAAAAGGTTTCCCACTCTATACCAACAAAGGATACATACACATGTACATAGGTATATGTATAACTATGAATAACAAATCTGGGCTCCTTTAGCCCTCGAAAATTGTTTCATGAATATCTTTCGCTATTGAGTGCTAGAATCTCTTTTAGAGATTTTTGTGGGTTTCCAGTCTATAAGGGTAGTTGGAAATTCTTGTTGATATTTTTGGTGCCGCCTTTTAGTGTCTTGGGTTGCGTTAAATAGTATCTATAGTAGTTGGGGCTTTTATATGGCATAGTGAACTTTGGAAAGATATTGTTATAGAGATATATATAAGAGGCAAACAAATAAATTCATTAAAAATCGACTTGCCCAAATTACGGCAAAGTTGATTCTTTATCCCTTTTTTAGGGTTTCGTACCCAAAGCGTAAAATGTGACCCTATTACTAAGACTCCGCTATCCATCCGCATGTCACTAGGCTGTATCTTAGGAACCGCTAGAAATATAAAATTTTCACATATGATTTAAGTATTTCTGTTACCACTATAAAAACAAATACTGAAAACAGAATAAAATAAATATTTAAGTGAGGCTCGCATGTGCCCGGCTTTTTTAATGATATGGCCAGCAGACGGATTGGTTTAAGCAGGCGGTTCAAGTGTATAATTACACTCATGTTCTTCTTCTTCTGCCTGCCCTTATCCTATATTATTTGGGGTCGGCGCAACACGTTTTCTTCTTCCATTCTGTCCTGTCATCCGTCAGACTATCACCAACTCCCTTTTCCTTCATATCGCTCCTCACACAATCCATCCATCTTTTCTTTGGCCTCCCTTTCCCTCTCCATCCATCTACTTGTAAATTCAGGACTCTTTTAGTAACATGCATTTAATCCCTCCTCTTCACATGACCATACCAAGACAAACGATTTCCTTTCAACTTTTCTGTCACTGGCGCCAATTACACTTATGTTATAAAAGAGAAAAGCCAAGAATTTCAAAGCCAAAAATTTCTAACATCCACGCGAAGTCGTGAAAGCTTACTAGTTAGGTATTAATTTTGTTTGCCGACTCAATAACAAAGAAAATAAGAGGCAATAGAAAAATTCCAAGTAGAGAAGCGTTTCAGTTCTCAGAAAGGTTCTCTATAACAAAGGGGAATATTCTAGATAGAGCCCGTCAATACCGGGCACCAGTGATTAATTGGCGGCCATTTTAAAGTAGTGACGTCACCGGCTAATGCGCCATTACCGTGACGTATCGACTGCTGTTAATTTCTGTGTGGAAACATTATAATTACAGACATGTGCGCTGGTTGATTGGTATCGATGTAGGTTGTTTCCGGATTACGTAATGATTTTGAAATGTTATGAAATCGAAACTAGAGATAATGATAGAGAGTAGAGGCCCAGTAGGGACAAAACCTACTGGGGCCAAAAGGACCCGGGGGTCCTGGATACAAGGCAAATAAGGAACATAGGAGTGGGTTTTAGTCAGTAAAAACCTGACACGCCCTGCCACTCCAACCTAGAGCGGTATAATTCGTTGGATGATTTCCCATCTAGAAAATAAAGAACTGGTTTACTAAAAATTAGGTTTATTATCTTGATTTTTAATCTATTACAAAAAATTAACGAAATAATCAAATACCCAAATATTAATTATGATTTATAGAACAGTAGTTTTATTGCGTTCATACAGATAAACAGAAACCGTACAGAATTTTGTTTTATATAATAAGTAAGGATTTTAAATCTATTCTTTCTACAAATAAACGTAGCTTGGTTTTTATTTAACTGTAATAAATTAATAACGAATACTCTATCACGTAATGATATTTTAATATCCAAACAAAAGGGAATTCATTGGCAACGTAATAGTACATTACGATATTAGTGCGTAATGATGGTTATAACATGCGAGGCGGAATTTCAGCCCGAGCCGAAGGCGAGGGCGTAACTGAGCCGAGCATGTTATAACCAATACGCACGTATATCGTACGACGTTTTTTAACACATTTGCGAGGAAACAGAAAAAAAAAACATATAACATCTTAGTGTTTGGCGCCAAAGAAATCGAACGCAAATATTGTTTGGTAAAATGACAAAAATTACAAAAAATTACGAAAATTACTAAAAATGACTGAAATGACAAAGAGTGACAAAAAATTACAAAAATTGACAAAAAGTGACAAAAAATGACAGAAAATCACAAAAAATGACAGAAATGACAAAAAATTACAAAAAATGACAGAAAATCACAACAAATCACAAAAAATAACAAAAAGTGACAAAAATGACACAAAGTAACAAAAAATGACAAAAAGTGACAAAAAATGACTGAAAAGACAATAAATCACAAAAAGTGACAAAACATGACAAAAAATGACAAAAAATGACAAAAAATGACAAAAAATGACAAAAAATGACAAAAAATGACAAAAAATGACAAAAAATGACAAAAAGTGACAAAAAATGACTGAAATGACAATAAATCACAAAAGTTGACAAAAAATCACAAAAAGTGACAAAAAGTGACAAAAGTGACAAAAAATGACTGAAATGACAATAAATCACAAAAGTTGACAAAAAATCACAAAAAGTGACAAAAAGTGACAAAAGTGACAAAAAATGACTGAAATGACAATAAATCACAAAAGTTGACAAAAAATCACAAAAAGTGACAAAAATGACAAAAAAAGACAAAATGTGAGAAAAAGTGACAAAAAGTGACAAAAAATTACAATATCACAAAAAATTACTAAAAACCACAAATAATCACTAAAAACCACAAATAATCACAAAAAATGACAAAAAGTGACAAAATGTGACAAAAATGACAAAAAATTACAAAAAATAACAAAAAGTTACAAAAAATGCCAAAAAAAGACAAAAAGTAACAAAAAATGACAAAAAGTAACAAAAAATAACAAAAAGTGACAAAAATTACACAATGTAACAAAAAGTGACTGAAATGATAATAAATCGCAAAAAGTGACAAAAAATTACAAAAAATGACAAAAAGTGTCAAAAAATGACAAAAGTTGACAAAAAAACACAAAAGGTGACAAAAAATGTCTGAAATGACAATAAATCAAAAAAAGTGACAAAAATGACAAAAAATTACAAAAAGTGACAAATAACACAAAAAATAACTAAAAACCACAAATAATCACAAAAAATGACAAAAAACCACAAATAATCACAAAAAATGACAAAAAGTGACAAAAATGACAAAAAATAACAAAAAGTGACAAAAAACGACAAAAAATTACAAGAAATGTCAAAAAGTGACCAAAAGTGACAAAAAATTACAAGAAATGACAAAAAATGGTAAAATATGACAAATGATAAAATGATGAGGCTATTCAAATTTCGAACTAATCGCCGCGCACGAAATGGCAAATAATGCTGTTATGGAATTTGTATGGACTATAACTTAACTATTTGCTTTGGTATAACACACGCGTTTTTTATGACCCGCTTTACATATTTAAAACCGGTGGAATTACATCAGCTTTACGAGCAACTGTGTTAAAATAGTATAAAACAATATACCTACGATTCTGCTTACTCCCAAGAGACGAAAAAAGCGAGCAATGTTTAATGTAAATTAAATATATATCCGACATTCGTAATTCTTTGAGCTGTTGTCGTGTTAATTAAAAACGCGTGTACACGTTGTAATTTGACTACTTCATTAATTAAAGCTTTCATCACTTCGCTCCCTTAATATATTTTATTTTTCTCTAGTACATTAAAAGTATGAGAACAATTTTGTGTTACAATCTAGCCTAATAAGGTATTCTTTTTCTTCTTTTCGTGTCCTTAACTAAATTTTCTCCGACTTTTTGGCAACCTGGAATTTAATTATATCCTAAATTAATAAGTTGTCTGTACCTACTAAGAAAGTATTTAATAGCATTATTCTTCAAGGCGAATACACTTTGTTCTTGTATTTATTAGACGTCAAACTAGAACAGCGCGTACTGTTCCAAGTGCTACTCAAAGAGATGTCAGCAAAACCCAGCCCCAGCAGGGTCGAATTCTCTGGTGCCATAGGTTCTGAAAGAAAAAACCCTAGACCCAAGAACGAATGCAAAGAAGAAACGGAGTGGGTTTTAGTTAGCAAAAGTCTGACACGCCCTCTCTTTCCGCCCAAAAGCTGGAGAAATCATTTTGATAATTTCAGACCTTAAAGAAAGCACGTTAAGCCTTAGGTCCCGGCTGTCATTTGTACTTCTTTGGCAGTCGTTACGGATAGTCAGAAGCCAGTAAATCTGACTCCAGTCTTGCCATGAAGTCAGATTTACTGGCTTCTGGTATTCAGCTAAATCCGGTTTGACTGGAAGCTGACCCCAATATAGTTGGGAAAAAAGGCTAGGTAGATGAAGATTATGAAAAAAGAAGCATTTTTCTTATTAAGGGCCTGTTTCACCACCTATGATTAAGTTTCGAGTATCTTACTTTACAGATAATTTCATACGAATTCTGTCACATTTTTGAATTTATTCAGTGAGTAGTGCCTACTCGGACATTGTGAAACAGGCCCTATGCCTAATACAGTTCCTTCTTTTGTTTATTAGAAGTTCGACTAAAGTAATTCCAATCAAAGGAATTAATTTTAACGCTTCGCAGAATCGTCAGGTCTCACTTTCATTATGTTTGCGAGTATAACAAGTACCTACTTCTCAGGTGTTTGAGGAAACGCTCCAGAATTTATTCATTTTGTTTGGATAATATTACTGAGAGGAAAATTTTCCTGTTGACTCTCTCACTACGGAGAATGTTGAGGAAATATTTACTGATTTAATGAGTTTCAGAGAAGTAATATCCGTGAGATTTTTATTTATATAATGTCTTGATCTTTTTCTAAATAGACCGTGTTTTTAGATTATAATTATAATCTAAAAAAACCGTGAAATGAGAGACGGAAGACGCAGCGTTGGAAGGCCTCCCACAAGGTGGACCGACGACCTGGCGAGGGCCGCGGGAATCCGATGGATGCGAGACGCACAGGACCGGTCGTTGTGGGGACGCTTGGGGGAGGCCTATATCCAGCAGTGGACGTCTTTCGGCTGAGATGATGAGAGACGGACTGACATACCAGGTTTCAAACCGTCTGTAGCAAAAAATGGCAATAAAAATATGTTTTTTTGTACGGGAGCCTCACTTAAATATTTATTTTATCCTGTTTTTTAACAGAAATACATCATCAGTGAAAATTTTAACTGTCTAGCGATACGGTACATGAGATACAGCTTGATGACAAACGGAGGAATGGACAGCGAAATCTTAGTAACAGGGTCTCATTTTACACTTTGGGCACGGAACCCTAAAAACTGTTTCTTAGAAACATAACTCACAATTCATTAAACATTTTCAAAAGACTTTCGTGGAAAAGAAACTCTCAACGACTTCCAACTAATTGAAAATATGAAAGCACTTGAGTTAAAATTCAGTGTATTTTTCACTTTGATTAGAAGTCGTGATCTAGTCAAGCGTGAGTGCGGGGGCGGTCGCCCTTCAGAAGGGCAAGGACGCACTTAAATGAGTGCTTCCCGAGATTTATTGCTTCAAGCTGTCTGTCTGTCACTTCACTTCTCCCACTCTCTAAACATTAAAGTCTGACGGTAATTTTAGACTGGCGTGAAGGTCACGGGCACGATATGGGCAGTTTTCTTGATGGTTTTTTTTTTAAGTGGGTAATCAGATAATGACTTCTCCCGGTCTGGGTGACTAAAACCGCACCTGTGTCCTTTAGTTGCCTTTTGCATTCGAGAAAGGGTTTACTTTTCAGAAAATGGCGCTGAAATTTTTAGTCTATTTTGTTTTTAGCGTACGGGAGTAAATCACTTTATTTACAGTGGGTGGCCAAATTATTAGGGACAGTACCTGAATTTCTTATATTACACAGTGTTTGATTTCACTCAAAAAATTTCCCTATGCTGTTTATCGCAAAAATGAATCAAGGAATGCGTTTAAAATGGAAAAGTAGAACACCCACGTGTCAATTTCTTATACTTTTTTTTATAAAAAATAATATCAATTTCATGACCTTGATCTAGAAAAATCAATAAATAAATTCTGTAAGCGTAACTGATTACGATAAAAATATATTTTTAATATAGTTCCATGAACGATCTTTTGGCGCTTATTCCCCAGTTTTGATTTTTGAAATAACACCTTTGGTCACTGAGTTATTATTATTTTTTCATATTTGTGTTTTTATTTTTTTTCCCTTAAATGACTTAAAAGTGCGGCTTGTGAGTAGCACTCAAAGATTGTTCTTAATTAGGTCTATTGTTGATAAAAAAACCACGTTCCATTATCGCGGCGTTTGGGAGTCATTGAATTTCAAAATTTTATGTTAGGGTTGACACACAACTTGACCTTTCATGTTTAGTTCGATTTTTTCTTATATTATTTTTAGAGTTGATTAATTTTTTCCTTTATTTACAAATCTATTTGTTGCTCATAAAATCAATTAAATATAGAAACAACTTGCAAAAAGACACTATAACATGAAGTGACTTCCTGTAAGTTGTTTTTGGAATATAATGTGGCAAGAAGTATCTTATGTGTCATTCTTTGGATATAAAAAAGCCTCACATAATTTTTTTTTATAAATAATATAAGTATATCATATTTGTTTGATCTTAGTGACACCCCTAAATCGCATCATTTGACCTTTATTCATAACTCCCAAACGCCGCGATAGTGGAACGTGGTTTTTTTATACACGATAGACCTAATTGAGAACAATTTTTGAGTGCTACTCACAAGCCGCACTTTTAAGTCATTTAAGGGAAAAAAAAATAAAAACACAAATATGAAAAAATAATAATAACTCAGTGACCAAAGGTGTTATTTCAAAAATCAAAACTGGGGAATAAGCGCCAAAAGATCCTTCATAGAACTATATTAAAAATATATTTTTATCGTAATCAGTTACGCTTACAGAATTTATTTATTGATTTTTCTAGATCAAGGTCATGAAATTGATATTATTTTTTATAAAAAAAAGTATAAGAAATTGACACGTGGGTGTTCTACTCTTCCATTTTAAACGCATTCCTTGATTCATTTTTGCGATAAACAGCATAGGGAAATTTTTTGAGTGAAATCAAACACTGTGTATTAGTATCAACTTTGAATGCATTTTGCAGGCAAATGGTTGGTTGTAGGTCCAGCTAATATTTTTTAAAGACTTTATTGATTAAGTTAATAAAAACGTAAAATTTGAAATCATTTTTTTTTATATATTTTTGAAAAAAAAATACGTAAGTACTACGATGATTTCGAAAAAAGTCAACAAAGTTATAAATCTCACTTTTTAAGCTAACCAACGGATTTATATAAGATTTTTTTATTTGGTATTATTACTGGCATCGGTATTATTATTTTTGATATAAAGCAACATTGTGAAATCGCGCCATTTTTTTTAAGTGATATTTTTTAACTTTGTCGACTTTTTTCAACATTTGGTGAATATTTGGAGGAGCTCGTGGCTAGATAATAACAGCCGCACAGGTTGATCTTCAAGGTTAAGCTACGCTTGCCTAGGTTGCTCTGTGGATGGGTGACCATCTTAACATAACGAGTTTCCTCCGTGCCTCGGAAAGCACGTTAAGCCGTTGGTCCCGGCTGTCATTTGGAGATCTTTGGCAGTCGTTACGGATAGTCAGAAGCCAGTAAATCTGACTCCAGTCTTGCCATGAAGTACCGTGTTACCCCAGTTAATGGGTTGTGGGGGTCTGGTAGGCAGCCGCCCCTCGTAAAATACTGGTATTCAGCTAAATCCGGCTTGACTGGAAGCCGACCCCAATAAAGTTGGGAAAAGGCTCGGTAGATGATGGTGAATATTTGGATCCTCTTGCCGGTGAAAAAAATAATGATATGATAAATAAATGATAAATGATTGTAGCCTTCATTAAAGAGTGGCCACTATTCCAGAAACCTGTTACAGAAAGCCAGAACTTGCATAGAGAGCATACCACGACAAATGGATGCTGTCACAAGATACTAGCAATATTCATCCATCTTATTACGAATCTTTTTTTTATTTTAAATATATAAATAATTTTGACTTCAAATTTGATGTTTTATTATCTCAATACATGAAGTCTATAAATAAAAAATATTTGCCGAACCTACAACCAACCATTTACTTACCTGCAAAATGCAATTAAAGTTGATAATAATATAAGAAATCTAGGTAATGTCCCTAATAATATGGCCACCCATGGTAACTTAGACAAATTACCTGCTGCGGTCTTCCCGTCCGATTACATTTTAGGAATCTTCAAGGCTAGGGTGAATAGGCTCTTAATAAACTAGTGCGCCTCACCAACAACGATTGTATCATCGCAGTCAAGCACTAGTTAGTATCAATTACATAAATAAAACTTCCATTTCGCTTCCACGACAAGACATGGTACCTCTACAGCAACCAGCGAAGAAGACTGCAGTCTTCTTAACTAAAAACATTTTATGTATCGATCGGGTAAAGCCAGCAAACTTACACTATTTTCTATTAGCCTATACCTACCTACATAAGGCCAGAGAATAAAAATATTGAAGTCCTTTCTTTGAACATTCAAAGAAGGGACACCAATATTTTTACGAGGTACGAGTACATACTTACTCTAGGATAAATGTAAAAAAAACCTTTTCACCTCAGCACCTCAAACAAGTATGTTTTGCAGTTTAAAGACAGTGAGCAAAATTCGATTTTGCTGCGAGCGTGAGACAAAGTAACTTTTTAATTATTTTTTTTAAATGCCGAGTCAGTGCTGGGTCTACTCACAACATTCGAAAGATTTGAACTTCACTTTGTTCTGTCACTTTCACTTCGATACGAAAAGAGCGAGAGATAGAAACAAGTCGATTCAAAGTTCGATTTTCAAATTCCATATATAATAGGCTCAAAAAAGAAACCAACAATAAAACGTTCGGAAACACGTTACCTATAAAATTTAAAATCAAGGTTTAAATGTAATTATTATACTTTTCTCTTAATAATCGAATTATATTTTTTTATGATCAAATAAAGAGATGTTGAATTAAAAAATACGAAGTTTATATTGTATCTACATAATTATTTAAAGTTTTAACAATCTTTATTGTGACAGAATAATTTAGTAATAGTGCAATTTCCGAACGCATCTTCAAAAAATAGCGGGCTTTAATTTTTTAATGTTTTCTTCTTCTGTTCGCTAGCTACAAAGTGCGATACACGTTGGATATTATTAAAATAATGATAAATAAATATGAATGAATCCAGTGATGATGTCTGCGATTTAACACCGGAAGAATTGAAGCAGTATGTAAAAAATGCAGAATTAAGTTTCCTGCCTGAAAAGTCTCGCGAAAAATATCTTAAAGCTTATGATAATAATTTTACTTTTAATTTTTACAAATATATTATCATCTGCCTAGCCTTTTCCCAACTACATATATTGGGGTCGGCTTCCAGTCAAGCCGGATTTAGCTGAATACCAGTATTTTACGAGGAGCGGCTGCCTACCAGACCTCCACAACCCATTAACTGAGGCAACACGGTACTTCATGGCAAGACTGGAGTCAGATTTACTGGCTTCTGACTATCCGTAACGACTGCCAAAGATCTCCAAATGACAGCCGGGACCAACGGCTTAACGTGCTTTCCGAGGCACGGAGGAAACTCGTTATGTTAAGATGGTCACCCATCCACAGACCAACCTAGGCAAGCGTTGCTTAACCTTGAAGATCGACCTGTGCGGCTGTTATTATCTAGCCACGAGCTCCTCGCTTTTTACAAATATAAATGCGGTTTAAATATTACCAAGTTGTATTTTTTATTACCTTTACATTATTTGTTCTCGCTGCTGAAGTGAAAAGTTGTATGTGCTACACGAGACCAAAGTTATTTGCATCTCGTGTCTTTGAATCCCTCGCTGCACTCAGGATTCTAACCTAGAATCACTCGCTACGCTCGTGATTCAAATATAGAATCCTTCGCTTACTCGGGATTCAAAATCAACACTCGCGGCAAAAACCAACTTTGCTCTCTTGTTGCACAAATAACTATTTCATCCCATCTATTCGAAAAGGACGACTTTGTTCGCCTTTAAGTGCGACCAAAGGTAGTGTTTTCTGTATCAAACTTTTAACGGGAAATAAAAGTATTTTTATTTCCCGTTAAATGTTTTATTCCCCGTTAAGTATTTTTATTCCCCGTTATCTGAAATAAGTGCGCAGCAATGAATTTGGAACATTGGTGTTTAGCGCCAAAGAAATTGAACGCATATATTGTTTGAATGATAAATACAACAAAAATGACTAAATTTTATAAATATGTCTAAAACCAAACAAAAATAGATTAAAATGACTAAAAATGACTAAGTATTACAAAAATGACTAAAAATAGATTAAAATGATTAAAAATGACGAAGAATTACAAAAATGACTAAAAGTAGATTAAAATGACCATAAATGTCAAAAAATGACTAAATGACTAAACATAGATTAAAATGACCAAAACTGTCTAAAAATGACTAAAAAGACTAAAATGACTAAAATTACAAAAAATGACTAAGATTTACAAAAATGACTAAAAATAGATTAAAATGACCAAAAATTGCAAAAAATAACTAAAAATGACTAAAATGACTAAAAATTACAAATGATAAAATGATGAGGCGCCTTTTATTTCCTCATAGAGGGTGATGAAAAGTAGAGTGTATGACTCGGGCGCAAATATATTTTTGGCTCGGGCGTCGTACTTTGAATCCCTCGCTACGTTCAGGATTCTACTAAAGAACCCCTCGCTACGCTCGGGATTCTACACAAGAATCCTTCACTTCGCTCTCGATTCAAAAAACGCCCTCGCCGTAAAAATATTACTTTGCTCCCTTATGATACAATCTACTATTTCACCTCAGCACCTCAAACAAGTATGTTTTGCAGTTTAAAGACAGTGAGCAAAATTCGATTTTGCTGCGAGCGTGAGACAAAGTAACTTGTTAATTATTTTTTTTAAATGCCGGGTCAGTGCTGGGTCTACTCACAACATTCGAAAGATTTGAACTTCACTTTGTTCTGTCACTTTCACTTCGATACGAAAAGAGCGAGAGATAGAAACAAGTCGATTCAAAGTTCGATTTTCAAATTCCATATATAATAGGCTCAAAAAAGAAACCAACAATAAAACGTTCGGAAACACGTCACCTATAAAATTTCAAATCAAGGTTTAAATGTAATTATTATACTTTTCTTTTAATAATCGAATTATATTTTTTTATGATCAAATAAAGAGATGTTGAATTAAAAAATACGAAGTTTATCATGTATCTACATAATTATTTAAAGTTTTAACAATCTTTATTGTGACAGAATAATGAGGAGCTCGTGGCTAGATAATAACAGCCGCACAGGTCGATCTTCAAGGTTAAGCAACGCTTGCCTAGGTTGGTCTGTGGATGGGTGACCATCTTAACATAACGAGTTTCCTTCGTGCCTCGGAAAGCACGTTAAGCCGTTGGTCCCGGCTGTCATTTGGAGATCTTTGGCAGTCGTTACGGATAGTCAGAAGCCAGTAAATCTGACCTCAGTCTTGCCATGAAGTACCGTGTTACCCCAGTTAATGGGTTGTGGAGGTCTGGTAGGCAGCCGCTCCTCGTAAAATGCTGGTATTCAGCTAAATCCGGCTTGACTGGAAGCCGACCCCAATGTAGTTGGGAAAAGGCTAGGTAGATGATGAGATGATTGTGACAGAATAATTTAGTAATAGTGCAATTTCCGAACGCATCTTTAAAAAATAGCGGGCTTTAATTTTTTATTGTTTTCTTCTTCTGTTCGCTAGCTACAAAGTGCGATACACGTTGGATATTATTAAAATAATAATAAATAAATATGAGTGAATCCAGTGATGATGTCTGCGATTTAACACCGCAATTAATCTAACACAACAATATCGGTTCCAAATAAAACTGTTACAGTGGAATCCGCTTATAATGACATCGAAGGGAAATAACAAATACGTCATACTAAGCGGACGTCATACAAAGCATTTTGTAGAAAATAAACAATGTCTTAATTTTGTTAGTACGTATTTATTTTAACACAGAAAAATACAGCATTTACCCACTGAGACTCAAAAACAAAAACACCATACACGAACCAAACGTCGTCGGGTGTCACGTGAACACTGCCGAAGGTAATAGGAACCAATCCGCCACTATAACCGGACTCGATTTATTAAAAATGGGTCACTATAAGCGGCATATCACTATAAGCGAAGTCATTATATCCGACTTTGTTTAAAAAAAATGTATGAAAACCAAACATCGCTGGAAATTACGTCATAATAAGCGGTGGGTCATTATAAGCGGAGTCATAATAAACGGATTCTACTGTACTTTTAATTCATGAATCCCCGACCGGTCCTATGAGACCGCGCTGTTATTTTTTAACTATTGTGTCTCGTTTCGCGGTAGTCGATAGGTTAATTTGCAAAACTGCAATAATTTTACTTTTAACTTTTAATTTTTACAAATATACATGTGGTTTAAATATTACCAAGTTGTATTTTTTATTACCTTTACATTATTTGTTCTCGCTGCTGAAGTGAAAAGTTGTATGTGCTACACGAGACCAAAGTTATTTGCATCTCGTGTCTTTGAATCCCTCGCTGCACTCAGGATTCTAACCTAGAATCACTCGCTCTCTCAAAAACCAACTTTGCTCTCTTGTTGCACAAATAACTATTTTAGATTCTCCCCTATCTAGTGATCACACTGTATACTTTACTACTTTATAGACAGATAAAACTTTCAAACTAAGGGCCTATTTCACCACCTATGATTAAGTTTCGAGTATCTTACTTGGCAGATAATTTCATACAAATTCTGTCAAATTTTTGAATTTATTCAGTGAGTAGTGCCTACTCGGACATTGTGAAACAGGCCCTAAGTCTTTTATCTTACTTTATGAAGATTACCTTTTAAAGGAAAGTTTCTAAACTTTCAGCAATAATTTGTTTAATAGAATGGTCTAGGTTTTCCAACGAAATGAAAGTTTATTGTATTAAATGGTATTTTTAACTTGAGATAATATTTAGTCTAAATTATATTTTCACGAAGTGCTCGTAAATAGTGCCGACCTCATTCTGTAAGTTATGTTTAACGTTCAGTTTAGTAAATATGATAAAGATTAGAGAGACAATATAAAATGTTTAAATGTTGCAACCGATGCCATGAAGCAGGAGTGGAAAATTATCAAACCGCTCTAGGTGGAGCGATAGAAAATATTAGACTTTTATTAACTAAAACTCAACCCATATTCCCTCTCCTAATTAGGAGGCCTGAGTCCCAGCAGGGGGAACATTATGATAAGGCCGATAATGCTAATGCAACCAAGATTGAGTTGCTTTACTTACCTTTTCCACCACAGCGATAGTAGAAGTTGGCCTTAGCCATTATTTGGGAAAATGCTATTAGCTGTTGACGATAGCTACCTATTAAAAATAAGTGTAAATGTCAAAGGTTTTCAAACAAAACATCACCATTTCTCTACATTTCACCCTCCATTCCCCCCCTAAATGAAACCGTCAAAGGTGATTGCAAAGAAAACCGCCACTTTCGTGTAAAAGAAAGAGCGCGGCTCTTTCCTGTGATCCCACGGCGGCACGTCTTTGCTACGCTACGACATAATAACAATTTCCTGAGGAAATGTGCCGCGCGGTACTTTGTGAACGATGACGGTGGCGGTGTGACGTCACGACGTGCTAACTACCCTCGTTTCATGGGTTTGCGTGGGTGTATCATACTCGTATGTGTGTAAGGTTTTGAGGGTTTCGTACCCAGTAGCGAAATTTGGGACCCTTTTACTAAAACTTCGCTGTCCGTGCGGACGCACGGTGCACAGACAAACGGACAGACAGATTGACGGACCGTCTGTCTGTCCGTCTGTCACCAGACTGTATCTCATAAACCGTGATAGCTAGACAGTTGAAATTCACAGATGATGTATTTCTGTTTGCCGTTATAACAACAAATACTAAACACAGAATAAAATAAATATTTAAGTGAAGCTCCCATATAACAAACGTGATGTTTTTGCTATAGGAACGGTAGGAAACACTTCGTGCGCGAGTCAGACTCACACGTAGCCAGTTTTTTAATGACGAATGAATTATTTATTCTATTGGTTGTAGGTTAGACGGTGTCTTACGTAATAATTAATGTAACTAAAAACGAGTAGACTTCTGTCTATGTAATTTATAAATTTGATTGACTAAATCTTTCAACGGAAAAAAGAGAGACTTAAATTACCATAGTATTATTTTCTATGATAGAATTACTTCGATTTATTTATTAAATAACTGTTCTGGCACTTTTTTTTGAGGTGAGATGTTTTCTCCCGCTCTAGAGTGTAGTGCGAGGGCGAGCCAGACCTTTTCTGATTAAAACTCACCTATATTCCTTTATTTGCCTTTTGCGTTCTATGTGCACGTTTAAATCGTTCACAAAGTCCGGGTTTTGCACTTCTAACCTTCGAAAGTATAAACTCATTTAGTCATTATAACACATTAAAATTATAATTTTTTCAGATGCTGTTTAAAACGATAGGTACCTACTATCACACTAATATTATAGAGGCGAAAGTTTATTTGTTAGTTGTCTACAATGGACGTGACGACTGAACGGATTTGGATGAAATTGGTTTCACGAGTAGACCATGTCCTGGAATAGCACACAGGTGTTTTGTATACCGAAAGTGTGTTCTCTTGGTACCATTTTCTACTTCCACGCAGGCGAAGCCACGATCAGAAACTAGCATATACCATAATAGCATATTCAGTAGGTTTTTTGTATACCAAAAGTGTGCTCTCTTGGTACCATTTTCTACTTCCAAACAGGCGAAGCCACGCTCAGAAACTAACATAATAGCATATTCAGTCTTATAAAATTCCCACTGCTGGGACTGAGGCCTCCTTACGAGAGAAGAACGAGCGGAAACGAACGGACGGAGAACAGGCAGTAATCTACCAAGCGGGTCCAGTGTCATAAGTCTTCGAATTTTCGGTTCTAGGACGTGCCTCACAATATTTTCTATCACCGTTTTGAGGACATTGGTGATGAAATCAATTAACGTTTGAATCCCCGACCGGTCCTATGAGACCGCGCTGTTATTGTTTTACTATTGTGTCTCGTTTCGCGGGTATCTGAGTAATTAAAAACAAGAGTCGTAACTAATTCTAGAATATTATTCATGAATCCCCGACCGGTCTCATGCGACCGCGCTGTTTTTGTCTTACTATTGTGTCTCATTTCGCGGGTATGTGATAGTTTAAACTACAGATTTACACTATGCAACTTTAAATCCAACAATGTACCTACCCTATAAAACGAGCCATATCACCTTTACCTCTCTATTGAACCCATTTGCCCGTAAAACAAGGTATTGGGCCGTCACAGGCTATGTTTACGGAACGGGGTGGCGCGGGGCTTATTGGAAATCTCATCGCTCCACGTGGAGGGAGGCAGGGGAGTTATGGACGTTGCGTGCGTCACCCGTAATGCAATTTGATCCTTGAATTAAGTCGCAGCGGTTCCGTAGGTTCACTGTAATCTCTATGCTAATTAAGTTTGGATTCATTGGGGTTTATAGTCGTATCGTAAGTTTTAAATGTTTATAAATTAATGTCTGGTCTTTTTTCCAGTTTTTAATTAAATATAATTGCTGAAGGTCTGTTTCTGAATTGTAGATCTTGTCAAACACTACTTTGATGACTCGGCCAATTTATTCATTCAGAGTAACAACCAAAGTAATGTCATGAAGTAATAATAACGGTTAAATTCGTTTCTTCACAATTTTAACTGTTAGTTTTGTCCTTAACTTTAACTGCTCATTGAAGGGCTGTTAAAGTCAGAACCACTGTCATTTTGACCAAATTGTATAGACTTTACTGCGTATATCCCTACATTTTATTTTGGTCGACTTTTAATTTAGCTGTCACTTGGATGAAGACATTGACACAAGACGACATTTGCTATTGACAACAGTGATAGTTTTAGCGTTAGTGATAATTTTAGCTTTTATGAAGAAACTGGCCGTAAGGCGATTGCCTGTAATATATGCAAAAAAAAATACCTTATCTCAACAAACTTGTCGTCATTCAGTCTTGTCAAGTAAACACAGACGGATATCAAATAAAATCGTGAGATTTGTCATACTAATAATATAAAATAATATGTTTGTGTGTAGCTTTTCAGGTGAAGTAGATTTTGACAAATACTTAGATTGTACATTATAATCAAGAGGATTGACTAGTCAAAATGATTTAATTCAATATCGATAAAGAACATAGTTTCACATTCCGTAGACAGTTACTTTTACCTGACTTTATACCTAGTACTTGTACTTGTACCTAGTTAGTCTAGTCAATATCTCGCTTTATTAAGCTAAATATTCTTGTAACATATTTCAAGTGGCAGCAATCCACATTCCGGAGTTAAGGAATTTCATCATGGATTACTGAAAATCATAGACGTCAAGTTAGAGAAATTATTTCTAAACCTTTGCCAAGAATTTCCAATAATCTGAAACTTCAAGATCTCTGTCATAGATAAATAGTAGTGAACCGCCTAAGCTTCGCAAGTTAGAAATCTTTGAAATTCTCGGCCTTTCTGTACTATAATATATAATAATTATTAAGTCTTGTACATTAAATAAACCTTTCTCATGATTCACATGTTAGGATTTTGTTTTGTGACGTGTAATACAAGTGGTTAACGTGGCTCTTTCCGCCTTTTCTCAACTATTTTGGGCTTTCAGTATAATCAGACGCAGGTTGATACCAACATTTTATGTAGAAGAACTGTCCATCTGTCCTCAACAACTGAATAACCATACCTATACAATATCCGTAGCAAGATTCGCTTCACTTCTGCCTCGTCGAAAATGATCAAATGACAGCTGGCCCCGTCGTTTATCACCATAAACTACCACAATGACTCGGAACTACTTGGAAGTGCTCGAAGTGGTGAATATATACACCACTTCCGAGCCATGGAGGAAACGAATTTCCAAGTGACTTACTTCGGTAACCAACGGATGGTCACCCAACCACGGACGACCTCGGAGAGTGTACCTTCGACTCGTGCGGCCGATATAGATTTTTTTAGGTGAAAGATCATCCAATGACTTTTCTCTCTCTCTAGGGTAGAGCCTGTCAGGTTTTTACTGACTAAAACCCAGTTATGTCTTTCAGTTGCCTTTTCGGGAAAAAACTATCCGCTTGTTATGAATACAAATATAGCTACTCGTATGTGTGCATATCCCAATCGATATTTATATCTGGTCCAGACACCGCGAAATATGACCTAGATCTTTTTATAGACCGGAATATTGATTGTGTAAAGACCAAGTGGGCAGGGAAGAAACGAACAATGATGAAGTATGTGACCTACAGCTGGAGATAAGAAGTCTAAATCAATTAACTTACCCGGCTCTAGGTTGGAGCGGGAGGGCCAAAAAAAATCAGCTGTTCTATACATTTTGACGAAATAAGCGAACATGAATGTATGGAACAGCTGATTATTTTTTCTCGATTTCAGGTTTGGTCCCATACTAAAAGTACAATGATAAGTACAATGACCCCCCAAAAGGTTGTGCGTTAATTATGTTACATGTTGTAGAAATAAACTATGGTATATAATGTATATTAAAATACTAGTTGCTGCCAGTGACTTCCCCCGCGTAATAGTAGAACATTATCTCAAGGGAACATATTCCTGGGATAAAAAGGGTAATTTTTTGTTCTATTCTAGGACATGGTCTACTTGTGTACCAAGTTCCATAGAAATGCATTCAGTAGTTTTTGCGTGAAAGTGTGACAAACATCCGTCAGATAAAAACTTTCGCGTTTATAATATGAGTAGGATTTGTCGCACAAGATTATACACACTAGTATCGCGTCATTTGCTGGCTCCTCATTTGTATTACTCTGTCTAAAACCTAAAATTCAGAGCTCAAATTTAAAGACCTACTTTAAACCTGAACTTTACGAAATTGGCACCATTCGCTTTGAATTACAACATAAAATACAACTGGAAACCTACAAATGATACCTATTAAAATAAAAAGCTACATGAGAGAGCTATTACGGGGTGATCCAAAAGTAATGATAATCGGACATTTGTAGGGCACGTACAAATATGAAATATTTTTTTTTTGTTTTCTCATATATCCAGTACTTCATCATAAAAAAATCATAAAAATAGGCCACGATTACAGGGAGTTACATTCATTTGAATACGAACAGTCGGAGAGTAAAAATTAAAATGGAGAAAAATTTAATCAGAGCTGTCATTAAGTACCTCTGTTTGAAAAAAAAATCTACCAAAGACATACAAAGTGACATAGTGGAAACATAAGGGGACTCTGCTCCTTCATATTCCATAGTCGCGCGCTGGTCAAAGGAGTCCAAGCTGGGTAGAACATCCACAGAAGATGAACATGGCGAGGGACGCCCACCCACGTCCCACACTGCAGAAAAAGTAAAAAAAGTCGAAGATATCGAATTTGCAGGTCAAAGATTGACCATAAAGCATGTAGCTGAGATCATAGGGATGTCATATGACAAGTGTTCAAAGAATCATTGCGAACAAACTGCATATGAAAAAGGTCTCTGAAAGTTGGGTGCCGAGAATGTTAACCGACGAGCACAAATCAAAACGTGTCAACATTTCGAGGGCGAATCTCGAAAAGTTCCAGACGGATCAAGATTTTTTTTTGTCTCGTTTCGTGACTATGGATAAGACCTGGATCTACTATTTTGATCCAGAAATGAAACAAGAGTCTAAGACTTGGAAACGAGCCTCTTCCCGTCGTTGAAGAAATTCAATGAGTCAAGTTCGGCAAGAAAGGTTATGGCATCCGTTTTATGGGATGCTGAAGGAATTATAATAGTGGAATACTTGGTAAAAGGAGCCACTATTATGGACTCTTACTACGCAGACCAAATAAGAAGATTGCGGCAGGTCATCCAAGAAAAAAAACGTCGCAAACTTCGAGTTAGAGTGTTGTTTCACCAAAACAACACACCGGCTCACAAGCCGCAGTTGCGATGGCTGCTATTCAAGAAACGAGATTCAAATTGCTTGAAAACCCACCCTATCCTCCAGACCTGGCACCCAGTGACTTATACCTCTTTTTTTGGCCCAAGAAACACCTCTGAGGCAAAAAAAATGACAATAATAACGAGGTGGTGACTACTGTAGAGGCGTTTTTGGATGACTAAGCCAAAGATTTTTTTTCAAAGCGAATTGTGGATTTAAAAAAAAATGGACTAAATGTATTGACTTGCTAAGAGACTATATAGATAAATATAATTTGTTTATAGTTAAAATATCCTTATTTCATATTGATTATCATTACTTTTGGATCACCCCTAGTAAGAACTCTACCTTCACTTCACTTTAAGCCTTCAAGCTTTTTGTTTATTTAACCTAAATTGACATAGAGCTTCCCCTCTCCGGATGCCGGAGAACATTTTATTACCCGACTCTACATAGATCTAGTCTCTACATAGAGTTCGTATAAAAAATGTATAGTTCAGAAGTAGGGCGCAGACGTCTCTCGGCTTTTCTCTATAAAACTATTTCTTTTTTGTGAAAGCACTGCGGACTCTATGTAGAGATCCGATGTACTTTATTTATTTATGTAATGTTGTCGTGTTCTTTTTGTGTCTTTTGAGGTTAAGTAAGATGAATGGAAACGTTTTTGATACGATGAAATTCGCAGTTAGGTACATGACCTGAAATAGTTGTTATTTCTTGGGATATTTTCGGATAAATAATGTTTCGCAAGATATAAACGAGAAAGAGCGATTTACCACAATACGAACAAAAGAAAATAAAGTTAAGTGACTACTTAACTGTTGATTATTGTTAATTAACAGTAAGTAGTAAGACAAAGTTGCCACGTAACATAATTATAATAGCACACGCCGGAACTACTTCCTTCCGAGCCGACATTCCTAACGTGGCGTGGACAAACAATTACTGAACACGGGCATGAATAATGTACTTAAGTCCATATTATGTAAAATTCTAGCCATTTTATTTATTTAAGCTTCATGTACAGTGGTGGTACATAGGCGGACTTATACATCAGGGCATTCTCTACCAGTCAACCTTAGGGTTAAAAAGAAAACACTGTGGTGTGTGCGGTGTGATGTGATTTTCTGATTTATATTATTAACCACAACGACCGGTCCAAATAATAATGATAGATATTTTGTGATATTTCTAACAAATATAATATTGGCTGTCTGTAGCTCTTGCTAGACTTCTGTGATGTGTTTATGATATTAAGATAGCCTCGGGGTTCAATGAAATATAGATACGATACGATAGATATTTTGTTTTATTTCAAACAAAAATAAATATAAGATAAATTCGGGGAGCAATATTCATATTCTATAATTGCTTTATATTTTCAAAGTCAAAACGTTTATTGCGAACTAAGTGATCCAGAGAGAGTAAATGTGAATGAGTGTGTCAACTTTTTTCAGTAGGTACTCCTGCGTGCAAAATTTGTCTAGCGTGAGCCTATTGAATCAATAATAAAAAAACATGTAAAGCACTATTTAATGAGGAAATCACTTTTGAATTTTATGTAATTGTAAAATTGGTGACTTGTACCTAAATGCGGCGTGTCGTCACATACTATATACGTAGGATAGTACTGAAAGCCTTGTGCCTAGAATTACGTATAGGGTAAGTACATACTCAGCATAGAAAACAGATAGTAGACTCAGGGCCTGTTTCACAATGTCCGAGTAGGCACTACTCACTGAATAAATTCAAAAATGTGACAGAATTTGTATGAAATTATCTGTCAAGTAAGATACTCGAAACTTAATCATAGGTGGTGAAACAGGCCCTTATTATTATTTTTAATCTGTCCAGATTATCCAACAAGGTTGTATGCACCTTTAAATCCTTACAGTACACAGACTCACGTAGAACTTTCAGTACGACATTAATTTATAGAACTGTTTGTGTTTTCCGCGTCCAAGCGATGAATCATGCTTGTAGTTTTAAAGCTCTATCTAATCTAATGGATAGAACTTGTAAAAGGGTTGCAGTTTTTCCCATATTTTGCAGAAATCTCGATGTTTCTTTCATCACATCTTTAGTTTTTTAACGCGAATGGACTGTATTTTTGAGAGTTGTTTTTTGTTTTTATGGGAGGAAAGTTTTGGCGATAACAGTGGAGGGAAATGAATGTAAAGATGGATGGATAAGTAATATAAAATTTATAATGTCTACTGAGACAAAAACTTTAGAGAAGTATACAGAAACGACCTAAATAGGTTGGAATGAGAGTAAGAGATTGATATTTTGTTCAGTGTGCGTACTATGACGTGTTCAAACGTCAGTCTTCCAAGTTAGAAAAAGGGATGACGCCATAGAGGGTATCGCTCTATAGATATATCCCTCTTTTTCGTTCGAACGACTGACACTGAAAGAGTTACCGTAGCAATGGAACGCAAAAAGCAGCGAGAGCAAAGAGGTTTTAAACCAGTAAAAGCCTAACATTCCCTCTCGCTCCACCCAGTGCGAGAGAAGTTACGTAGTAATTTCTCAAGAAGTAATAATGTATCTACTAAAATTGAATATCAAATGTTATTATGAGTCAGATATTAACTATCCCTACTACAAGCAAACTTAGACAATTTCCCTCTCCAAAATAAACGTTATTGTAAATGTTAAAACGTGTCTATTGCCCAGTTATCAGGTAGTTGTTCTCATTCCGTATGCGAAGAGCTCGTCAAATCACGGCAATAGGCCCTCTTCACATGAACGAGTGATATTGAGTGGAACGATGTGAGGTAACGTGATTATGTGCGTATAGTGTGCGGAAAGCCTGTTGTGGTTTCATTATAGGTGATATTTGGTTTACTCTTCTTCTTCTACTTGGCGTTAGTCCCGGCTTTTGCCAGGGTCCGCCTTCTGGCTTAGCTTGCTCCACTTTGCCCGATCTTCTACATCCTTGACAGTAAGGCCAATGATATTTGGTTTACTAGCTATTAATAATTGTTGAGTATGTGCCTACATACGATTACTGGTTTTGATGGGTAAGGTAAAATGTATGTTATTTCATCTAACATTGCATGTGTGAGTTAAAAACGCTGTCACTAGCAACGAGATCCCTCTGCGGTCTGGACCAAGCGTTTCGCCTCGTCGTTTATACCGCGTACGTCGAAGGACTGGAACAATTTGCCTACTGCAGTATTCCCGTTCGATTATCATTTAGGTGTCTTCGAGGCTAACTGTTTAAAACTTTTCAGTCAAGGAGTTACTTTGGTTACTTATATTTTAAAAATATAATTAGGGTTCCGAAGTCCTTAAAATTTTGCTAATGGCATTTTGCTGTTTTAGACGTCGGACGCGGGTGAATTCGTAGGGACCTGCTGTTAATTAATATTAAAACTCGCTTCATCATCCTGACCGATAGACTCCTTTTACTTATTTTTGGAAACCTTTTATTAAATGACATATTAATTATGATATTTATTTGCACATATAGATTTTAAAAAAACGCGATTAATCGCCCCCACGAAGACACAGTGGTGCTCCGCCCAAGCGGGGATGCGGCTGAAAACCTATGTTTTATATGGAGCGACTGCCTATCTTTGTTCAGACTTCTTCTTCTTCTTCTAACGTGTTGTTGGCAAAACTAGTTAAATACCTTGCTTGGCCCAGTATTCGGCAATGGCAATGCCGTCCGAACAGTCCGTTGCTCGTAAAACAGATGGTCGATGGGATCTGGAGTGGCAACTACATACCGGAAAATGCAGCGATGGAAGGCCTCCTACATGGTGGACCGATGAGCTGGTGAGGGTCGTGGGAATCCTATGGATGCGAGACGCACAGGACCGGTCGTTGTGGCGACGCTTGAGGGAGGCCTAAGTCTAGTAGTCAGTTTTTCAGCTGATGATGAATGCCGTCCACTGATGCTGTCTTTAGGTCCTTAATAACAGTTGTTCTCCTTTTTGCAGCTGGTGAGCTGCATGGCGCCACGCTGTGGCTGCTGGTGTGCGGCGCCGCGGCGCTGGTGGCGGCCGCGCTCGGCGCCATCGCCTGCTGGATCGCGCGCCGCCGCAACTCGCTGGCTCACAAACTAGGTAAGTACACACTTATCATACTTACGTACACAGAAAAAAGAAGTAGCTTACGTATATGAACGTGGTATATAAGAAAAAATCGTCTGAACGTAACACTGTGGCTTGTGGTTTAGAAGCCTGTGACACTGATAGTGAGATCCTTTATTTTGTCTTCGCATTTTTTAAGATGTTATACCAGACCTATTGACTATTCTCAACATTTGATCATCATTAAGCTTAGGGCCTGAGCTCTCTACTTTATTTTTTAAACGCGCTGGCGTTGACGCGCTTTGTGGCACGCTCTTATCCCACAGAAGATGTACAGGATGCGTCTGAATTGCGTTCGTATAACGTATGTATATAAGCGTGGAGTGAACTTCAGCCTTAAGATTCGGCTCGTTTCAAACCATTAGAAAAAATAAAGTGTTTATTAATATGGCGACAGCGTATACACAAAAGAAAAACTTTTGCCAAACTGTAAAGCAGTTTGTTGGCAGATGGTGTGTGTATGTGTTGCAGTATGTTTAATCTGGATTTTGTGTAGGTAGTATTACCAGTACACCTCATTCATACCATGTCCCCTGCTCAGGCGGCAAGCGCGGTCCGGACAAGGCGCTGGTGTTCCAGCCGCCGCGGCGCGCCACGGCCGTGCGCTCGCCGGGCTCGGCCACGCACTACCTGCGCAAGTCGCCCTCGCCCACCGCGCCCGCGCCGCCCGCCGCCACCTCGCCGCCGCAGCCCGCGCCGCAGCCGCCCACCATCAACTCTGCTACCACGGTAAGAATATGACAGACTACACGGTATCTTCAACTTGAATCTCATGTGTATCTTCTGAAAGACGTAACACGGACAGGTTTTCAAAGTTATGTATCGACAATGGAAAGGTAAAATCGATAAATCGCTAATTTTGTTACATAAACTACGTTCAGTGAAGTGTTCAGCTATTTTACCTTTCCACAGTTTGGACAGTATGAGCGGGAATTACCTACATGTCTTGATTCTGGCATCGCCTTGGTAGTATCGGTAAACCCGATACACGGCGAGTATCTACCCCTACGTTATTGACACTTCGTCGTTTATACCGCGTACATAGAGGGATTGGAACAATTTGCCTGCCGTAGTCTTCCTATCTAATTATAATTTAGGTGTCGTTCAGGTTAGAGTGAATGGGCTATTAATTCATGAATCCCCGACCGGTCTCATAGGACCGCGCTGTTATTGTCTTACTATTGTGTCTCGTTTCGCGGGTATTGATAGGTTAATAAACTAGTGCGCCTCACCATCAACGATTGCATCACTCTTTACCATGAGATGGGGTAAAAAGAAAGAAAGAAAGAGCATAAACATTCTTCTCTACAAAACGAACCTCCTAATTCCTCACCGAAATAATTTATTCTTTAGAAACGCTCACGCTTGGTAACTATTTTATCAAACGTGTCGATGGCAACACGATATCGGTTAATAACTCTGTGTAATGTCCACGCCACGCACTACCAGGTGTCGGTATTCCCATGCTAGCCCACAATTTGGGAATGATAAGCATATCTAATGACATAGAAACACCGTGGTGGCATTTTGGCCTTAAATTCAACGAGATAATTATGTACGAGTTGTTATATGCTGGTTTCTTTAATAAATATTAAAATTAGTATTGCATAGCATCAGCCTTATAATGTTTCCACTGCTGGGACTCAAGTCCCCTCTCTAGAAAAGGCAATGGGCCATAATCCACCACGCGGACCCAGTGCGGGTAGATGGATAAAAAATGTTATCGAATTTTTGGTTCTAGGACATGTAAAATAATATTAAAATTAGACTATTAAAGTTATTCAAATTCAATTCCCGTGGCACCTCTAGGAGTACCCTCCAAAGAAGCCACGGGTACGAAGCGATTTTAGAACATATCTAAATGTTCTCAAACATAGTAAGGAAACCAGCATGTCCAAACCCTAAACCTCAAAGACATGTGACATCTACTATCACAAACTGCAACTACCTACATGATAAACTCCAGATCGTTTTTCCCTCAGAGGTTGATATGACTAGCATAGCGTAGCATCAGCCATATAATATACCCACTATCGATAACTGCATATGTACTAACTCCTCAATTTTTCTTCGTCCCTGGTACAGCCAACCGGCGGCAACAGCCCGCACTCGCCCACGGCCCCGACCGAGCCGGCCCCGCTCAGCAAGGAGCTTGCCGATGCCAATGCTACCGAGAAGACTAAGACCGCTGAACCAGAGAACAATGATGGAAAGCTGGGAGATCTGCACTTCAAGTTGCGGTGAGTAGCTTTGAAATTATGCTGATCAAACTAGTTTTTAAAGTGTTTACAGACGTTCGAATTTGGTGCGACGGTCCAAATCCACCAAAGAAATTCGTTTTCGCGACAAACGAACGTATTTCGATACGATAACTGTCGACAGTTGCATACCTTCTCATCATGACGACCTTTCTAAGTGAAAATTATGGTGGTAGAGGCAACCTTACTGCCACCGTGTAAAAAGACAATAATGGGTAAAATTGCACTTAAGGGAACAGGATAAAAGTCCCAGGAAGTTGATAAGAATTCAGATGAAGATGATTTTGGTAATAATTATGGTTGCTGGACTACACCAATTAAGTATGGACTGATTTGGTTAGAAAGCGAAACCAATTTGTGGTCCGATCGTACTAAGTTTGAGCGTGTAATATGTAGGAGTAGGTACTGTTAAAAAGCTTGTAGATTCAAGATAAAAAAAAAACTCTTAGCCAAAAGAAATTCTAATTAAAATACTTCGGAAAATTAATTATCAGTTGGTGTTAGACCCAATAACATTGATGAAAAGTCTAGAAATTTCGATAAGGGATCAATATTATTTCTGAAGAAACACTGGAGACTCCGAGAATTTCAATTAATCGAATTCGTGGTATCTAATTTACAGGGTACCTATTGAAACAAGTCTGAAAATCACTAACACAAAATAAATAGACGGTCATTTCGATCGAATTCCCAGCGGTTACATCTACACAGTACACCTACGGACCACGACGTAGTCGCAGACTCTTCATAATCAAGTTAAACCCGATCACTGTGAACATCCAATGTCAATAAGTGCTCTATTCATTCCTCCCTGATCTAATCTACTTCGCAATTTATCAAGAGCATTATTTTGATGGATTCACAGTTTCAGACATCTTTTTTTAATGCTGGAAGCCGGATTCTGTTTGCTCTTCGTGAAATATTAAATGAATATTCAATTTGGCGGGATGGCCGCCGGGAATCTACATGATACGTCAAAATGTAATCAGCTACAGAGATTTTTCGTTTTATTCAAGTAGGCTCTTATTCCTTTTTCGTTTATAATTTAATAACTCAATGTAATAGGATTATTCATAAACTTTTCGTAGTTTATTTTGGTCTGGATACTTTGTTTGTAATATTTTCAGACAACGCTTATTTTTAGACTTAGTCCCTTATCTGGAAGGCTCGACCCAGCAACATGTAGCCAAGTTTGCGAATTTGGGGTCGGTATAAATATCTTTCCTAATTTCGTTAGCTGCCCACACGTTTAATGAGATTAGTGGCCATTAACGCCACGTAATTAGCAGCAACCTGATACCTCGCCGAGACTAACTAGGGGTCAACGCAATTATTAAAGTAATTTCTTAATTAATTGCTCCACGGTCGGCTCTAGGCGCCACGCCATCGCCATATATCCGCCTTACTTAATTTCTGCGTACCTACGTAGAACTAAAGTGCCGTGGAGTAGTGCAATTATTTCTGACTCATATATTTTTTCTGTATCCATAACAGCGTTTTGCATTTCTTCTGTTTGCTTCTGGAAAAACACTTTGTCGTTTATTCTTATTTGCATTTATATTAGAATTAAGGTTAAGTGTGTTCTAGAACGATCGTACAACTTGTGATTATACAATCTTTCTTACTAAGAACTTGAGACTAAGACTTGACTTAACTTGATGATTACGAATAATGTATTTTATTACGATTATAATTACAATGTATGATCATGTTACCATTGCCATTTGTATTATCTTCTTATTACTATTACTGTCTTCTGCCAGCGGCTTCGCCCGTATAAAAGTGGGTTTCTCCATACAAACTTTGGACACTCATTTTATCCTCTTAGGGGGTGAATTTTGGAAAATCCTCTTTTATTGCTCGCCTACGACATACAATTAGACCTTGTGCAAAATCTGACGCTTATAGGCCCTGTAGTTTCGACTGTGCGTTGATATATCAATCTGTGTCTCCTCTCATATCCTAATTGACATATTTATAAATAGATTACATATTTTGACCGCAACAAACACAATACGGAAATACATTCATGTCCAAGTTTCCCTGTTTATGACTCACGACATACACCACGAGACGATAACATCGGCACACAATTTCACTTAGTATTTCATGTCGACAGCCACGTGAAGTACTCGCAGACCATGTATTACAAAGCCGATATTCCCACATTATCGACACGTCACCACTCTATGTAATGGGGAAGGTAAAGGTGAACACAGACTGGAGCATTTACTTGTAGCTAGACATCGAGCCGCTATTATGTGTCAAAGGTGATGCTCGCGATATGGATCACGATGGAACAATGTGAACGATGCTTGAATATTGGTTTCAAATTCTTCTTATTTTTAATCTATTGAACACAAATATACAATTGTTTACTTGTTTGAAGGCGTATTCAGCTACGGTAATACCATTTGCTGATACAGTCATAAGGTATATGTGCAGATAACTGGTATACGGCGTTATACCTTAATGATCTATACAAAAAAAATAATATAACAGCCCCATTAAGTAGAAGTAAAACTTATATCGGGGCGGTTGCGCACTTCCCTTATCAGTAAGCGTGTAATTTTGCCAAACAAATAGGCAAGATGTGTTTAACAAAATAGATGAGAGAATGTTGCAGGTTCACTCGCCAAGGATTACCTAGCTAGTATTCACAGGTAAAAACATGGATACACTCGATAAAATACTCTAGTGTATTCTCACCTTTCAAATCAATAACTACCCTCCTGCCCCGTCGCCCACAATTACTTCATACGACAACGCACGACAGCGCACGAAGTTACACGAATTTACACGAGTCCACACGAAGTTTCACGAATTTACACGAGTCCGCACGACACAGGATTTGTTTTTATTCGCTTTATCGTAACGTATGCCCCTGAAGTGTGCCTTTGTAATGACAAGTCTTTGTTTACAATAAATTGTTCTGTACCTTTGTTCAATGTAGGACCTTCTAAAACCTTGTCCTTCAGGAAAATAATAGTATCGTGGAAATGGCAGTCATTGTGTTATGAAATCATGTTTTCATGGTTGAGTTTGTTTCCTTTTGCAAACAAACTGCAGTGATCCGTTGGTCTGAAGGGCGGACTTAAGAAAACTTCATTCTTATTGCAATATACAAAAGGGGTATAGTCCTGGTTCTATTTTTCGATCCTATCTAGGAAAGACTCGACATGAGCCAATATGCCATTTTGTTTTTTAAATATGGGCCTTTTTGAGGTGGGAAATCATCTAATGACTTCTTGCGCTGTGGGAAGGGTGGAGTGGGAAGGCGTTTCAAACTTCTACTGACTTAAATCACACCTGTGTTCCTTGAGTAGCCCTTTGCGTACCAGATTGTCTTCCGAAAGGGAAATCCAGGGTGGAGCTTCAATGGGCTAAAACTATCTTCAATTACAGATTTCATTACAAAGGCCATTTTTGAATGAAACCGGTTTTGGGGCACATCGTTGCAACAGTTGGATAGTTTCAACATCTGTAATGGACACGGGTAGAAACAATTATTGTGTTTTATATATTAAAATTTATGTCCAAAGTCACCCATTCAAATAACCAGATTTAATATAGGTACTAAAATGAAATCGATTTTGCGCTCTCTATTTCAATTCCACAAAAAATGTTCCGCAAAGCAATTTCAGTGCACTGAAGTAACACAGATTTTCCGTGCGATAGAAGCAAATGGAGTGCCAGCGGAAACCGCTATGCGTCCAAGGTCTTCGGCTAGACATGCACCCTGCCAGTCTACCACGACCACGGCCAGTGGCCATGACCTTACTGTAAGCTGTAACACGTGTATGTCGAGGATATGCCATCATTTTTTAATTATCCACTAGTGACGCGCCGCGGTTTTGCCTCTGTATGGGCCTAGCAGGATCGAAGCCTCTGGGGCCATGGATCGGATTTCCGAATGGAAAGCTCGGTGTCCCCAGATCGAAGGCAAAGAAGGAACGGGGTGGGTTTTGGTCAGTAAAAGTCCGATACGCCCTCATGCTCCGCACAAGAGTGGGAGAAGTCATTCTGAACCCATTTGAAAAAAAAACTTCCTAGTTTATTCGAGACGCGGAAAGCGACTATGCTTTATACTAAGGGTATATACCTAAGGATGGTGTTCATTGTCCATTACCACAATAGTGTTTGAAAACTCAACGTGATGACACAAGTTTAACCGAAGTATCCACAAAAGACTACTGTAAGCTCCTCAAATAAACCAGCATACATAGCGTTTGGTAATTTTCGACAAAAATCCTCAGCGCGGTTAACAACCAAAACTACCCTAATGTTACTAACCAAAAATGTGATAACGGTCACAGCCTTATGAAAACCTTTATCGCCTACGGTCACAGCAGTCTCTTTTATTAATTTACCAGTATTTTCAAAGAACTCGTAAATGACCACAAAGGTGACCAAACAAGACAAAAAAATCGTTTCAGTAATTTTTATGTAATGTTAGCCAAATTAATACACACTCATCATCTACATCATCTACCTAGCCTTATGCCAACTCAAAGAGAACGTGCCAACTATATTGGGGTCGGCTTCCAAATTAATAAACACTAAAATACAATAAAGAAAACATTAAACCCCTCGCATGTGATATCTTTTTGTCACTCAAAGGTTTGCTGGGAGAAAACTCATTGTTGAGCTCGCCTTTGTACATGCATTGTCAAAATCACTGTACTTAAATATAAGTTTTTGTATACAATAAAGAATTAATAATTAAAATAGAAACATAAAAATTGCCAATTGCCTAAGGTCTTACCGAAAAAAACCGAATCTTCGGTCGGTCTCTAATCTCTATATACTCGTACCACAGAAATATTCTTTCTGAAAATCTATGCTATATACCACAGCTATATGTATACCTAACCCCTCTTTTCAAGGAAAAATCCCCGGCGATGTCCATCATTTCTCATTACCGTCGGAAGGATCACAGCGAGGGTCGCATTATCTCTGAGATGATTATACGCGAAGAGATAATGAGGGCGGAATATTGGAATAAAGACGCGACAGATAGGGTAAAACCGGGATAGATGCCCCACTTTTCGAAAGTGTTTCATTATTTGAATACCAAACATATTTGCATAGAAAGTCCCTGTAATATAGTTAGTTCAATCATTTATAGAGCTTTAGAAACTGTATTTATGTATCTAACCATTACTGGTTTTGTAAAAATTAAATTCTTACGAAACACCTTTTTTGGGGATAGGTGCCTACCTATATGGATAGATGCCTCACTATGAAATCGCTTAGGAGGATAGATGTCTGTGATGCGGGATAGATGCCTTTTTAAATAATCAACAAGAATACGTAATTACAATGTAATATATATTGATTATCTTCATGTGTAGGTAATATAAAATGCTTATACATATTTTTATTTATGCATCTCTTTAACAAAAAATACAAAAAAGTGCTGTTTAAGCGATAACATATATTAAAACTATCATAGAATAATTTCAAACGAAACATTCCCATTCTTTTTAATAGCGTAACGCCTTTGTAATGTTCTGGATGGAATCCCAAATTATCTGGATTGTTCATTGATCCCCCCTTTTTTATCCATTTTATTGAAAGCTGACTGTAGCTGCTCTGTTGTCCAAGAAATTACTCGAGCTCTTACGCCTTTTTTTTTTTTATTTGCCTTTCTTTTGTATTTCATTGGCATGACTCACCTACAATAAGCAAAATATTATCTATATATATAAAAATGAAACCCGTTTTTCGTTGTCACGACATCACATGAAAACGGCTTGACCGATTTGGCTGATTCTTTTTTTAAAATGTTCCTTGAAGTTCAATGATGGTTCTTACGGAGAGAAAAATTCTAAAAAAAAAAGTTAGGTAAAGTAGGGTAGGTAGAGTAGTGTAGGGTAGTGTAGGGTAGTGTAGGGTAGTGTAGGGTAGTGTAGGGTAGTGTAGGGTAGTCAGTAGTCATTTGATGGGAGCGAAGCCGCGGGTAAAAGCTAGTTTAAAATATAATTACAGTCTTTCATTAGGAGTCCTAACCATTTCCAATAATTGTTTCTATTGTTTTTTTTTTTAATTTATTTAATTATAGATATTCCATGAATTAGAATATCTATTAGGAAATACCAAAACATTCACGACTATGACTTATAAATACTTTGATAGGGCTCTTGCAGTATACAGGGATAGAAGCCCCTAAAGTCAACTATCCCTTGTAAACTCGGGGCAACTATCCTTTTCACTCGGTATAGATGCCTCTTAATATTTTATAAATAAAACAAATGCAAATATCAGTGATTGACTCTTAAATGTGTTCTCAAAGAACCAATGTATTAAAACAATTCAAATAAAATGTAATCATTTATCTGTTTATAAAGATATGGAATAATGAAAACTTATGTTTGAAATTTTGAAGCGTTTTTCGCATCTGCTGCGAATGTAATTCGACACACAAGTGAGAAACGTTCGTCTAGCACAACAACTCGCATGTCACGAAAGTTGGGGATGCATGTGGCACGTATGTAAACAAAGAATTTGCTGTTCCGTTCTCTGGTAGTTGAGTTTTTAGAAACGAGGCATCTATCCTAGCGCGGCATCTATCCCGGTTTTACCCTATTCTTTGAATAGTTCTCTCTTGGAGAATTGTATTATGAGATATTCAACTTGATTTCTGAGAGCTTAGAGAATATCTAGGTATTTTGTTATCTCACGGTGTTGTCTCGGTTATTTGTCAATTCACGTAAGCTTTGAAGCAAATGCTGAGGTGGTCACGTCGGTGCGAGCACGCTCGCCCATTCTGTACTTTTTGTTCTTTCTTTTTTTTCTCTTTGTGTTTGTAATTGTTGGGCTGTGTCTGTCCCGAATAAAGGTTGTTCTATTCTATTCTTTATTTGTGTGATGTGTGTAATCTATTCTTTCTATGAAACGAAGAACTTCAAGCATTGTACGCACACAAAAATCAAAGAATTAGTGAACCTATATAATATACACTTCCAAGACCAGCCTTCATTAGATAGAACAATTGCCGCTACCTAGAAATATTAAGAACTAAAAAAATCAAGTATTATCCTGTGTCTATTTTTGTATAATGCTTTATACTAAACACAAAGTTACAATAACGTTTGAATCCCCAACCGGTCCTATGAGACCGCGCTGTTATTGTTTTACTATTGTGTCTCGTTTCGCGGGTATCTGGGTAACTACAAGATCAAAATTGGTTATAAAATGAAACAGCAATTACTTCTTCACATATTGGTATGAGAAAATTTTGGGGGTGTGGTAGAAAGACCTCACATTTCAATTTATCCTTATTTTGTTTCTTAACTGTGTCCCCATCCACCAGATCTGAACGGTTATTAACTTTTTCAATATTGAACGGAATTAAAACATTATTTCTGTTTGCGATTTTAGATAAAATTACTTTTTGATCTAAATAATGAAAAAAGTTAAGTTTACTTACTAACTAATTCTTCTTCATTTTGTCGACGCCGGAGCTAGCAGTTTTTACGCCGCTCCTGTTGGCCTAGCCCTCTGAATAATATTACTATATAAAAAGAAAAAACGTAAGAAGGCACAAGTAGTGATCATAATAAAGATAATATTTTCTTAAGACTCTCTATGTAGGGGCACATCTTCAAGGGTATTTCATAGCCTGACCTTCCGAGGGTCAAGATTCCTTCAACCTCAAGTGAACAAGGTCGATCAATTATCTGCTTTGACCCGAGATTGTTACAGCCTCAGCTTTTTCTCTACGTTTTATTAGCTAACTTAGTTTTAGTCCTAGTAGAATAGGTATATATCATGCGTAATGAAGCAAATTGTCTACAGCCACACTTGGGTGATTCTGGGCCAAAATTAGGATATTTAGATACAAAAAAAAAAAACACACTGTACTGTACACTAGTATTCAGCTAAATCCCGCTTGACTGGAAGCCGACCCCAATGTAGTTGGGAAAAGGCTAGGCAAATGATGAGATACAAAAAAAAAAAATCTTATATTCAGTCTGGATTTTAGGACGTAACAAGCTTCTGTCAGTGTCGTCACCCGTGTGTAAGTAGGTTTACTATACAAACTGTAGACTTTCGTTTCAGTCCATTAGGGGATGAATTTCGAAAAATCCTCTCTTAGTTCCCGCTTACTTCTCAAAAGGAAACCTTATGCAAAATTTCACGTTCCTAGTCCCAGTAGTTTCGGCTGTGCGTTGATATGTCAGTCAGTCAGTTTCTCTTTATGTATGTACGAGTACCTATACATAGATAACTTTATTACGTACTTATTTATAAGAATTCACAGTTATTTTCCATGTTTCTCGCTCGTTAGAGCTTCGTATATTTCGTAGTCCAGGCAACAAAAAGTTATTTATTATTCAGTGTGAAAACTCCGGGGATTTAATTGTGTGTGAAGGTAAAAGTGAAACTCGCATGTCACGCGTCAACAGCCCATTAACTTTTTGTACAAAGTTAAATTGTCTCATTAAACAGTGTCGGTGTTACGCACCGGCGTCGCCGGTTCGTTTGTCAACCCCGCTGCGAACTTACGAAGTCGCCGGATCCTCCGGAGTTCCAATCATTTGTGGATTTTACAGAATAGGGTTTTTGCCAACCTGAGATTTTTATCTGAAAATTTGGATTTGGTTTTTTAGTAAACTTTGTTTCATTTATTGTAAAATGAGAATTAAGTGTCATCATCTGCTTAGCCTTTTCCCAACTATATTGGGGTCGGCTTCCAGTCAAGCCGGATTTAGCTGAATACCAGTATTTTACGAGGAGCGGCTGCCTACCAGACCTCCACAACCCATTAACTACTACTACCGTAACGACTATCCGTAACAACTGCCAAAGATCTACAAATGACAGCCGGGACCAACGGCTTAACGTGCTTTCCGAGGCACGGAGGGAACTCGTTATGTTAAGATGGTCACCCATCCACAGACCAACCTAGGCAAGCGTTGCTTAACCTTGAAGATCGACCTGTGCGGCTGTTATTATCTAGCCACGAGCTCCTGCAGAATTAAGTGTAATGTAATGAATAATATAATAATTTAATGTGTTATGTGGAAGAGTTTTTTGACGCCTTACTTTAGTTAGTTTTTAGTTAGTTTAGAGTTTTTTATTATACTGTAAATAAATATTGTATATAGTAAACAATAAAAATCAAAAAAAAAAAAAGTGTAATGTATAAACATATTTTACATTTACATAATTATGCGCCATTGTAGGTTTATGTCATTTATTTACAAGATTATTTCGTTCGTAAATTTTAAAGTTTTGAATGTTATTGGATGTTTATCATACTTGGATCATTCATATATGTAAAAAAAAAACAGTTTTTTTTAGATCAATGACTTGGATATATTATGTTTTGTTTTTTTTTTTCATAATTGTTGTGAATAAAAAACTCAAAATATGCAAAGGCTATACTTTTTTTGCGTTTTGTATTCATACTTTTTCAACAGTTCTCGCTAGTTTAGTTGGCAACATTGCTAAGAGTTCCGGAGTTCATTAGCGGCCTTATAACAATATTTGTGCCGCGGGCACCCTGCGGTCATTACGGACACTTGAGTACCTCACGCCGCGACCGAATTGAGTTCTTAAGTTTACTACACTTTGTATTGGGTTCTCGAGTTTACTACACTTTACTTTGTATCGAGTTCTCGAGTTTACTACACTTTACTTTGTATAACGTCTTTGTTTGAAGTGATAATTAAGCCGTAGTTTGGACAGTGATAGTTAAGTGTTTCCTTGATTAGCGTCGGTTAAGTATATTTTTGGTTTGACGACAGTTTGGAGGATTGCTTTAGTTTTAGGGCCTGTTTCACAATGTCCGAGTAGCCACTACTCCCTGAATAAATTCAAAAATGGAACAGAATTTGTATGAAATTATCTGCCATGTAAGATATTGGAAACTTAATCATAGGTGGTGAAATATGCCCTTAGACAAATGTTTTAATAGGTGTATTATATTTTTTGCAAATGTTTCAAGATTGGATTACGATTGGATGCCTGTGAGTAAAGGTGATTTGTACTAAAACTGTATAACTACTGTCTGGTGGCCACATTTCAAAACATTACTTTTCTGTAGGTACAGTTTGATGTTTTTGTTGAAGTAGGAAATCATTACCTAAATAGAGTTTTCCGCTGTATTGTGTAGCGAGAGAGCTTGTCTGACTTTTACTGACTAAAACACACTACGTTCTGCAGTTACCACAGTAGGTACCTACGTTAAATTCTCGCGCTTGGACCTCTGTTCCTTAAAAAATTAAGTCCTAGTCCGTTGATGTACCTAAATAGTACCTAGTCCATAGATAGACCTAAGTAGTAAGCCAAATTTGACCTAGTGAAGCAAGGGCAGTCCTTTAAATACTCCTTTCATACGTTTACCCATAGCCCTAGCAGACATAATTTATTACGTACGTATGCAAATAAGAGTTTGTAAAGTTAGCTTATTAATTATGTTCGTCTTTTCAAAAAGCTTTATAATTAAATATTAATAAATCCCCGAATCTGTCGGGTTTGGGTGTACAATAAGCCTTCTAAACGCGATTAAAAGCTTATGGAGGCTTATTAAGCTTTGTGATAATTTAGGAGATAGCGCATTACATAAGTAATTCCGAGAAAAGCTTAAGATTCATTAGAACTTTTAGCTCTCAAGTTAAATTTTCTAGACCTTGAAACATTTCTCTAAATTAGTTTTTTTTTGTTTATATTATTTGGGTGATTATATTATAGCACACGAGTTGCTTATTATTTAACTTTTCAGATTATACTAGATTAAACATATACTTATTCACTTAAAACCCAAAATTCAAATTCCAAACTGAGTCATAAAATGTGATGTCAAAAAAATGTTTCGCGTAGATGTCATCTGGAAATGTGCCCAAAAGGCTGGCGGCATTGCGACATATTGCAATGCTTTGACTGTGCTAAAAGCGAGCTATACTCGTGGTGCTAAAACGTAAAAGGCAACTAAAGGAATACATTTATGGTTTTAATGAGTTAAAGTATGACAAGGCTCCACTCTAGAGCGTGAGATATCATTAGATGATATCCCATCTCACCGTAGTTACTCAGATACCCGCAAAACGAGACACAATAGTAAAACAATAACAGCGCGGTCTCATAGGACCGGTTGGGGATTCAAACGATATAAATGATTACTTATGCTTAAAAAATTGTGCAATCTAGCCTGTGTACGTTTTATTTACACAATAATTTACCTAGAGGTGTCTCTAACGAGGGCCTCACTGTATTAAATGCAAACTTGCAACATGCAAGTTCTTGTTCTCGGAAATTAATGAATCGATTTCAATGAAACTTGGTATACCTACATATACAAAGTTCCTAGTTCTAGAATATTAGCAATGAACAGTTTCGAAGAAGAGAAGAGTGAGAAAGACAAAGTGATTTTTCACCTGCTTTAGGAAGTTTTAATTAACTCTGGCTGTCTGTCTAAGCTCTTAATTTGAAAATATTTGTAACTACCTTTTTAGCTAGGTACTTTGCGCCTATGTACTAAGTTTAATTAAAATCAGTTAATTATTTCCATAAGAATAACTACTTGCTAATTCGTACGAAACTCTGTGAGGAGTTAACGCTCTTAAATTATAGTCCACCATTGCATACACATATTATAGGTAAAAAAATACAATTAGAATTATAACAGACATGCTTATTATAATATCTAACTCAACTCTTTAAAAATACGGTACCATAATATTAAACCAGTCGTTACCGCGACTGAATTGATATAAAACTCGAGCGCCACCGAACACTTTATCGTTTTACATAAATAATAAATTCAAGTTTTTTAGGGTTGTACATCATCATAACTTACCTCTCCATTCGCTCGCACTAAACCTTTCAGGATATTACTCTAGTCTCACTAAAAAGTAATCCATTTGTACAGCCCTAGGGGGTGTTTTGTTACACGGGCCGTAAAAGCCTTTAATGGTATCTAAGCCTTTTTACTGTGTTTTAATAATAAACTGTCGCAGCGTCTGCGCGAGGCCGTAAACTTGGAATATGTACATTTTACGATAGTCGGCCGCTTGTAAAATGTCCCTTATCAGGTACAAATCAACTATTTTCAGGATTATTGTTCTGTAAAAGTTTTGAGAGGTTATTGTTTTGATAACAAGTGTGATACAATGTAAAATACATACTAAGAGTCTGCCACTCAACTCATAGTGGGAACTTCATTTGAAAGTTTGAGCAAATGCAAACAAAGAATATCTTAATATATATAAATCTCGTGTCACAATGTTTGTCCTCAATGGACTCCTAAACCACTTAACCGATTATAATAAAATTCGCACACCATGTGCAGTTCGATCCAACCTGAGAGATAGGATAGTTTGAATCTAAAAAAAAAAAAGTTAGGTAAAGTAGGGTAGTGTAGGGTAGTGTATGGTAGTGTAGGGTACCTAGTGTAGGGTAGTGTAGGGTAGTGTAGGGTAGTGTAAGGTAGTGTAGGGTAGTGTAGGGTAGTGTAGAGTAGTGTAGGGTAGGTAGGGAAGGTAGGGTAGGGTAGCGTAGGATATGTAGGGTAGTCATTTGACGGGAGCGAAGCCGCGGGTAAAAGCTAGTAGTTAATATAATATTTGGGTATCAATAAAAGTTTCAATGAACCATTTTAAATAATGTAGGATTTCTTTGATTACGTACGACAACATTTTAGCATAAATCAATTCGTTTGCCATCAAGGTAACATTTGTTACAAAAATAACTCGTTTTCGAAATAAAAAAAAGTTTCGAGTTCGTTTCTTGAAACTAAAGGTAGCCTTTCGAACCGAGCGTCTATAGCGTCAGTGACGCCGCGACAGAGCGACAGATACATAGATGTTCTATGCAAATGTATGAAATTCTAGGGAATGACTCTCGAACCCAGCGACACTAACGCGGCGTCAGTGACGCCGCGTTAGCGTCATTCCCTAGAATTTCATACATTTGCATAGAACATCTATCTGTAGCTCTGTCGCGGCGTCACTGACGCTATAGACGCTCGGTTCGAAAGGCTACCTTTACTACGACACGACTTTCTTGTCGTACTTTTAATTAGAATAATATCCACTTTTCCTGTCTACAAGAAGTTTATCAACTTTACTAAGCTTCTCGCTTTAAATGTTACAAATATTTACCGTGATAAATATTTTCGCGTTTACCTAAGTTAAACATTATGAAATAACTAGCTAAAATAATTAAATCCTTTTCATTATCCCGGGCCCTTACCTGCCCAGTTAATTTATTCTAAGGAAGATATTTTAAGGAAGATAAATAATCTTCGTAGAATCAAAACGCATACTTAGTTCTTGGTTTACTGGCCTTATAAGACATTTAATACCATTTCACATTTGACGATCTTCAGTGTCCTCGTGCGGTCACCTCAATTTATTTGAATTATTACTTTCTGTACATCTTTTGGCTGCCTAATCCTACCATGAGCTCTTTACACGATCCATTTTACGACGTAACTGAACGGTTAAATTAATGAAATTGTATAGGATGCATAAGCTCCATCCCTCTTTCTCGCTCACACGACTTACATACCTATTAAAACGTCATGGTACGACCTCTGATATCATCTATTTCCTATAAGTCATTTCATCTCTATTTAACATTATTTAAAGATTCATCCACCTTTCGATCGAACACTTGAGGAGCTCGTGGCTAGATAGTAACAGCGACACGGGTCGATCTTCAAGGTTAAGCATCGCTTGCCAAGGTTGCCCTGTGGATGGGTGACCATGTTAACATACCGAGTTTCCTCCGTGCCTCGGAAAGCACGTAAAGCCGTGGGTCCCGGCTGTCATTTGTAGATCTTTGACAGTCGTTACGGATAGTCAGAAGCCAGTACATCTGACTTCCAGTCTTGCCATGAAATACCGTGTTTCCCCAGTTAATGGGTTGCAGAGGTCTGGTAGGCAGCCGCTCCTCGTAAAATACTGGTATTCAGCTAAATCCGGCTTGACTGGAAGCCGACCCCAATATAGTTGGGAAAAGGCTAGGCAGATGACTTTTCTTATCGCTATCACCCCTAACAACTTCTTAACAATAATTGGTTCACCACCAACACGTTATGTAACACCCTCTCACATATATTTACCAATAAAACGTAAACTAAACCAGCCCCTAGGGTTAATCGTAAAATATAGGGAAAGTGTCGCCCGCGCCACCCCAGCGCGATCTCTATAAACTTCGTAACGTGTTTCTTTTGACCCCTATTCACTCACCCAGTACAGTCAAGGGCACCAATTTGTGCCATGTCTCAGAAATCGACGCTCAAACTACAAAGGTGTACAGTCAGCATCAAAAGTCGATGAACAGAATCAACATAAAAAAACACCTGTTCGCAATAAAATGTGTTTCATCTGTTCACAATAAAATGTTTTGTTATGTTGATTCTGTTCATCGAGTTTTGTTGCTGACTGTACCTATCATTTCTTTCCAGGTTAGAAATCATCCAATCCAGAGGGGATTGGATGATTTCTTGGGAGTGGAAGGGGTTCGCTATTGGGAGTGGAAGGGCGTGTCAGACTTTCACTGACTAAAACTTATTCCTATGTTCCTTCTTCGCCTTGCGTTCCAGGGCCCTGGTTCAGGTTTTCCTTTCAGAAGTGAACCCATTTGCCTAGTAGACTTCGGGATTTTCTGACCAAAGTGTAACATAGATCCAATACTTACATGATTCTGAATCTCTCAGTGGTAGAATCTTTTGCTTATTTTTCTAATTAAAATTCCCTTTTTTACCTCAGCATTTGAGGCCAGCTGAGCAGATAACTCTTTCTAGTTCTATTTACGTTATATTTTTAATGAAAAATGTGAGTTAATTACTTTTAAATTAAAAATATAATTGGAGTTGATTAGGATAGCGATTTTTTAGTGTAAAAAAGTATGCAGCCTTCCTTGATAAATTATCCAACATAAAAACTCTTCAGCTTTATAATATAAGTATAGATAGAATGTCTGTTTATCTGATCTCCACATTTGGCATGACTGGAAAAAACCGATGGCCTATCTGTAGGGGGTCTATAAAATCGTCGATTCCACTAACATAGGATTAACGAATTTATGGGTGAGCTACCTGAAATAAAGATAAATATGAGATAAATAAACTTATACTCTATATCCATGGGATAATATTCTTGTTGTATAGGTACAATGCTATATGTCATTAGGATGTTTCATCGGCAAGTTGTTCAGAACATTTTCAACTTGCTGTTCTTCTATAGGTACATTTTCGATCCTGATTGTACCTACAGTTACAGGTCTCACGTACCTTTACAGGAGTATCCTTATCTATTCGTGGCACCAAATACAAAGTTTATTAGTTTTTGGGTCGTGGAGGCCACTCCATTACGTGAATGTGTTTAGGTAACAAAAATATTGGTTGGAAATTCGAAGACTTACGTAAATTGAAACCGTTGTTATATTTTTTTAGAACAGCTGCTATTCTTTTAGTTTGAAGAGGGTGTTTAGACGTAATCTGAAAAGTAAATTGTATTCTTAATAAATAATCAAAAATACTTGAAATTTCCTGTAAAATTTAATTAAATCCAATTATCTTTGATTCTAAAAAGTAATACTTAACTTTAACTTAGCGTTACCTCTCACAAAAAAATACTTTTATAAGTATTATGTAAACTCACATACACAATAAAGATGCCCGGACCCGAAACAACTACATATTACTAAATATGTTCCGTGCGGTAATCGAACCTGCGATACGCAGTGCAATAACTCTACCACAGCACTGACTGTTCAACCTTACTTTGGACAGGAACAGAGTACTCTGAAGAAAAAAAGAAACCTGTTACAGAAATACCTATATAATAATAACAGTTCCTCGTATCATCGGTCGATACCAATTGGAACTAGTACGAGTATAACTTACAATAGTCCCTGCCTGTAGGTATCCGAGTACTTCGACATGTCCCGATATGACCTAGTTTACATGACCAGTCTAATGCATATCTACAAGGGGTTATTGGCTTCGTTCGCGACGGGGCGTAATCGATAACAAATACCAGGCGTAATTCAGAGAGTACTAAATATTCGTGTTTGGCGAATATGGGTTTCCGTGCAACTTGGTCGTATTGGCGAAAGATATGGAATGAGTTTCTGTGAGTATTTTTGGGTATTGATTTGTATAACGCATTGATATACATGTAGGTACGGGTATACAATCTGTATTATGTATTCAAGGAGTTGCTGAAAAAGTCAAATGTGCAAAAAAATTACACTTGATGAGATTTCAGCGAGTTTACGTTGTGAAGTTTCTTTTCCTAATTTTTTTAACAAAGTCTCTTGTTCTTTTTTATTAAAAAAAATATTATGAAGTACTCACTTTTCTTAGCGTATTCAAAATAAGCGAGTCTCCTAAAGTTATTATTTCTATTAGCTATATGCACTCCGTGCCAATAAAAATTATGTTGTATCTTACTGTAGTAACGGAAAAACGGGTCGACTGGTAGAAAATGGCATTAAGTCCACCTTTCATCATCTGCCTAGCCTTTTCCCAACTATATTGGTATTTTACGAGGAGCGGCTGCCTACCAGACCTCCACAACCCATTAACTGGGGTAACACGGTACTTTATGGCAAGACTAGAGTCAGATTTACTGGCTTCTGACTATCCATAACGACTGCCAAAGATCTACAAATGACAGCCGGGACCTACCGCTTAACGTGCTTTCCGAGGCACGGAGGAAACTCGTTATGTTAAGATGATCACCCATCCACAGACCAACCTAGGCAAGCGTTGCTTAACCTTGAAGATCGACCTGTGCGGCTGTTATTATCTAGCCACGAGCTCCTCCACCTTTGTACTGCTTAATTAATAGTATTTAAAGCTTTTTAAATAAAATAAATAAATAAAAATCCTACAAAAAAAAACTAGCTGATTACTAAAGTGTCTTCAGGTTACTTAGAGATTTTTGTGTCATATCATGCCAAACATGAACTTTTTGAGAATAATGTTTTGTAGTTATCTTATGATGTGTTTCTTCGTCCTCAGATATGAGAACGAGAAGAACGCTTTGGTGGTATCGGTGGTGTCGTGCCAGGGCCTGCCAGGCCGCGAGCCCGCCGGCCCGGACCCCTACGTCAAGCTGCAGCTGTTGCCCGACAAGCAGCACAAGGTCAAGACCAGGTTAGTACCAGTACAATACCAGAGGCTTTGCAGTATGTGCCAGCTGCCAGTATCATAAAGCTTTGGAGCACGTGAAATGGTGTACCTACCTGCGTAGTGGTGGAACTATAGGATGGCAAAGCTGACAATATGACACCGAGGGCCCCAGACAAAGAGACCTCACAAGTAAACTGAATAACTTGCTGTCCGGCATTCCGGTAATCATCCGGACCGAGCCCAAGTCGTCGATGGCACGTAGTGTTCCACGCGTGCCTCAATTAGATGTCAGCAAAACCGTAAGGGCTGCGCAGGGTCGAAGCCTATGGAACCATGGCTACTCCATTCGCTTCTTAAAAGAAAACCCGGGGCCCTGGAACGAAGACAAAGACAGAACACAGAACAAAGGAGTGGTGTAAAACATATTAAAAAAAATATTAAATACGTGACGATTTTTCTGGTATCCCATCCAATGAATTTGCCACGGGCCTCAGATAGTTACGCCACTGTATCTACGTCAAGTGTATGTAAAAAAAAATACAGGAATCAGATCGATCTAGGAAGATTACAAGGTTCTACAAATAATATTTTCCAGCAGTTTGATATTTATAAAAAAAGTAGGTAAACACTTGCTCCAATTTAGTTTCCAAACAAAAACCTTTCTGCCGTCTTATAACAATATTTTGCCGTTGCTAAGCAAATTTTTGTGCGAAATGTGAAAATGTTTGCTTGTTCCCAAAGTTTGTTGATCGAATACGGTATTAGTTGCCTAAGGACCGTAACTTTGTCAAACACTTCTTAATCTGTGTTATTTTTAGTGTTGAAACTCGAGTCTTTTAGTCTTCATTTCGAGACTTGAGTAGATTTTCAAGACTAAGACTCGTTAATCACATGAGTTCGTGTTCTTTGAGTCCTTCCTAGCCTTTTAAATTCTTTATGCTAGACTGAGTCATGAAGTTCAGTTGGTGTGAGCGATTATTCTTCTGGCAGTTTGACGGAAAAAGAATTACGTACTTAATAAATCAATAATTTGTGAATTACTATTTTATTTACTTCAAACTATAGCTATAGATTAAGAAGACTCAGTCATGAGTAAGAACTTTAAAAGATTAAAAAGCAGCACTCGTGTCTTTTTACAGAAGACTACAAATTCTAAAGGGCTTCAAAAATTCAAAATGATTTTATTTTTACATAGGCCTACCGTGCACTTTGACGTTTTATAAGTGCCCATCACTTATAAAACGTCAAACACTAGTGCACGGTTCCAAATTGGTCGTTTCCTATGGAGAAGAACCGGCAAGAAACTCCGTGGTTACTCTTTCCAAAAAACTATTGGGTTTACAATACTTTGATATTCCAACACAGACACATATATATGCGAGGACAGTGTAGACCAGTCAATATTGAACCCAAAACTACCCAAAAGCACAATAAAAATAAAGTTAGTCAAAAACGGGGTTGAAAAAAGTAATTAAAATCCGTTGTCTACAGTGCCCTCTCATTCACACTATAAGAGAGATAATATAAAAATATTTCAAAAGCCCTTAAGTTGCTCTCAAGTTTATGTATTAACACTTGTTATTTCGTATTTCAGAGTTGTTCGCAAGACCCGCTGCCCGGTATACGATGAGGACTTCACTTTCTACGGCATCGCCCCGCACCAGATCGCTGCTATCACCCTGCACTTCGTCGTCCTCAGCTTTGACAGGTAAACATTTATTTTTGTCTATTTAAACAGTGTCTATAGGTAACATTCTAGCCTCAACAGCAACCATTGTTTCATTGCCATTGGTAAAGTTCGGTCGCGAGTTAAATTTTGCTCATTGAATATTAAATTTCCGGTTCCAGAAAGTGTTGTGAAAGCTCCTATATTGATCTGCTTTAAAAATCGTTTGGACAGACTAAACGTCTCCAAACTAAGTATATGAAATACCCGCATCAGCTAATACTTGCTAGTGTGTCTTACCAAATAATAATAGCATTTTTAAAATTATTTCGCAAAAAATATAATCTGTCAACGATTTGTTTGCTGTAGAAATTCGAATCAAACCTTCTACATCCTTAAAAATTAAGGTGGGCTTCAAGTTTTTACCTTTGTGTTGCAGATATTCCCGTGACGAGATAATTGGAGAGGTAGTGTCCCCGCTGACGAGCCTGCAGCTGCAGAGTGGCGAAGCAATGGCGCTCTGCCGTGAGATCCAACCACGCAGTCTCAAGGTAAACAAGAGTTTTCTTTAAATTTTATTTGTATTTAAAACCAGTCCTCGCGGATACGTACGTCCAGATCATTCCGCCACCTCTTTCTAGGCCAGCTTCGATGGCAGTACTTACCTATCGCTTCGGTCCACTACCACTATATCAGGCTTTTTGGCTACAATAGTCCTCTCAGTGATGATGGATCGATCTCAGTACATTATTATTATAAAATTCTTCTGTATGGTTTCGTAGATGCGCAGCGTAGGTCGCGGCGAGGTGCTGGTGTCGCTGTGCTGGCAGCCGGCGGCCGCGCGCCTCACCGTGGTGCTGCTCAAGGCGCGCAACCTGCCCAAGATGGACGTCACCGGCCTGGCTGACCCGTTAGTATTCAACACTTGGGCTAGCCTGTACATTCTGTAGATGCGCAGCGTGGGTCGCGGCGAGGTGCTGGTGTCGCTGTGCTGGCAGTGCATTATTTTTTGAGTTTATTCATTACCCTTCTTAGAAATATGAAGAGAGAAATATGGGATCAGACGATAAAAGGCACTGATTGCATACACTATATGGCTGAACAATGTCTGACACAATTTTCTTAAACATATCAATATGCATATTAGGGTGTGCAGTGCGCAAGTCTTGGCTAAGGCCGACTGTCTACGGATGCATGGCTTCATAAACGTATATTCGTCATTATACGCCTGGTGTCGACGAAGCTAGCAGCAGAACCAACCACACGACGGCACGACGTTGCCGCTTCATTGACAAGGTTTCAATTTTTTACGCAAGCTTACACCTAGCGGATAATGACGGATACGCGTCTGTAAAGCTACGCGTCCGTGCCCTCGTTTGTGCCGGAATTACATAAGCCACAACTTTACTTATCCATAAATTCTCGGTTCCACAGCTACGTAAAGATGTACCTGCTATACAACGGACAGCGCATCGCGAAGAAGAAGACGCACGTGAAGAAGCGCACGCTGAACCCGGTGTTCAACGAGTCGTTCGTGTTCGAGGTGCCGGCCGCGCCCAACGCCACGCTCGACCACGTCTCGCTCGAACTGCTCGTGCTCGACTGGGACCGCGTTACTAAGAATGAGGTGGGGTAACTTATATAATAATAATAATAATCCTTTATTATCAGGCAACTAAGGCCCATAGAAACATTACATAAATAATATTACAAAATTATATGTAATATGTTTATGATTTCCTTGGGTAGCTCGCCATCCAGACGTCTGGAACGGACCAAGTTCATGACGTCGATGGAACGTATTGTTCCACGTGTGCCTCAAGGACCCGACAGGGTCGAAGCCTTCTGGGGCCTAGGTTGACGAAAGAGAACTCCGGAACCCCGGAATTAGGGCAAAGAAGAAACAGGAGTGGGTTTTAGTCTGTTCGTGCTCGACGGGGACAGAGTTACTAAGAATGAGGATGGTAACCTTTATGTGGCTAACTGACTTGTGTCACCCGAACTGGGCCTCAAGTCTGCTATTAGAATTGTATCTGAATTGTCTATCATTGGCTTCATAATTGTTGATTTTGACAAGTTTGGTATTGTTGACTTGTCAAAATCAAGAATTAGGTATGAATTGTCAATTGTGGATAGCACTCCTTCTATGCTATTCTCTAAAGGTCTCTCTAAAAGTCTGACTTTTAGAGAATAGCATAGCTGATCGATCGTGCTCGATTGAGACAGGGTTACTAAGAATGAGGTGGGTAATCTTTATGTGCTACTAACTGACTCATCTACTAAAATTGTTCTGTCATATAAAATAGTAAAGGAAAGAAAGAAATGATGAATTAAAGATGATTATGGTTTGTGAGTCCTTGTTGAATTAGTCTCAAAGTTTGATAGTCACTGAGCACAACACACAGAGTCCCTGGATACCTTACCGCTACAATGTCCTCGCGCGCAAAATAAACTATAATTATAGCTTGCGAAGCTTACTGTCGGAGGAAAGAAAGAATGTCCAGTATTGCTCGAAGGATTAAAGAGAAAGTATGGATCCGGCTCGAAGGACCAAAAATAACGTATAGATCCGGCTCCAAGGATCAAAAAAAAATATTTATCCGGCTCGTAGGACCAAAAAATGTAAGGTTTGTCTCGAAGGACCAAAAATAATGTATGGATCCGGCTCGAAGGCCCAAAAAATCGATGGCACCAAAAACATGTATGGATTCTGCTCGAAAGATCAAAACGAATGTATGGAACCGTCGAAGGACCAAAAATAATGTATGGATCCGGCTCGAAGTGCCAAAAATAATGTATGGTTCCCGCTCGAAGGACCAAAAATAATGTAGTTTTGCTCCAAGGACCTAAAAGGATGTATGGATCCGACTCGAAGGACCAAAAAATTAATGGATTCTGTCGAAGGACTAAAAATAATGTATGGTTTGTCTCGAAGGACCACAAAGAATGTATGATCTCTTGGTAGATGTGGGCGGAGTAGAATAAAAGATGGTTAATTAATTTAATTTACTGTATTGTTCCAAAAGTTTTACCAACTTTGATGATGAATGAGCTAATGACCTGATGTACATCAGAGACCCCCCCGCAGGACTATACAGAATCAATTCAAGTCAAAATCTTTTTATTTCAAATAGGCCTACGTGGGCACTTATAAAACGTTAGAAGCTAGTACACGGTTCCAATTGGTAGTTTCCTATGGAGAAGAACCGGCAAGAAACTCCATGGTTTGAAAAGAATACTTTAAAAAATTACAACACAGTCACATATGCGAGGACAGAGTATACCAGTCAATAATGTACCCAAAAACACAATAAAAATAAATTTTATCGAAAACTGGGTTGAAATATGTAAATAATTAAAATCCATGGTCTACAGTGTTCTCCTATTCACACTATAAGAGAGAGGCTATATAAATATAAGAAAAAAATAACAATCAAGCCTATCAACAAATGAGAGACCGAATAGTAACAATATCCGTTTGTGTTGCAGGTGATCGGTCGGCTGGAGCTGGGCGCGGTGGGCGCGGGCAGCACCCGGCACCACTGGCGCGAGGTGCAGGCGGCGCCGCGCCGCCAGATCGCCGACTGGCACAAACTCAAGGAGTGAACGCGCCATCACCCACCCACCCCTACCGACCCATCCCGTCCCGACTTCATACTGCACTAGTCTTCTGATCTGTATGGACCCTCCAGACGCCCACCACAATGAAGGACTTGTAATATAGGGTGACTGGTACCGATGCTTAACCTATCACATACCCACAAAACGGGACACAATAGTCAAACAATAACAGCGCGGTCTCATAGGACCGGTCGGGGATTCATGAATTAAATAGGTGATTGCAGTACTCTTGACAATAAACCAGTTTTACTATGAAACCGAACCTGAAATCACGAAAATCAGCAGTTCAGTACATTTTGACCAGTTAGTAAACAAACTTAAATATGCCTACTGAATAGCGGGTTCAGGAGATTTCAGGTTTGGTGCCATAGTAAAAATTGTTATCATGAGTACAATCACGTGTTTAAGTATCGGTCACTAATTATATTACCAGTCAGCCTATATATTCGATTTCATTTATTACTTGAAGATGTCGAGAGTAAGCCAAATCTACTAGAATGTTTGAAGAGGGATATGATCCGATGTAGTAAAGACGAAGTCACGACTGATTCGTGCCTCGAAGAAACTGTCAGTATTTTATGTAAGTCAACATCAAATTTAGCCAGTAATGCCGTTTTAGAAGTAAGTGATGCTATATCATTTGGTCCTAAAGCTATGGAGAGGTATAGAACAACACCTGTTTTGGATAAGAATGAAATGACACCAATTGATACGAGTACATTTACATCCAGCCAATGATGATTGGAAGTAAGTTTATTAATATGGAAGGAGAACAGACAGAAATCTATAGGGTCAGAAAGCTAGTGCAGTATCAACAAGGACTTCACATATTTCCCTTTCATCCTTCAACGTTTTTAATTTATTAGGCTTAGATGCGTAAAACTTTCCTTGTTCAGAACATTAAACTCCACAAATCCCTTAAATTTCTGAACAGGAAATCATTAAAGGAGTGTCTAAGTCCCTTGTCTATAGCTCACTAGAATTCCATCTAATTTTGATGTAGTCATAATTAAATAATTTTTTCAGAGACCATCCGGAAGGTCTCAATTTTAATTTCCTACAACAATCGGCCATAATCATTTGGTTTGTTTTTTTCTCACTTATTATTATTGCACAGAGTACGGTAAGTAGGATGGCAAAGCCAAAGTCCAGCGGAGATTAAGAAGAGTTTGTTTTAGTATTAATTTGTAAACTAAAAATGATATTGTATATTAGATAGACGAAATTATTTGGAATTTACTCGCGTGAAATATTTTGTATATGTTTGAAAGCGCACAGCGTCCCTCCCCCTCCCCTGTATCGTAAAACATTGATGTATTATGTGTAATCACAAACACAGTGCAAACTCGTGTTTATTCAAGTGTAGATTAACTTAACGTTTTGAAACGGGAGTGAAGTAATGGCGGTCGAGAAGACGGAAAAAAATCAAACAAAAAATTTTTTGATCTGAATAGAAATCTACGAACACCGTTTGAAACTGCTTCAATAGTCTGCAGAAAATCAAAAGCAGAATGCTCAAAACTATTCAAGATTATTGTGAACTTGACAGCCAAATATATATTTAAATCAATCTCTCCCGTTTCAATATCTTCTAATTACTCTACATATCTAAATGTAAGAACACCTTGATGTAATGGAAATTCACTCGTTATGGATATCTATGTAATGTCTGACAAACTAATCATAAGCCTAGATGTACCTATTTATTTTGAATCTAGCTGTCATCAACCTTAGTTCAAGATTCTGGATATCTATTGACAAAACTTAGGTTTACTCTCTTCTGATATATAATTTAGTGGTCCAGTCAATGCATATTCGAGCAACAAGAATTTTAATTATGTTAAGAAAATTTGCTCTAAATATTTGTACAGATTTTGCTGATTTGTTAAACCTTTAAAAAGCTCATAAAAAGCAGGTATTCGGTTGTAACTCCAAACAATTTCAGTATTGCTTGTAGTTTGAGTAACAAAGCCACAGGACAAAGTCAAAATAACAACTGAGAATATAGACAACATTACTGACGATCTTGTTACAGACACAGTTAATATTACTAAACTTGTTTGGAGTTAACCTTTCATCTACCGAAGGTATACTGATAATTTTATTTAAAAGATTGAAGAGTTTAACACCATAAAGTTGAGGTATTAATCATTCACATGTAGTCAGTGTATTCAATGCTGTTCATGCTATAGGCGAGAATGAAACATTCAGTTTTCAAACGCAAGCATGCGCAGGATTGGACGGAAGTAAATACTCATTGGTCGACTAGAACCTAATATGTATAGTTTATAGGTTAGAAAAATAAATCTATTTTATACCTAAAGTTACTTTGATAGTCGTTTAGGTATGTGTAAGCTCAGGACGAAGCTTCGAGCTTTCTGTCTCGTAATGTACTCTCATAGTGTCGCTGTGTCACCATAGATGGCGCTTTCACGAATGATCTCATTTCCATGATATACATATTTTTGAAATTGTCGGATATTGTAGGAAATATATTATTTATTCATTGATAATGTACTTGACGATGTCCCAGATCGTAGAGACAATATACGAATTACAGATATGATAAGTATTTCCATAATACATATGTACGATCACTCGCTATGTAAGCCGATATTAAAATCAACGGCAAGGGTTGAATTAGTACTTTGTTATCGTAGTAAAAATTAAAGCGTTGTAGCTATATGTTACTAATAACACCACTATCCCTTTGTTTAACTAAATCCATACACATTCCAAAATTAAGTAAAATTGTAAATAGTCATTGCTTTGATCATCAATAAACCGCTTTCTCATTCTAATTGTTAAAATAAGAAATTATAATTAGATGTAAGTACTTTACTATCACTAAATGTTTCTGTTTTAAAGATCTCATGTGTTTTACTTTGTATAATTTCATAATGTTCATGTGTAGTAGATGAAACTCATGCGAAACTGGTTCTTATCGCTAAAGACTTACGGTCTGTTTCGTTACTAGGATATGCTGTAAGTAATTTAAAAAGTCTATGAATTAATTTGTATAATTTTGTGTAAGCAATGAAACAGATCCTAAGTTTAATTAATATATTATATTGCCATTTTACCAAGACATTGTAAATTAGGCTGATGATCTTGAAAATATAAGAACCTAAATATACAAAGATGAAACACTATTGGCTAAAAGCAACATACATATAGTGTACAAAGATAGACTCAAGAAAAGACAGACATCATTTATCTTCGGAAAGAATAAACTAACAAAATATGAGCCAAATTATGCCTAGCAAGTCACAATCGGGTCTGTACGACCGGCATCGTAAACATTGAGCACAATTTGGTTAGATCTTCTCTGAAACTACAGCAAACAAAAGTTCCACTTAATCTATGATGTTTTGGTGAGATTGGCAGCAGATAACCAGATGTACCAGCACTTGTAGTATATAGACCACGTCATCCACATCACCAATATCAGATTTGTATACTAAGGGAATTTTAGTGAATAAAATTTATTGACTGGTGCTTTCACAATAATCGTTCGTTTTATTTCTTTTTTGCTGTTTCCTCCTAAAACTAAATGCAGAAGAGATCTTGACCAGAACACATACACAAATATTACATTATATTTTCCACAACTTTCACACACCATCATCCTCAAACTAAGCAAAGTTTGTGATATGAGTACCTACTAGATAACTGATAAACATACTTATATATTTCTAAAACATTAGGTATGTTTATAGATAAATTACACCCAGACACGACAAATAAGAAAGGATTTTCAAAATGTTTAGGCTAGTACCCGAGAGTTCGGCACGAGGCTTTTCTTTCTCCAACTATATTGGGTGTTGGGGCTGCTTTCTAATCTACTCATTTTATATGGACCGAATGCATATCTGACCTCTACAACCCAGTTATTAGGTAACACGATAGGTACTTTAATCGTGGAGTTGCGGATACCAGCCCGATAACCAACAATACCCACTCAACATTACTGTCAGATTTCCTGGCTTCTGACTATACGTAAGGACTGTAAAAGAACTAAAAGTGACAGCTGGGACCAACGGCACGGTATGTGTTTGGACAACTTAGGATATCGACCGACTTACTTAAACAAGGCGTAAAGTGGTATCACGACATTTTAATACTGTCTGAACATAATTCCTGAGAGAGTAGGTGCACCTGCTTACCGTGCATATTTAAAATGTTAATACGTTTAAATCTACGAAAATACAACGTCAGTCATTGCGTAAAAATGCTCATATTTATACAGGTAGCATGCTCTTTTGTTATAACCACAATCATAGAGATAACCCTTACCTATGTGAGAAAGAGACAGCGGTCACGCGTTCCGCGATAGGAGTTCAGCGCTCTCTGTCCTGCATACGGTCAAGAAACTCCGCGCAAGCAGATAGTACGACCGCGGCGGTCAATAGGAACGCACGCTCACCGCGTTCTACGTTACTCCGTGCTCACGTGAACAAAGACATCGCCGCCATGTCTGAAACAGAAAAATTGATTGAATTAGTTAAAGAAAGACCTTATCTATACGATATGAATGATCCTGAATACAAAAATCGAGCAAAACGGCTGGCAACTTGGAAGGAAATCACCGAAGAAATGGGCTCAGGCCATGGTACGTGAGTCAATGTTCTTGATAGCGCCATCTATGTTTTAAACGTTAAAACTGCCATTTAGGTGGTGTTACTACTGCGTGGAAGCCGAAGGGTGAAAGCAAAGGCTGACGCTATTACATAGGTAGGTATTGAGTAAAAACCAACAGTCGTATCCCAGTTTCGTTTTTAGACAGTGCTGAGCGTTGAATAAAAAGAATTTAAAAGCGTGACCTGTTGCCTATATTTTAATAGTAGGTCAATAAACTTTATTTACATACGGAATGGAGGATTTCAATAGCATATTGGAATATACATATAGAATTCTAGATAAGCTAAGGCATGATACGAGGCATAGTTTTATAAATTAAGTAATTTTTTGTGCCTGTAGCGTAAAATCAGAAAAAAAAAACAAATTTATTTTGGAGTTTTGAGTGTTGAGTACATATCTAGCTCTCGAGTTTAACGTGAAACTTAATCAAAATAATATATCCCATTACTCAAGACTTGCTTGATTGATTAGATAATACCTAAATTAGTTAAGTAAGTAGTTGCTCTTGAACAACCTATTTATTTTATTTTGGGTTGTATTTTCTTTGAGCAGCATGCTTATTATACCTAATGTCCTGTGTTTGCACCATGTGTACACGAAAACTGGTAGATAGGTATAATGCCCAAGGTGCTGAGTCCAATTTTGCGTGTTTACGTTTTGCGTTTTGACCTTATACATTCTGGAAATCAGAAATCCATCACGTAAGATTGACAATCAGGTATTAGCGATATTGTCACAAACTGACTTAAATTCCGGTTTAAGTCCAAGCTAAATAAAAATAAATAAAAGACTACAACAAAAATTCTAGAAAAAAAGAAACTACTCGTCCTTGACCACTAGAGCGACTAGACTAACCACTACCACTAGGCGACCGCGACGTTATTACGAAATTAGTGACTCACCAGTGTTTTTATTATGGTTTAAAAACAAATACAGAAAAATAACACATAAGTACCAAGTTCCACGTTATCTAAATTAATAGTACTATCCTCGATGAATATGTCAATATGTTAATCTACATTTGTATTAGTAAATAAATAATTTATATTGAGAAATGATTAAAAATACTCTAAGTAATGTAAATAAATTGATACTACAATTTAAAAAAACTAGTACTAAGTTGTCTTTCTATTGATTAGAATTGTAAATAATAATAAATCCTAATTCAATATATTAAAAAAATATACTTTCCTTTTCAGCGGACATATGGAGTGCCAAGTGGAAAGGCTTGAAAGACAACTACGCAAAATACAAGAAGTCTACGGAACCAGCTTACGCAGAAAGTTATAAGAAATACAAAAACTGGCCGTGGTCGGAACATGTGAGGTTCCTCGATGACTGCAGCTTTATTAGTGGGAGGAGAGTGACTTATAAAGCTGGTATACCTCCTACCATTCCCGATAGTATACAGGAAGAGTCAAACGAGGCGGTACAAGAAGTAACAGAGAACCAAAGAAGAAAAAAGAGACGTCACAGCGAACCTTCTGAAGATCAAGAGAACCATAAAACTAAAAAGAAAATCAAATCTCCACCGGACGGAGTAGACCAGTTCTTCCTAAGCTATGCACAGTCTTTTAAGAAGTTACCAAACAGAATGCAAATAATGTTAAAACTAGAGATAGCCACTTTATTCACTCGCTATGAGTTACAGGCGAATGGAGTTACTCCAGATTCTGTAGATAATATTCCTAGAGTTGTACCACATCCAGTTAAACATGAATTTGATTTTTTTAATACCATTGATGACTAATTAGACGATGAAGCTGTTGTTTTATGTGATAAGTAGGACATAATTAGAAATAACACTTTAGATTATACCCTTCTCTGCCAGGTTCTCTACTTGATTTAGAAACTTAATGATTTGATTTTTATTATACCGAACACGGTGTACTTATCAATAATTCAGTTGTAGGTACAGTGTTTCATTTCAGCGATGCTACATTGGTGCGATGTAACATTTGTGCGAAAAATCCTGTTGCGAATAACCCTACAGCGATTTCTCATTAGTTGGGTAATAAAGTAGGTATATTAGGTTAAACAAGGGACTTATCGAGGAAAGGTATTCAGTATTCGATTCTCGTCCCAATTATGTATAAAACTTATAACCTTAACCTGTCACATACCCGCAAAACGAGACACAATAGTAAAACAATAACAGCGCGGTCTCATAGGACCGGTCGGGGATTCCTGAATTAATATGCGACGTAATTTAAAAAAAAATAGTGTAAGAAGTAGTAATAGTGTAAAAACTAGACAGGTTTAATGTATGGAAGGAAAATGGATTCAAACTAGAGGTCATTGACCCGCGCATATTATGTTCTCTCGCAAGGATGTATTGTTAGCAGTGCCGTAACTAGGGCGGTGCGAGCAGTGCCCAGGCACAGGGCGCAGACCCTGGAGGGGCGCAGAAATGACCAGAATAAGCCTGGATAGAGCATTTTTCAGGGGCGCAGTTGTCAAAGTTCACACCGGGGTGCATAAAAGGCTAGTTACGGCACTGATTGTTACACGTTGCGAGACTTTTGCGATTTTTTTTTTATGATTCTGTCTGTTAGTTATCAATGATTTTTTTTGTTCATATTTTTATTAGTATCTTGCAAGCGTACACTATTGAGGGTTTGAATATGTCCCCTAACTAACATATTATTTCGTTATATTAGTTCGATAGTACCTGACAATTGAACAAATCTGACAACTGAATTTTCGACACACCGTGCTTGGATTATTATAAAAATCGTATCATTAAGTTTCGTAATCAAATACGGTACCCTGTCTGCTAGGGTTGCGGATTGTACAGAATACTTACCTACTATGGCTCTCGCAAAGGGCAACTGAAGGAACGCTGGGTTTTAGTCAATTTTTTTTTTGTAACACTACGTTTATTTTTTTTTTCATTATAAACACCTCATGAAAACTGCGTTGTTTTATTTCAAAATCTGACTCAAGAATATTAAATATCCAGAGTTCCGTCGGGTTTTCACTCCACCTTCCGAAACTAATCAATTTTTTCAATACACCTCAACAAAAACTAGGTAACTCTTATTGCACTACGATTAGATTCAACATGTCATGGACCCTCATGTTTTTTTTAAATTCAGTCACAGTCAACTGTGATGACTTTTTTTTAAAGCAAAGGCGGTTATTTTTAAGGTTTTAGTTTTCACTTAAAAAATTAAATTGAGCTTAGAACAGAATATTATAGATAAACGTGATTATTTACAATACGCAATAATTTATTACCAACAACAATTATCTGTGTTCTAAATTCAAAAATATTTGAATTTCTGTTTTTAATAATAGGATGTATAACAGTTTGATACCTTTGCTTCTGGTTCAACCAAAAATACAAAAAAAAAACGAATTTAAGGTTTGAAAAGAATTCTTTAGATGCTACGCGGCCAGGTATTGAGGCAAAAAATACTTGCGATAGCCTGTTGCCGTCTAAAGCAAAACTGAAACGTATTGCTAATTTGGAAAATTTACTTGTCTTGTCTTTTCTTCTCTTTCTAAAAATACGTCATAATTTTCGGATAAAGTATTTCTTAGTAAGTGTATTGAAAAACGTCTTTTGATACACATGGAGATTTTTCACTGCAGCGCAAGCCAGCGGTGAATTGCGCTCGGTTGCAATGACAAGCTTTTTCCACTTGTGTAAAAATTTAGGTATTAAAGTCCCTTTTTTAATCTCCGAGACTTTAATGACATTACGAGGGTTGTTACACTGGTCATTATACAAAAGAACTGACATCATTGTTATTGCAAGTTTGACATTTGCCTATGTCAATTTAGTCTCAGGGGTTAAAAACAGACTTTATGTATTATTTGCATTGCTTGCATTGACTAAACAGGTAGACTCGAATCTGTGTGGCTCTTTCCCCGAAGGACCATCTCAGATACTAATTTACTTATCCGGGTAGCCACCTATGATACCTCCAACCTCGTTTAGTTTAATTAAACGACACATAAAAGTGTTTTTAGAAACAACTTCCAAAGTAACAAAATAGAACATTTTCTTTGTCCGTTCTGTACAAGCATGTCCTACTCAATGTTCAACACTCTATTGTTTCGAAACGATTAAACCTATTCTATTTTAATTCTAGCGGACATATGGCTGGCCAGGTGGAAAGGCCTGAAAGACAACTACGTAAAATATAAGAAGTCTACGGAACCAGCCCACGCCGACACTTACAAGAACTACAAGAACTGGCCCTGGGCTGAACACTTGATGTTTTTAGACGATTACTTCACCAGCAGAAGAATGCCAAAGTATAAACCTAAACCTAGAGAAGAGACGCAAGTTCCTAGTATTGTTGAATATATCATTCCACATGAACATACGACTAAGGACGAATCAGAAGATTCTTCGAAAGAAACGGAGGAACAAGAATCAACTGATGAAGAACAAGATGACCAAAAACTGGACGGAGTAGACCATTTTTTCCTAAGCTATGCTCAGTCTTTTAAGAAGTTACCAGTGCGAATGCAAATAATGTTAAAACTAGATATAGCAACTTTATTCTCTCGATACGAGTTACAAGCTGACGGGGTTACTCCTGAGTCTATTGATAATATTCCTCGGGTAGTACCGCATCCAGTTAAAACTGAATTTGACTTTAGTTTTAACATTGATGACTAGAGCCTGGTTTCCACTGGCCCAGCTATCAGACAGTTACTGTTCCTGACTGACCGTCAGCTACTGGGAGACCAGGAAAATCTTTGAAAACAAGGCTTTAGGATTGAGCTACATCTGTCAGCATCGAATCGCAAATTATTGTTGTACGTAGTTACTCAGATACCCGCGAAACGAGACACAATAGTAAAACAATAACAGCGCGGTCTCATAGGACCGGTTGGGGATTCAAACGTTAAAACCGTCATTCAAGATCTTTCTAGAGTGCGCTCGGCAACACGGTACTGATAGATGTAGCAACCTTTAGAGCTGATTGATACTGAAATGGCAACGGCCAGCAGCGACGCGATTTTAGAGTGAAATCATTTTAAACTTTATCTACATCCTTTAAGCACCAATATAAGCCTTTAAGCACCAATGTAAGGTCCTCTTCAGGTCGCTTCCAGTTGGTACCATTCCGGTGTGAATCGGCTTATTGGCCCTTAGAGCCAAACGAACCACACCACAACAAAAACACGTGGTAGAGCATTATTTTACGTGATTCCAGCTAAAAACCTAGCGAAAAAACTAGCGGCATTGCTTTGTTTGTTTATGTACCTCACGATTTTCTGACAAAATCCGGTGTAACATTTTGATAGAAATTACAATTAATTGCCATTGACACAAAACGAGACAATAGTAAAACAATAACAGCGCGGTCTCATAGGACCAGTCGGGGATTCATGAACTAATTCCAAAGGGTCTTCCACAGAACAGAAGAACTTAAGCACCATTTTTATCTATTACCAATGTACTTTTCAGTCCTTCACCTTTACCACCGTTTTCTACATTTATTTAGAAAACATTAATCGTATTTTATCATATTACCCTCATTGTGGGAATAACTTAATAATAATTGTACCTATTGTTAATCTTACCTTAGCAACCGCCTACTAGTTTTCCTAATACAAATAGTTCCTGTTCCATTCACACTGACCACATTTTTCCTATCGAACACAATCATGTGGTTAATATCGACTACACCACTACCACATTGCAACCACTACGCAACCAACAGCGACATCTTGAAATAAAGCCCGTCTAATCTTTAAGAAATGCCTTTTGACAGATCTGACATATTGAAAAAAGGGATGTGATCAAAGAAATCGATGACAATAAGTTTTGATTCTTAAGAGATATCGATTTCATTTCTTTGTATTAAGTTATTGGTTACCGTTTTACAGATTTATGTGTTACTGTAAAAATTGTTTCATAATTTATTGTTTTTACCGAAAATATAATAGAAATAATGTGAGTTACGCCTATACAAAGTTATTTCGGTTTGAAAAATGTAAAACATGAAACGGTATTTCTTAGATTTAATGGCCTTTAGTCTGCCTGCAACACTGGCTACAACGTAAACACGTTTTGTCGTTATGAAGTTGTGTAGTTGTGGTACGTTTTAATGGAGCCTTATTACAACGCAACTGCAACAAACTTTAGCGACTGCACACGTAACCACTTTTTGTCGATGCGATGTGGTGTGGTTGTGGTACAGTTAATAAAGGAGGCTATAGGTAAGTAACCAGGGTCATCCGCTACAGTTAAAGTTTTCAAAGGAAACAAAAAAACAGTATATGAATTAGACTTAATTAAATTCATAGTAAATAAACAACTCATTAGGTAATAAAATTAAGATTCATTCATATCCATCCATCGATTTTCATGAATATTTTAACTATATCTGACGCCCCTGGTTATTTGTCTCTTTTGTGAGTGTGCTACTTACTGTAACCTGAAATATTTAGGATTTGTAGTTTAAATAAGAACTCAAAAACTCTTATCAATTGTATATTTGATATCAAATCTTATTACAATAACACAGCTTAACAAAAATTATTACATTAAAGTTTTCCGCTCCACCCGTCTCGAACGCTTTGATGACGTCCGTGAGAAATAACTTGAGATACACTACGATCAGTAAAATGTCATGTACGTGCCGTTATGTGCAGAATTATACATCGGGTATAAAATTGTGTCTAATGGTAGTCACACACGTAGCGATTAACTTGCGCAAATTTAGACTTGCACAAGTATACTGTGACATGTGTTGAAAGATACTTGCGCAATTGCCTTTTCAAGTCTAAATATCATCTACTTAGCCTTTTCCCGACTATATTGGGGTCGGCTTCCAGGCAAGCCGGATTTAGCTGAATGCCAGTATTATACGAGGAGTGGCTGCCTACCAGACCTCCAACAACCCATTAACTGGGGTAACACGGTACTGCATGGCAAAACTGGAGTTAGATTTACTGGCTTCTGACTATCCGTAACGACTGCCAAAGATCTACCAAATGACGGCCGGGACGACAAGAGCTTTTCAAGTCTAAATATGCGCAAGTAAATCGCTGCGTGTGTGGCTACCATAACGGTATTGAAATTGGAGAGAAGAATAAAAACATTGTGCGTTAAGAGTTTTCTAAAAATATAACTAAGCAATTAACAATAAATAAATAACGACAAAAAATTATAAATTATTAAGTTTTTAAATAAATAAAATGGGATTAAATATTTTCATTTTTAAATTAGAATAAATTCTGAAAATAAATATTAATAATTACAATTTCAATACCGTCTAACAGTGTCATAAAATGCTTCTCAATCATTTTTGCATTTAATGTGTTCTAAAACAAAGTTGCAATGTGAGTCTCTATTAGAACATTTAACTTGTTTTATGAATTAAAAATATCTAATAAAGACTGTCATGTTTCATTTTAAAGCGAATCAACCATCGAAATTGATGCCTAAAATTTAATTCACTGAGATTTCGTCATGTCATTTTATTTTTCATATAAGTGTAGAGAGTTTGTGTAACACAACACTTCGAAGGAATAACGCTCACCATCCTTGACTGCCAAGGTTTAGAAAATACATTAAAACATATTTTATAGCCAAAAACCAAATTACTTCTTTCCATATTAAGTCTTATTGCGTATCAAGAACTAATTATATTTCGTCCCAAGAGACAGTACTAGCTCCTGTAACACAGGTTAACCAACTAGTACAGGAGACACTGAATTTATTTTATATACTTATTTATGTAGACGTTATTTCGGCTTACATGACTTCACCGAAAATTATAAAACATCACAAGAAAAATATAACACATAACTTCATAGGGTGAACGTCATCTCCATAAAATTATATATATATATATATTATATACAATGAAACATTCAAAAGTTGTGAAGCTAACTCCTAACATATAAATCACACCAGTTTTTGTAAAACCAACTAACGTTAAACACTCATTTCACACCAATCCGTACACCTCGTAGAGACGCGTCTAGGAATCAACATTTATTATATTACACATTGATATTGTCTTTTTTTAATACAATCCCTACTTGGACGTCTCTTTGATTTCATCTAGCTATGACATTTGGTGGTTTCCATTTAGAGATGCATATACGAAACTACACATTGCTTCTAGAATCTAAGGTGAAGTGACTAGATTCATTCGTGAAGTTATTTTTCCTAACACAGAAGAAATCTCATTCATTCATAGCAGGTGCGAAGCATGAAAGGTAATAAAGGACATGCCACGTCAAATCCAGGTCTTCGATAACCAATGTCTTCGTTACACCCTCAGAATTTTCTACCCTTAGATTTCTAACGTAGACCTGTCGGAGAAGTGACTCAAAAGTCTAATCGACGACCACATTAAGAGTCACAAGTGGAAATGTATTGATCACACGCTTTGGAGGGATTCCTCAAGAGAAAAGGAAGTGTGGCCGTCCTAAACAATGCGTTGGCAGAAGCAACGAGCATTAAAAACTCCAGTATGGGCGCGATCGGTCACTAATGCAGTACATAGGATTTTAAGTCAAGTCATTCATGACGATTTATACTCAGATAAAATACCATAAGTATACTTATGGTCTTTTACCAATTACCTTAAGTATCTCTTTTGAAAGGAACTACAATTTGTAGTAACGATTGATTTGGATCTACGGCCAGAACCCAAGAAAGAAATGCCAATGATGATGAATGCTACAAGTACGCATGTAATGTTGTACGTGCATTCTCTAAATGGAAAACGCCATAACACCAACACAAATAGTATAAAACACTAAACAGTGACACGATTAGGCAAGACCGAGATGTGCGTTCTACAGTGAGTTACCGCACTAGACTACAAATACTTTTACAAAACAATATAGTTACGACTATGACTATCCCTTTATTGCTAACAACATAATTAAGATATGAATCTAGTTCAGATATGTTAGAACTGTGTAGATATTAAAGTTTTGGTCCAAAGTATTTTTTATAAAATTTTGCAAGAGTCCGATTTTTTAAGATTAATTTTTGTGTGATTTGTGTTTGATTAAATACTTGAATGACAATTGAATTATACAAAAACATTATACATACATCGTTAATATTTCTACGTGTTATAATACAGATATGAAGAATACAATAAGAAGATATCATTTCTTCGGTTTGTTAACAAAATATTCATTGGAACATTACAAACGTGAAATATACGAAATCAAACATTCTGATATTATAAATATTAATACAAAACCTAAAACCAATTCATTATCAGAAAAATAAAAAACTCCAAAATGACCAATTAGTACATAGATGAGTTTATTTTATTGAGTAATGCAATAGGGCCTTAGATTGATAGATTCCGTATATTCGTACATGTGTAGGCTTGTGTTTGTTTAAGTCTATTTATTCGTTTACATAAGTTAAGATATCAAAGTTTCACACTCAGATCCATAAATAAGTAATTTCTTCAAAGGAAGATTTGAAGAAATTGATTGACTCATAAAATATCTACGGATCTGAACGTAAAAATGTTAAACACACACGTTATTGATATTTTAAAAGAACGACTTACCTAACTGGTAACTGTCCTCTTATACATATATTGCATAAACCTAAAATATAATTACAAAATTAAATTATTCGAGTATACCTTAAAATATGTATTATATACAAACTATTAAATGCATTCTAAAATAATAATGCTGTGTAATGACGTTAAAAGTCGTGAGACAAGGCAAGATAATATGTTTCGACATAGTCATCAATGTTATACTCCTACTTCTTGAAATCAATAAAATTGGCAGATATACGGCAGGCAAGTTTATATTGGAAAGAAGGATTATGAATATAAGCAGTCTAGTCAATATTACTGGCATTGTTTTTTGTGCCGCAACTATTAGCATTGATCAATTTATAGGAAGAGCGATTTAGTTCCTGAGACTAATGCAGTCATCAATATAAAAATCCCTAATCCTATTTTATATGTCGTCATTATAACGATTCATTGGTGTCAAACCACAGACTGTAATGACCAACGTGTGTTTATTTGCATATAATTTATACCTGTGGATTAAAATCCACACTAAAGCGCCAAATAGCATCAAATATTAAATCGCGGGCATTTGGTGTTACCACGCAGCGAGATCCAAAAATAATGCCAATAAAAGTTTCAGTAACACGCATATAACTTACATTATACATAGTAATATAATAATTTAATGTCAATACATACATATTTCAACATAAACTCACTGAGTATTCTTACAAGTCTTGTAAATTGCCATCGACTCCATATTTGGAACCTTAAAAGTCTTCGCCGTGGATAATAAAGAGAGCTTTTCAATGGCGTTGTTATGAAACATATAGTGTGCAGTAAGTGAAACGAACGCTGAAGCGATAATGCCCTACATCGCTGTGCCGGCTTTGACTCCAATCATGCTATTTCTATCATATCTTATCAATACGTTTTGTGGTTAAAAATACTGACTTATATTTCCATGTCAATGTGTCATTTACAATTTGCAAGTATCAAAATTGTTCGCAAATATTTATTATTATAATTACTTATTTTTTTATGCTTACCTATACCAATTCATTATTGAATTTTAATAGTATCATTGATAGAAGCAAAACTCAAAGCCGGCACATATCGAACCACCGACCGTGCAAATTGTATGTACATACAATCTAACTAGAAATATTGTTAATAATAAAAAATCAAATCTCCATTTGTGGAGATAACGATATTGTAAGTGTTCCCATAGTCGAGTTTCAGGGACCTGAGTCCCGGCGACATGAAAAAGTATTCGTGTTTCGGCACCAAAAGTTTCGGGGCCAAAGGTTTCGTCACCCAAGCTATTCCCGTTTCGGCACCAATAGGCATTTTGGCTGGTAAGTATACAAAATCCCAATCCAAAATACCTATTAATGCCTAAACGGGACAACCTTGGGTGCCGAAACCTCTGGTGCCGAAACCTATGATGCCGAAACAAGAACATTTCGACACGAAGCCTCGTCTGAGGAGAATCGGCCAAATACGTTGGAACGTCTAGCTTTGGTTAAGGACGGCACAGATGTCTGGTGGTGTGGGATTATAGCAGGCCTCTGTCGAGTTCCTTGCGCAGCATCCTGGACAGCTTCAGGACGTCCTCGTCGACCTGGCCGGCGAACAGCGCGTCGAGGAGTTCACCTCGAGACGCGATGGCGAAGACTCCGGCCAGACGTGATACGGACTTGTCTGTGAGGTGTCGCTCTACTACAGCTCTGGAAATAGGAAATAATATTGTTTTATAAAACGCAATGGTAATATAACCAAGGTCGCCGACATAGCCCAAAGAATCGCTAAACTAAAATGATGTTTGATGGGGCCGAATAGTTCTAGAGTGGACGACCGCGCACCGGAAGACGCAGCGTTGGAAAACCTCCTGCAAGGCAGACCGATGAGAGTCCCGTTCTCGCGAGGTGAGAGTTGCATTCCCGCGACTCGCGTTCTTTGAGGTGATACGTAGGGGAAGCTTATGTCCAACAGTGAACGTCCTTTGGCTAAAATGATGATGAAGGGTAATATGTCCGGGTTATGAAAGCGTTAGCTAATTAACAAACTTATCAACTGCACATTAACATGTAGCTTTTCGTAAAAGACGTTGACGTGTTACTCACTTGAGGGACTGGTGAGATTCGCGCAGCGCATCCTGGAGGAATCCGCGATCGTATGAGAAGTCCACCTCGCAGAAGGACACGACGGCCATCAGCACAGTCTGGAAGATAACGCAGGAGAACGTAAGTATTCGTACCTGTGGTAAGTAGTCACGTAGGCGGGCCGAACATTAATAAACATAAAACCAATGAAGAAGAAGAGAATTGAAATAAATTAGAATCATCATGTCGCGTTGTAGTGTAGGTCAACTCCGGCGAAGGGGGTGTGAGTATCTGAGCACGTTTGGGGGTCAAACTTGACCACAGATCGACTAAGACAAAGAAGCTTGAAAGGAGCAAAGGAAGGTAAAAAGGCCCTGTTTTTTCCAACTCCCATTATACCAAATCTTAACAGAATATTTCTAGTCAATCTAGATTTGTTGGTTTTCCAAGCTTTTACAACTAGCGTTAATCTTTTGATACGATGCCCTATACCTTTACCTTTTTTATAATTAGGAAATTATCAAACCCTTTGCGTACCAGGGTCGCGGTAACTCTTTCCAGTAATCCGCCACATCCATAGGTACCTTACCCAATATTTTAATTTAAAATCGACTCATAAAACTACTCACATGGAACTTAGAGCGGAAGGCGGCGAGGGCGCGCTCGTCGGCCGCCGACAGCTGTCCATGTCGGCGCAGCACGCCGAGCTTCACCGCCGACTTGATCACGTGCTTCACCAGCTTCTCCGCTTCCCTCTTCTCCAGCCGCTCCCGGAGCACCGTCAGGAACTGGAAGCGAGAACGTTGCTTTTGGATAAGGCTGATTTATTAAGGAAGGCAAAAAGACAGCAATAACTCTCTCTCGTCTGGTCTTCCGATTATCAACCATAGTCTGCGTAGTGATCTCCTCAAAGAGATATCAGCAAATTGTAGGCTGAAAGTGAATTTCAAACTATGACACCTTTACGAGTAAGTAGTTCACTTGAAGATTCTTTCTTGAGTAGGTACGTAAACGCTCTATGACAAGTCAGGCTTTTGGGCACTCCTTTTTGTTTAACTTCACCCTACGGTTAATCTAGATAAAAACTGCCCAGCCCTGGCAAGGTACTGCCTCTATGGTTTCTAGTCTGCCAGCTTCATGGTTGTAGGTTATGTAATTGGCATGGTTGTAGGATTATGGTATAATACCTATAAGTGTACGCGCCTGGGTCCGCGTGGTGGATTATCACCCATTCCCTCTTCTGGAGAGGAGGCCTGAGTCCCAATAGTGGGAACATTACAAGGCCGATGATAACCTATAAGTGACTAACGGCCGAAATTAATCTTCAATCTATCTCCAGTTTTGGCATACTGGAGATTGTAAAACAAATGATACAATACAAAAATATCATGTATTCTGTTGTTTCATTTGTTTTTCGATCTCCGATATGTGATAGATAGGTTATTGGTTTCGGCTGTTAGCCAACTAATTGCCATTGGTGACTTCATAGTCAACCTCTTTGAGGGTTATAGATCTAAAGCAAACTATCAGTTTGAGTAGTACCTGATCGAGCAGCTTGGCGGCATGCTCGTCAAGAATGAGCGCACGCGCACTGGCGGCGCCGCCGACGCGCGACAGGAACTTCTTCTGTGCGCGCAGCGAGATGTCGCGGGCGCACCAAGCGCCGCCGTCCATTGCTGTTGACAAGGGAAACATTATCATGAGTAAAGTAAGTAAGAAATAAATTTGATTAAGAAAAGTAAATGTAGAAGGCTAGCATCGAGAAATATAATAATGAAGAAGAGGGTAACAATATCGATAGCAGACAAAACAATAAAGAAACCTGTAAACCTTAGAGCAAGGTTAAATGCTCTAAGCTGTAAACAAACAAATAAAAGCACGCCTTTCTATCGGGAAAGAGGCGAAAGAAAATATGAAAACCATTTCCAACACGGCAAAGATAAAGAAAAACATAGAATGTAAACGATTTAAAGATAAGCAATACCACGCCATTACTAGAGCATTCCAACGTTCCGTGATCATAAGAATAAAGTTTTTGCATTTCACCGTTCAATGCTCATGATTATCCGTAATTACTCGCGCCAAAATCTGGACTAATAAATATATTGGAAGCGAAACGGCGATGAAAAGATCGATAATTTATTCTAAAACAAAATGGTGACCTCGATCGTCTAAATTAGATTCACTAATGATGAACGATATAGCAACGCTAATGCAATTGAAATATACTGGATCAGGCAATTTTGTTGGAACTACGGAACGGTTACATTCGTAATGAATATTAATTTATGCAATCGCATCTGCCCACAACTGCCATCTCGACTGTTTACAACAGCCCGGAGGAATCTATTTCAATTCTGTGCAATGAACAATATTGTTTTCAATTGAATCTCCGTTAACTAGGACAATGCATTGTGGGCTGCGTGCTTTCATTGCATCTGTATCTAGATGCATCTACTTCAATATTATCGTGTGATATTTTCTGTTCTATTTCATACATTTACATTGATTTTATAGGAAAATGTTTAATTTAATAATTAGATTAATATAGATACATATTGACGCAAAGATCGATTTCAATTTTATTTTTGGATTTCATTTCATAGGCACACATTTATTCTAATCCCGAAGAGGAAACTATAGCCTAATATTAATACATATATAAATATATAACTAATAATAACACACACCAAACACTTCCATAACTCAAAATTGCAGACGTCGTGATCAAAATAAATACAGCAACAACAAATACAGTTTCTAAAGTTTGCAACTTGATTTATCTAAACGAAATCGACCAGCCAGGGAAACTCAGGTGTCTGTAAACAAGCTTATCCCTTTGTAGTCGGTTGCCATGGCGACCGACGCGACGATAGCAGACGAAGAGACGTCGGGTATTGCGATCTTGGCCGAAGGGTAGGGTTCGTGAAGTGTGGGCGTGGACAGAGAGTGTTACTCGAAGAGGGAACAGCTGTACTTTGTATTGTGAAAGGGATGTTACATGGTGATCCTGAATCTATTCATAGATTTCTTTTTTGTTAGTGTTTGTTTGTTAAAGGATATACTACTCTGAATTGTTACAGTAGAGGCTGCTAATATAGCACATAAGGTAAGGTTGACTGGTAGAGAATGCCTTGATGCATTAAGTCCACCTATGTATACCACCATTTGGGGGAGGCCTATGTCCAGCAGTGGACGTCTTTCGGCTGAGATGATGTATACCACTGTACATGAAGTTTAAATAAATAAAATTTCAGAAAGTGTTGTTTGTTCGGAGCAAACTAATTTTTGAGTTAAACTCGCCTCACATGAATTGTCAAATCACTTTGTGTAATAAATAAAGAATTATGAAAGTATTTGACTCTATAAATGTTTGAACCCATTTATATAACAGTGGCATTTTAACCTCGATCTGCCATAATAACGGCCATAAGTGCTGTATATCAATTTGTCATTCATGAGATGACCTGAGAGCAGCTGCATGTTATAAATGTTACGGCTAATACCCGAAGTGCGGCTACACCTAGTTTTAGCCGGTTAGAACTAGGTGTAGCCACTTACTCTTGGTTAAACCTAGTAGGAGCCGATTGATTTCGGGTAAAACTAGGTCTAGCCTTCATCATGCCGGCTACAACTAGGTCCAGCCATTCCCTGTTGGATAAAACTAGGTCTATCCGATATCATTCCGGCTAAAACTAGGTCCAGACAATCCCTGTTGGATAAAACATTCTTTATGATTACTGACATTCAGATGATTACAATGTGATTTGGGATGTTTTTTTAATATCTAAAAAAGCTCTGCCAATAGCATGCCGGCTACAACTATGTACAGCCCATCCCTGTTAGATAAAACTAAGACACGCGCTGCTGCTGCAGACGCTGTGAGTCACACTCGCTAGTAGACCTGCAGTAGATCAGCAGCCCCTGGCGCTCACAACGTGCAGAGGCGCGTGCCTCGCTATGCCCTCCACCCCGAGCCGCTACTGCAGATGCTGTGAGTCATGAGTGTGACGCGGGGCGGAAGGCTTGGCGGGACATGCATCTAAGTTTTATCCAACAGGGATTGTCTGGACCTAGTTTTAGCCGGAATGATATCGGATAGACCTAGTTTTATCCAACAGGGAATGGCTGGACCTAGTTGTAGCCGGCAGGATGAAGGCTAGACCTAGTTTTACCCGAAATCAATTGGCTCCTACTAGGTTTAACCAAGAGTAAGTGGCTACACCTAGTTCTAACCGGCTAAAACTAGGTGTAGCCGCACTTCGGGTATTAGCCGTAACATAAACACTGACTAACAGCTTTAGATGCAGCTGCTAAAACTTCCAGCTGATCATTTTTACAATTGCTTTGGACTGACCAATTTCATTCATTTAATTGTCACATTTTAACAAGCTTAACTATAAGGTATACGTCATATTTTTAATCCTAATTAGCGATATTGTCGAATGATGTGTACAGCGTGAGTTTTCAATAAAAATCCAATGAACTAAGTTAAAACGTATTCATATTCTATATCGCTATTCTTCATACTTTAGGATTAACATCCACTTTCACTTGTAAAATTAACCCTGTAACAATAGCAGTAAAAATAGACTGACCACTTGTTTACATTACAGTTACTTTATTTAGTGTAATTTAAATAGAATTTATTTGATGATCTCATCTATGTCAATAATAAATAGAACTTGAAAGGATAAAAAGAAAATATATTTCTTGAGTTTAGCAGTCCTCTATAACAAAGGACCAAGAAATGCAAGTCGTATTGTTGTACATTCAAATGTGCACAAGACAAAGAAATTTTATAGAGAAAGTAAACTAAAATAACAAGATAGTGTTAAAGTTTGCATTTTATTCCCTGAGACTAAATTGACACAGGCATATGTCAAACTTACAGTAATAATGATGCCAGTTATTCTGTGTTTTGGCAAGTTTGACAACTCTCATAATGTCATTTAGTCTCAGAGATTAAAAAACTGACTTTAGAGTATCCACTTTACACATAATTATTAGTAACAGGTAAAAAATAAAAGCTGTTTTAACATAAGCCACACGTACTCAAAAATCAAAACGACCGATTGCGGGTAGAAACAACCGTTTGAAGTGTTGCCAAAACCGATATAATATTTTGTTGCTGGCAGCACTGGTTACCAGCTGTGGGATGCTGGCTGAATGTCCAACTAGACGGGTCTCTGTTACAGGCATTTACGTTTACTTTAAGTATTGGACTTGTATTGAGTCTGATATGTGTTTAATGGTTCTGAAATTGGCAATTGGATGTGAAAAGACAGAGTTGGATTGGTTTTTGGCTTTATTTTTTGTTGGCGTGGACATTTCAAATAAGTTCTCCCGGACAGAACGAGTGTATCAAACTTTTTACTACTAAAAACTAAAGATAACAGCTTATTTTATTTAAGTTCCTCCAAAAATCTCAACGAATTGGGCAACCATGAAATAACTTCCTCTCTTCTCCTGCTCTGGCTGAAACGAGATGAACTGTGAAGACTTTTACAGTATAACCCAGCCGTATTCCTTCGTTTGCCCTTGCGTTTCAGGCTTATAGTGACTCTTTGAAACAATCCCATTGTTCTAGTTTATGGTAAATTCAAATGTACAACACGATTTAAATACAAACATGTTAATAATTCCATGTTCTCATCCAAATAAACAGCCTTTGATATTGTTTACATTTTCGTTTTCATTCGTATTTGGACGGAAATGACAACGGCAAAACGGTTCTACAGTCGGGGCATTAGTTTCTTTAAGTTTTTCACCCAGTCATGCCACCATAGCTTAGTCACCTGTATTGAAAAGTTCATTGTCAAAAATATACACAAGGTCGAGCTAAAGTATCGATTCGATGGCGAACGCAATTATTATCGTTTAATGATATTTTGTCATTCGCATTAATCATGTTACTTTAATGGGAATCGACATTGCTTTCAGTCTGAGTGCTTTCTATATTTAAAACGTATCAGTTTTTAGTAGAGATGACGGGTTTGCTGAATTTGAATTTGCGTGAGCCTCTATATCGAAGACGATAGGTAACGTGATCTCAAAGGATATTAACGCTCATTAATCTTTCGAGTACTGTAATTAGAGACATAATAAAAAGACAATAGGTGTGCGGACGCCGGTTACCGCTCGGGGCTCAACAGATATTGTAAACTGACAAGGCAATTATACTATTTAACGTTTATACGAAAGTAAAGAAGAGGTGTTTGAATTTAATAGATTTAAGAAAATTATTGTTTTCAAAGCAGATGAGTTAGAACGGCTACCAAGCCAGCCGGATTGGATAATAATGCGCTAAAGTGTAATAAAATAGATAATTTGATTTAGAACAGTACCTAAAGCTCGTAAATAATTAATTAAATGAATTTTGAAATGCAAGGAAATATAAATAGTTTTCTCACTAAGAACTACAAACCTTGGCCATAAAAAGCAAAGGTTAGTAAAGTTAGAAACGACTACTTCAAAGTTAGGTAGCGAGTGTTAGCTTTTATGAGTAAGTCTGCTCCGTTTCCAGCAGTTTGCATGCAGATTATCTGATAACTCGTCGAAACTTCTTCAAATACAGTTCAACATGATTTTATAACGGTTCTTTGGAAGTGCATGATTTGCATGATAATGTTGCAGTCTTGCCGCATTATTGAAACAACGTAGGTATACTCATTTTTACTCGGTTAAGCGTCAGTATTAGTCAGTAAATATAGGGCTGTTTTCACTTATTTTTTTCTTATTATATTTATTTCAGGCATATTGTTTCGCTTTAAAAGGATAGAGAAAAAAACCAGGCCCAACCAAGCAAGAAGCTAATATTTAACTAGCTTCTGCCAGCGGCTTCGGCCACATAAATGTAGGTTTCTCCATATAAAATTTGGACCCAAGTTTTATCCTGTTAGGGGGTGAATATTGGGAAATCCTCACTTAGGCAAGCCTGCCTATGTCATGAAAGCAACCCTTATGTAAAATATCATACTCCTAGTCTCAGTAGTTTCGGCTGTATGTTAATATGTTAGTTAGACAGTTTCTCCTTTTATATACCTATATAATGTAATTTTGTTTTGTTTGGTGTATGAATAGAAGGTAGAGCGTAATAAACGAATTTATGTATACACATTCTCCCAATCTTCAAATTAAAAATAATCTTAACTTCAAAATGTCTTAATCTGAACTCCAATCAAAATCCCGATTCTCAAGTCCGCTGCCGTTTCTTATAATTTCATCCCGTTATAAAAATACCTGTCTATCGTAAAATTAAAGATTACCTTTCAATTCTTTTAAATCAGATCACAATTATCGATAAAACGTGAAGCGTAAAGAGCATCCGACTTATTTAAATGAGTTCGTCTCGAAGTTGGCAAGCTTGAAAGTTAAATTCACCTGTTATTTTATAATGAAATATCTGGACTGCAGAAAGGTGGAATGGTTATCGTTATAGGGTCATTTTCTGATATTGGACAACGCTATTGTTCGTTCCTTGATTAAATTTTTAATAGGTATATTTTTAAGTGTGCATCAAAATTTTTATTGTTCTAATACTAATTGTTCATGAAATATTAATTGACTTTTAACAATTATTAAGGGACTTTAGGCACTCCGAATTAGTCAGGTTAGGTTAGAAGGGGATGACGGGGTATATTTTTTTAGAAGAGCATATTAAATTAGTATTAAACTAGTATTTTTGGTAGAACAAAGGCATATTTGGTAGTAGAAAGCCGGAAAAAATTAAGGAAACTACCCTTTTTATTAATGACAACACTTTACAAATATATAATAGGAAATAGACCTATAGCATGATAACAGCAGGTATTATTTACAAACCCTATTAGACAGCTGTTTGTAAACCACATGACTCACAAGCCTAAATTAAAATTCTAAATACTTAATCAAACAATGACTAACCTTGCTAGTAACAGTGACTAAGTATCAATCAATTTTTCTTTACCAATCATACAATTTAGAAACCTATTAATAACAGGGTAAGGTTGAAAGTAAGAATGTAGCGTAGCAGTTAACTTAAACTTAAAGTATTGAAGTCAAACGGATGACTAAGCGAGTAATTTTCTCAGTGTATATATACAAAAATGGCGGGTCCATATAGCACTTTCCGCCGGAAACTGATAAGGTAATATTACCATATAGCGTGCTTCACAAGCCTTGAAGATTGGAGGGGTGCCAAACTTTCTACCTATACCAGCGTCTAGTCATTCACAGTAGTTTAGACCTGCTATAAAGGGGATGACACATAGGCGATCGTCTGCCTCGCTTTATGAGAATGGCTGTGTGAAACTTTCTTATGAGCTAGGTTTAGGAGGGGACAAAGACGGGACAATGTTGTTATATGATTTTATGAAGTGCGTGCGAAATATGTGCTAGAGAAAGGTTGAGATTAGAGGAACAGAAATATGTTTTGCTAAAGTTTTGAATGAGCTAACGGAAAATATATTTGACCACGAGAATATAGGTACTCTGCTATCAAGCGTTATTTCAGGGCATGGTCTACCAGTGTGCCCATTCCAATCCGTTCAGCCGGTTGAGTGTGCAGAAATAACAAACTCACACTCACATGAATACATACTCTATCCTTTATAATATTAGTGTCTCATAAGGAAAGCGAACTGAGTAGTTGTTTTGTACGAAACACCATTAAAAAAATACAATTAATATCTAACTTTCCCAAATAATTATGCTGTGATTGATTTTTAGTCTGACCATCGGCACAACTGAATATAAATGTATTTTATTTAACCAATATACCGTTGGGGGCTAGCAGGGTCGTAGGCTCTTGGGCCATGGGTTGACTTCTAGAAGGAAAACTCGAGACCCTGGAACTAAGGCAAAGCAGAAACAACAGGATTTTAGTCAGTAAAAGTCTGATACGCCCAAGAACGAGAGAAGTCATTCTGATGATATATCACCTCAAAAAAGTATTTTCTTTTTAAATAAAATTGTCCTTTTTAATAAATGATATAAGTAAACCAGTATATGTAAGTAAGTAGTAATCCAATCGTTTACGGTGAATCGCACTAACTTATTAACAGCCTACTGCCCTTCAACTTACCAAAACCGAAACACTGTTCGAAGTGAACCCACTGTGTCCAAACTAGGCAATATCACGGGTACAATGTCAAGTTCTAAGTCCGCCCCGACAATGTCAATGCGCTGATTTAGCTGGCCCAGACCTTGGCCCGGCCATCTTGATAAGGACTTGCGTAACATGGCCCTTCTATCCCGGTGGTAATGGCTTTCGGCAAGGCTAGGCTAGATTACCTCATAGTGTGTGAAGTGGAAGGACTTCATTGTTCGGTCAAGTTTAGATTAGAAGGATTGTTGTGTGTTGGAAAATTAGTAACTTAGGAGCTTTTGGACATCTCTGCTGTTAGCTACTGTATACTCGTAGACCGGTTATGAAGATTGATGAAGGAAGGTTGGGTGGGATTGTTGAGATTTGAAATCAAAAGTCTCTTAGTATCATTTATCATCGTCATTTCAGTCGAAAGATATAATGTATGGTGAGCCCAATTAAACTCTTGCAAAAGTTGGTTATATGTATGTGTAGTTGTTTAGCCTCTTATTAAGCGGAAAATCATTGAATGGAATGTCAGACTTTAACTAATTACTGTATTCTTCCAGTTTGTGTTTTAGGGCCACGGTAACTCTTTCAAACAATCTCGCAGATCCTAATGGGCTGCCTATCGATTTTTTGTTTTTTTTCTAGTAGAGAATCATCAGAATCCTCCCGGAACGGGAACGGAGTGTTAGACTTTTACTGACTAAACCCCACACCGTTCCTTCGTTGCCTACGATCTGGGGACACCGAGCTTTCCTTTCGGAAATCCGACCCATGGCCCCAAATTCTTCGGGTGTCTTCATGACGAAAAACTTGACTAATTATGATCCCTAAAGTGTTTACTAACCACGAGTATGGTCTAAAGCTGTACTTAGAATCGGCAATATGTATAAAGGTAGAATATGCGTTATTCCGGGTATTCCTCACATCTGTCACGCTCAACAACCTGACGTGGCTGCGGATGAATTGCCAATACACCGGTAGTTTACGCGGTAGAATTGATTTATACGAGTACGCTTTACAAACTGAATTGAATTTGCTTGTCATGTAGCAAACAGGCGAAGCCAATCTAGCCAGGCATCAGACAGGCTCATCATCATCTTTGCCGAAAGATGTCCACTGCTGGACATAGGCCTCCCCCAAGACTGTCAGACATAGGTCTCCCTCAAGGTACAAGCCAGGTAAATAAGTAAACTTAAAACTTAATATTAACTATCACCCCTGTTTTGATAAGAAATCATCATATATAACTTCTCTCGCTTCAGGAGCAAAGAGGGTATAAGCTTTTACTGAATAAAACCCACTTCAGCTGTCCTTTGCGTTTCACTCTTTCGAACGATCACCCATCCCTGGTAAGCATACTTTTACTCCTGTGATAAGGGTAAAGGTGTAAATAGGACACATTGATAAACCCCATTTCCAATCAAATTAACTAAGTTACATTAGAAATTTCTGAATCGACATATTTCAGAAGTGAAGTTTTGGGTCACTAAACCAATGGCACCCCACAGCTTTCGATATTTACTCGATTAGGTACCTACCTAACCAATTCAATGTCCCAGTAGGGGGTAATACCATGATTCACTTTCCGTTTCGTACATAAGAAGTGTACAACGAAAATATTAAGTATCAAACAAAAATCAAAATCAAAAATGTTTTTATTTTACATAGGCCTACATGGGCACTTATAAAATTTTAGAAGCTAGTGCACGGTTCCAATTGGTCGTTTCCTATGGAGAAGAACCGGAAACTCCATTTCTCAAAAATTTATTGGGTTACTGTAAATACGATATACACCATATTAATATTAAAAGGTCAAAAAAAGGTACTGAAGGATCCTATTTGTAACAGCACACAGTTCAAAAGCCTCATTAAAAGGACCCTTTATTTACGACTTGTATTAAATAAATTTGTTCACAGACCTCTGCTCCCAATAACGCCCCGATTTTTATCAGAGCCCCAAAAATTTTCTACGTTTCAGTCCAGATTGTAGATTTCATTTAATTTATGATAATGAGATATTCCCACGAACGCGTGCAGTTATTTCTGGATATAACATTCAGCCATCTTTAAATTAAAGTTAAAAATATATATCAGCTATTTGAAAGAGTAATGGAAGAGAAAGCATTAAATATCTAATTTTAGACTCTGACTGACTGAAAAATTCATCAATGTCACGCTGAAATTGATGGAAACGGCAAATAGTAAGTAATGGGGTCTAAATAGTACGTTCTATTCAGTATATAGGTCTACCTATAGGTAAGCTAATACGTAAGTCAAAACCAGTGGTATCGGAACTAGGGCCTATTAGTTTGCCGTCAGCTTTAAGCAAAAAACTAAGCTTTGCACAGGAATACTCGTATTGATCTCGGTTTATATCCAGGTAAGAAATTAAGGGATATGGACAGATAATATTGTTGCCATTGTAAGTAGAACTTGATATTAATACTAGCTAGAGAACTTAACTATCTCATAAAAGTTAAGTTAACATTAGCAGATAGTTAAACGACTTAGGGCCATGTGCACCGACATAAGTTTAAGATAACCATCTGATTAACGTCAATAACCGGCGATAAGGAACAGGAAATATTGCTAAAACAGCCGTTTTAATATTAAAACAGTCGATTTGGTGTCGGTGCACATGGCCCTTAGTGCTCCATCGATTGAAGAGTTATCCATCCATGTACTCATATTACCAATAGGTATGATTGATTATGTCGTTCAGAGTAAAATACTCATATTCTATCTACTGCATCCCCGATCCCAAAACAGTTAAGAAAAGGCTCTGCAGATAAACATCGATCGTTATGACTGAATCATTTTAACCATATTTCTTTAACATCACTCATACCTGTGTCTTGTCGGTTTTTTTTTATCATTTTCCTCAGATCTGTCTTTCAGATTTTCATCTCATTTTCCTCAAACACAAATCTACGCACATCACATAAATATGTGATGAGCTACTGTGCGTAAATTCTAATCACAGAATCTGTTAGCCCCTCAGCTGGCAATAGGGCCGCTCCTGTGATCGGCCGCGTGTATTGTGCCGGTGTAATGACACAGATATTTGAATAACAATCGCAGGCGCATACGCAGCCAAAGACGCAAACGGAAAAAGTACAGATAAGTACAAAATGCCATCAAGATGTGTGTTTTTGTATATTTTCTAAAAATTTAAATTAATAAGTGTTATCAGAATTCGTCCTCGTATTTAATAACAATAAGGCTTTTCGCACATGGCGTCGTATCGTAAGCGTATCGTAGAACGCGCGTAGTACGAGAGCAATACGAGCAGGAACATGTTCAAACAAGTCCGCACACGAGGCGGTGTTGCAGCGTATCGTATGAGGTGTTCATTGTCATTACGATAGTCGTAGCGTACTGGCGTAAAAAAGGAAGCGTACTGGCGTAAAAAAACATTATAATGAATAAGTAATGCAAAAGTATAGAATTTGTGAGCCTAATCGAAATATTTCCTTGCCTTAATAATTATTCATTAAGTGATTAGGAAAGATGTAATGGAGAAAGCTTGGGCAGAAATATCGTTAAAAATGCGGAATTTATTATCATTTCTGACTGTATGGATGGATCCAATAAGCACGTCGCTTTCTATTTGTATTTTCTAGTTCTAACGAAATCAAATAACAAGAAATCCTCTTCGTCTGAAGAGAAGGTAAGGTCATCAATAAATTCCCCAAACACATCTGGTACGTACAGCGCCATGATTTCAACTGATATTTTACAAAACTATACGTCTACGCGACGATTCGTTTGTAGAACACTCCGCGTCTCGTGCGCATAGCGTAAATACGATACGCGCACGAGACAACTACGCCTACGACCCATGTGCGAAAAGCCTAAGTTAGTTCAATATTTATCAGCTCAGCACCTGTTGTTGCTCTAATAACATCCATATTATGTTCATTAATCCGACCTCGTATGGGAATTACCTGTAAATTGTTTACATAACAGACGGATATTTTGCTAGCCATGTTATGACGATAATATCCCTTGGTTACTTACGAGTATATAAATGATAAACAAGTTAAAAGGAAAAAACAGGTTCTCTGCATGTTTTTCAGCCTTGAGAAATGTCAGAATCTAAAATATATTTGTTAGTTAAGTGAAGTGTCTTAACACTATTTTTACTTGACTGCGACAGAGCCCAAAAGGAGGATGTTTTTTTTTATATATAATGGAGCTGGACCACTTCCGCAGGCTTAAAGACAACGAGTCAGACTATGCTCAGAGTCTCCTTGCAAGATCAAATCAGGAATGAAGATATCCGCAGGAGAAGTAAAGTTTCGACTTTGCCCAAAGAATCATCAAACGTTAGGTGACTCAGTGCTTGCAAAACAGATGGTTGATGGAATCAAAAAGTTCTGAAGTGGCGAGTTGGCGACGGTATAACAGAAACAGCTTTGGAAGGTCTCCCACAAGGGGGCTGATGACCGATACCACCACTCTAGATTATATAGGCGAAAATAAATCAGGATTAAATATAATATAGTTTATATTCAGTAAAAGAAAACTTCGTGTACAGTTGGACAATCAAGAATGAAAGAGAGTGATATATAATATCACGACTATTCATGTGCTAAACTAGCCTATAAAAACTGTTTGGTTTACATTCCAACAGATCTTTCCGCTGATATGATGATGATTCTTCTATCCTGACCCTTATGGTAATTTAGGTATAGGTGGTAGTATGTAGTGCATGCAGCTAGCAGTGGCAGCTAGCGACCAAACATGCTTGATAAATGTAATTGGTATGACAAATTTGACGCGATACGTGACAATTGTCACGGCATTCTTATTTCGGCAAGTCTTATAGGTATGGAACGGTTCATATGACACATGCTTGAAGATTGGTTAAACTGCATTGGCCCACTAAGCCAGTGTGAGTCATTAAACATAGGTGTAGAGAAACCGGTCTATTCTCCTCACTTAGTGAGCTTCTAGTGAGCTATCGTTCCCATGGGTGCTAGGAACTCACTTCATGTTCACTTTACTTAAGTCATCAGTATCACAATGAGGTTCAAGTACCTTAGCAGGTTACCTATTGCAGGGTTAGCGGACAACATCACGGGCCGAACCAACATCAAACAAAACAGTGATGGCGGGTCCTTTAAATATAAAATAACTTGACACACATATATTTTTACAGCCGCGCCCCTATTTCCACGCAGTGCTTCCAAACAGCCAGAGGTCGTGCTAAAGGCAAATAAAATAAAAAGGTCGCTCCCATAAACACTTGCTTATACAAACATTGCGGAAAATAAACAAAACGTGGTCAAATTACTGAGGGGCTTCCGTTACGCGTTGCTTTTTATTGTAATATTGTTACCGCCTAATAAAGTCATCGAGAGTTAATTGATGTTTTGATGAAGAACGATGTTTGGTTATTAGGTATGTTTGAAATTGAACCGCAATTAACTTTTGGGAAAATTAAATGTTTGGTTAGGCCGGAAACATAAATGCGTAGTCTCAGATACAAAATTTCCCTATGACGCGCAACGCTGTCTATATTGTCCGTTCCACGTCACGTGAATGCGTTGTAAATACAAATGCTGGGAAGCAACTGAGCAAGTTGCAGGACACTGGACAACTGGGAGGATTGAGTGTTGCTTGTCATGTTAGGACGCATTGTGTCGCCTAATTTACGTCAGGTAATTTTTTTTAAACAATCTTTGTGAAAACAAAACAGAAATAGTAACCACCAAATTCCAACTTCTATTCATTTTCATGTAGTTATTAATGTTAGCCACATGCTTGTGCTTGAAGGCAAAAAAGTATGATTAAAGTACCATACAAAAAAATACATTAGGTAGCCCAAATTAACCTTTCGTAAATAATTTGATCAATTTACCATCAGCTTAATTACATGTAAAGTCTGTACACACGAATATCGAAGCTTCTCGCTCGAAGTGAGGGGCAGTTGGCAGCTAACGTAATTCCTAAGGCCTTCTGTACACGGCACGTTTTTCGCTGTGTGTAAACACGGTTAACTCGCCGTCCGCACGGTTGTCAGTGTTGTATAGATTGCAGGGGGAGCGTGTTAACAAAAAACGTGCTAAGGCATTAAGTCCACCTTTTACCTTCAGTATGCATAAAGATTTTAAATAAACGGTGGCGCTACGGCAGGCACCACCGCCGTGTTTCATCAGTATATTGTATCGCAGTTTATGGCCTCTTGTAAACGGCACGTTTTATTAACCTTGCGCATACACGGCGAAAAACGTCGGTGTACAAGAGGCCTAACTCGGCACCTCTTCGTGCCAAATTTTCAAGGCTCTTTAGAGATCCCTGGCAAGCTCTAAAAGCCCCTCTATTAGTACTAAACATGTGCTAAGACAATGTTTTTTGGCAGCGAGAATATAAAGGACAAGATTGTTTGACACCTTTTTCCCGATTTTCGAGGAGGAATAAAAAATAATGGTGTCAGACTCAGCATTAAGTATAACTAGGGTTGTTTTTCCTTTTCAATTCTGTTTACGCACGAGTATTTGGAAACGTTATCGTAATTATTTTTCCTTTTGTGGTTTACATAACTGAATATAGGTGTTACGCAGGTTAGTTGTAAACACCTTAATATGGATATTTTAATAACAACTAATATTCTAATAATACCTGTGATCTGTCTATTAGCAGTGTAATAAATAACTTTCTATAAATAGCTACCATCGGTGCCACCGCTTATAAGAATAAAGAACTTTTGAAATCCATATCTTTTAGTCTACGAGTATATGTTTATTATTTATTTATTTAAACTTTATGTACAATGGTGGTACATAGGCGGACTTAATGCATCAAGGCATTCTCTACCAGTCAACCTTAGGGTTAAAAAGACAATGCTGTGGTAGGTCTGCACAATAAACAAATAACAACATTACAAAAAACAAAAGTTATAAGAATAGATATGTAATACAGTATGTGTAGTAGTGTGTGTAGTGTGTATGTGTTTGTATGTTAATTCAGGATATAAGCTATCCTAGTGCCAAACTTCATCTAAATATTTTCAGATGTTTCAGTGTAAAGAGGAGAACAAACACAAAATTATTATGATTATTTTATAGTAGCTCCCCCATGAAAGTAGGAAATAAAAAGCTTAATAGTAAAAGATTTTGTTTTAATATCGAAACTAAATTCTTTACAAACAAAAAAATACAAAAGATACAAATCTTGCCTCTTTACTATATTCGAATAGATTATTTTATAATACAATTTAGATAAATCAAGCAAGAAGGTAAACCACATAGATATACCACGTGAGTTTAAAAAAAAAACAGTAGGCACCACCTGGAGTAGATCTCTACCCAAACCAAGTTTTTTTTGGTAAGTTTTTGTTATGCTTTCGGCGTTTACTTTATGTATGTACCAGACAGGGTGTAGTCAAAGCTTTGTCAATATTAATAATGTGTAACACAGGTACATTAGGTTCGCCCATTACAAACGTTCGACCTTGCCCGCCCGCCCAGGAAATTGCTCCCCAGGGTAGCCGTTAACCCCTTAATAAAAACACTATCTGCTCAATTGAACCAAAATACCATTTTGTCTGCAAATTTATAACTTTAGTTCAGGATTTTTATAAAATAAAAGACGTATTACTGAATTGTTTTATTACGCCGCAAAAACGGTCTCATTTTGGGTCCTAAAGTAGGCGTACCAAAATGGCCTCTGTCTATTTTAAAAGGCGTCTCAGGTGAGAAAAAACATCATAAACAATACCTCTAAATTGTATAGACAAGTTTTCTCATAAAAAGAAGCCAAGTGAGCTTATATATCCTTAAAACGGTAACCGCTCTAGGCAAAACAGGGATCTTGTAAAAAAGGACCAAATTCCATTTTTGTTACCTTGAAAAGAAAAACGATAAAGAAAGGATTTATCGTTATAATTTACAAGTGGAAAAGAAAACTTCTTTTTATGTTGTTCAGCCAAACGTTAAGGTACCTTCTTGCCTAGAGTTTTCAGCTCTTGAAAATATTTTATGCCCTACCGTTTTTATAGGTTTTCACATGGCCTCCTTAGACTAGTAACTACACAGTACTGCTGTTCTGAAGGAACTAATGGTCACTTGTCACAGTAATAACAAGCCAATTGACTTTCTTTATAGAGTAGAAATACGCTTTCGAATATGCAATTAGCATAATTTTTCTGACTTCTTCACATTTGAAAAGTGCCTGTACAATGTACATACATAGTATATTTCATATAAAATGCTTTAAATCTTTCTTGTGGCTTTAAATAACAAGTCTGTAGTCCACTGTAAAAACGCTTCAAAACTAGGTGTTACTTTCAAGGAAACTAGATACATTTCCATCGAGAAAACTTAAACAAAGCAAGTAACTTTCCATATCAAAGTTAAACTCTCAAGTTCGACGAACCTAGTTTCAGAAAGTTTAATATCAAGATCTATTACATACAAGCACACGGGGATATAACAAAGTTATATGCCCGTAACCATAGCAACGCTGGAGAAACCAGTAGATAGTTTGTATCGGGAATCTCGATATTCAATATTACGGATATTGTATACATTCACACAGTTGCGAACTCGTGTCGAGAATATTAGTGGAGCTCTCCGGAGAAGTAGAGTCATCATCATCGTCATTTCAGTCAACATACGTCCACTGTTGGACACAAGCCCTAAGCATTGCCAGAACAACCGGCCCTGTGCGTCCACACCCATCAAGTTCCCGAAAGAATCGGTTTCCCAAAGTACTTTGGGATTAAAAATTATTTTTCTTCTACCTGGCGTTAATCCCGGCCATTGCTAGAGTTCGCCTTCCGACTGAGCTTTCTCCAGCCTGATCTTCAACATCCTTTCCAGTACTCTCATGTCGGACTTGACGACGACCAGCCAGCGCTTGCGAGGGCGATCACGGGACCTGGCCCTAACGACAACCATATTCACGCATCTCCGAACAACGTACTCCATAAACTGATTAAAAATTATTTGATCTAAATACATGCATACTCAGAACTCTTTTAGTAACACTTTTCCTAATAAAATCAGCTTTAACTTTATTTGTCTTACTACATTAATTTCATTACACCACTTTTATCTACATTTTAACTGCAGCTACAGAACTGCAATGAACACACAACTTTGTTTTACTCGGAAAAGGATGGAAAGCCGCATTTTCATTAAAACTGCACGGGAAATTAAATTTGATATTCGACTCAACCTCGAGCGCGCAGTCAGGGTTTGTTTCAGCGCTTAAAACTGAAAATGATATTGAAACTTTGTTTTTATCGTTGAACAGTATGCTTAACCGATACTTTACTATTACAACAGTGGTGTGGTAAATACTTCTTATTTCATTATTGAATTCTATTAATATTATCATCATATTTTCAACCGAAAGACGTCCACTGCGGGACATAAGCTTCACACAAGCGTCGCCACAACGACTGGTCTTGTAGGTACATCTCGTATCCATCGGATTCACGTAACCCCCACCAGGTCGTCAGTCCACCTTCTGGGAGGCCTTCTAACGCTGCGTCTTCCAGTACGTGATCCGCAGGAGAACCAAGGTTATGGATATAGCCCGAAGAATCGCCAAACTTACTTAAATTGGGCGATTCTTCGGGCTATTTCCATACCTATAGCAGGATACATTGCTCGCAGAATAGATTAGTATTATTTTTCGCTGGATTTTGTGTTTCATATATTGAACTAAATCTGCTTCTGTTTTATTTATTTTTCTTTATACACTCGTAGCTATGATAGATTGGAATGGCTGGACTTGTATATGAAAATTTACATAGGTAATAATAGATTTTTCTCAAAACCTACGCAGACGGTTTTCAATAACGGAGGTCTTTCACACCGGTCTGTGAACATTGTTTTATAGACACCCACTCGGTATAGGTTCAGAGACCTGACTGAGGAATCTTCAATTGTTTTGATTCTCAAGCTTGTCAGTTCTTGATCTGTCTACTTACCATCTATCTGCAATTTTCAGCATTCTCTTAGTGATTTGGTTCTTGAAATATTTAGTTATGATTAGACTACAGTCTAGTCTAAACATAACTAGCTACAAAATAGCTGAAAAGTTTAAAAGGTTATTTCCTTATGGTAGAGTTAAAGGTTTATATTAAAGGTGTGCAACCTTTTGTAGTAAACACTATTTAATTCATGAATCCCCGACCGGTCTCATGCGACCGCGCTCTTATTGTCTTACTATTGTGTCTCGTTTAGCGGGTATTGATAGGTTAAGGAAGGACTACAGGATATTCTGTTAGTAGTAACGGCGGCTGCACCAGTGTTTAATTGAATTGAGATTCACCACCATGATTTTCGCTAAAAATAAATCGCTCTGATATACTCGTATAGAAAAATAAAATGTAATTTTTTACATCTATCTACGTTTTATGCTAATAAATAAAATTATTATAAAATACTTTAGGCATTTTCTACCACTCAACCTGAATAGTTGTATCTATCCAAATTTTCATCTAAAACGTACCATCAGTCATATAAAAGTAATAGCGCAATTTAAAAATTCCATTATAATACTAAATCATTGAGCTTTCAAATAAAACAGAATTCAGCAATCGTCCCTTCCTCACAGGGTCTCGGCAGACCATCATTAGTGCTGTACAAAGATGAATTATTGCGGATATTAGCACTGTAGGGTCGTCGTACCCTGACAGAATTTATGGAATCAATTCAGAAATGTGAACGACTGAGCTTTTATCTTTTAAGGTCCTTTTCTGTATCTTCCTTGTTCGCTCTTGCGATCAATTTAGCAATTGTTTAGTGTTCATTGCCTATACTTAAAAAAAAATAAGACGGTAAATAGTTACCAAACAACTTTAGAAAATTACAAAACTTTTAGGCAAAAGAATTAATTATCAGTTTAAGAACCCATCATTAAAAATTGTTAACTAGAAAAAAAAGCGATTCTTTTCCTAACAAAGATTCAGAACAATATAATTAAAAAATTCTTCGCGAAATCCCCTTCAACTTTTCCTAACTTCGCTCAAACTTGGCTTGTTATCGATAAACAATCGTTATTTACGCACAAAGACATTCGAAACTTGAAGTACACACTCGACTCGAACAACTCTTAACAATGGATGATTACGGTACAGCCCTAGGAAGAGGGCTGGGTCGACGACCTCGCTGAAGAATACAATTAGGAACAATGTTTTGTTAATTGGAGTAAGTGAGAGTTTGATGCTCAAGTGGACGGCGCTGGAGAAACAAATGACAAGCAATGTCAGAGATGTTCACATGTCAGTTAGAACGAGGCATAGAGTGAAGCTAGCGATCCGAGTGACGATGAATAAGATTATTTTAACGTGTATTATGTTGCCTATAATATTAACTTTAATTTATAGACTAATTTTAATTTATAATACCTACTAATTTTGATGCCCTGCAGATATTATTGTAGGTGCAAGTTTCACGTGTAATTTTTCAAAAAACTTCGTAGACGAAACTCATTTGTGCCAGCACTTCAGCAGCAAACTTAAAATGAAGTTGTTCAATGTCAATAAAATTAAGGTACTTTCATAAGTGAATAACTTTTAGTTCATAACTTGGAAAAAATCGCTCAGTCCCTGTTTCCTTGCAGACGGATAGGGAAAGTTTCGACGAAACTTAGTGAAACTTGTCGTCAACTGCTGTAAGACACGCGTCTTTGTTGATATTCTGATTCACAAGTTCTTTTATATACTTTTTAACACAGTTGCTCGTAAAGCTGATGTAATTCCACCGGTTTTAAATATGTAAAGCGGGTCATAAAAAACGCGTGTGTTATCAAAGCAAATAGTTAAGTTATAGTCCATACAAATTCCATAACAGCATTATTTGCCATTTCGCGCGCGGCGATTAGTTCGAAATTTGAATAGCAAATTCAAATTTCGAAGTAATCGCCGCGCGGCGCCAGTCAGTAGGCAGCGATTTCACAGACAGATTCAGTTTATAAAAAAAAAAATTCGACACACAAATTAAAAATCAACTTTATTTAGTAGGTATACGAAAAGTTTATCTAAAGAAACAGTTCGTAAATGTGCAGTCAGTAAAGTTATAATTAACTATTTTGACTGTATAGTGGTCCCATGACATAGATTTTCTTGCGTACAGCACAAATCATTTTCCTCATAAATAGTTTTTGTAGACATATTTATAAAATCGGCATTTTATTTTTAAATATGGCGGCAAAAAAATGACTTTTCTTAAACGCGCGCATGCGCGAAAAATGGCGGTCATAGACTAGCTATAGCTAGAGTAGCTAGTCTATGACCGCCATTTTGAAAAAATATATTGGTTTAGAAAAAATATGAATGAGGTTGCATATAAACAGAAAATACAAATTTGATAAAAGATTTAATTAGTTAAATATGTAAAGTTTTAAATAGTTTATTTAAACACGAAATTGCATGAAATAAGTGAGTAAAAAAAAAACAGTTTATTAGGTAATTTAAAAACTTGGCTGCATGGTCTCTAACGTCTTTGCCAACATTTTCACGCAGCTATGGCAGAAAATAATCCTCGCGCCATTTTCTCAAATTTTCTTTTCTTTGTACTTGTATTGTCAAAATATAAATATGACAACTTTCAATAATGAAGAAGAGCCATATATTACTTCAACTCCACCGGATATACTAACAGAAGCGCGAACCGCATGCGACAGCTTGCTGCCGTCAATATCCAAAGACAGTATCATTTTAATAATTGTAATTTCACTAACTGTTTCAATAATTAAAAATTAACAAAATTGATTTTTTTTTCTGTTTCCTCGCAAATGTGTTAAAAAACGTCGTACAATATACGTGCGTATTGGTTATAACATGCTCGGCTCAGTTACGCCCTCGCCTTCGGCTCGGGCTGAAATTCCGCCTCGCATGTTATAACCATCATTACGCACTAATATCGTAATGTACTATTTTAACACAGTTGCTCGTAAAGCTGTTGTAATTCCACCGGTTTTAGATATGTAAAGCGGGGCATAAAAAACGCGTGTGTTATACCAAAGCAAATAGTTAAGTTATAGTCCATACAAATTCCATAACAGCATTATTTGCCATTTCGTGCGCGGCGATTAGTTCGAAATTTGAATAGCCTCATAATTTTATCATTTTTTGTCATTTCTTGTAATTTTTTGTCACTTTTTGACATTTCTTGTAATTTTTGTCTTTTTTTTGGCATTTTTTGTAATTTTTTGTAACTTTTTGTCATTTTTTGTCATTTTTGTCACTTTTTGTCATTTTTGTCATTTTTGTCACTTTTTGTCATTTTTGTCACTTTTTGTCATTTTTTGTGATTATTTGTGATTATTTGTGGTTTTTAGTCATTTTTTGTGATAGTTGTAATTTTTTGTCACTTTTTGTAATTTTTTGTCACTTTTTGTCACTTTTTGTCACTTTTTGTCAGTTTTGTCACTTTTTGAAATTATTTGTCACTTTTTGAAATTATTTGTAATTTTTTGTCAACTTTTGTCATTTTTTGTCATTTTTTGTCATTTTTTGTCATTTTTTGTCATTTTTTGTCATTTTTTGTCACTTTTTGTCATGTTTTGTCATTTTTTGTCATGTTTTGTCACTTTTTGTGATTTACTGTCTTTTCAGTCATTTTTTGTTACTTTGTGTCATTTTTGTCATTTTTTGTCATTTTTTGTGATTCGGTGTGATTTTCTGTCATTTTTTGTCACTTTTTGTCATTTTTTGTCATGTTTTGTCACTTTTTGTGATTTACTGTCTTTTCAGTCATTTTTTGTTACTTTGTGTCATTTTTGTCATTTTTTGTCATTTTTTGTGATTTGGTGTGATTTTCTGTCATTTTTTGTCACTTTTTGTCATTTTTTGTTACTTTTTGTCATTTTTGTCATTTTTTGTGATTTTCTCTCATTTTTTGTCACTTTTTGTAATTTTTTGTCACTCTTTGTCATTTCAGTCATTTTTAGTCATTTTCGTCATTTTTTGTAATTTTTGTCATTTTACCAAACAATATTTGCGTTCGATTTCTTTGGCGCCAAACACTAAGATGTTAAATTTTTTTTTTTTCTATTTCCTCGCAAATGTGTTAAAAAACGTCGTACGATATACGTGCGTATTGGTTATAACATGCTCGGCTCAGTTACGCCCTCGCCTTCGGCTCGGGCTGAAATTCCGCCTCGCATGTTATAACCATCATTACGCACTAATATCGTAATGTACTATTCACGAATAATTACAAGCATCTTAACAGCATTATCTTACAATGTAAGTTACCTGTAATGGAATTCATTCAACGTTTGTTAGTCCCGTTCGAGATCTAGAATTCAACAGATAAGGAGCTTAGGAAATCGTAGTTTCTGCTCCAGTACCAATTAGTTTATACGATACAACTTGATCTGAGATAAATCTAGTTCAGTAATTTACATACATTTCTAATGTAAGTATAGCAAAAGTATGTATAAAATGCTAAAGTTCGCAGTATTGGAGACTTTCACAGAGGACCTGTTCAAAATTCATGCCGAGTCTGGGATCCTTAACAAAAAGTGTTTAGGGCCGTTCCCATTTGAGATTTGTAAGCTGTGTCCCCGAAAAGTGGGACAGGCAATAAGCAAACAATGAAGTCCATTCGACAGGAAAACGATATTTGTTCAAACCTTTGTTCGATTTTGTTCTAAAAATGTTGATCAGATCTTAATATTTGATTCCTCATCTCGTGTTCAATAAATCCGTATTGAATTGATTGAAGTGTGCCGAGCAGTTTATTGCGAAGGCAAGGTTGCTTTACAAGGAGTTCATAAAGTAAATATTTACTGGAAAATGTCGGTGTTTATATCTCGGCTGTCAGGCAGGTTGCCATGAATGGTGGAAACTAGTTCCTGACATGACCTAGTTTTATCTTATTCATGACGCTTGGTAAACAGCGCTGGATATTAATGTTACATTACTCAGAAATATCTCATCTCTTGCGAACCCGGAAAAGCAAGAAATATTCTAAATGACTTATGTTTCATTCTTGTTCGTCACTATATTCCTTCGATACAAAACATAATTGCTTGACGTATTGACAATTTTAAGGCCGACTGCCCTGAATAATGGATGTGAAAGAACCACGGAGTCAATCTACGTTCACAGCTTATGATTGAACGAACAAACTTTATAACTGAGGACGGTCCCTGTTCCGAAACTTTCCGGTACTCAATTTACGTAACAAAATGTATATTTTTTATTACAAGAAAAAAGTAGAAGTGGAACACTTGGGGCATGAATGATTCACAGACAATGTCCCTGACAGCCGCAGTGCTGGGGTATTTATTATTTTGTATCGTAAGCTCAACTGTCCTTTACACGCCCTTAAGGGTATTTTCTCACCGGATATATACTACGAGGATGTGCAAGGTATGCTACGAATCTTTATGACCTTTATAACTGATCCTAAGCTATGTAAAAGAGTGAGTAAAGGTCTATACAGTCCACGGATGCGTAGCTTCAAAGAGGCGTATTCCTCAATACACGCTTGGTGCAACTACGCCTGCTCACAGTTTACGTACAAAACTATAAAACCCTGTTGACGGAGCGGCAGCGTCACGCTCGGGTCGCTGCATGCAAGCTTTATGACTTCTGCTGCACCGCATGTCATACGTCACAAGCACGTAAGCTACACGTCCGTGGGTATTAGGGCTAAGATGAGCTATGAAGATACGCGTACTCTGTTCTGCACATAACTACGACACTCCTACTATAGACACGCATTCATTTAAAAAAAAAAAGCTTTGTTGATCCCCTTTTGCAGTTCCACCAGTAGATACTAAGCAAAATGGTCCAATAAATATGATTGGTGGATATCAAACGCATCCATAGCAAGGTACTCATAGCAATATCATCATCATCTCAGCCGAAAGACGTCCACTGCTGAACATAGGCCTCCCTCAAGCATCGCCACAACGACCGGTCCCGTGCGTCTCGCATCCATCGGATTCCCGCGACCCTCGCTAGGTTATCGGTCCACCTTGTGGGACGCCTTCGAACGCTGCGTCTTCCGGTACGTGGCCGCCACTCCAGAACCTTCCGTGGCAATATAGCATAGCATAACTGGTGAAAAAGCTCCTTAAGGCTGCCCTCATACTATCCATTCGCAACCGACACTAACGATCAGCAACAATCGTTTTTCAATACTTTTTATCGCAGCGGCTAATAGATACATTTACGATAAGCGTTTGAAGTGTGGTCGTCTGAAGTGGCCCATGTGTAAGTGGCCCATGAGCGAGTATAGTCCGTCTAATGAAAGCGCGACCTGAGAAAAAGAGGTTAAATCCAAAAAAAATGTGTGTGGTACTTATTACTAACTAGTAGGAGAATCATGTCTTGACACTTCACATTTTTTTTTATTTCCTACATTTGCGGCTGAATAACATTGCCAATGTAATTACAAAAAAAAACTCCAGGTCGCGCTTTCATTAAACGCATTCTATTTCTAGCCTATGAGTTAGTGGCCCATGAGCGAGTAGCCTATGAGTTAGTGGCCCATGAGCGAGTAGCCTATGAGTTAGTGGCCCATGAGCGAGTAGCCTATGAGTAAGTGACCCATAAGCGACTGGCCTAATTTAATACAGTTCCTTTTTCAAAAGGGACAATCGATATAGGAAAGTTCCGTTCCTTTTAGTCATAATTTGTGCTCATGAATAATAGAATATCAGGCAAATGCGGTATTATTTTGTACTCGCTTGGTATTCTATTAGCGTTCGTAGCATAAAGATATTATTTCTTGGTCTTGTACGTCTTTATGTTATGTCTGGCCCTATCAGGTCCCCTGTTTCTTTCTTATTATTCATGTAGTATGATTTATGTTTTCTTGCGGGTAAATTACTATTTTTTTGTGAAATAAAATGGTATTTTTCCATGAGTTTATTTTTGTATTTTGTAGAATATTGAATTGCTGTTGCAATAGTTTTTTTTGAGTGGAGAATCATTAAATAACTCCTCCTGCTCTGAGTGGAGCGAGGCAGTGTCAGACTTGTACTGAATAAAATATACCTATGTTAGTATGTTCCTATTCTATATGACTTCTCCCGCTCTAGGATGGAGCAAGAGAACGTGTCAAACTTGCCTTTGCGTTCTAAGACCACGGGTAACGTCAGTTACCCTTGCGTTTAAGAGCCACTGTAAACTCTTTCAAACAAACCTGCAGCCCAGTTACAATGATTAAATAGGTACGAATCAGTACCTATTTAAAACTAAGCTTTACTAAATGCTTTAGGCCTATGAAACTTTCCCAGTATAAAGCCCATAAAACAGTATAAATTTCCCCATACATTACGTTAACGCATAGAAATCCGAGAACGGCGTATATATATTAAAAGCACCCACAGTTAGGTGTTGCCCATCAGTGCTTCCAATAGGGATGTGACAATCAAACTAAAAGTTTAAATCCGCAGATAAAAACGTTAACGAGAATGACACTTAATTCTGCTGACGTTGCAAAATATACATTCATATAAAATTGCTCGTACCCATTTGAAGATCATCATGTAGTAATTAAGCTAATTGAAAAAAGTAAATATTGCAATTTAATCTTGTAAAATCGAGTTCATCAGGAAAACTAAGCAAATATCCACTATAGTCACTTAGTTTTCCTGTTAAGCACGAGTAATAGTTCTGGAAAACTGGGTAAAGCATTTGCTAACATAGATAAACTAGCTATATATAAAACTAGCTTTAGCCCGCAGCTTCGCCCGCGTACACAAAATATAGCCTATGTCACTCAGGTTAGTCATACAGCAGCTCTCTATTGGTGAAAAAAAATTTAGCAATTGGTCCAGTACTTCCACAGATTACCTCATACATACAAAAAAAACAAACTTTACCTCTTTATTATATTAGTATAGATAACGTTAACCAGAAATTGATACGAATCGCTCTATACCAGTCATCCGTTGATATCCGCGGATACGAATACGGGATTACGGATACTCGGTACTGATACTAAGTACTACATCACTAGTTGCGTGACACACGCCACTCTATCGATCCACGTGCTTCCAGAACGAAACTGTCTCTAAGTATATAAAATAGATTTATTTATAAAGTCGCCATGGACAGGTAAGTCCAACGATGGATGTTACGAGTAAAACAGGGCATCAAGTCTGCTATTATTTTGTATAATTTGTAATTGTATCTGAATTGTCGATCACAAGCTTCATAATTGTTGAATTTGACAAGTTTGGTATTGTTAACTTGTGAGGAGCTCGTGGCTAGATAATAACAGCCGCACGGGCCGATCTTTAAGGTTAAGCAACGCTTGCCAAGGTTGGTTAGTGGATGGGTGACCATCTTAACATACCGAGTTTCCTCCGTGCCTCGGAAAGCATGTTAAGCCGTGGGTCCCGGCTGTCATTTGTAGATCTTTGGCAGTCGTTACGGATAGTCATAAGCCAGTAAATCTGACTCCAGTCTTGCCATGAAGTACCGTGTTACCCCAATTAATGGGTTGTGGAGGTCTGGTAGGCAGCTGCTCCTCGTAAAATACTGGTATTCAGCTAAATCCGGCTTGACTGGAAGCTGATCCCAATGTAGTTGGGAAAAGGCTAGGCAGATGATGATGGTATTGTTAACTTGTCAAAATCAACAATTATGAAGGCAGTGATCGACAATTTAGATACAATTTACATAGCAGATTTGAGGTCCAGATGCCTAAACAATTTTTAATCATCAGTGACGTATAGTACAAGGTAAGGTAGTAAGGTAGTAGCTAGTAGGTCTCTAGATTTGGACCATTATTAAATATTTTAGTGATATAAGGCCATTCTATCTATCTATCACAGGCTATGTATTGTTCCCAAAATAGCCAATTCGCAGTAATTAGTTTCGTTTTCTGTCCTCATAATATGAAATGTTTCTTATTGCTTTTCACGATTCCATGTAAACATGTCACTAAGGTTATTTCTGAATGGCTTTCATTTTGGTAAAGTATCTATATCATATCGTTCAGAAGGATCCAGTTTCAGTTTCCAAGAATCCGCGCCGGCCCCTACTTATAAGCTTACCTACTGCGAAGCACTTTTTTCATAATTATCAGGTTCTAGGAAAAACCTTATATTTTCAAAAGAATGTAGGTGAGTAATAAAACAAAGAATTATATAAAAAAGTATACATACAACTTATATTCTATCTAAAGGCGAAAATTTGTATGTATGTGTGTTTTGGTCCTTCGTCACGCTCAAACGGCTGAAAGGATTCAGATAAATTCGGACCAGAATAATTACATAGGTTTTTAAAAATGCGGATGTAAATTATAAATGCAGGATATAGTCATTTTGAGTAGCTGGAACCAGCTGGTAGAGGCTACTATTTTTATAAAAATAACTTACCATGTTTTGGCAAGTTGTTTGATCTAAATTTTTTCAAATAAATAACTAAGTACTAATCAAGAAAGAAGAATATTCGCGTAATGTAACAATTACTTAAGTTATTATTTTTAAGTTTTGCATCAGATAACAATGGATAAAAAACTGGTCCTAAGAAACCGTTAAGGTACGAAGTACATACACATTGCTGTATAAAATGTCAAAGTAACTGGGACAAACGTCATTCCGTAGTATAAATACTTTAACATGACCTATAAATCAACACGATTATTTATTTATTTTAATTGTTGTAATGTATGTTGCACAATGGAAAGCGGACTTTATGCCATTTATTGGCACAGGTCTGTATGCCATTTATAACTAGCTAACCGGCTACGCCTGTTTTTATGTGGAAAATTACCCCAACTATCCTAAGTTAGCATTTCACGAAAAAAACAAGTGCCAAATTCCATCTAAATTCATTGAACCGTTTCAGCGTTGAGTAACAAACATACACACACATTCATTATGAACTTTTGCTTTTATAATATTAGTATTTAACATAAAAATATTCATAAAATATGTTTATAATAACTAACATAGTCATTTGGTAGTTTTACCTGAAAAGTGGAGAGTGGGTATAGAAAATAGATAATTTTATAGATTTTTGTAGGCTCTTTCGGAATTTCGACTTTCACCCCTCGTATTTTTGCCGCTCGCGCCGCAACGTTGGCGAAACGTTGCCTAAAAGCACTTTTTTAACAATATTTCCTTTCTGCCTCTTTTTCCGATATGCAGTGATGAAACTAGAGACAATTGTGTATCATTTATGTATGTATCAACCAAACTCTCCAATCCTTTTTCCTTTACTTCATTAGAAGCCATGGCTTTATAAATGTAAACGACATATAAAACGATAGACGTACAGTTCGTCCGTTATAAGTTGGCGAGTGTGAAGTTAGGCTCTGCGAAATTTGGCGCATGAAATATCGTACAAAAAAAAAGGTTTTAAAAAAATTAATGCCAATAACTGTTTTTAACAGCAATAACAACTGCAAATTGCATTTATTTTAAGCGCCAAAATACGCAGAGCCTAACTTCACACTCGCCAACTTATAATGGACGAACTCAGACTAAAATATTCCTTTAAATAATCACAGAATTATTGACAGAATTGATAGTTTTCAGCTAGATTAGCTTTATAAGAAAACTTTTGTAGTCGGTCTAACTCTAAACAAAATAGCTACCAACTTAGTGACTATAATATTTGAATTTTTGACAAAAAAACCCTTATCGTCACAACAATGTGGAATCCCCTTTAGCCAGATATGACCCTATTACAACGACATTGGTTTTTATTACACAATATTTCAAGATCACCCTAGCCATCATATTACTGGGATATTTCGTATTAACGCTCCTTGTTTAGTTTTACGAGCCGTAATAAATAAATATTGACACATTATTTAGTTTTATTAGAACAAGTATTTCTACTTTTCTAGGTTTATCTCGAATCTCGAACATTACTGATATCCCCGTGATTCAAAAAGCACGTAAAATTTTTGGTCCAGGAGGTCATGCGTAGATCTTTGACAGTCTTCACAGGCAGGTAGGCAGTCGCCAGAAAGTCTGACCATCAGTCTAACCAAGGCATATCGTTTCGCGTATTACCGTCAAACGGCGCGAATAGTAACGCAGGGGTAAATAGGAACAAAACTTCGATTAGTATTTTCTCTTTGATATAATACCGTATACGACTAGGTACATTTAATACTATTGATTTATGTTATTTATTTATTGATACTTTATGCAACATATAAGTACATAGGCGGACTTAATGCCTTGGGCATTCTCTACCAGTCAACCAAGATCATCGATTTTTATTACAACTAATGAATAAATAGGACTATAGGCGTACTTTAATGCTGAGAAAATTTCTTAAATAACGTGAAAATGCCTTTCAAATTATGTTCCTATTAACTCCTGCTCCTGCTCTTGCCTCATTTTGACTGAAATACTGTCTGACTGAAGTTATAGGCAGTCGCTCCATGTAAAACGCAGGTATTAAGAAGCTGCATCCGGTGAGACTGGAAGCCGATCTCAAGCTAATTCAGAAAATGCTAGGTAGATGATGATTTAGTTTATATTAGAAAAACCGTTACATACATTCCTCATGTTTACGACAAATTCATTTATAAACAGACAGATGTTCGAACGGATATCAATATATATATCGACAGTGTTCAAAAGCGATGCCCAGTACTATAATATCCCGTTGTATCGTTAGTCGGATTTAATATTATCTTTATTAGTTAAATGAAATTAATAAATGATGGAGAGGATTTTATATCTTACCGTAATGTTTATTACTTTAGTCTTTAACTCTTGGTACATACGCTACTCGTATAAACGTATAATAACGTATTAATAGTAGGAAAAGATTAGTTTTCTTGGAATCGATAAAAAACACTAACTGTATACCTTAACCGTAATATACCTTGTTTTTATTCTACCTATTGTACAACAATTTTTGCAATAAACCGATTTGATATTAATAGAGGAGTTTCTGGTTGTGTTTCTTCGTTTTTTAACACCGACTCATTGTCACTCAGTTTGTACATTTATGACTGTTACAGAAAGAGTTACCGTGTACATGGAGCGCTAAACGCAACTGACTAAGGGCGCCTTCACATTCAGAGGGACATAAGTAAATTTGAGTCTGTAACAGTCTTACACTCTCTCGTTCCTCCCAGAACGGGAGAAGTTATTTAATAATTTCCCCACTTAAAAAATGGCGCGACGCGATAGTGCGACAACCTCTCCTCCTCATCATCATAATCATCATTTCAGCCAAAAGGCGTCCACAACAGAACGTAGGCCTCCCCTAAGCGTCGCGCGTCGCAACAAAGACGGTCCTGTGTGGCTCGCATTCATCGGATTCCCGCGACCCTCGCCAGTGGACCGACGACCTTGGGAGGTCTTCCAACCTCTCCTCATACAAATACAATTCTTAAGGCTGTATAATATCACATACGGCCTTAAAGCGGATGACATATCGACGTTGCACCCCTTTTCTCAGTAAACCCTTTAACAAATTAAAAAGCCTCACATGCTTTAAACATACAAACAAAGTGAGTGATGGCGATGCGTCAAAGAGACCGATTACGCCGCACTCACACCACTAACCTAATTGGCCTGGCCACTAACTGGCGAACTGACGTGAAATACTCTATGACTAATGGATTACCTATCATCTATATAAATGAAGACTCATATTATTAGTAGGGACATCTATGGCGCAACATACGAACTAAGAAGTCCTGCATCGCGTAATTAAAGCTGTTCTTCTTCTTCTTCGTACTACACAGGTTTAGACAAATAAATGGACTTTTCGACACACTTGCTCATAAAGTGGCTGTTATTGCACTGCACTTAGGTACATAAAGGGGCTCGTTACCAAACCGTGACATTTTGATTACTATTATGCACATGTGCGGTAATGTAGTTAGAACCTTTTTGTTTAACCTCTTTTTTGTCAAAAAAAGTTTTAAGACAAAAAAGAATAAAATTTGTTATTGCGTTCAATAGCATAAATTAGTGTTTTACTTACTATTTCAAGCAATATCGTGTTTAAATAAACTATTTAAAATTTTACATATTTAATTAATTAAATATTTTATCAAATTTATATTTTCTGTTTAGATGCAACCTCATTCTTATTTTTTCTAAACCAACAGCTAGAGTAGCTAGTCTATGGCCGCTATTTTTCGCGCATGCGCGCGTTTAAGAAAAGTCAATTTTTTGCCGCCATATTTAAAAATAAAATACAGATTTTATAAATATGTCTACAACAACTATTTATGAGGAAAATGATTTGTGCTGTACGCAAGAAAATCTATGTCATGGGACCACTATACAGTCAAAATAGTTAATTATAACTTTGCTGACTGCACATTTACGAACTGTTTCTTTAGATAAACTTTTCATATACCTACTATATAAAGTTGATTTTTAATTTATTTTATTCACAAGTGTGTCGAAAAACGTCGTATGATACACGTGAGTAATTGGACATTATCGTTCTTGGTTCTCTTAAGACCCTCGCCATGGCTCGGGTCTTAATACCACCGCGACGATAATGACCCACATTACTTGTATCATAATGTACTATTATTTTAATCTTTATCTTCGCGCGGTTTGAACAGATATGACAGCCAAGATATCAACCTTCGAGCAGTTACCAAAACCAGACATAACACCCGCCTTGGTCGGAGGATTCTTCTTTTTCGACGGAGGTTTTGCGGGGCTTTATTCTCAGTTCCGCATAACCCTCAAGTTTCTATATCAGAACTGAACCCGTTGAAAATCGCGAGTATGCAATGGATCGAGCCGCACAGGACCGTTCGTTGCGACGACACTTCGTGATAGCCCATTTCCAACAGTGGACATCTTATATATTGGATACACGAAGTGTTTACGGCAAATTTTCCAACTACCTTTCCGAAAGCTCTTTCATCTTTGTCTTCATCTTTTCTTATTACGCGGGGTCGTATTACGCTAGATGTCTGTACGCATAGTCATCTGATAGGGTTAACTTCGTCATATTTATATAGAATCTGGACAATCAGAATGTTTTTGGCCTATTTGCCCCTCTATTTAGTAGCCCTTGAAAAACACTCTCTCATTGCTATTGCTCGTATCTATGTACCTTATCGAAACAACTCAAAAACTGCTTTCACCAAAAATAACATGACTGAAAAGGCCATCAGAACTAAGCGATTAGTTTTCGATAAAATCGCCAGCCACGCCAAGCGGATATGGAAAAAATATAAAAGCTATAAAATAAGCGTTCAGTATAAAGAAAATACAGATTATAGCGAGGTGTTTTCTTCAAAAGAACCGGCTTTTACTTTCATGGGAGTGATTGACCTCATGGTCATGACCGTGAACGTCTTTCATGTGGCCTTTGGGGAAGGAAATCATTACTTAATGCTTGTATACCGAAGAAAGTATTTTCTGATTACATTCAGTAAGTAACAAAATCCATTTATTTAGTTACTTACCGTTTTAGTGCTAATTAATCCAATGATCGGTTTATAAAAATAAAGTTTTTTTTTCACTTCTGGTATAGTAAACAAAAATGTTTTAATTGACACGTTACGTTCAATATTGCCCAATTTAAACTTTCATTTTGTAACAATAAAAGGAGAGTTTAAATTGGGCGATAATTTAATAAAATAAAAAGTATCGCCAAGTTATAACTTGAACCAATCAATCTTTTCCTTGAATAAAGACATAAAATGTATGAAAAAATGTTACGGCACTTTCGGTTCTGATGATAAAATATCCGAATTGGCCATACTTTGTATGGGAAAGAGTCGTAACTCGTATACTTGGCACAATGGCCATAAACATGAAACTACTGCAGCTGTTTGCAAAACGAATATATGAAATGCCAATGTTTGTGTCTTGACCGGTTTAAGCTTAACTTCTGTTAAGTACAAAATACCTCAAGACCTCATCACATAAACTTAGCTATACATATATTTAATGCTACATAAGAGAAAAGGATGTCATAGGACACATACCGAACAAGACATTTTGAAATACGCCAAAAATTTTACTTAATGTCCAAAATTACGAGACAGATTGTAAAAAAGAAAGGAAATAAGAATACTTCTGTTACACTTGACTCTTCAACAAGCATAGTACTTATATGTTTTGGTTTAGTGGTTAACCATCAAGTTTAGGTACTTCTACACTTCTGGGTGTAGAAGCTAAAGGCCACTGTCTCTTTCAGTTACCCCATGCGTCCCAAACGCTGCCGCAGCCCAAGTATAGTAATAAATACACGTTTTAATTATTTATTATTTATTTATTTTTTTATTTATTTATACTTTATGCACAAAACGTACAAAGGCGGACTTAATGCCGTAGGTATTTTCTACCAGTCAACCTTTGGGTGATGCAGAGAAGATTATTATTTAGAAGATTATTTTGATTTTTTTTATTACATACTTTATTGTACACCATTACACATACAAAAGGAACCTAAACAAAAAGATATACTTACATTACATTGTTGACTTACATACAATGGGCAGACTTTACCCACACACGATTTTTTTGCTTCAAAAACAACTAAAGAAGCCTAATCAAATACCTACGGCATAAAATATATACTGATGACGACAATTGTCTACGGAGATAATTTAACCATTGGAATACTGTATTGTCTTAGGAGCCTATCAAACAATATATATTTTTTTTTGTGTTTTCCTAACACTTAATTCTACTACAGCAACATTAGAAACATTAGCCAAAATATTCGCTTAGAATGTATCACTAAACAAAAATTCAAAAACAAACTAGAACGTTCCACAGCACATATCAACAACACGTTTGTTCACTCGAGCAAGTTAAATATTCAGAGGTAAGTCGCGTCTACTCATTTATTAGTCTGAGCCCATTTGTCGCCGAGCAGTCTGGCTGATAGATGCGACACCTTCGTTTATTGCTCCTTCTTAACTCTTTATTTGCACAAAGAAAAGAAAAATGGGCCATTTCTTTTTGCTCTTTTTTTATCCCAGCTGTCATTTGTAGATCTTTGGCAGCCGTTACGGATAGTCAGAAGCCAGTAAATCTGACTCCAGTCTAGCCATGAAGTACCGTGCTACCCCAGTCAATGGGTTGTGGAGGTCTGGTAGGCCGCCGCTCCTCTTAAAATACTGGCTTTCAGCTAAAGCCGACCTCAATATAGTTGGGAAAAGGCTAGGTAGATAATGATGAACAGTCAGCAATACTGAATATAATATTCTAACACTTAATCTTTCTATAGCAGAAACATTAGCCAAAATAATCGCTAAGAATTTATCATCAAACAAAAATTCAAAAACAAACTAGAACGTTCCACAGCACAGATCAACAACATGTTTGTTCACTCGAGCAAGTTAAATATTCAGAGGTAAGTCGCGTCTACTCATTTATTAGTCTGAGCCCATTTGTCGCCGAGCAGTCTGGCTGATAGATGCGACACCTTCGTTTATCGCTCTTTCTTAACTCTTTATTTACACAAAGGAAAGAAAGATGGGCCATTTCTTTCTTTTTGTATATCTACACTAATATTATAAAGAGGAACATTTTGGTTGTTTAGTTGTAACTTGTAATCAATAGGCTTGAAAACTACTGTCCGTTTTTTTTAATTCTTTCACCATTCGAAAGCTGCATTATCCACGAGTAACATAGGCTAAATTTTATTTTGGAAAAAATAGGGTTCCGTAAGATATTTGGGTTTTTCGGACACAAGGTGTAAAAAATTATGTTACATATAATTTCTATGGCAGAACAACATTTGCCGAGTCAGCTAGTATAACATAAACAAGTGCTTGTTTGCAATCCCACCTGATGGTAAGCAGTGATGCAATCGTTGATGGTGAGGCGCATTAGTTTATTAAGAGCCTTTTCACTCTAGTCTTGAAGAAACCCAAATTATAATCGGACGGAAAGACCGCAGCAGGCAAATTGTTCCAATCTTTCGATGTACGCGCGCTTCTTGGTCTTTTTTCTCAGATATTACTTTTCCTTTTCAGCTTTTGTTGTGGTTTTGACAAGAACAAATGGTACTTCCATTTGTAACTGTCTGAATTTAGCAAGTGTGCTAATTACGGATGGTTTTAATTATTATTAAAACACATGTTTTGGACATGCAAACGCTGAATTAGTGGGTCACTGCGCGTATTTACAGACAGGACCAATTTCAGAACAATTTAGCCTTACCTAATCTATATTTGCGACATCAGACATGAGTGTTTTTGACATGTTAGTATAACTGAGAGTCTTCGCCACTCTTCTAATGTAAATATTAGAGACGGACAAAAGGTACGGTTTCGTTTTTGGCCAAAAAGCAGCCGAATATTCGGTTCCACCGAAACTAGCATCTTGTGATTGCGATAGATTCCTCTGTCCTATATTGCGATAGGCTGTTGTTCTTTGTCATCAATCATCGTTATAATTTTTATGTATTCGTCGATTTATTCGGTTCATTATTTAAAATGTATGAAAATTATTTTTATATTTTGGCAGTATTTTTGTAATCACGTCAATATAGGTTTCGTTTAGGCCGAAACTTGAAGAGAATTCGTACATTTGGTTACAGTTTCAGCTGCAAATCGTGATACGGGCAGTCACTGTTGGTCACTAGTAAATAAATGTATTATAATTGAGTTACAAAAGCGCTGTATATCGCAAACATTGACACGTCCAATATGAATCAGAACATTGCTTAGCTATCGCATTATTATTATTTATGCTGTATACAAAGAAACCGCTGAAACCACAAAAGGGAGGTTTACTACATTTCTTTTGTTTATGAATTGTGGCTAAGACCTAAAGCTTTCTGCAATAGATTATAAGCAGATTTTTTTGTTGCTATATTTACAGTATAATAAAATAATAAGTATTATAAAATCTCTAAACTAATTACACCTAAAAACGACTACTAAACGACCTAAAATATGGCGTTAAAAAACTCTTCCACATAGCTGTCGACAAAAAAAAATTGGTGGCATTGCCTAGCTATAAGGCAATGCTTATCCTAAGTATATTGACATGAATTTCCAACCTTAATCCTCTATAACTCCCAAACAAATCCAAAAGTTCCAAATTATCTCTTCCGCGGCAATAGAATCAAAGCAAACACGCAACCACCACCACAAAAGGCTGTAATTAAGCCCTAGGGGTCTGAAATCCTCTTTTAAAATCACTCGACCTACATTTCCGCCCTGAAACATCCGTGGCGAATGACAGTAGGCTTCATTAGAAGTCTTCATTGGTGCAAAAAGCGTAAAGAGTCGGTCGCTCTCATTACTAGCATCAGTAAAGTCGGTGTAACGAACGACTTGACATTTACCACACCTGCTGGGCGAGAAATGAGGGGACTTGTATTCATTAAGTTATTTGAGGCTTTGTTTACATCGTACACATATATTATAGAAATAACGGACGGTGGAACTATAAACATATGTAGAGAGGTCATCATTATCTTACACTTCTTCCTTTTTCCCGGTTGACCCGGTTCACATATCTTATTCCATACCTACTTCTATTAGTTACTCTTGACATATCAGTAGTGACTCTTTTTCTAGTTATATTATTATCATCTATTGCATAGTTATTTCTTTGTATACCTAAAACTTTCCACGCGATGTTACTTCCCAGCATCAACAGCAACATATTATATCCAGTGAAGTTCATCATTTTTAATTTCCAGCCATCAACAATCAACTGTTCTGTACTCCCAAAGGATCTCAAGACTTTAAAAACATCTCGTAAACTACTACAAACATTAATGCCAGCATCTATAACCGGTGTGAAAGAAAACCGAGTATAGATCCAGTTACATGCACGGACTATCCATTATCTCTTACAAGTTGCAACCTAACTTTAAGGCTAGAGTGAATAGGCTCTTAATAAACTAGTGTGCTTCACCATCGACGATTGCATAACAGCTTACCATCAGGTGGGATTGCGATCAAGCACTAGTTCAAAACAATTAAAAAAAGCGGGTGTTGAAAAACTTAAAGACTTCTACTATCCACATCTACAGTTCCACTGGTCAAATGTGCGACACAATGAATAATGTATGACCATCCTTCCTTATTCACTGTCCAATTTACCGATGTTACCTAAGGGAATAGTAAACAAACAGAAAACACTTCCTTAACACTTCGGTGACGCTTAAATCCAATATAATTTGCTCCGAAATGAAACTTCTTTCGCTACTTATAGGTAGGGATGTGATCTTCAAACCGAAAAGCCGGACAAACCAAACAGTTTAGCCTGACATTTGAGTAAAAACACCGACAAATTTTCTTTTAAAGCCATTCCGAAATTTTACTTTTTACACTCTAATAAAATACAAGTCAATACTGGTCTGCAAACGCTTGCAATTGCAAGAACACGTGACAAATCAATGAAAATGCTCAAATTTAAAGCCTAAGAAAAGCCGGACAGGCCGTACTCCAACTAATTTGGCCGGACACACAACCAAGCCGCTCTTCGTAAAATACTGGTATTCAGCTAAAGCCGACTTGACTGGAAGCCGACCCCAATATAGTTGGGAAAAGGCTAGGTACCTACATGATGATGACACAACCAAAAAGCCTGACCGAATCCGGCTTTATCCAGACGCCTGGCAACGCTACTTATAGGTCTTGGGACTTGTGCCGTGTTTTCGGCTTAAAATAGAATACCCCATACATTTCCCATGGGCGACGTAAAAGGCTAGTGGGGTTATGTCGAGAGGTCGGGGTTACCTGTCTACGTGTAACTAGGCTATCTATGTTTGCCATGCGAGGTACTGTTTGTATTATAGTCTATAGTAAACTCATTATATATTTAGACACGTTAAAGACGGTTGAGGCCGTTGTTCCCTATCATCAATCAATTAACTTTGACTTGTGCTGGTCATAGACCTATACGTCTCCTTCGTTCACGTGTCAATATACTATCCAAACAAACTATGATATTCTCAAAAAATCAAAAGATTATGGACCTAGAACTAATCATTTCGAATGATAGAAGCAGAAAGGTGAATGGCCGCTCATCTTTTTGATATAAGATTATTATTAACACCTACTACAGAAAATAAATTACAAGACTAATTTATTAGCGGATAAGATATTATATATCTTATAATAATCATTCGTGTGTAGTCCTAATTTCTGGTACAATTACCTACGGATCTACAACCCACGTAAAAGTTGCGGAGTTCTCGTATTAGGTGGTAGCGATAAAGCTTATTCCGACCTTCGTGTCAATCACCTTTGTATCTGATTATAAGTAATCTATCTAGCGACCCGTGATCAAAAAATATGGCGATACGGCCATACGGGTCTAATAGAAATATTTTATCAGAGCGGAGAATTTGGTTAGCAGGTTTTGGTAATTTTCCTCAGTGAAAAGAATTTAAGGGAGAAAGTCTGAATTGAATTTAAAAAAGAGAATATATGAATAGGACTCTTCGCTTTAATTCTAAAGAGCGCTGAACTAAATGACTTCTTCACAGATGATGAGAGAATAAAAGATGAATATTTCATAATTTAGATAATTATGTAATGTCCAATGTCAATCATGAGGCAGTGTCAAAATTAAGAACTAAGTCACCTCAAGGCCAAAACTTAATAGATTAACATCCTAAAAACTAGCCCCGACAGACAAGAAAACTGGTACCTAGAAGATTTGTCATCCCTAGCTTTTATCCCAACAATCCTGGGGTGCAGGCTTGCAGTCTAACCGTATGTGGCCGAATACCTGTGGTTCACATGGAGATACCTCCACAACCCAGATACTAGGCGACACAATAGTCTTTGGATAGACCGATGGTCAGCCTTTTTATTTTCTTTTCACTTTCAGAATATTTCATCAGATTGATTGAAGTTCCACAGCATCATTTCGTAACCAATGGCGGATTACTAGAAAAACCAACAAAAGATCCTATATAAGCAGACATAGCAGTTGAAGGAATGTCATTACCAAAAACAACGAAAGAAGCGTAATAGAATTTAAAGCTCTCTCATCGAATTTATTTTGTAAAGTAATAGGATGCGGGGAAGCGGGCTCAGGGAATAAAGCCGGGTCAACAACCTCAAATACTCCTTTCCCTGATTTACCCCAATACGACCCGTTACTGGCATAAATATTTATATATATTTCTAGGTACTCCGCTGTATACGGAAGTAATTCGCCAAATACATTTCCAATTTTACGCAAACTGGGTTCGATTTGAGGAATTTGAACTCGGTATGTTTTTGTATGAAAGGTTAAGTGTTTTATAATTGAGGGTTTTAGTTAATATTCATGAAATTATCTGCCTTTTGAAATTTTTAAGCAGTTAACGTTATAGACTTATATTACCAATATAAACGACAATTTCTTAACTAGAGGAGAATTTAATGAGTTTATTTTTTGTAATACTCCTAATATTATAAGGTAAAATTTTGTGAGTGTGCATATTTCTTTGTTTGTTTCTTTACGTTAGAACGGCTAAACGTATTCAGAAATAAGAGCTAAGGCGATAGATGCAAGACGCACAGGACCGATCGTGGTGTCGACGTTTTGGGGAGGCCTATGTCCAGCTGTGGTCCTCTTTCAGCCGAAATAATGATGATGTTAATGAATAAGTGATGCTAATAAATATTGTGGACCAAAAATTGTTTATTAATCATTTAAAATCCATGTATCTTTAAGCTACCTAAAACCTTTAAAACAAATAATCTAGCGGAGAGCTATTAACCTTTAAAGGTATACTTCCCCAAATTATATGAGACAGCTATTCTTTCCAGAAACAATTCGATTTAGCAAAGTTAAGCCACTTTGATCCTTACTTACGTGACGGTATAAAATTCAATTGTGTCCTAAGATAGGTACTATTAACGTGTCTCGACAGCGCTTTACGAGAAACACGATATTCCTAGCGTCTTAGGCAATACTGGCCAGGAGAAGAAATGCTCATTGATTTTTTGTAGAGAAAACTTCTGTTTGGAGCTTACTTGAGATTGTATATTGGTTATAAATTAAGATATTTGCAAACACAACGAAATAAACGATGGATATATACTGGCTTGTGGCGGTGGCTTCACCTGGATGTAAGTGGCCATTTGTCGCAAAGGAATATACGAAATAAAAAGTATCCTACGAACCTACTATTTCTGGGTATGGTGTACCCGTTTGCCTCATCCAAATCCGTTCTACCATTTGAGCGTGAAGAAGTAAAAAACATTCCCACATACATAAAAATGTGATTAGGTCATATGGCTAGTAAGGAGATGGATAACGAGATGTGGGTTTGTGAAGATGTAGATATGCAAGAGCAGACATGTTAGACAACCCAAATTAAATAAGAGCCGCAGAATGATGTTAGAGATTATGAAAGCTACTTTAAAGCCAAAATCAAATGAATCGAACGTGACATACCTACGAAAACCAATAAACCACAAGATTTTACTAAACAACAAACTTAAAACTCCTTACCTAATGGCTATACTAGGGCTATTTATATAGTTAAGCTTTTAAAACATGGAACAGGCGAGATGCCATTCATGATCTTGCATCATAATTTATCTACCAACCAATTAAAAAGTTAATAAAACCTTGTAAAACAGCAGATAATAAACAAGCGAGATTGCGACTAGACTACAAATTTACGGAAAAAACGTCATCAAATTTCTACGATGAGTTATGTTACAATACTTTGTCCAATTTATGTTCGGAGAGATTTATGCCCGAGTCCCCGCTCTGCATAGCTAAATAGTTCTTGTTTTTGCACAGACTGCGCACATTGTTCAACAGAGCCATTCACACTGTAAAACTTCTTAAATTTTTACAATCGATTTTACCTTAATTGTATAATTTCCTTCGTTTCATAAGTCTTGCTATGTTCCATTGTTTCAATGTCACGTGTTTGAAATATATTTTCGTCATGAATGGTCGGAAAAATCAATAATTTAAACGGCCCATTTGTCGTTACGGTTAATAATAAGAAACATATTAACTTAACCAATAAAAAACTCGACTATATGGCACTTGGAACATACCTTGAAATAGAAAAAGATGATTCAACGAAAGTGATAAATAAACCATGTCATTTAGAAAGTACAGCAAGAGCAGCTTCATTAGTGCATACAGCTGTAGTTAAAAAGATATTAGAGAAAGGTTAATCATTATCACATTGTGAGAGTGCCTTGTCTATAGACATGACACATGTAAGCAGGTTGTGTTTGAGTGTGAGTGTGTCTATGCTCTAAAGAGCCTATTACATTTATACGTCGACTCGTTACGTCTAGGGACTCAAACTGTAACCGTATTAAGTGTTTTACCACTGTTTTTTAAAACAGGTTTAACAAAAAAACACTTTTAAATGTAACGGATACAATAATGTTACCGAATCAAACTGTAACCTTCTATATGTGTTAATAAGTGTTAATATGTAACTTAATAAGTTAAATTACATATTAACACTTAAGTTAATTTTCTGTGTAACAGAAATAATCAGTTGCACAGTATGTTTGACAACGCGCGCTGCGTTTACCTGTTACCAATGTTAAGTGTTTTGGGTTAACATTGAAAACACATTTATAAATTATAAGTGTTACATATTTGATTCTGTTACCAATTCAACATGTAACACTTATAATTCCGTAACCTTTATGAAGGTGTTTTTAAGTTCCTGGTTACGTCGACTCGATACTTCGAGCCCCGTCGAAGACCATCTTACCCTTATTACACTACGCGACGTAGACTAAGACCGTTCGTAAAAACGCGTGGTGTAATAGGCCTTTTAGTCAGAGGTTCTGTACCTGATGCAAGATAAATCACGTACGCAGCAAAGTCATTAGTCTTGTTATGGAAAGGCTTGGCTTTAGCCGGATGAATGGAGTACCTACATTATCATCTCATCTGCCTAGCCTTTTCCCAACTATATTGGGGTCGGCTTCCAATCAAGCCGGATTTAGCTGAATACCAGTATTTTACGAGGAGCGGCTGCCTACCAGACCTCCACAACCTATTAACTGGGGTAACACGGTACTTCATGGCAAGACTGGAGTCAGATTTACTGGCTTCTGACTATCCGTAACAACTGCCAAAGATCTACAAATGACAGCCGGGACCAACGGCTTAACGTGCTTTCCGAGGCACGGAGGAAACTCGTTATGTTAAGATGGTCACCCATCCACAGACCAACCTAGGCAAGCGTTGCTTAACCTTGGAGATCGACCTGTGCGGCTGTTATTATTTAGCCACGAGCTCCTCGAGAATCGAGTACCTACATTGTAGGTATTTTGAAAGGAAAATTAGCAATAGGTAATGGGTATTGGTCAGAAGTGGTTAAATTAATATTTATGCTTATGACCCAATAGTCAATGTTTAAGTATAATAGCTTGATTGTTGCTCACTTGTAGTCATATTATATTTTCACTTAGCAACAATATTCATTCACTTTTGCTAATTTTCCTTTCACAAACAGAGTTAATCTAAAGCAAGTAGGTTTTGGCATGATTGACAATTTGTTTATTAATTTTAATTACAAAAGTGTTGTTTATCAGGATCCGTTTATCCTCGGTACTGTCAAATATTCAAAATTGCAATTACTTCGAACAATAATTTACTTTACAGAACATATATCAACTGAAGACAATAAAACAGTACCTACGTAAAGTTTATCACAAACAACCATTCTTTCACTTCACGATTCATTCAAAGATAAAAAGCACACCCGCAACCCTAAAATCGCAACATTTAATTGAATCCGCTAGTATCTTACCCATAAAGGCGTTATCTAACCCTGCACGAGCTGGCTTCGGGCTCCCAGTCTCCAAGGATACCCTAACGACCTGCCTGCAAAGCCTTATCATGTTCCACAAGATATTACACCGAGCGAACAGAATATTATATGTACACTTAATTTTTTCGGATTATATTATAACGTAAGAAGACCCGCCGCTTTTATTTTCTCCTCCCTCATAAAAATACTGCTCACATTTTTCTACGCGCGACATTGCTATTAAAAAAATTCGCCTGTGAAATTTTATCAAGGTAAATTAAATTGGTAAATTCTGCCTGAGCTTGATATGCTTTATGGCGCAATTTCACTAGTCGATAGGGCCCGCATGCGGGGTGCGAGAGAATTCTGGAACGCATGCCACAGTGCCCGCATTCGGGGAACCGTTTTCATTAGTCGATAGGGCCCGCATGCCGGGTGCGAGAGATGTCTGGAATGCGTACCACAGGACTCACATTCGGGGAACCGTAGTCGGTATACCGAACATGTATCGACTTAGTAACTTTAATTGGTTGTTATCCCGCATGCGGGGACTCCCCGCATGCTGTATACCGAACGAGTTAACGACTAATGAAAATGCGCCTTTAAGGAGTAAGAAAAACAATGGTGTTCTCGATTGAAATGTTGATTGCGCTTGCAAACATAACTTTAATTAAGCACTCGTGCTCGTGCTTACACAAGATATTGTTGTTATTATTTTCTTAGTTTATATTCTAGTTGGAAGCATATTCAATCATAATAAAATGCAAAGCAAACTATGTTCGTTTGCTAGCAAGGTTCTGAGAAATCAACGTTTGAAATTAACTTCTCTTAACGCTCCTTAGAATACTTTTACTTTTAATTGGTAATTTATAATGACATACCTAATATAAACGCATAGATGAAACTAATGGGCCTGGGAATGTGATGTTTTTCATAAGGTTTTCTTTTATGACGTAGGCCCAATAAGAAAGGGTTTTTGGAAATTCAATTTTTAAGAAATCAAAAAGGAATTTGTTTCCAAAATCTCATTCCGTGTACTTGTAAATTAGCACCAAATCTAGCCGAGATAAATAACAAAACTACCCTCAAACTAAAGTTTAAGCAATGTTCAAATATTCTCATAACTAAAGTCACGAGTAGTCTTAGTTGTTCATACATAAACCATCAAGGCTCATACAAGTTATCTTAATTACAATTGAAAGGAAGACTGCATAATGTACCGAAAATCCTTCAATTTAAATTGGCATTCATTTGACTAATACAAGCATTACACTGAACAAGGTAATATCCTGCTTATGAACAACCTTCTAATCGGCAGCTTATCTACATGATCTACATATTTGTAAGACCTGTAACTTGCACTGGAATTCAAAGGCAGTCGTGTAGATTATGGAAAATACTATATCTGGGTACCTTTTATTTACATTTACTTGCTAACGGATACACATTTATTTGTTTTAATTGTAGATGGGCACGCGTTTGACCACTATCACACTACACCCTGATGGTAAGCGATGATGGCGTCCGTCGACAATGGACGACGCTTGCCTAAAAGTAACCTATTCACTTTTTACTTAAAGAGTCTAGGTTATGAAGAATATAAGGTGCTCCGGAGCTGATGTAGACGATATATAAATGATAAAGAATAAAGTAGGAGTCGATTTGATCTTGATTGCAGATCGAGAATCGGCCAATAAAAACTGTTAGGTTTTAGAGCGAAAATCGTTGCAGGATGACTTGTAGGAACTGAATGACGTGGGGTCAAGTATAATGGTTTGCCAAAGCTTCGAGAATGTTCGAATGTTCGGGTCACGGTGACTCACCGTGACCCCAGAACCGAAAGATGTACCGACATTTACGGTGTCACATAAGAACTGTCCTGCAATTAAAGATACGACAGCCCGAATCCTCTATCGGCAGTTGCCTACATCAGACAAAACACCTATCTGGTAGCAGGATCCTTCCTTTTCAACGGAGATTTGTGGGGTTTTACACTCTGTTTCGTATACGCCCAAAAAGATTTAATGGCTTATGATACTCGTATTTAGATTGAACTGGCGACGACGGTTAATGCAGATACATGCACAATTGTACTTATGGCGAGCACTTAAAATAAAACAAACTCTCTTATGCCTTCATACACAACAGCTTATAAGTTTCCACTAATGTCTAAACTCAAGTAAATTAAAGACCCACCGTTGCTCTACGGCACCCTAAAACCATGTTTATTAAACCATTTCCTATATGAATGTTTGCCGTCCATTTCCTTGGCGCATGTGATGCGGTCACCCAGGGTGTGTCAAGGATGAGCTGCTCCAGTTACTACTTCAGACCTTCGACTGCAAGGACCATGCTAACTGTTCTTTATTGAAGAGAATTTCTAATTGCAGTGCCGTTAATTTTACCTTGCAAGTCGAGAAAGCGTAATTATTTAAAAAGACCGCAAAAAATTGTTTGAAGAAAAGGCAGCTCTCAACTTTGGTCCTTGGTGGTATATTGCTGCGGACTAAAAATAGAATGAATGCTGAAAGTTGCTAGCAAATAGAATGTCTTTACACGGAGTGGATTTTTTGTTTCTCTGCAGACTTTACAGGATACTATTAAGAACAGAAAGAGCGTATACGCGTATTATTGTTACGTCATTGCGCGTTTTTACTAAAATCCCCAAAAATTACGATTTTGTAAAAAAAATGTTTTGGGCAGACCTTAGGAAAGCGTTTTTCAAGGTCATTCAAGTTGTACAAACTAATGTACAATCAGCCTTTGAGGAGGTTAGAGTCACTATCGCTTCAGTTTGTATTTTCTCATACCTATGAGACTAATATCTCCGAAACGGAAACATTCAACATCTCCTATAGTTAATATGATATATTGAAAGTTTCCACTAGCATAACAAACAATATTTTCTGCAAATACAACGTATCGTACTCCACAAATATAAAAGAGTTGTTTTATTTAATAAAGGCACAACTATCGAGGCAAACTAGCGTCCCCAATTAAGACTTAATTGCTTTGGAGAACTTTCTGAGAGGAAAGCTCTTTGACAATCAGATATTTTGATACTTCGAACAATGTTATTCAATCAGTCGGGTGGTCCGAAGAAGAGGGCTATTGATTTTAAATGAAAGGTAGATGGAATATTATCAGATGTTTTACAGGAACCTTGGAAAGGTAAGATCAGCTTTAAGTATTTTTTAATTTTGAGGCCCCCTCTCCTAGAGAGGAAGCCTGAGTCCCAGCAGTAGGAACATTATAAGGCCGCTAATGCTAAAAAAAAAAAACCGGGCAAGTGCGAGTCGGACTCGCGCACTGAGGGTTTCGTACCAACCTACCTATAAAAACAGTTTAATTCTCGAATCGAGTCTTGAAGACTTTTCAATTTTTTTTTTCTTGTGACGTAACTAAAAATTTTCAGTTTTCAGACTTTTCCCGATATTAGTGCTATAATACCTTGCTTCGTGCCAAATTTCAAGATTCTAGGTCAACGGGAAGCACCCTATGAGTTTTGATTCCTTTGACAGTGTCGAAATGTACGTTTTTTGCAACATAAACGGGCGTATCTTTTTTTCCCGTCAACTTACAAGTTTGATTTTTGCACAACTTCAAGGGACCGCGAATTTCAATATATGGTTTTAATTTCAACTTGATACCTTCACGCGTTCCTGAGAAAAAGGGTCTTGACAGACGGACGGACAGACGGACAACAAAGTGATCCTATAAGGGTTCCGTTTTTTCCTTTTGAGGTACGGAACCCTAAAAAATGCTATTTTTTTAATACTGTGGGAATCCAGATTTAAAGAAGGTAGAACTACATTGAGCAGACGTGGGCCACGTACGCCAATCTGGGGGCGTCGGTCTCCATACATTTTATATGGCAACAAGACTTGTAGAGCTACAGTAGATCCACGCCACGCGACGTAACGCAACGTGGTTCTACGTTTAAATCAGGCGTGGCCCACGTGTGCGTTGATCTAATGTACCATGTCTTTATACAAATAAAATCTTATTGAGAGGTAATCAAACATGAAAATCTATGTAGAACATGACTATTAATGTACCATACCAGTAAAGCCAGTTCTTAGAAAATAACATCCGGTAAGTACAGCTTCATCAAATAATTACATATGCCTATAATAAGGAAAAGATTGAACTTCCGCAATATACAACTTATAGCAATTATCTACAATCTGTATGAAAACATCAATAAATCTCACGAATAACTATATGCCCTTTTACGGGAAGTAGGTAGGTAGTAAGGTAGGTAGGTTACTTCACTGCAATGACCTTGGACCTTCCGGGTGGCACGCGGTTACCTTGGCAGGTTACCATGGAGACACCTTGGAATTTGGGAGGTTTTATGGTCAACATAAAATGTTCGCAAATTACTGAACGCTTCCGTATGGCTTTTGTCATGCAAAGAAAGTATTGGACAACGTTTTATGTGTTTTTTTTTTTCGTTGGAAGGGCGTTGTGTTCAGTTTTTATTGTTTGTAAATTATGAAATTCAGAAGTGATGCAATCTTTTTGACTCATTAATATTGTCGGTTTGAAACACCTAGATCTATAGGTAATTAATCTAATGACTAAGAAATTAATTGAAAATTAATGATGAAATACTAAATTGAGCAGCATTTTATTATTTTTTAATTCTGTACCTAGGCTGGACGTAAGTCCAGCCTAGTAGTAATACCTACATTTCAAATAATACGAATTACTTACTTCAATTATGCTTGAAATATTGAAATATTTATTTAGTAGTAGTTCTTCTTCGCAGAAAAGATAATAGATAAACATGGCGAATCGATCAATAACCAATATCGCAAATTCACAACGCTTCACAAACCCCAACCATATTTCAACGAATCCTAAAGAAATGTTCATGAAAATCCGCATCTAGACCTTCCGGGAAGCATGTTATCTCAGCCCGGTAGATAGATTCCAATAGCTGAGATACCGGACCCGGTTTACCGGATTATTTTTACGGCATCTCTCGTCAGGGCGAGCTTTATGTCAAACATCCGGAAAATAACGCCAAATTGAATTGTCCCCAGTCCTGGCCACGGACTTGTCCGTTTACGGAAATGGAAAAATTCCGGGTGACATGCTCCGGATTTTGTGGATATGGTCTCGTGTTTACGATTGGTTTATAATAAATGGAGCGTAAAGGACCAGAGGTTATGTATATCCTTCTGTTGTTAATGTTAGAAAAATAGCTTCTGTGGAGAAATCTGTTAGTACACATGAACATAAAAAGAATAAGAAATAAAAATAAAGAACCAAAAATAAAATAAAACTTACATGATACCATGAAGAAAATTTAAAGAAACTTGTTGTAAAAAATAATAGTATCAGCTACACATCCAGCTCCTGTAAAGAAAAAGAAAAAATAAAATTAACAAAAAAAATAAACAAAAAAAGTGAAATACACTCACAGGCACAATTAACCGCCCACCTTGTATTTCCTTCAGTTTCCGGTAATCGTCAAATTTTGACCACATTTGATGGACGTTATGATAAAAACAGTCATAAAGGATAAATAAAATCAAAAAAGTATTGAAAAAACCCGTTTATTTTAAAAAATTATGCCAAAAATCGATTTATCTAAAAATTTACATAAAAATGTTACGAGTTTAATTTTGAAAAAAGTCCTCGGTGTTTTTTTTAATTAAAATTTTAGTAAGGGGTGTTACCACCCCGGGCCCTAATGACTTCTTGTAGACGGTTTGGTAATCCTTCCATGATGTCTTGAAATCCGACTGAGCGATATTGTGCCGCTCCTCTACCGCAACCGTCTTGAGCTCACCTAGGGTCGTAGGGGCTGGTACTCCTGCTCGAACACGTCTCTTTAGGTTGTCCCAAATGTGCTCGATTTGGTTAAGATCGGGACTGCGTGCTGGCCATGGCAAAACTTGAATCCCGACCGCATCGAGGTATTGAGTAACGGATTTTGCGGTATTGCATCGAGCATTATCGTGCATTAATCTAAAGTTGTCTCCAATAAATGGTGCAAAAGGTACAACGTGGTCTTGTAAGACTTCCCCCACGTATCTTTGAGCATTCACACTGCCTGTACCAAACACCACAAGATCGGTACGAGCTTCGCAAGTTACACCGCCCCAAACCATTATGAACCCTCCCTGATAACCCACGGTTTTGATTATTGCGCATGGAGCAAACCGGTCATTTTGGCGCCTGTATACACACTGATGTCCATCTGGACCTCTTAAGGCTATTCTGCTCCCATTTGAAAACAGAACGCTCTTCCATTCGTCCATAGTCCATTCAGCATATTCTCGCGCAAAGGCAAGTCTAGCTCTACGATGCTGTGGAAGCAGTTGTGGAGCGCGAGCTGGACGAAAAGCCCTCAGATTACTCTCAGCCAGTCTTCTGCTAATGGTACGTTCACTTACACTAACATTTCTCAGCACAAAAAAACGTATACGAGCTTCAGTAGCAGTGGAAAAGGGATTTCTTAGGACGTTACTGACAATAAAGCGGTCATCCCGAGCCGAAGTGCACCGATGTCGGCCTTGACCTGGCCTCCTCGTGTATGAACCAGTCTCCCGAAAGCGTCTGATGGCATCCCGTACCTTAATTCGAGGTACACCAAGCGTACGAGCGATTCGACGCTGGATATACCCAGCGTCCGCTAAAGCCACGGCCCTAGCAGCACCAGTTGCATCCAGTGGCATTTTTTTCAGTTGCAAAGAATAATCAAACACTAAAAACTCAAATTAAACAATCTTCGCACACGATGACAGAAAAGAACAAGAATTTTTTGCAAGGTAACGTAACTGCAACAATGTCAAGCAGCGACTAAATTCCAAAAAAACTGTGGTGACAGCAGTTTATGAATCGGAATAAGGGTATAAGTGTTTAGTTTATTGCTAAAGTAGCCACTTAACAAAAAACAAAACAGTAGATAAGCCACTGTTCACATAAACAAACGGGGTGACGAAAAATATAAGTGGGCGGTTAATTGTGCCGGTGAGTGTACATAACAAAAAAACTGATCGTATGCGTGTAAAAAGTATAAGGTTCCGTCGTTATAAATATGCGAACATAGAAAAAGAGATTTATATTAATTACTAATGAACATATTAAAGAGACGATAGTAACTGAAGAATGAGTTATAAAATCCAACATCACAAGGGAAGTTGAATTAATATAAAAAACATGTACTAGATCTATAGTGAGAACTAAATTTTCTTTTTTACCACTTTGACAGCGAGATCAACTGGTATACCCTTGCAAAATTACAGCTTTCTAACTCGCGGACGGACAGACAGACGAGCATGGCGAAACTATAAGGACCACCGAACCCTAAAAAAAGAAGTCGAGAATGTGATTTAAAATTTTAGCTCGATATGTCCACCGCGCCGCAATATTTCGCTTTATGCTTCTGTCTAATCAAAATAACAGCCAAAGCAAATTAGTTTTTGAAGTTAATTTCAAGCTACTCAACATTAATTTACAGAACGTTCAATCACACAGACAATCTCAGTTTCAACGTTCAGTTCAAACGTAAACAACTCAAACGAAAATATAACAAACAACAAGCATGATTCACAAATGGCTTTCATGTTGCCAGTGTTGCTACAAATTAAAACACACATTATAATAAAACAAATGATACAAAATGTAGGTACAGTCAAGTAAACGGATTGGAACTTTGGCGAGTTGATCGTTGTCCTATAAAAAGTTTATAACAAGTCTAAAAAGGTAGAACTATATTGTACACACGTGGGCCATGTATCTACGCCGCATGGTATGGCAACTAGGCTTGTAGAGCTACATTAGATCTACGCCACGCGAAGCCACGCGACGCTGTCTTTTTCTGATTCTACGTACAAATAAGGCGCGACCCACGTGTGCGTTTTAATGCAGTCTTATGTAGTTCCCGCTTAAATCTTGTAACTACAGTTCAGCAGTGAATCAATGTCTTTCGCTGGATACCTACGCAAAGTATAAGGTCTCGCTTGCACCACTTCAATGAGCATATTGCGGTAATCCAAGCTTTTACTAACAAGCCACATGAGTAACAAAATAGCCGTTACATTTTCCCCGCTCTATATTTAAAAACCCTTTTATCTCGCACGTCGCCACTTGCGTCCGGATGCAGTGGTCACGAATAAAAAGAAAATGCACCCTGCGGTCGATGCCATATGCGACGCAGTTTCTGACAGACGCCTAGAGCCGCTTAATCGCTTTATCGTGTTAATTCTGCATTCGTAGGCACATGAAATATAAAGCGCTTTTTATACTACAGCGGGAAATTGTCAGCTTCCGATATTACAGTATCGAATGTAGGCATAATATTCATAGGTTATTGGCATTCACATGTGTTTGTCACGCTGTATTCAAAGTCTGGTTTTATGTATCCTCGACGTAGTTACGGTTCACAACAATTTAGTTAACGGCACAACGTGTGTTTGCACTTTTAACAGTATCTAGCCATCTAATGTTTTCAATCTCTTCGTTATTGGCTTTCACAGATTCGTTTTTGCTATATGATATTTCCTTGTAAACGAGACGACAAGCTCATATTTCAATGGGCAAACACGTGTCACTGAAAGTCTGCCAATGTTGATACGGAATCGCACTTGACCGGTTTTCTGTTCTGTTGACCGAGTAAATAAGGGAAACGTTATTAAATACGAATTCAATTGGCACGAACTGTGTCAGTTCTAAACTTAGAAATACTACACCCTTGCACATACAGGTACCTGCTTGGCTAAAGGATCACGTTTAGGATAGCGTAAGGAGCTAGACTTCGATTTGAATACTTTATGTTCTATTCTCGTCAGACTTTAATAGTAAAAACACGACACAGGTAAAATAAACCAACATTTATATGCAAGGTTTAAATTTTTATGATAAATATGTTTTGGCAATAAAAGAGATCCATAAACAACTACAAGCAAACGTTGAACTCACAAGACTCACAACACTAACCCGACAGATGAAAATCGCAATGATATATGGATGACCCAAAATTTTTATTTGATTGAACGTCTAAAAATACGAAGGAATTCAAAAATATGCCAGAAGCCCACACCATAATATTTCAACAGAAACATTTAAATGCATTAGCGAACTTCAGATAGATTTATATTGGTAAAGTTTTATCCGTGTGCCCGTGCATTTATCCTCATCTGTTTCATAGGATTAAGCATGCCTACGTGTTATGAGAACGATATAAAAGTTATTTACATCAAGTATTTCACTCGTGTGAAGATGCCATTCGAAACTGTGAGATCAATTAAAACTTTCTCAAAATAGCAATTCTATTCTAGATATCGACAGCTCTTTACAAGGCGAAAATTACCTTTAACTACTAATCAGAGTTCTACACTCACTCACTGCACTCTTTATTTCACTCCTTTGTTTCACTGTCTACCGAGGTATATCCACTACTCCAAAATAACCGAGATTGACTGATGCTGTTTATTGTTAGATATTCAGACACCGATGAAAGACAAACTACAAAGGCGTCTCAGATGACTGAACATGAATACAATGATGTATTAGTAAACATACCTACACACAAACAGACAGATGCACAAAGATTCTGACTCATCATAATAGAAACATTTGGATTTTTGTTTGAACAACTGCAGTTTAGTAAAGGTATTGTTTAAAACAACAAACGACTGGATTAAAGATACAAAATGCAATATTGCAATAATAGCAAATACTTGCAACAAGTTTCGACCAGACAGTACATTTCAAATCTATAGAAGTCCAATTGTGTTCCGACATTATTGTCTTAAGAAGTAACTACTTCAAAAACATTGACGCTCCCTAAATATTCAGCCCCGCCTACAATCTTGTTAATTAGTTTAATCTTAAGCACGTCATGAGCCTTTCTTATATGTCCTGAGATGAAGAACAATCAAATGAGCTGTTTTGGCAAAGTCCCAAATATCAGAAAACTATGCTTACTTACCATGAGCAGGATAACAAACATAATAGTAGAGCTAGGACAACAAAAGGAAGTAGAACTTAGCGAGCCAATCACGCAGCAAAATTTCACGGACCTCAAAACATCTAGTCTTAAAAAACACGACACCAATCAAAGGAACACGAATTCTGAGTCACAGCTGAACAGACGGTTAACGGTGATTTAATCATTGTTTACACCATCCTTGAATTCAACATGTATCTCCTACAACTACGTTCTGTAAACTGTTGTTATTTTTATACCATTTAACGTACGATGAGGACTATTGGGGTCACCGTTTTCCTTGTAAACGTTTAATTGAGTTGTATTTGTAACTTTGAAGTTGATTGATAGAATGAAAATAAAGTAGACGAATATAAAGACATGACCAATGATGTGACTACTTCAAAAGCAACAGATGGTAACATTGTAGCTAGAACTTACTCAACACAGCAACATACTGTAGTTACTATAGGTAAAGGTGGATTACCTGACTCACCTCGTTGAGATCCCACGAGAATCAATAGGTACATAGTTTATACGTAACTGCACGATTTACATATGAGCAATACATTGTCGTAACAAGACTAAAAGAAAATTTGCATCCGTCGAATCTAAACGGTCGGTAGGCAGCCGGTTTGCGACACAATACAATATGATTACAATAAGGAAACTGTATTAGTATAACTGGATATATACGTACGTATCAATAGGTACTTTTTCCTTACAAATCGTGAATTCCACGCGAACTGTAATAAATCCGTAAAGTAAGGTCTGAGTTCGATTTAAAACAAGCTCTCCGTAATTGTGCGGAGCTGGTTGATGTTTATAAATGTTTGAACAACAGCAACACGGTCGTTCTGTGGTTTATTTTATTTTTTCTTCCCATCTAGCTTTAGTATATTCACGTCACCGAGACAGGTTATATTTATATTGGTCAGTACACTTACTGTATTCATTTCATAAATTAGACAAAATAATTGATTAACACGATGAATCGAAAAGAGACGAAGGTTTTATTGAAAAATTCACTTAAAAGTACAAAAAAAAACAAACAATATTTAAATTTACAAACGCAGGAATCTCAACAATGAGCAAAAACGTAAAGAACAGTCCGGATTCAACATAATAAACGATCAATACGAAATAACAGACCCCGAGAGCTGTACAGCAGGCTCCAATAAGGCACCTGAGGAAATCCCTTCGCCCATTGACACATAATACCGGCCCGACGATATGGTTGAATGGAGGCCCATCCAATTACATACATAGGTGGTGCCACTCCTTTGATCACGTAGGACATAGCGGCCCCTTTTCACACATCATCATGAACGAGTGTTCGCAAAAGGTTTTCAACGAGAGTCTGAAGCTTTATTTTAAAATCTGTCGCGTTTTATTGATTTAGGTGCTAATAAGTTTTGCGGTAATAAAGTGGACCCCAAAGTTACTTTGACAGTTTTGGATATTCGAAATAGAATAGTGGCAAAGCAGATGATGAAGCGAGATAGATTAAACCAGATAGCTTACTCTGACCAAAGCTTTGATTAATTACGCCTGAGACCAGCAAAGATTTCGAGATCTTAAAAAATGAAGACTGTTAAAAAAATCCAAAATATTCTTACATCAATATTGGCGAGAGCCAGTTTTGCATCTTTGCTTCCTGCTCCAAACACAACACTACAACGGATTCACATCTGCCCATTCAACTTTCCATAACAATATTCATATTCTTTCGGTGTAAGCGCAACGGGGTGAGATAGAATGCCGTGCGTGAGAACATTCGATAGCACAGCCTCGTCTCACACCGTTCCGGTTTCATTCCGTCCCATTCCCCACAAATATAGATGTTCCGTCCTTAAGATTAGACTGCATATTTAATTACGCCATTATCGTCCGCGCGGTCAATGGCTGATGTGGAGCAAAAACTTGTTTCACTGTACACCATGTCGCAGTGACAAGTTTCTTAGCGTCCGGTTGTAAGCAAATGAGATTAGATACTCATTTGAATATTATGTTACGTTGGACTTTCTTGTCTTTTTGATTAATGGAATTTTTCATTAAAATATCAATCAAACTGTAAGTCAAAGGCTACGTGAAGGAAATACAAAATGAAATACACGAAGCCTTGAAAAAGTTGAAGAAAACGTTCCTGATTTCAGAGTTTAATTAACTTTTAGAGGTGACTACCGTGCCATACCAATTTCAATCCAAGTCGAACGGAATAAGCAGTTAACTCTAACAATAAACCTCAATCTAGTCAATTAGTTGGTCACAAGGAGATCGTATCGAAAGTGAAGACGCAGTCTGTCAATTAAATAACAGCGGAAACACTGTTTGAGTGCAAACATAATAAATGAATCATTTCCCCTGACTTTCGAGAAGCAAGTAAAATCGTGAGAGATGTTGAACAATAAGCAGCCGACGCCGCTCATATTACGTCTCATAAGAGCAACGCGGTTGCAATTATAGCCGACATTAATACGCTTCTTGCTAACATATGTTAAATAGAACGAGACAGTATCTCCTCTACTTTTTATTTGCGTACACGTTTCTTGCAAACCAAATCAGACAATCATCGTAGAGAATTTATGAAATACAAGTAAGAAAAATATTTACTAAGAGTAGTTGGTAGCACATAATCATAAAGATAAATTTTATTTGAATTGTCATAACAAACAAAAAGATTACAGAAATAAATAGTTAAGTTACTTATGAAGATTAAGTTTAATAAATAGAGAGTATCACAAAATCCACAAAGTATGATAACATCAATATTGCATTACTCAAAGCACTAACTGGATTTTTCGAAACAAGTTTCACCTGCCTCTTTACACAAAATAGATCTTTATTTGAACATGTCACATACCGACAGAAATCACTTAACCTAAAATATGTAGCAGTATAACTTAAGCAAATTACTTTAGTGATTCTCAGAATCGTGACACCGACGCGACACAAACATTTCCCTCGACATCCTGCCAGAGACTTAAAAGCATATGAAAGCAAGTCTACCGGCAAATAAAAATTATGTTACGCTCCCATATACAACTCTAATGGACTCCCTTTGTACAAAGAATGTCCCTACACACAAGGCCAGAAAGCCCCTATTTCATTATCAAATATTATACCAGAAAATTGACGTCTAATAGGAAATAGTTATCATAATGCGCTAGTTTTATGTCAGCCATAAAATGCGCAAACATATTCAGTGGACCAGCGCACACAACTTTATAGCTGACAGATCTTGAAAGATATACATACGAGTATCTACAAAGATGTACGCTCATTTCATCCGCTAAGCGATTTTCCGTTTAATCAAAATATAACCAGAAAGGAATTCTGAAATGATGACAGGGATTATTGAAGAGGAGGAAGTGTATTAGGCACTTAAGCAAAAGACCTAAAACTGTTTAGCCTCAATTTGTTGAGAAGCAGCAAAAACGTTTACTCTTTTGCAAATTACAGCTCAACAGCAACATCTTGTAGGCTTTTTTTCATATTACGGATTCAATTTGTCTGACAAACAAACTGGTTACTGCGAAATTAAATTTAAAGTTGACGTCATTGTGGTCCTGCCTTGAGGACCGAGAGGACAACATCGAATTATTTGAGCGAAGAAACCGGAATGGGGTCAACGGATGGCTAATCTTGGTCCGCCATTAAAATTGTGTCCACTATAAACTGAAGAATTCACATTAAAATTAGTCATTAATGTGGATTAAGATAGAACAGAAGATCAAGATGAAAGTAATAATCCGAACGGGATATTAACCAACGTTGAAGAACGATTAATCTTGTGTTTCGGAAGTATGTCTTGGATCGGTAACCCGGAACAAGTCGGCTAGTCTTACAGTATTGTAATACAATCTTTCACACAACAAAGGCCAACATTGTGGTGACAATGGAGCTATCAAGTATCCGAGTATGTTATGTAATGTGGATACAGGGCTAGTTCAGAGACGCACACAATGGGTAGTTTGGGATACAAGCTTTCTAGAAAGGATGTTCGATATTACAAAGTGTTTGTGGGTGTTTGATACCTAAAACGGCCACAAACAAAATGAATGTAGGAAGTAAGTGAAAGACACCGCATAACGAATTAAAACATAGTAAAAACACAGTGTAAGCAGTAAATCTTCTTAAGTCTACAAATCCATTAATCATGAAATCATAAAAGTAAAAATCAACCGGCCAGTTCACCAGGCGCCAGATCAAAATAACAAACGAATTAAAATCGAACATGTGCAAGTATTAACAAAACAAAAACGATCGATACTCGAATTCGGCGGTCAATTTCACGGAAGCATCAAAACTGTTCATACTGAAGCGGAATAATCAATTAAACAGACCAGCGGCGCGGGCGCATCGCGGCCCAAAAATTACCAACCGTTAACATTACTGTTACAGAATCTTGTTTACAAGTAACATCGCGATTCGCATTTTGACAACCAATGTGAGTAATAAAATTAATACCGATCAATTTTAAACTTAAATCATAATTATAGTTTCTTAAAATGTCTCTACATGCCTTGCCCCTAAATGTTCCGCTAAAATATAACTCAGACATAAACATATCATTAAAGCTAGAAAAATAGGCTGTCTGGAGGCTAAACTTAACGACCTTGTCAGTCTAACCTCACCTCAGACTACGCATTATAGTTCCTTAGCAAGCAGCAATAAGAACCACAATTTCTAAAGTAAGTCTGTAAGATGGCAATACAATACCTGTATTGTATGGAGGTGAGGACTATTATTTATCATTTGAATAATTGACAAACCATTATAGTCGTTGTTGCGAAGTACTTAAGATGATCGACGATTGGAAATAAAATATGAGCAGTCAGAAATATGGTACTAAATGTTGCAACAGTAATTGGAGATATGATTTAGTTGAGCACTTTATAATCGTGGACAGGAACTTGCGTGGAGCTGTTTGCGATTAGTCAGTGCAAGGTTATAGCTTCCTCGAATATATTACAGTCACTGCATGTTTATCAAATAAATCACTAAAAAGTACTGTTCATACGGTGAAAAATTCTTGAAGTAAAATTGCGATCTCAAAAACTTTACCGATGAATTCCTTTGAATATGAAAAAAACCCTCGTAGACTGGACATGACCACACAGAGGTTGATAAGACTTGCGGTGACCACATCACCTGATGTAGGAAAGTCCATAAGACCATTCCATTTATAAATGGACAATGAAATATTTTATTCAATAAACCGCTTAAACTGTTACCAACAAAGTGGAAGCAAGTAAATACCGTTTCAATTCAAACGTGTCCAATTTCTCGACAGACATTTATAAATCATCAACCATTCGGGAAGGCCACACCAAGTCAAAACTAAAATAGACTCCTTACATTGTAAGTGCAAAGGTTAGCAACAGTAGTAGCCGTATAAAATCGATCGGTTCGACTAAGTTTATGCTAGAAGGAATATGTGTGAAGAGGATTATAAACATAAAAAATTGTATAATTCGGTTAACGGTTTGAAACCGGACTTGCTTGGCACACCTATACAGATTAACGCGAAATAGATGTATGGAAAAACATCGTCTATATACGAGTACCGCAATTACAAATCTGTGTGTCCAATTTGGTAAGTAATAAAGATCCTTTAACTGCGGTAACAATTTGATTGCGTCTTCATATTTGTTGTTAGAGAACAAATAGGAACAAGACAACAGAGCCATTATAAGCAAAGTTGCTCAGTAACATCTTGGCTTCAAAGTTTGCAATAAAGGCTTGAGCATCCATAGTTATGTTGTGAGAGTTACAAGGACATATTGTTACGTATACATTGGTGACATTATATTACTTACAAGATGTGTGCCTGAAGGGATTTTCCGTCGACAAAACGAACTGCCATATACATTCTCAACCAGTATGTATAGTAGTAGTACCTACATAGGCTGACGTAATGCAAGAAGACATTCTCAACCAGTCAATATTTAGGTTAAAAAAGACCTATGAGTGTCTAAATAAGACCAGTAAGTGTTCTAGGTGAGCATAATAAATAAACATTTGAAAAAAAATTAAGTCCTAAAAATTACTCAACCGAATCAAATCCTTCTGCAATGGTCCCCTTTTGTTAAAAGAATGACTATGTTCAACATTTTATGCTTTTAGACTCAGGGGCCTTGCGTTATCTGTCAGTGTATGAACTAATTTAAGAATTTGTCATACAATTACACCGTTGTTATAAAACCGGAAGTTAATATGTGTGTATATGCTTATTACTCCTTTACAATCAAACGAATTTTCATCAAATTTAGTTCACAGGAAGACCATGTCCTGGAATAGATCTTAAGATACTCTTTATACCGAAGTGTCTTTCTTTGGGATAGTTCCCTACTTAAACGCCGGCGAATTCGCTGGCAGATATGTCTATATCATGTCATACATGTGTCATAGTAATGACTAGTTGACTAATTTATCAGCAAAGAAAACTGTAAGCATTAGTAATTCACTACGTCCTCTGTGCCTGTTGAGACACACACTCGCTTTTTTCGCAGATAAGCGAACAAATTCACCATTATACAGTTGGTTACTTGTAATACTTGTACAGTGAGTAATGCAGATAACACATCCCATTCAGTAACATTAGTATGTTTATTTAGTTCTTTGTAGGATGATTAGAAATAAATTTAGATTAATCTATCCAGCAGACTTGTACAAATATAGTTTTGGACTCTGAAGTAGTTGAAACAAAGACTATTTCTATTCTTACTTCTCCATTTAGCCCACGACCATCTTCAGAAAGGCAACTTTTATTTGTGTTTAGAAGTGTTTTATTTTGAGCTGCAAACAACAATAGGCTCTCAAAAATAACGATGAATTTAATAACCCAGATGACGTCACGACGTAAACATTCACTTTTGGTATTTTTGTAAAAGATTGTTGCAACAGTATCAACTGCAATGTAATGCTTAATGCCAAAACTTGCACCAACAGTATGTATTTTGTAAGTGTAACACATGCGAATAAAAACACGTATACCAATTTTTTTTTTTAGATGATTCCCCAGTACATCTAATTCTTTTTTCTAAAATTATCCATTGTTATTTTGCTATTTGAAAGCGATGAATCAACGGCATAGAATTTACAAAAAGAAAAACTCATCAACTGCCGATAGCTAAATATTCTTCTTCAAATAAAACTAAAAACTTTCAGTAAAATATCGTTTATAACTAAAGATCTAGTTCAATAGCGTCTTTAAGCGCGAAAAAGCATTTGATCTGATTGCTGAAGTTAAGAACTCGTGAAGAAACCAATCAAACTTCTTGTTTGCCAACTACGATTGAGTTTTGAAATATCTTTCCAAAAAGCCTCATTTCCTCCCAACAAACTGTGATATTAGTTTATGTCTGCGTCTATTTTGAGCTTGTTTTGAATTAAAAGCAAAACACCACCATTAATAAGATCAAGAAAATAAACAATCGAGGAAAAGAAGGCAATTAAATTCAAAAATACGTTCGATGTTTTTATCCTGGGGCCGTAACATTACGTGTTAAAATGTCAAGCTTCACCCCTATATCATCATGGTCATCAAATGGATCTCGTTAAGAACCCGTGGCCTCTGAAATCCGGAAAATTACCTGAAGGAGAATAAGGAGATCTCCGGGCAAAGAACAATGACGCGTAAATGAGAATACCGGGCCTAAAGGATACAGGTTAAAAGGAGTAATTATATTTGATACCCCATTAAAAAAGTCGTCCACTTCGCGTAAAGACCGGATTCTTGACGAAAATATAGGCCTCAATTAATTGAGTTTTACGACCGTTTGAAGAATATAAAAGTATCGTGTTCGTGTGCAAATATGCAAAAACCTTTCATTAATGAATACCTCGAGTACCGCACAGTACTTGACATAATTTTAAGGGTCATTGCTTTGGTAGCCGAAGGGCGAAGAAATTTTCAAAGAAAACTGGACCGCCTACGTAAATACTTGATCCAAATACTTTAGTAGGAGGCGAATGAGATACCTTTATTAAATTAAATTGATGGGCTGTATCGTACCGATTACCAACTAGCCTGTGACGAAACGTACAACTAATCATTTGATATGCATTAAATTACCAACATACATTGCATGCATGCAAGTCCTCAAAAGTATTAAATCTCTTAAAGCGTTAGTAAGTTTCTTGAACAGTCAAGGCAATAGGTATTTATCCACTTGATAAAGATGACTGTATTTCAAAATACATATAATTATACTGTTTTTATAAACAGAATGACTTGCTTAAACTATCTTTTCATGGTTCTTCACATCGATCACTAATAAAGTTCTCAATGAAAAGGATTTTTTATTGTTGTTGATAGGCACAAGCGCTATTTCACCTAATGGTAAGCGAAGATGTAGTCGACGATAGAGCATGCTTGCCTGGAAGTAACCTAACTCTTGGTTTATAGACAGAGGTCTACTCGTATAACTCAAGAAACAAAGATTCCGGCAGGGAATTTCCCTCCAGAAATGTACGCATAAAACTTGATAACGATGACTGTGTTTTATTCTTCGTATCTTCGGAAGAACTTGCTAAGAAAATCATTGTTTCCATGGCTCGCCATGAAGACATAAACATCGTCAATACGTACAATACACAAACGTGTAGGTATAGTAAGCTCGTTATTAATCATTCATTACGAAATATTCCACACGCGGGCACGAGACAATGAATTTATTATGTTCCGATACAGACAGACGCAAGAATTTTATTTATATGGATAGCTGCCACGCCGGGCCCTGGAGGATTTGTCGTCGTTTTAAATGTGAATTATAGTTTGTTTGTAGTTGCGGAGTTACTAAATATCTTTAACACATTTGTACACATTAACTTCCAACCTAGCACTTGGACATACTCGTAAATACCACTTCCTTTATTTTTTCCTTGAGGTGAGAAGTCATCAACCAAAGATAGAGCGAGATAGAGTGCCAGACTTTTACTGACTAATAGTTTCAAACCCATCTGTGTTTCAAGGACAATAGATATTGGTAGAATACTTGAATCGCAAAGGAAAACTGAAGAAACACAGGCAGGATTTAGTCAGCAAACGCAGAATGATGCGTTGTTGTCTGTGTGTGTGTGTCTGACACCCAGAGCGAGACAAGTTACTAGATACTTTCACACCTCAAAAAAAAGTTCAGTGTAACAAATATCGACAGCAAATAAAATCTTTGTAATAATTTATAAACTATCAAGTCACGTCTTCACTTACGATATTAACAAAAATAGATTTCCCTTATTGATTTCTATAACACCATTAAACGGTATTACGCGACCCTGACCCGTTATTATTGGGTCATGAAACAATCTAGCAAGCTGTCACCCGATTCATTTTTTGCTGTCGGGTCTTACAATAGATTTCTTACTATGTCTTTCTATGTAGTTTTTTACTACGGGTCACCCTTTTGGAAGAAGAATCGTGTTTTTTGCGTGTCTCTATGATAAGGGAGTATAACTTTAATTTAGAATTTTGCGATATTGTGTGTCTGTCTGCACCACCCTAAAGAGCTTATTAGACCTTCTTAAATTTAGTAGCCTAAATGATTCAGTTACTAAATTTAGGCAAATACAATCGCATTTAGGAAGGTAGGTTTCTAAATTTAGGAAAAAGTACGGCTACTGACTCACTAAATCATTTAGAAACCTAATTAGAAACGAATTTAGGAAGGTGCGATCGCGTTTAGTCACTTCAGTCGGTGTGCAGCACTTTCCGCCTGTGGATGTATCGCTTGTTTTTATTTATTTTATTTTTTTATTGGGCTCTTCAACAATGAGTAGGTACACTATTAAATGTAAAGAAATACAATTTTGCCTTAAATCTAAGTGCCCCATCACTTATGGCGCATTTTCATTAGTCGTTAACTCGTTCGGTATACAGCATGCGGGGAGTCCCCGCATGCGGGATAACAACCAATGAAAGTAACATGTCCGTTATACCGTCTGCGGTTCCCCGAATACGGGCCATGTGACACGCGTTCCAGTAATCTCTCGCACCCGGCATGCGGGCCCTATCGACTAATGAAAACGGTTCCCCGAATGCGGGCCCTGTGGCATGCGTTCCAGAAATCTCTCGCACCCCGCATGCGGGCCCTATCGACTAATGAAATTGCGCCATCAAAGAAGAGCACAACATGCACTAAATTATACGCTTTAACAGCTAATAATAAAATAACAGAAAAAAACACAATAAGATTGTTACTAAAACAAAACCTAAATTTTAACATTTTTGAAATCTAAATTTGAGTTTATAATTTGTAAGTTTGAACATAAAATTTGAGTGTTTAAAGTTTAGATAAACAGATTTTGACATAAAACTGATTTTTGTTGTGAGTGTTCGAGAATGGCGACGAAAGAAAAAGACGGTTTTAGTTGAAGTCTGCCATTATATTCATGTTTGATAACTTGTCGCGCAGTAATAAATATTCTTGACCCATGTCTTTCTTTTTATTTTTATTTATTTTGATAGACCCACCGGCCACAGCCACGGCGAGGCTATTTTTTTAATTTTTGGATAGTACTGGAGTCATTATTTTTAGTAATAAAACGTCCGCTCTTGTTGCGTTTCAGCAGGCAACTGATTTAGTAACTAAATTTAGAACAGTGTGATTAGAAGCTTCTAATTTCGTTCCTTTTCTGAATCCTAATTTAGGCTACTAAATTTAGTAAAGTGTAATAAGCCTTTAAGAGTAACTATTTAGTAATCTGTGCCCTAAGGTTGACTCGTAGAAAGTGCCTAAGACATTACTACAAAGGGGGACTCCCTTTGTACCATGTTTTCCTATTGCATGAAATTTGAATTAATAAATAATACCAAATCAGTACTTCCAGAATTACCTACCTTTTACAAATAAATGAACGTTCCCTCTTCAGAATATTTTTTACAAAATAGTTGAAATAAAGGTCAATTAGACTGGTAAGGAATGCCTTGTTGCTTTAAGTTCGATGTGGAAGTGGTCCGATGAAGGAATGGGCTTGGCGGAATTAAATTATGCAATTCCGACGCATTCTCCTGAAAACACGACCGATAGAAAACCGAATGGCTAGCAACTTGATGGCGATGCTCTAGACTTTACAGCTTTGACTCAAAGAATGCATCATTGGCTATCTTCTTGAATCAAGCGCATCTGCAAGTTGGTATCTGACAGATCAGACAGATTTAGGATTGCCAACATTTTGGACGCAAACTAAGCCTTAAATAAAGCACAATACGAAGTAAAATTAAGAAAGCTTGAAGTAAAAACAAGTAACTTTGTGAATGGACAAATTCTAAAGTTATGAGTTTAAGAGTCGGAGTCAATTTCTACTAGCAAATCGACTAAACGCACCCAAGTCAAACGAACCCAAGTCTTAATGGCCTAGCTAGCAGACGGACGAGCTCTTAGTTATTTAATTAAGGGACCAACCTGGCATGGTTCGGATTATATCCAAGCACAATAGAGATTCCTGACTTTCACTTCAATCGAAATGATAGTTCCAATATCGAAATTGTGGGGATTCCTGTCTATCTACTAGACGAACAGTTAGGACCAAAACCATTTTTAATGGGTTTGAGAAACTTTAAAATTACTATCCTTCAACTTGAAGGTTCTGTCTTAGAGCAATCAGTTGAAAGGGAACTAGTAGTAACAGTTAAAGTGAAATGACATCTTGCGAAGTGGCTCTCGTTAACTACAATGGAATTCGTGAGAAATCGGGTAAGTAGACTAGTCTCTATAACTTTATTAACTTTGACTTGATGATATACTTAATTAAAATTAAAATATTGAACAAAAAGTTGAACAAAATTAGTTAGATTTAACTGAATAATGACAACCACAGATTGTAACGTCTTTTGGAACTGAGCACATGCCTATTCAAAAATGGCAAAACAAACCAGTGACAAAAACATCAAAATGATTGGTAACTTAAATTCTTTCAATGGAAATGTGGAGAATTTGATCCGTATCCACATGTATTTTAACTGAAAATGTTTTCTGTTCTAATTAAGATTTTAAACAAGATCTTGAATGCAAAAAATTTAAGTCAGAATGCCGACTTTTGCCTTGTCGTTGTTTACATTAATTTACTCATTTACACAAGTATTTCAAAGGTAAGTAGAATACAGATCGAATTCTAAACAATCCACAGATTACCGAACAAGGTTCGCGAGGCAGCCATATTCCAATTAAAATACATACCCGCTTAGTCACGGTACTGTCGCAGTGCCAACAGAAAAAAGAACAAACCTTGCTGGATACAAAAACATATAAAGAACTTTTCACCTTAATACTTTTGCAAGCATTCTTTTTTTTTAAAGTAAACTGTTCTTAGTTTGAATTTGAAAGAGAAATGTCGGGGCGCACACGCCGGCGACCGTTACAACGATGGGAATGGCAGCTGGGATCGCACCTGCCACACAACAGCTGAGCAAGGAACCAACATGTTATTAAGTTCCGATAAGGACTTTTGTAGACGAAGGGGAGCTTAATACGAAGGAACATTTTCGCTCGCGTTTCAACTTCAACGTCTTTAGGATACCTTCAACTTTTAGTTGGCTATTCAATTGAGGAAGCTTATTTCTTTTAAACCTGAGGACTCAACCAACGTGAGACAATTTATTAAACAATAAACAGAGATCGAAATGACCGAAATAAAGACATTCAAGGACCTTTTATACCCAAACAAACATGATATACGTGGAATGGTACATAAAATCCACCGTTAGGGAATGCAGGTCGGGCATACGTGGCGATATTCCGAGGTGCGAACTCTGGACAAAAGCTTGTGACCTTCGCAGTTCGGGCTCGGCATTCCACACGTGGAATTCAGAGTAATCCTTGGCCGAGCACTTTGGTAAATTGCGGTCAAACCAATGAACTGCGATATTCATTCAATGTAAACTTTTCATGGTCATGTAGAAACGGGGATATGAATTAAATACTTTCCGAACAAAATGTCTGTAAAATATACGATTCCTTTTTTGCATCTAATACAGAGACTATTTCTAAGATGTTTCTTTGTTAGGAAATCAGACTGTTTCTTATCTACAACTCCTTGCTTTTCAGTTTACGTTACAAAAACCAATTTAGTACCTATACTTACTTGAAATACTTTAATTTATTCGGATAATTTAATTTAAATCAAAACCTAGACTATACGGTAATTCTTTGTTCAGTCATTCAGAAAGTATCTTAGCAGTTCTTTTTTCTTGCTACCATCGAAAAGTTCGAACCATTTCGATTGCACCATTAATTTGTAAGCATTTACAATTACCTACCGTGTTTCTTTGTTTGAACATCATATAATTTATTAGCCTTTACTTACTGCAGTTCTGGCTACAAAGACCATTTCATAGCAGTCAATATAAAAGTTACTAACAAGACAAAGATTCTTGGGCATATTTTATAATATTATCATGCACCACATCAGATATAGTCCCCGCATGGTTGACTTTGTTGGTATTGCTACAGCCAATTACACCTTGTTGTCCTAATTAATTTTAATGGACGATATCATACTGAGTCCGCCGTAATTAATCACCTACATGAACACAACATATAAGCTTCAAAAATAATGAGGTATTAAGTACCTATGTATAGTCACCCAAAAATCAACACAGATGGCTTTTTTTTTCTTTGTTTGGGTTTCCTTGCGTGATCGAACGAGAAATGAAGAATATCCATAGGACCAATGTTAACGACATAGTCCAACTTATGTAAAACATCGCCTAACTTATGTGGCAGTGGGCACATCAAAACAAGCGGTAGACGGGGTTAAAGTGTTCTGGAGTGGCGACCGCGAACCGGAAGACGCAGCATTGGAAAGCCTCCCACGAGGAAGACGGATGACCTGGTGTGGGTTGCAGGAATCCAATGAATGCAAGACGCATAAGACCGGTTCTTGTGGTGACGCCTGGGGCAGGCCAGAGTCCAGCAGTAGACGCAAATGATGATGAGGATAGTTAAGTCGTTTTCAAATTTAGGCTCAAGTTTTTTTTTAAATCTTCTGTCCTTATAATGTAACCTCTGTCTAAAGTTTGCTAGGCAAAGGTTTCCCTCAAATCCTTGCAGGTGTGCTTGTCCTGAGGCTTTTCTACCTCAAACCAGCCCTTGCGGTAGGCGTCTATATTAATTAAGACATTAGTTAATTACTCTTTAACAAGACGTAACCAAGTCGTTACTGTTACAAGAAACGTAACTATTTCTAAGAAATTCTAATCCGTGTCTTTGAAATCGGAGACGGTTTGCAAACATTAGTGTAGCCACAACCTTTTCATTTGGGTTACTTTGGAAATTAATTTGTCTTAAGGACTCAATTTTAGCGTAAATAAGTGCTGAACTAAGAAGTTTTCGGAGATAATCTTGTAAATCCTTTTACGATTTTTGACGAGATATCTGTGGGACCATTATATTGATTTTAGGGACAATACAATAATAATATTTTATTTATCTGCTCTCTATTAATTCTCATAATGTTGTAACACATTTTTAGACATAATGATTGTCCATTCATTGCTTGATAAGCACAACAATGCTGCAGGATCGTTCGAGAGAAACATCCTGCAACGCAGAGGGCCAATAAAAGAACTCGGTGGGCTTTAGTCAATAAAAGTTTCACACGCGGCAGAAGTTATTTGATAATTTCCCACATCAAAAAAGACGCAATAAATATGAGCTATCTTTGCGGCACCAGTTCTACGAGTTACATTGTTAAAAATAGCTTTATATATATGTTATGGCAGTCACGATTTTTCCTCAACGACTGTAACAAAATTGACAATTTAATTTTGAGTTTGTAAGTGTCAATAGCTCTTATAGAAAAGCCGTCTCAAACTTGTTGTTGTTATGTTTTTAGAAAGTTCAAAAACTGTAAAATCTTTTATTTTTCTCTACTTTTCAGATGTCTAGACTTTCTAGATTCTTGTAACAAAATTGAGTGATGTTATTACTTTATTAGTTCTCAGCATGAATCTTGCAACATAAGGATCGCCCATAAACTCAATATGTTACGCAATTGAACGGATTTATTCCTAAAAGTTCCTCACGTAAATGTCTTTAATTATTTTGCTGGATAATTAAGTTCTCCATTAGGTTTAAGTATCGTAATTATTAGGCGGCGCTCCTTGATCGATGTTGGAAATTCCTTCTTTGAACCGCAGTACCCTCTATCTGGATGTGATTTCAAACCAACTCGTTTATTTTCATGATAGCATTTTCCCTTAATGTTTCGGTGATTTTCTAGAATAATGTTACAGCATCATGTCATCATGTGGATATTATGTCTGACGTTCTTCAGTTGCTCGTATTTAATAACTGCTATGAATATATGCAAAAACGTGGCAATCTGGAGTAGAGGGAAGGAAACGTAGCACGGCGTACAACGCATTTAGTCACCGCGATACAGGCAAACTGCGTCACATTACACATGTAGGAGTGTAGGTATCTACTCACAAACGTAACACATTGTCAACAAACGGGTGTGTCTTGAAACGAAGAACAAAGTATTAACCTGGCGTATTTATTGAGTACGGCACGGTGAACATAAAACGCTATATAGTTTACGCGTTCCATGTCGTTCGTTGTAAAGACTGGGTGACATCAAGGACGCGTCCTTCGTGAAGCTCCTATCGTCAAGACTTAATCGATCAACAATTTACCTTGAAATCACTCCGAATTGTACGCATCAACAAAACAACAGACTGTAAAAAGGCAGCAGATAATAAGATTGCTGAATGAAATACACTGTATTTTTTTCGGTATCAGTTTCTAAACTACTCTTAGCAGTAAATTCTTTACAGACGGAAATTTAATTAAATCGGCTTCAAAACTTGTCTAGACATGGCTAGTATTTTTCGACATAGCAACTTGTAAACTGAAAAACCTTCCAACCTAATATAAAACACCCAATAAACTAGAAAAACCTTTTGCTTTAACTTCAAAAACAAGAATCAATTCTTACAGATTTTTCCACGAATTTGCAGAGCTGTTTCATGATCCCAATTTGCTTGTCAGACAGATTATTATCAAGACAGTGTATGTGATAGGAAATGGCAATGCGTTAGACATCGAGAGCATGTTTCTGATTGGGATCAGCCGTGATCGGTGCCAGTAAAAGCCTCTTCCGGGCAAGTTGCTCGAGTACTTGTTGCAGACTGTTAACGATCTTGTTAATTCTTATCTTAGCCTTAATTTAATGTTCAGGAGATTTTATAAATTTTCAGAAAGTTGCTCTTGATCTTGTGTAAATTACGAATTACACTGACTTCCTTGTTTATTCCTCTTCATGGCATGGGAAGTTCTTTGCGCATTTTTTTTTGTTTGAATGATTTACTGGCTTTGGTCTTAAATTTTGGACCTTATATTTCTTCTTCTTCTATATTCTTTCTGTAAGCAGTGCCGTAAATGGTTCTCTCAAAATAATTCACATAAGATTCTTTGTTCATCTCTCTCCATGACCTATCCCAGTTCTATTCGCTTTTTGTTTTTTGAATGATTTACTAACTGGTCTTAAATCTTGGACCTTATATTTCTTCTTGTTCTGTATCTTGTATCTTTTTTTAGGTACCGTAGTGCAAGTTACAAAATAATTCCAACACAACCTGGTGCCTGTACCTTTTCTGGATCTGAATCTATAATAGCTTAGGCAGAAGTAAATCTTCTCTCATGTCCTATGAAGTGAACTAGGCCCAAAATCAAACTTCGGATATCTACTAAGTAATTCCAGACACAAAATCCGGATAACACTTTACAAAAGAAATGTTACAATAATTATAATTAGGAGGCACGCTCCCTAATGCTCTTATGCTCCATTGAGGACTAACAGACACCGTTTCGGACAGGGCATGTGTTCGTTTATGAAGATGGCGGGCAATTAACGTTAATTAGGGGTTCGTTCGAGCGTTCACGATAGCCCGTGATCGTTGCTTGTTTCTAAGAAGCGCCTCTTATCTCAACTGCTATTCGATAGAGATTATTCATGGTCCATTTCGTTATAGGATTTGGTTTGTTTAGGCGGTCACAGTTTTTTTTTTGGTGTTATTGTTATGTTTGCTGTTAATGATTTCATATGATTGGATGATGATTTAAGAAGGTAGACCATACAATATTATAGATCTCCCTTAGGGTCCTGTTTCTCTGCGGTATTTCTTGATAGAGTTACTGTGGCCCTGGACCGCTAAGGGAAACTGAAGAGAGATACTTAGATGAGTTTTAGTCAGTCAAATTTTAACACTCCCTCACAAGTCATGTGTTGATTTTCCCCCTCAAAATGTATCCTGTACATATCTAGAATGACATTGATCGCTAAATAATGTGACAAGATCAAACCCGTGAAAGCTGCTGTGATTGATTGAATAAATTATCAACAGCCAATTGCATTACATGACGCTGAATGACGCTTAATTTTTAGACGCGTCGTTAACCAATTTCCACTAATCAATTGTTTTATGCAGAATATTTGTGGCTATATCAAACATTCTCAAAACACCTGGTTTTCCTTAATTCATGAATCCCCGACCGGTCTCATAGGACCGCGCTGTTATTGTCTTACTATTGTGTCTCGTTTCGCGGGTATTGATAGGTTAAAGACGAATAAGGAGACGTTTCGCATGTAACCTGATAATGATGAGGACACGTTAGGTCAACGGATGAAAAGAGGGATTTTCCTAAGGATAACGTGGAAAAAAGACTTCATGTGAATGGCAATAACCTGGGAAGACGTAGTGAAAATGTCTAGTTTTACTCTTTCCTTATGGCTTTTTTTTAGGTGGGTAATCTTTCCATGACTTCTCCCGCCCTTGGACGAGCGGAAAGGTGTCTGACTTTTACTGACTAAAACCAACTCCTATGTTTTCTTTTTTAAGATTCCGATCATCAATATATATATGTTCCTTCTTATCTTAGCCTCGCGTTCCAGGGCCCCGGTAGGCCTTTTCACTTAACCCACGGCCCAAGTATTTCCTTATTGCTTACGCTTGCAATAAACACCCAAAATGTTTAGTATCCTCCATCTCTTTAACCTGGTTCTTTCCATAACCTCCAGCGTCCATTCGGTCCAGTTTTCTCGTCGTAAAAATGTTATACGAGTTGGTCTTCATAAGATCACTTACTTCGACCCAATAATTTCAACACTAGATTAATAAAAGACGTTATGCCTATAAGAATAAAATTGAATTCCGAATGCAATTAATTGATTCCATGTTGGTGTGAGTCATAGGACGTTATTCCCAACCTGTACTGTACCTAGGTATTGTAAGCACTTACATTAGTTCGGCCAGACGAATACTATAAATTTTAAAAAGCGTAGCTATAAAAGAAATTTAATGCGTTGATAGTTGAAATGAATGTTTTTGTTTAATGAATTTGTGGCTGTTGTTTTTTGATTTAATTAAAATAGCTATAATTATACCTATTCTAGAATCCATTTAATACTAGGAATGCTTCATCATTATTCGGGCTTTTAATAAACAAATTAAATATTTTTATTTAAAAAACAATGTGACTTAAATTCAATAAAACATCCAATAACAAACCACAAGGTAACGGAAAAAGGAACAATATAAACAGAAATAAATTGAGGAAACCATTTGTTTTTTTTAGCAAAAAAAAAAACAATATTACAAAATATTTGACGTGATTAAGCACGCGTCGTGTCGTGTGGTGTATCTGATGAATTAATTATCATAATAATTGATACTACTACTTACAGCTGCTGGACACATGGCATTCATTCAGCACACACTGGTAGATTATCCAGGATTCCAGTTCAATCATCGTGGAAGCGGTCATTTTCGACACAAAATATTATTCGCACACTCAATAAGTCAAAAGTCGAACCTTAAAACGACAAATACCACTTAAATATATCACTGCATCTCTGTAAACGTTAAAAGCTATATATTTTCAGTCAATGTTTTCAACTTTTAATTTGTAAATAAAACGCGCGGTCTACGGGACAGAGTGTTGTTTTGATAGGTATCGCCCACATAGGATCGCGAGCTGAATGATTTGATTGGACCTTCGAGCCATATCGGCCCGCCCGACAGGAACCCGGAAATTTAGATCGGTGTTGCCACTTTATTTGTATGTTCTCCCTAATTTACTGTCAAACGTCAAAGTCATTTTTTTAATACTTCAGTCTGATATTTCTGTTGATGGTAAAAGCTAAACAATCAAACGGAAAACGATGTATCGGGGTTATTTATTTTTGATGAAACTCGTAAAAAAATAACAAATAATTATAAAAATAACTTCATAACTTAGAAACTTCTAAGTATGATGTTATATTAAATAATCTCGTAAACGAAACATTATTTCTTTTGATTATATTATCTCACGTGGATATTCGAGATAGTATACCTCGTATACAAACATTCCCCATAACAAGGAAAAAACGTTTAACTTGGCAACATTTTTTTCATAGACATTGCGCTGCGACATAGACGATAAACAAATCGATTTAAATAATTATGTGCAACGAGAAGATAAATTTATCGATTACAAATAATTTTGCTATTTATCTCGATCACGTTATTAAAAGGTTTCTACAGTATTTAAAAATAAGCTAAATTCTAGTGCAGGGTGCACTATAATTTAGCTAGACGCGCCCGCTAGCATGAAATTCAAATTCCCTCTCGATTTTATACAGCTCAATACTTATTAGGTCGGTCGCTATTCAAAACGTTGTTACTTGTTGACGCTCGTACGGATTATCGGATTTTGATAAAACTTGGTACAGGGGTAGGCCATGTCCTGGAATAACATAAAGAATATATTTTTATCCCTTGGAATAATTTTCTGCTATCACGTGCCGAAACCGTTAAGCACAATTCTTAGTAAATTTACATTACGTGGGAACGCTGGCTTAATAAATACGTTAAACATAACGTTAAAATCGACCCAAGCTGCGGAATCTTTTGAATACAGTTCTGTTTGATTTAATGAATGCAATCGAATGTGGAAATCGATTTTCAATCGAAAGATTCATTATTTACTATTGTGCTCAACACTAGACATTCCAGCTGTCAGAGCAGCCAGTCTGTTTTGTTTTTGGTTTTTACAAGTGCTGCGCGCAGTTAGAAAGTGGTGTTTATTTGTAAATATTGCTGAATTGTAAATATTCATAATTTTCAGTGTTTTATCGTTTAATTTGTGATTTTACTTGAAGTGAAAGTGTTTTATGGAAATACAGAACATTATAAGGACTTTTGCGTTTTATAAGGTGAGTTATTTGCGAACGATGTTCAAACACCTGTCGTATCGTACGTAATTTTCATGCAAATGCAATTCATTGTTAAATATAGGGTCATTTTATTTTCGTAATGAGTTTAATTCTGTTGTTTTGTCTGGAACGTCGGCCAGTTGCGCTGTTTTGTGTAACCTTGAGCGAACGAAGCGGAGTGTCATCGTCTAATTCGGCCTTATGCTTGTGCCCTACAAGTATTTATACGGCAACGTAAATACTTCAGGTATGTATGTATGTACTTGTAGAGAAAACAAGCAATACATATCACGCACGTGTTATAACACGTTTTTTACGCTTACCGTCATATTATTTTTGTTTGTCAATAGAATTAGACAATGTTCGAAATTTAAAAAAAAACAAGTGCTGGTTCAAACTCGTTTATTTTATCTGTATGTGTATCTGCACTGCATCGCAAGAATTTACACTATCATGAAAACATTGCAGATAAGTAAATAATAACACTGTCACTCAAATAGTATCAAAATCCTTTATTGTAATAAAAATATATAGAGTCAGTATCAGTAATTTAGAAGAGATTATCTTCATTATATCAGCTCACAGACCGAATTCTTCACACCCCCATAAACAAGTAGACTTTCTACCTTATTACATCTCTTTGGTGCATTATCATTTATCAGTGTAGAACCAAGTACATAGCTTGCTGACTTTGTATGTTGATGTATGGGCTATAATTAATTTAATTAAGTTTTACATCAGCTGTTTATGGTGGGGTTACAAAACCCACTTACTTATGATTTAGTAACGGCTTTTATAAACTTGTTTGTACTAATATTGAGAAACTGGTGTTAAAACAGTTACCAAATTATATCGTTTTATTTTTCTTATGTTGTGGACTAATAACTGAAACAAAATGTCCTGTGATAAAAAATATGTATGTGAACTAGACCAATTTTATATTTATCTGGACACATGGAGACATGAAATTCAAGTGTACCGGTATCTTGTTTCTATTTAGGCACTTCAGAACTTCTCGCTGGCCAGTAACATAATACATGATATTGATACTCTGTGGTTTTAGAATGTTTAAATCTGGAATTTTGGCTTTGAACACCTTTGTTGAAAAGCTTTTGTTCTTTTTAGAATAGTGGTACAGAGCTTTAAAAAAAAGTACTTTTGTTTATAGCCTGGCATACCAAAAACAATATTTGTGTCAAAATAATAATATTTTATTTTATGCTAATGCTACAAGTTTCTTTGATGAGTGTGTTTAAAACTTAAGTATTTATTAGAACAGCTGTTGTTTGTTTCTGTTTGAAACTGGTTTCAATGATAGCCTTGTTATGTTTTGTATTCCACTAGAAAACAGCCACTTCATTAAATTATTCAAGTTCAATATAATATTTATGGGTATTAGAGCTGTTAGGTAACATTTTTAAATAACTTATCACCTTCATTATGAATCAGTCTTTAAATATTTTTTGGCCACTTTTATTTTTCTTGTCCTCTTAAAGTTTGAAGAATGGGAACCCCAGGGCTCAAAGTCTGAAGATAAATAAGGAATATACAAATGGGTTTTAATCAGTAAAAGTCTAACACACCTTCCCATTCCGTCCTATAGCTGGGGCAGACTTAGGATGATTTCCCACCTAAAAAAAAGTTTAAAAATGATTTATTATTGTTGCAATTTCCAATAGCAATGCAAAGCTAATAAGATTAAAGTAAAGTTCAAATTGCAGTATAAATATAAAATAGGTTTTTTTTTTGTTTAAGTTTTCATATTGGAAGGTTGTCAGGTAAATATTGTTGTCAACCATAAGACCAATATTGTACCCGTAAATGTTAAGTTTGTGCAAAAGTTATGTTTTTTTTATTATATTCTATCAATTCAAATTAAAACCTGGTATTTTGTCCACAAACAGCTGTAAAGATAAAGTTTCTAATCAGGCAATGGTATGATGCGTCATGTGTGTAAAACCATCACTCACGGCTCAACTATCTAGCAAATAAAGTAAAAAAGTAGTACACAAATATTAGTTCCAAGTACTGATAAGCTTGGTTAAATATATTAATGTAAGATTAATATGCCTATGTAAGCAAGTGTATTTTCCAATAATATTTACTGTTTGTAAATTGAATAATAAAATAAATATAAAAAAGCGTCTGCATGAAGTTGATTTTAATCAATACTTTCTTGAAAAATACATTTTTTTTTTAATTCTTATAAACTAGTGCTTGACTGCGTTCCCACTTGCTTTTACATACTGTTATAGTCTCTTAACTGTACAGTTATGCAAGGTTCATAGACACTGCAGACAAGTCATCACATCATCTCAGCCAAAACCACTGCTGGACATAGGCCTCCCCCAAGCGTTGCCACAGCAACCGGTCCTGTGCATCTCGCAGATAAGTTATGATGAGACAACCAAGTATTAAAAAGATGTCAAAATAGGGCTGCAGGAAAATTCCCGCACATTCAAAAATTCAAACGAGACACTATGGTCCTAAAACACTAAGGGCAACTGAAGGAACTCAGGGTTGCAGTCAGTAAACTTCAGATACTCCTTGCTCCACCCAGAGTCTGAGAATTTATTTGATGATTTCCTGTTTTCCACTTCAAAAAAGACATACCTTCTTATAAATGTTAATTTATTAGATATACATTATTCATTATCTTATTGGTGTCCTAAGAATATCAAACAGCCAGAAATAAACATTAACTACGACCAATATACTTATCTCGCATCTGTATAACATAACAAACAAAGGAACATCTGTGTCAAAAAAAGAAAGAGTATTGTACCGTTTTTTTTTTCATAATCTTCATCATACTTTTTGTGTACAATCTTTCATACGAGTTGACGTCATTCGTTCATCATTATCACTCGTTTTAAAACTGTCTGGCGCCTGCAGCGCGTATTTTTAAAATTATTTGTATTTCGAACATTCTTTGTCCTTGATTGTTTATTCATTTTTGTTTTTATTTGTTTCTTTTTTTATTTGACAGAAGCTTTCGTATGTTAATAAGTTGACGCGGTTTTTGGCGGGAATTTTTTCGAGTGAAGTTCAATGTACGTTTTAATTATTTGCAAATTGATTCCTAGTGGCTATTGTGATCTTAAATTGCTGTAGTTCTATCTCAAGCATCTGCACTACTGAATTATTGAAACATGCGCGCTCTTGGTAAAATAGAACTGACAATTTTATTGTAGTGTTGACTACTTCAGCAAAGTTTTCTAATAAGGCTGGCAGTGGCTGACATTTGCTGCCAAATACTACAATCATTAAAATGTTGCACTCTTATTCTAATCATCATCTACCTAGCCTTTTCCCAACTATTTTGGGGTTGGCTTCCAGTCAAGCCCGATTTAGCTGAATACCAGTATTACTACATGACAAGACTAGAGTTAGATTCACTGGCTTCTGATTATCCGTAACGACTGCCAAAGATCTACAAATGACAGCCGGGACCTACGGCTTAACGTGCTTTCCGAGGCACGGAGGAAACTCGTTATGATAAGATGGTCACCCATCCACTGACCAACCTGGGCAAGCGTTACTTAACCTTGAAGATCGACTCGTGCGGCTGTTATTATTTAGCCACGAGCTCCTCCGCCCGTGTTCTACTCGTAATAATGTTACCTACTTATTACTGAAGACAAGCCGGTATGATGGTATAAGCCCAATTGGGACGAAGAAAAAATACATAACTTTGCACTTAGCATATTTGTACTTTCAACCTTGTTGTTGTACATAGCACTAGGCATTACTAGGAGATTAAACATTTCCTAGTTGTGCAAGCAAATCAGTAACCACCCTACTTCAGTTTCAAGTAGTTACCTGTATTGAGGAAAATCGTTCAGAACTTTAAACTGCCGATAACAAATAACGATACTCGATAGCAACTATCCCGTTATAATCGTTTGATTAGATTATTTTCTGTTTGTTCTTATTTAATCTTTATCTACTTATCACGTTTATCGTCACGAGTTAAGCTCGTTAATGAGACGTCGGAGGGTGGAAACTTATTAAAATAACTCCCGATCTGGGGAGAGGGCGAGGGAGTATCAAATTTTTACTGCCTATAACCTACCCATGCCACGGTCCTTTAATTACCCTCTGCGTTCAAGGCCCGCAATTATTCTATCATACAATCCCGCAGCTTATGAAACGTCGATATAAGGTTGTATAATTTGAAGCATTGTTCAGAGAGCGAGAGTTGATAACTTGATAGACACTGTTTTCCGGCGACGATTTCTAACAACGAACGAGTTAATAGGCTTAGTTAGAATTCCTGGAATTAACCAATCTAGTCTATCCAGACTTGATTGATTAATTCAAGGAATTTCGGCCCTCTCTATTGATCAACCGGGAATCAATCCTGATTCAATGGCAATAAACTCGCCCTCTACCTATTCAATGGGACTTCAACATAACCGGTACAATGTGGATGTATTATAAATAAATACGCCTAATCCTCTGGGAATACAGACGTGATGTTATGTGAATGGCAGGACTACTGCTTGACTGCGGGATTATTTGAAAGACTGTGCCGTGACCCTGAAACGCAAAAGGCAACTGAAAGAAAACGATACGGTTATGGCTAGGATTTTAGTTAGTAAAAGTCACCCTGCCCAGGCCAAGCGCAGTTGTTTGATGATTTCCCACCACAAAACCAAAAAAAAATAAGTCTACATACTTCTCGACAAAGATAGCCCTCTCGCAAGTAGCGCCAAAACACCCGAGGCGGACCCGGCCTTGCTTGAATGTTGACCTTAATATTGTCAAAGAGTCCACAGTCCGCAGAACGGCGGCTTGAGCTTAGTTCTACAAATCCCTGGAACACAACCGCTTGAGCCTCAAGATCTCTTCATTATGTGTGTCAAGGATAAAGCTGTTTATACAGAAAGAAGCCTTTGCATTAAATATGAGATTTTTGTAACTAGAATCCGCGACAACATTTATTGTAGACTTACACTTTACCAGTGTCTTCATTCGCGGCAATGTTTTCATAAATAATTTAACACCCCTTAATCCGTATTTTAAAGGTAGTTTGAAAAATTAATGCTTTATTCATTTTGATTAGAAGTTTTGCCAAGTTTCAAGTTTATTAGTCCAAGAAATCAGATTCTCGAAAACAAACTTTAACACCCTCTAAATCGCTTTTTAGATAGTTTTCATAAAAATTATGATGAAAATCTTTTTATTTACTTGGATTACTATTTTTGCTAAGTTTCAAGTAGGTAAATATGTAGCGCCCAAGAAATAAATTTTCTCCCTTTTCACCTCCTTTTAAGTTGAATTTTCTTTCTGCTTTTTAAAAGGAAGCCGCAACTGCTCCTAGACCCACAGTATCGACTATGCGTTGATATGCCAGCGTAGTGATAGATCTCACAGTTATATTCTCATCTCTTCGAGATAATCCGTCATATAAAAAAAAGAAGAAAGAAGACAATGGGAATTCGATCGTACAATATCGAAAAAGCTAGAAAAGTAAACACTAACGACGACTTATAAAAGACTGCAACCCAACCCGTGCACCGTGCACCCCGCACTGTCTTTGAGAAACTAATCCCAAATAAAGTGAGACAAGCTTATAGACTGAATAATGACAAGAGACATAAACAACACGAACATTCCAGAATCTTTGTCTCCTCCTTCCTTTGACACTGGTGTCAAACCGATACAAAACGAGCAAAGGATACGAATCAAATACAAAGTCCCTGTCGGTTTTTGACGACTACCAATAGAACTTACCTACAAGACAGCACTTACCACGTTCAAACTGCCGCATACCGATACCTAATACAATGTAACTTTCTCTCGTGCAATGACATGTACCGATTCGGTTCGCAATAACCATCGGTCTTCACAAAAACTCGATGCGAAAGTTGTTCAGATTGATAACTCGTTGAGGCTTTAATATGGATTGATTTGGTTGGTACTGTGTGCAGGTGATGGTCAACCTGTACCTATATGGCATTAGAACCTTTCACTCCTAAAACTAACGCATTCTTACTTACTGCGAATTTGGTGAATATATTTTACTATGGAAGGGAAGCCTTGTCAGTAGGACTTGAATTTGGCAATTCCAGCACTAATTTTTCTCCTCCACATCGGAGAGTTATTGACCTAAGATGAACATAAAGGTTTGTGATAAATTGTGGTGTTTACTCCAGAAAAATCTAATGCATCCACGATTCGATAACCCTAGTTCCCAGTAAGCAGGACTAAACAAAAACATCGGCCGTGACAAGCCATGCACAATAAGGTCAAAGATTCCTGCAGTGCGATCAACCAGAACCCTAGAACTGAGAATAGCGTGTATTATTAGTATAGAGCTACCTTCTGATAGATTGTTCTCGATTGCATGATTTTAACCCATATGAGACCATTATTGAACTGTGAGAATGAAAAGTGCGTGAGATTATCAAATAAAAACACGTGACAGTGTTGACGCTCGTACGCTAGTGGATAAAGAATTCAATAAAACACGAGTGCAATCAAGTGACACGATGACATTGAAACATTTTAAAAGTCATGGTGGTTATTGACATAAAATTGGCTATGGAAGTTTGGCAGAGCTCCAAAGTTTGAAGATACTTCCCGAAAGTGATACGGTCCAAAGTGAATAGCGGCTTAGAGTTTTCTCAAGCATCCTTTTTTATTTCGCAAGTTTAATCTTCTACAGATTATGTCGACTTAATTCTTAATCGCTGCTCAAAAAAAGTAATTTCATTGATTTTTTAGAAGGCATTCACTCGTTCTGAAGTAGACAGGTACCTACGTTCAAGGCAAATTCGTCGACCCTCGAACATTCATTAAGCCAAGTTGAATTGTTGTAAAGTAATTTGCTTACGCATGCTAAAAATCAATACAGCTAAGTTAATTAAACATAGGCATCGTAAGGTAATTAGTCAACAGACTTAGATTTTAAACGCTTACAGTTTCATAACTACTTATACTACCAAATTGGACGTTTTTTAACAAAACCAATCTGAAAAAGATTTATTCGGCTTACGTATATTGCTAGCCACGCTCTCCGTGCTCTCTATAAAAGGCCAAAAGTAAATTTATTCGGCTGGAAGCTGGAACAACGCAGCGTCTAAAAATAAAACACAAAAACCAAACGCAGACAATGAAAACATTCTCGCTACTGTAGACAGTAGACACGCTACGAATGCAAAAGGATAAAAATATACTCCTGATTCCCACCAGCCACATGGCACTTCTAAAGAGAAAACTTTCCATTAACAGTTCCCACATTATCTGGGTGGTGTGATGGCGTCACTGAAGCACGACGTCAATATCATCTGTACTGCATTAATTTTGAAACTACCACACGTCCATATAAAGTAATATGTCCCGCTCCGTGTCTCGCATTGTAAATTCAATGTCATCCCCATTCATGGGTTGACCGCTTATTAATCTGGCCGTGACGTATCCGGCGGTATACGTCATCCCGTTCAATATTTTTATTGTATGGGATTACGGTCATCGAATTCCATCTACGTCAGGATATAATGGGAAACTCTAGGAGGCCATGTCGTTATATAAATTCAAATACCATTTAAATCAATTTAATCTTTGGCAGTTCATGAATTAAAAATAGAAGGTAACCTTGCCTCGTTAACAAGGCCTGCTTGTTCACTACTAACAACAATTTTTGAAAAGCCATATCAAAGATATTACGAAACCGCACATGATTGCAATATTATATCCAGTAAACACCTTGAAAAACTAAATAACAGCGAAGTGTATCCTAGAGTCGCTACACGTGAAGCCAGAATACTATGTAGAACTTACATAAGTGATGTAAAATGTGTTAATGTTCTCTACCGCCACATTCTTAGCACTTAAGTGTTAATTAAGTAAACAAAAGCGTAGTCAGGACCGCCAGATTGCTTCATTTGGGAAATATATCGCTTTCAGTTTGAGTAATTAGCAAAACTGACCTCCATATTTCCTCCTTTATTGCTTTGTTTTTGTTTTTTTTTTATTCTTCAAGGAAGGCGATGCCGGTTCATTTCCTCATGTTTTGATACGTCGGAACCAATACAAACGTGAGTCATCGCTAGATCTCAGTCGGCCTTGTTTCAATCGTTCTCTTATCTACAGCGTGCTATGTGTCACTAGAATACGAAGTTATCGTTCAATCGCATATAAAAACCTCAAATGTCTAATGCATACAATGCAAAGGCTTCTGTTGAAACAGCTTTATCGTTGCGAAACATGTATGCATCATGATTACATTTATATGTATACTAACCGTTTTCAATGTCTCCTTATCAGGCATTAACAACCATTAGTCGAAAACAAAGACAGACAGAAACGTGATACCTACACAAATCTTAGTCAAGATCTACTTTTATGGGCATTCACAACAAGCTAATGTGTGTAGGTGCCGTTTAGTGTAGGATGTCAAATTGCAAACATACAACATCGTAACTTAAAATACCTATATCGATAATCCTACACCTGCTCTGTTTGACTGGTGGCATGCTTTTGCCGTACCATCTTTATAAACAACTAAATGCTAATGACGGAGAAGGCAAATAAATTGCCGTAATTATTTAATGGCATTTATTTTCCAATAATTTATCAGCTACGACGCAGCTTCAGACCATAAAAATAAGTCACGGTACATAATTCGTTTACACACGACATACAGATACACGCTACCTACATCAGGCTTGATCTAAGAAGCTATAAGTAAACATTAGTGTCTGTTTACCTGTTCGATTAGGTATTCTAATGAGGTTTGTTTATCGATATCGTCACCATAATCATCGTCAACATGTAAATAAAAGAACACCAGTTCTTTAAGACCTTCCACCCGGTCTTGTAGACTTCTAAACAAAAGCGACGTAAGCCACATCATGTGTTTGTCCAAGAATACAATTACCTATATGAGCAATCAGATCTGGCAATTTAAATCTATTTAAAATCCCATGTGGGTGGTGGGACGTGTTATTATTGCTCATGACGATATTTCTGGACTTAATTCGTCATTTTCCACGCTGGCAAGTCCCGCTGTAAACACTGTTTTTTGTCCAATAAATAACGAAATATTATTTGAGTTCTGTTTTTGTGGTTGACGCAGTTGGCTTGTTGGCAAGCTAGGTACTATCGATTCACATTCAAGCCCTAACGAGGACTATTTTGTGACATCGTAGTAGAATTCCTTTTATATTTAACGTTTGAATCCCCAACCGGTCCTATGAGACCGCGCTGTTATTGTTTTACTATTGTGTCTCGTTTCGCGGGTATCTGAGTAACTACAACAATTTTGATTGAAGAACTTCTTTTGTTACAGGCTAGGTAAGCCGGGATGGTGATGGAAGCCGACCCTATTGCTGGCAAACACACAGATGGTAAATATAAAAGACCCTTCTTCAATAATTTTTACGTCACGACCATTTTGAAGGTTTATTGAATTTCAGTATTCATAACAATCTGTACCTATGTACTCGTATATATCTCTAATTGAATAAAGTCAAGGTGTTTATGACTGCCAGAAAATAAGTTATGGAGCACTTACTGCAATAACGCTAGAACTATTCAGAGTTCGCAGCGTTATACCTCTATTCGTAGGCGTATTCATTTACATATTTTTACCACAAATATGTAATTAATGCTTGGTATATTTTGTGATTTTCTTTCAGACTCATTAGAATTTTTCCAAGTCCTACATGGTATGAATTTAAGTAATTGAGTTTCATTATCCTGTAGAAAATTATGAAATATGCTAACGTTACTCTTCTTTGTCAGTCATTGACCGTGGTCGAGTGCTAATATTGTGTTGCTATGTGTATGCTGATTAATATTATAACACGTCTCAGGCGCGTCATGTCCCGTTTGACGCCTATCGTCCTATTTCCTAGTCTCCCATTTTCTACTTTCGCTCACAAGTCGTTGCCCCAAATTTTATCTGCTTGGTGCCTCGCTATAAATACTGGGCACGTCCCTGTTTTATCTCAATGTCTGGCTTAAGTTATAAACACGAATTTTTGATGGATAATATGAATCATTTTTGTTTATGACGAGGACGACAATACTAGATTATCAATATCACTGATATTGGACAACGAGGACGGTTCGCTATCAATTCAATTAAGTCTGTCGTTGAACACATTTCCTAGGTTTATTTTTACAATGAAATTTGATAAGCCTGTTTTTTTCGCGCGTGAAACGTGTCGATAAAATCTATTTCTGATTTCCGTATATCTAGTAATATTTATAAACCATCTCATGTTTTTTTTTGTAGTTAAAGTTATCTCTATAGGAATATTTGTAGTAGTATATTTAATGTCTTTGGAATATTTCAACAAGTGCTGTATACGCAGAAATATTTCCTGTCCATAAATAAGTTCCTACGCCAAAGACTTTGCTGGCTATATACCCAAAGAATCGGTTCGAATCACCTAATTTGCGGGAACGGAAACTAAAATGTCGGGATGTGGACACAAATCAGCGCCAGACATAACGTAGCTTTGATCTTCGCGCGTGATTTGTAGCCATATCTCCTTGAAAACTTCTGTCTAGTGTCTTGGTCTTCCTGTGCCGAGATCACTGCATCATTATAAATAGCTGTACTGTAATCAGGTCCTTTATGTCTATATTCAGAAGTAATAAACGCTGCAAGGGAATATTTCGTTGAAACGTTAGTTTTATTTAATGCTCTATTCGCATTATTCCTGTGCCTTCGCCTTACCTCCTAGTGAGTCCCTTTGAACCCTTTGTCTATTCGATCTCTAGGAAGAAAGAAACAACGTTTTTTCTTATTATTCATCTTCTAAGACTTTCCGTAAGTTCTTCTAGCCATCTAGCTTCTATCTTTGGTCTAGATACAAATCTGAAGTTGAGCGTCTAGCAATGTTATGCTATTTTTGCATTATCCAATCCTTCTTTCTTTCCATTATCTTCCATCGCTTCCAGCTTCCAACCACCACGTGTAACAAGAACGTGCAGATTTGCAGACAAAACACAGAAAGTATGTGCACATTGCATTTTAAATTGAAACAACGATTTACAACGATTCAATGTAGCGTAACTTTAGACGATGACTTTGAATGGCGGTCATTATACAAATTGGCCATTGATGTTGTCAATCGAATCGAATCGCACGGTCTTGCTCCGTCGCGTCTTTTCTGTTTGATTTTTATTTGAATATCAGAAAACATCTCGGTTTGGCGCCAGTGATAAATCAATTTAGGTTAGGGCTTTATGATTCTGCCATTAACCCTACATTACTACTCATGTTGCGACGTACAAAGAAACTACTCATACGCCCGCGAGGCGCATCATATTGACTAATGATTTATTCAAAACCTATAAGTATGATTGCTAATGTTTTAACTGTTTATATAATTGTGTATATTACTAAAAAGGAAAAACCCCAATTTTTAATAATATTTATATATTTTTATTATAAAATCAATAATCAAATAAATGTTAGGAAAAAATTTAAGGAACTTAGGTAATTAAACAGTCTTCTCATTAAAAATTAAAAAAAACATCTTTAAGTATACACTTCTCTTAAAAAATAGTAATTAATGAAGTAATTAACTAAAAAAAAATAACAAAGTAACAAAAAAATATTTTGGATGCATTCGATACAAACATGAACTTGATGTTCGCTGCAAATAGATTTTTGACACTTTAGATGTACAATAAGAGCAATATTTTCTTTTTTTGGCGGTGGTGGACCCTCATTTTCTACAGCAGAGTAATCGAAAGGTTTTTCAGGATGACTTCGATATAATTCCGGATATTGGGTTTCAACGTAGGTGCTTCTAGTCTTTTTTGTAGTTTTATCAGCAGTTTATCTCAGTTTTATCTTTTGTGACTCTTCTATTACTAGTCATGATGTTGAAATTTCAAAACGTACCTAAAAAAGATAAAACACACCGGTAGTAACTAAAATTAAAAAAAAAAAACACTAACAAAATAATTTAATGTATAGCGCAAAACTTACATACAAGCTACTCATACGTCTTTGGAGCGCCAAGGGTAGTAATATCAAAAAAACTAGCAGACTTACCGTAACGCAACCACCGTCATACGACACGTGCTGGCGATGACTGAGATGTCCTTGAACGTCAATGCCGTACGCGCGAAGGATAAAAAGAGAGAGCAATATATCAAAAACGCGGGCGCCTCTGCGACGTAGAGTAGTAATCTAGGGTTAAACATAAATCGTACGGAGATTTATGGACTGGTAAATAGCACAGTTTTTGCATTCATCTAAAATTATTCAGTCCAACGCTATTCATTAAATCCCAAAACACCATTTCAATCCTAATCTTCCATAGGTATCGGTTATTTCCGCATAACGCTGTGTTATATTATGTTTCACGATTTTCTTTTTTTCCAATACATGTTTGTTTCCCGCGATTTACCTTGGTCTTTGGTTGTAAAGTGATGTTGTACAACCTATATCCATAAGCCTTCCTCGATATAGAGCTATCAAATACTAACATATTGTTTAAATTCGAATAGTTTTTAAGATTAACGCGTCCAAATAAACTCTTCAGCATTATAACATTAGTATAGGAACGGTCAATTGTTATATTTACATGAATGACAATGAAAATGTATTGACAATTGCTTCAATCGTTTAAAGTACCTAAACGATCAGTTTTTGTATCAATTGGCGTCTATTATGTAAATATTGTCAAACGCAATAGACTTTTTTATTATTATTTTTATGTATTGGCTCGCGTTTAACCACTATCTCACCTGATGGTAAGCGATGATGTGGCCGACGATGGAGCACGCTTGCCTCGAAGACTGTTTTGGGACGTAGTACATATACATGTATATCGATGTTTCGGAGACCCCCTTAGTAGATTTACTTACTGTTCGACTATACCCATCTGCTTCGATAATGGCTAGAGGAAGTGGCCTAAATTATCCATCGCTATCAAAAACGTTTCGGATGCAGTTACCAAATATTGTAGCCGTCCATAATGTCTCCAGTTGAAGGACTGTCCCCAATCAAGCGTATAAAGTCGTATCCAATCCATTGTTCGTGACACACTTCCCCGCAGGAAATGTAAACTAGTCGCCATTGCGATATATTTTACGTGACTTATCTACAACACGAACAACTCTATTATCCCTATACCATTAGCATCATATCACGGGTTTTTTTTCTATTATTATGAATAATCTTTGGATGGGTTTTTGAATAATAGGTAACATTTTCCGTTCCAGAATTTCAGTATTATTCAATGCTTCGTTAGTACTCCATGTGCAATCAGTCACAACATTGTGTTTCGAGAGGCGACTCGTATTGTCAAACAAATTCCCTAATAGACGCCTAGTTTTACTATAGGTCAGTGCTAAATTCTATTAACAGCTTCAGTAGAGTTCTTGAAAACAACCGTCACAATGAGTAACGAGACAAGTATGTTTATGTTTTAGTTAATTGCATAAGTTAAACGCAGTTAGTCAAGTCGTAAATTTAGCTCATCTTTATTATATTGAAACTCGGACATTCTCAAAATAAACCCTTGAATGCGCAGATCGCAGACTAAAATGTATAATATGAATCAGTGTTTGTTATAAATAGTGGTACGTGTAACAGTGATGCGTTATAATCAGGGATTGTCTCTTTCAGAGAGAGTGCACGGTGCATCGTTGAAGGCGCGGGCTGGTGGTGACGTCATCTCTCCGGAGCGCTCCGTGGGGACGCTCGACCTCAACATGTCGTTCACTGCGCCTTCCAACCTGGTGCTCACACCTGCTCCTGAATGTAAGTGGAAAGCAGTTTTTATTAATTGAGGTCAATTAGCTTCTTAAAGCTATAACTTCTACAATAAACTAGTTTAATGGATCGATGGCATAGTAAGGGCACGAGAAGCAAAGAACCTTAGAAGAGATTAACTATGTCCAACTGTGGATGCCCTTTCGATTCTATGATAGTGACGGCCTGGTGTCAGAATCCAGTCTAAAATTACAGTCCAAACTCTGAATGAACTTGTTTTGGAACAACAAAACAGCTTGTATAGTATTATCTTTTTTCTATCAGGTCGAAAGCTATCCCGAGGTATCTCCCGCGCGACAGACAACGAGGGACTGGTGTGGGCGTTACGCAACAATACAGAGCCGGAGCCAAACACAATCAATTCCGATCACATACTGCTGCTTCCAGATATTTCCGTCTACCCACCTGATTTCAGGTAAGCACATAATCTCGCTAATTTAATATTATGCGAACAGACTAAGGTCAGACAAGTTAATCTGGTACTAAAAGTGGATTGCCTTTTGGCTATATTCGACGCAAGGCCGGGGCATGCTGAAACATGACTTGACAGCCCATCACTGGCAGCCTAATATTAGGAGCACTCCGCCACTCTTTGTTTTGACGACTAAATGGATTTCCGCAAACCGATGTCCGATTTGATTTATTGGTTGTTATTTAAAAAATCCAACTCATCATGTAGTCGTTTCGTACCACACAAAATATAGGGATGACTTGCTAGACAGAAAAGTAACAAGAGCGTGTGCCTCGCACGCTACGGTCTGCAGTTTTTTTGGATTGATGCCCTTTTAAATTAGTCACGAATGACAAATATAGTGGTAGAATGTATAGCTACGTGAAAGTATAACGTCCGTCGGTCAGTGCGTACGTACGGTCGGCAGCTGGCCAACATTATCACCGCACACGCAATCAGACCGTTTCTTGTCGTTGAACTTTCTGTTATTGTTTATCGTTCTTTAACCTTTTCGTGTTTCGGACACATGAATCCGACATTGGCCACATTGATTTTTCGCTTATGTGGAATTCTGGCGATGTATGAAGGGATTTACCGAGGTCCTCATGGTTACCGTTAAGGAAAATTATATTATTATGTGTTCCACTTCTGAATAAGGTAAAATAAATTGGAATTCCGCGTTAGATTAGAATTTTTGGCCTATTAAATTCGTCGGTACAGAATCAAATACGTGGGTGGTTTACTTTTGGTATAGTCTATTACTAAAAGTTCAAGAACGTCTACAACACATTATGGCTTTACGCACTGTCGGGCGGCTTTATTATTAGAGAGCTAGAGTCTAACTTGTCCCCTGGCAATAAGCGAAGTGAAACTAAGGCCTATTGGACACAAACGCATAGCTTCGTAGACGCATCAAATTACGACAGAATGTTTGAGCAGTACAGCGTACTGAACCCTGTCCACGAGGCGTATTACCCCCGTACGTTTTCAATCACTGACAATGCCGTCAGACGGCGAAGACGTTTTCGCCATTTGAAAAATAAATAAAAACATGCTTTTGCTCCATTTAGGCCTTGACGTATGTCAAGCGGTACGGCAGGCATCGTTGCCGCTTCGTCGACAGATTTTTATAGTTTTGTATGTAAGCTGTGAGCAGGCATGTACACCACGCCTGGCGAATACGCATCTATGAAGGCATAGCTTCATAGACGCGTATTCGCCAGGTCCATGACCAGTAGGAATAACGTTCTTAAATATTCACAACCGACCGCAATGCGTACTCGAAGCATTCGCGAGTCGCCTTGTCTACATATGTATATAGATACATATACAGTATAGTCAATGTATACGTACGTAGCCTTTGACACCACCCATCATTAAATGAAGTTAACAGCACCCTTTCAATTTTCCAGAACATTCTTAGAAAAGGACCTCTTAGAGACTGCGACACTAGTGACTCTAGAGTCCGCGAACATCCTGAACTGGTGGCGCCACGGTCGCGTCCCGGGAGCCCCTCGCTTGCTCCCGCTGGCGACGTCAGGGGATGGCAACTGTCTGCCACACGCGGCTTCACTGGCTGCCTATGGCTTCCATGATAGACTGCTTGCGTTGAGGACCAAGGTTCAGGCGCTGCTGTCTGGAGAAGGCGGTGAAGTACTTACTAGTAAGTATGCCTAAGTAGCCCAGTTAATATTGAGGTCAAATATTGAAGTCTTTAGGTCGTAAAACTACACTACAAACTAGCTTCCGCCAGTCACTTGACCCATGACGGGGTTCATTTATGCCTTATGTCATAGATGATGAAATGACGATGTCATATACGAATGACTGTAATTTGTCTGTGTTTCCTGATACATACAACTTAAGAGTGAATAGCTTACTTCTAGGCAAGCGTGTTCCGTCGTCAGTTATATCGTCGCTTACCACTATGGTGAGATAGTGGTCAAACGCAAGCCTATGCGTAATAGAAAAAAAAACCTGGATTTCCGCTCGACTTAAACACATACGACAGCTCGAAATCATGTATAGCAAGGGCAATTGCCTACCACATATTACCTATACCATATTTGGTTAGAGGATTCTCTCTTTTCAAAGGAGATTTGCGAGATTTTACACTTTGTTCCATATACGTTCAAATTATAGGATGTTTGGTGCATCGTGTACCAAATTAAAAGGGTGGACTGGAGGGGGATTCATAGGGCATGAGAAGTGTTTAAGGGCCTGAAAGTATAGCAGATGATCCCTTCAGTTGACCATTTCAATTTGGTATAAAAAAAAATGTCAATACAACATTGATACGTCAGAGGCTTTCCGTTGTTGTACTCATCAATATGAACAACTTTTACTATGCGACCAACCCTGAAAACACGAAAAAAAATCCGCTGCTCCATACATTTATGTTCACATAATTTGACAAAATGTATGGAGTAGCTGATTTTTTTATCTATACTAATATAATAAAGACGTAAAGTTTGTTTTTTTTTGTTTGTATGAGGTAATCTGTGGAAGTACTGGTCCGATTGGTAAAATTTTTTCACCAATAGAAAGCTGCTGTATTCCTCAGTGACATAGGCTATATTTTATGTACATGGGCGAAGCTGCGGGCTAAAGCTAGTCGTATATATCTTCATAAATGCATTCCACATATATCAAATTGTAATATTCTTTTACAGACGCAATAAAACGTCGCTGGCGTTGGTCAGAGAGCATCTCTTTACGCTCAGCCGGTCTAACTCCCTCGGAAGCGGAGTGGGAGCGCGAGTGGGCGGGCTGCGTGGCGGCCGCGTCGCCCGAGCCCGCGCGCGCCACGCCGGCCGCCGCGCCGCACTACGCCGCGCTAGAACATCTGCACGTGTTCGCGCTGGCGCATGTCATGAGGAGGCCTGTTATTGTGTTCGCTGATGTTGCGCTCAGGGTGAGTGGCTTTTTGTTGTTGGTGTTTTGATGACAATTATCTTTATGTACAATCGTGTGTAAGACATCGACCAAGAAACGAATACCACAGATCTCTGGCACATGATTCTGGAACCCGACTGGTGGAATTTTTCGTCAGATCTTTCCGAATTCAAAAAAAAATCTCTATAACTGTAAAAGTATATAATAGTAGATTATGATACAAGTGTGTAATGTGGGTCATTATCGTCACGGCGGTATTAAGACTCGAGCCAAGAACGATAATATAATGACCAATTACTCACGTGTATCATACGACGTTTTTCGACACACTTGTGAAGAAAATAATTAAAAATTAACTTTAATTTAGTAGGTATATAAAAAGTATTTAGAGAAACAATTCGTAAATTTGCAGTCATTAAAGTTATAATTAACTATTTTGACGGTATAGCGGTCCCATGACAGATTTTCTACTTGAAGGCGTACAGCACAAATCATTTTCCTCATAAATAGTTGTTGTAGAAATGTTTTGTAAAATCTGTATTTTATTTTTAAATATGGCGGCTAAAAATTGACTTTTCTTAAACGCGCGCATGCGCGAAAAATGGCGGCCATAGACTAGGCTACTCTAGCTCTTGGTTTAGACAAAATAAGAATGAGGTTGCATATAAACAGGAAATATTGATAAAAGATTTAATTAATTAAATATGTAAAATTTTAAACAGTTTATTTAAACACGAAATTGCATGAAATAAGTAAGTAAAACATTAATTTATGCTATTGAACGCAATAACAAATGTTATTTTTTCTTGTCTTAAAACTCTTTTTGACAAAAATGAGGTTAAACAAAAAGGTTTTAACTACATTACCGCACTTGTGCATAATAGTAATCAAAATATCACAGTTTGGTAACGAGCCCCTTTATATACCTAAGTGCAGTGCAATAACAGCCACTTTATGAGCAAGTGTGTCGAAAAATCATTATTTTAATTCGACAATAAAATGAAGAGAATAGGATAACAATATTATGTAATCTAATTTATTTTAATTAAATAGTAATTAAATTAAGAAAAATGCTGACGAAATATTCCATTGCTCGGGGCTCCAAAATTATTGACTGGATCCATGGTATTTGTTTGTGTATCGATGTCAGACACACCCTGTACTATATATAATTATTCTGGATAGTTTGAAAATACAATTGAAAGCTAACGCTACAATAAGGTTTTCCAATCATTTTCTAACGAGAAGCCAGCGTTCGGGATTATATATTGTTGTTTTCTTTGTACAATGATTATCAATTTAAAAGAGTCAAATAACCAATCTAAATTTTCTTTTACTGTGACTAGATACTTGAATCTTTCCAGCCACACACGTAAGCTAAACAATGCAAAAACCATTCTAACAAAATCTAATTTAACTCTTTGCAGGACTTCCGCGGCGACCCAATAGCCCCCATCCCATTCGGCGGCGTCTACTTACCTCTGGAACTCTCTCCGGACGCATGCAGTAAGACGCCCATACTGCTGGCGTATGATGCGGGACACTTCTCCGCACTAGTGCCTTGTGAGCCACTGCCCACGGACGGCGCCAGAGTGCCGCTAGAAGACCATGCAGTAAACCCTATGCCTATCAGGTGAGACAAATCTCTAATATATCATAAGTCTTTAGTTATATCTGAGGCCCTACTACAAGTTTTTAACTCGATCCATTTCATAAACTGAACTATGAATGTTTGAATCCCTAACCGGTCCTATGAGACCGCGCTGTTATTGTTTTACTATTGTGTCTCGTTTCGCGGGTATGTGAATGATTAAAGGGATGGAGCTATAATATAGTAGGGTGTATGGCTCCATCCATCTTTCTACCATTTTAACACGTCATTGTAAGGCTGCTGTACTGTGTGAGAGGGGAGAGTGAGTCAAACGTCAAATTGGAAAATGATGCGGCAATTATAAATTTACAATATTTAGATTCCAGTTTTCACTAGTACTAGTCAATCAAACAAAATAAATCATTTTTTAGATACATTTATAATTATGGTTAGTAGCCGTCATAAACTTACAAACTATGTTAGTAGACAATGTGTCATGCGTCAAAAAATAACCACCCGCCCCTGATCGTTCCCGGTGCAAAGGTGCCCATAACACTCGCCGCATTGCCTCGCTAAATAGCAATGGCCATCCTTTGCACCAAGAACGACCTAGACCGGGAGTCACCCGTCGCCTCTCCGAGCCTACGGCCCAAATCCCCCACAAAACACTTCGCCTCCGTACTCGAACTGCCCAGGGTCTCCACAGCTACCGGTACAAAGTTATAAAGCTGCACCAAGGAAGCGTACTTGAGCCTTTTTTTAGTGCAAGCGTCTTCTGCGGCGGCAGAGGCAGTGTGCATGGTGCGACTCAGGTGACTGGCGGCGACAGTGCTGACGCAAGTTGCGTCCCAAACCAGGCACTTTCCATTTTTCCATGGCACTAGAGTCAGCCCATCCGGCCTCTTACCATCGGACCTGCTAAGGCCGATCAACCAATCAAACTGGTATTCAAAAACCCAAGTCACACATACAAATAAAATAACTTCCATTCCAGATTCAACGTCGACCCAGGCGAAGACTTCCGCTGGGACGTGGAACCAGACCAGAAGACGATAAACAACATCCTCCCCGACGAATACCAACGATCCGCCATGCTGGCAGCTTACTTAGACCTCGAACCAATCGAATGCATCTCCTTGAGCCAACCGCCTGAAGAGCTGCGAAGATCACTGGACGCGTTATCGACCAAAAGTTCAAAGCAAATGAACTCTGTAGCCAAACAGTTTGGTAGTATTGGCAGGTCTATGAGTAGTAAGTTGAAGAAGAATTTTGGGTCGATGGCGAAGTTGGCGGGTAAGAGCAGTGGGAGTCATAGTAATCCTGAGGAGAGTCTGATGCGGACGCAGTCGACGTGTGAGGTGTTGTGCTGCCGAGTGCTGGCGGCGAGGGCGCCCGTGCAGGAGGAGATGGTCAAGAATTATTTGAATGAGGCGTGGATTGGGTAAGTTGATTTTATTTTTTTTATTTGTTTATAGGGTTCCGTACCTCAAAAGGAAAAAACGGAACCCTTATAGGATCACTTTGTTGTCCGTCTGTCTGTCTGTCTGTCTGTCAAGACCCTTTATCTCGAGAACGCGTGGAGGTATCGAGTTGTAATTTAAACCTTACATTTAAGTCCGCGGTCACTTGAAACTGTGCAAAAATAAAACTTGTAATATAACGGGAAAAAAAGATATGCCCGTTTATGTTGCAAAAAACGTATATTTCGACACTGTCAGAGGAATCAAAATTCATAGGGTACTTCCCGTTGACCTAGAATCTTGAAATTTGACACGAAGCAAGATATTATAGCACTAGTATAGGGAAAAGTCTGAAAACTGAAAATTTGTAGTTTCGTCATAAGATTATTTTTTTTTTAATCTTCACTTTTTGATTCGAGAACTAAACTTTTTTCATAGGTAAGTTGGAGGTATCGAGTTGAAATTAAAACCATATAATTAAGTCCGCGATCCCTTGAAGCTGTGCAAAAATCAAACTTGTAAGTTGACGGGAAAATAGATACGCCCGTTTATGTTACAAAAAACGTAGGTACATTTCGACACTGTCAAAGGAATCAAAATTCATAAGGTACTTCCCGTTGACCTAGAATCTTGGAATTTGGCACGAAGTAAATTATTATAGCACTAATATAGGGAAAAGCCTGAAAACAGAAAATTTATAGTTACGTCACAAGAAAAAAAAATGAAAAATCTTCTCTCAACTTATTTATGAAATCAACTGTTTTCATAAATAAGTTGGTACGGAACCCTCAGTGCGCGAGTCCGACTCGCACTTGCCCGGTTTTTTTATGTTTTAACCAGTACTTTGTCCGAGACTTCGTTCGCGTTTATTTTGAATAGTTTATTATTTAGGTAATCTAGGGAGAGGGGATCTAGAGGGTTTTAGCTTTATCTTTAGTTTATTAACACTCCTATTATCCAAAATTGAATACTGCCACCCACCACTTACCTGCCACTTTCTCTTTTCACCATTCTAGGTTGACTGGTAGAGAATGCCTACGGCATTAAGTCCGCCTGTGTACCTTAAATGTTGTATCAAGTTCTAATAAATAAATAAATACTCCATAATTGATAACGCAAACATCTGTTTTTCATTGCCTTTCATTGTGTAACAATTCTAACCCATAAATTGTTACCAGTCTTTTTATAAAATTGTGTCACTTTCATACAACGCTATTTAGTTCTAAACTAAACAAAACTTGTAGTATAACTACTAGACAACTGATAAAATGGTATCTTATAAAAATTCTGTTAAAATCTCCAGATACACAGCCGACAAGAACCGCAAAGAGCAACCAACCCAACCGTCGCAGCCGCGCTACGGCACGGGCCGCTCCCAATTCTACGCAGAAGCCGAGCGACCCGCGCACGAGTCCGCCCGCGCAGCCACCAGCACATCGAACAAGTCGGGCCGGGCTCCTGCAGACAGGACGCTGTACCTGAGCCGCTCCACGTTCTACGACGACCGGCCGCCCTCGCCCGCGCCCTGCCGCGCGCCGCTCTGCATGTACTACGGCAGCCCTGCCAACGGCGACTACTGCTCCCGCTGCTCCAGACTACAGTAACCAAACTGTCTTATAAACCCATCAACACTACTTAGCCCTACCAGCTCTTAACACGATCCATTTGACGACCTAAACTGACCTATTACTCTAATGGCGCATTTTCACTGGTCGTTAACTCAGGCCATGTGACACACGTTCCAGTAGTCTCTCGCACCCGGCATGCGGGCCCTATCGACTAATGAAAACGGTTCTCCGAATGCGGGCGCTGTGGCATGCGTTCCAGAAACCTCCCGCACCCCGCATGCGGGCCCTATCGACTTATGAAAATGCGCCATATGGGCCTGTTTCACAATGTCTGAGTAGCCACTACTTCCCGAATAAATTCAAAAATAGAACAGAATTTGTATGAAGTTATAGGCCAAGTAAGATATTGGCAACTTAATCATAGGTGGTGAAATAGGCCCAAACAGTTAAGAAATGAAGTTATGTAAAGGTAGCATTCGGTTCTTAGCGACCACGACACGCGACCGCGTCCGGTGCTACACTACTGTGTCGTGCGACACGGTCGCAGTCGCGCGTCGCGATCTGTAAGAACGGAATGCTACCTTATAGCTTCATCTTTCTCGCTTACATGCCTGTCATTTTAACAAGTCATGGTACGGGCCCAGTACATCTAGACTTCATTAACGACTTGTCTTTGTGATGAAAAATTGACACAGACAGTTTTGACGCAGTTTAGATATACTATACTGATGGCGTTCTTTCATTGGTGAAATCAGACCCGATAAGTGTTAGGTTAGTACGGCTAACAACCCGTGAAACTATGTTTTATCAAATTTTAATAAAAAAAAGTTGATCTAAAATATTTACTGTACGTCGAGTATTCTGAACTTTAAGTACGATCGGAAATTAGTAGTTTTAATTTTTTTACGATTTTATTTTTTGTCCGACTACTTTCGTATCTCACACTAACTTCATGTTAGGTTCGAATTAAGCTTATTACTTTAAATAATAATTAATAAAAAAGTAATTATATTATCGTTTGCGTGGGTGATATTTTTTTTATTGTTACTTAGATTTAGTAAGTCACCTTTGTGTTTGCCCCACCATTATTAATAATGCATAATAATAAGTAAGCACAGATAATATCTGTGATTTAATAATTATATCATAATATTACTGTCATTACCAGGATAACCAACCATAGGCGTATAAAAGTGTTTTCATGTAAATGTATTAAACTCTTAATGTTGTAAAGTATGTGACCAATGAATGTTGATCTCTCATTTAATACCAAATAGTATCCAAAACTTTTAAGAAGACGGTTTAATAAAAATAGTCATTACCATTTTCCCCTTTATATGCGCCTATGGTCTGAATGAAGTATGCGACTGTTATTATATTATCAAGTGCCAAAAAGTGGCTTCTAAACGTATTTTACAAAAAGTATTTGGAGGATGTAAATGTCTATGAGTGTTTAAGTAACAAATGTGTTCAAAATTCAGTGCCAGGTTGGAAACGGGAAGGAAATTTTGGACAATACGGCGACTATGATGTTTCATACATTTTTATATTATTGTTTAATAAATAAATGTATTTAAAAATTGACAGTGTATAAAACAGGGTAAAATCTGTTTAGACACCAGTGTATACCTTAAAATTATGTTGCCTTTATAATCGTGTCTTCTCGCATTGAAAAATGAACCATGAGTATTTTATTATATTTTAAATTGAGGAATTTAGATATTTAGAGTGTTAGTTATAAATGTTTAAATATATTGGCGGCTAAACTTTTCAGACTTATTTAACAAAATAGTAAGGATGATAAAAAATATAATACTTAAAAAGAGACAAAATATTGTAAATTATATTTATCATCTATGGTAAACCATTATAAATGTTTAGGAAGAGTTTATTACTAAAATATTATCATAGTAAATTCCCACTGAAAGTAGGGATTTAATACTATTGCAGCTTAAATTCTGACCATAGCCTTGTGGAATTGTGATTTAGAGGTTATGTACAGAGACACAGATGTATATTTTTTTATTTAAATCATCCGACTACCTCATTGATGCAGCAATTTAGTGTTAAAAATACAAAACAAAAGATTATGGCTGATTGCAACATTACGGTGGGAGATAGTGCTTCCGTACCTTTTTGTAAACAAGACTTGTTTATAATTTAAATTTTAGTGCCAACAAATATGCTGTTCTGGAAAAGAAACTTCAACTACTACTACTTACTTACTTCTTTACTTACTTTTTCTTTTTCAGACGAATATCAGCGTTTTGTCTGATAGACTATATTATGTCATCATTATTATAAAGACTACTATTGTATCTATATCAGCCATAATCGCCTGATATATTTTGGACTCAGGGTAAAAAAATCGATGCACTAAAATTCCTAAGATAATAACTAGTAGATAATTAAATCCTCTCCAAAATAATAATAACGAGCTTGGAGTTCACCTCAGTCCTTAATTTGCTGGTTTAAGACATAATATATTTGGCTTTATTTGACCACTGCTGAACTGTTCCCTACCTTGTAACATGTTTTAAATATCTCATCAATGTGCTTTTTGGTAGTGGTGAAACCCAGCCTTTATTATAAAGAAAAAAATGATCTTCTAGTCCCGTACGATAGAATACTTAGTTGTTAATGTGATAGTAATAAGTGCAGTGATTTATCAATTACTGATGTTATAAAACTATTAAAAAATCAGTTGCATAGTGTGATCATGTTGTTTATGTTTTGACTCTAATTGTTAATTTTCAAACTTCTGTCCTACTAATATCTGTTGTCTAATTAAATAAGTACCTTTTGTATAGCTTAATAGATCTGTGAACTTGTAACAATATTGATGTGAGAAATCATGACAAATATAAATCTTTCATATTATAAGTAAAAAGTACACAATAAATCATGTTTAAATCAGAGGTAACATTATATTTTTTCATGTTTAACAATATAGAGACAGCATATCATGTTTTGTAGAAATATAAATTGATATTACATACCTAATTATGCAAAATTATGACTATTTTATTTAAACCCATCACGCGTAATACAATCACCAGACTACGGCCCTACCTGCAGGCAGTTTGAAAAGGAACAATTATGATAAGGCCTCCCCCACATTAGGCGTGCGCGATCCTGTACGATCCTGGCGTGTGAGTAGCGTGGGCGCGGCGCGCGCTACGTGAGCGTCGCGTTTTGCAATCGTGTGACCTGTGCGCAGCGAGCGCGCGGCGCTCGCCAACACTGTCCACCATGTGACTGACCGATACAGTAGCGGGAACGCCGCGCGCGCGCACTCTTCCACAGTCTTCACACACGCCGCAGGGTAGCAAAACGCAACGCTCGAACGTGCGCACTCACACCCCCGAGGATCGCGGACGCCTAATGTGGTGGGGTCAGCCTAAGCCCCAAATGGAATATATTAAAGTGCTTATGTTTAACAAAACACTGATGCCAAATTAATTACGGTCCAAGGGCTAAAAATGCTACAATAGGTCCACACCCATAGTTTACAACATCACACCAATCAAACTTATGTTTCAATACAACACTAAGGGCCTGTTTCACAATGTCCGAGTAGGCACTACTCACTCAATAAATTCAAAAATGTGACAGAATTCGTATGAAATTAAGTATCTGTCAAGTAAGATACTCGAAACTTAATCATAGGTGGTGAAACAGGCCCTTAAACCAAAGAGAATTGAAGTTTGAATTTCCCGCCACTGCTCATATATATATTTTTTTTGTTTTCGCACTGTTTTTTGCGTTTAATTTTCAAAGTATTTAGTTTTTTCGGTTTTTACAGTTACTATTAGTTATACTCGTATTAGTTTGCAAATGTCAGTTTTTGCCAAATGTTACAAAAATACTAAAATATTGTTACGAACGTGAGTAATTAAATGCCGGTTTACTAGCAGATAACTTTATTAACCACAAAACAATGACAAATTAGTCCAATCAACAAATAACCAATCACTATAAACACTCAGAGTTCCGTTTAGTATCGCTTAGGTCGCTAGGTATCACTTCACACCAGTGGCGTAGTGTGCCTTGTCGGGGCCCCGTATAAAAAAATTGTTTGGACGCCCTTATATGGGGGTAAAGATTTTTCACAAAAGAAAAAAAATATTGTGAAAAGAAATATTTATTTATTGTTCACACATGAACGTGCCATTTCAGCGAGATAATCCTACGTACCTTACGTGATGTTATGCTGGTCCTGCTGGAAACATATTATTCATTAAGAATGTGTAGAGCTAAGGAAAATATCACGTAATCACATAAGGTATATAGCGCTGAGATGGCACAATTGCACGCGTAGCATACGGACATGACGTCTATGTGTGCATAGGATAAGTCTAGTATATAAGATCATGTAGAATAAGGAATAAACGAGTCATTAAGTTGATTCCGACTTTGACTCAATACCCTTCCTCCACCTCTCACTGTGGCCAAGACACCTTTAGCCATCAACCGATCTGTCGTGTGAGTCTGCTCGACAGGCAGTGAGAAAACCCTCAACACCATACCCCAATTCCTACCCACATTCCGTCTGCCATCATAGGTCTCAGGTGGCAGATATCCAGCACCTATCTATATAAGTATATATAAATACGTATAGTAGGGCTAGGGTCTAGGGACTGTAGGGCTAGGACACTCAGGGGCGTACTAGAGTTGGTCTGTATCACAGTATACCACAGTGTACCACGATAGCACGTGCCTTGGGTTTAGGGTTTAATCTATAAATAGCGACAAGTGCTGGCTATGTAATAGTTACAATCATAACATATACATGTACGCACAATTTAAAGCCTTGTCAGCAGAACAGCGTAACAATAAAGTGAAGGAAAATCGTAAATGCAAACAGTGCATAATACATGACTTATCCGTTCAATATTATAGTAATGGAAAGTGTAAACATTGTGGCAAACTAGGTCACCATTCATTATTACACCTTGACATTCAAAAGAAGGTTAAGGTCAACAATTACGTCACTAAAGATGACAACAATAAAGGGTCAAAGGATCAGAAAATCTTTGATAACCCTACTACAAGTACAACTTGGACAAAAACCAAGTCAAACATGTCGTCAACAACAGGACCAGACACACAGGATACAACGCTTTTAGCGACGGCCTTCGTACATACATATGCCAAAGATGGTACGTCACACCTACTAAGAGTGCTGTGTGATCAAGGTTCCCAGGCTTCATTCTGCACTGAAGAAGTAGCCCAGTTACTATCCTACCCTCGCAAAAGAATAAAATGTGAGGTAGTAGGTATCGGTGATGAGACACCGAAGACTTCAAACTACAGTATTGAAGTAAACTTACAATCAAGATTTCAACAAATAGGTTGGACCAACACTATTATTTACTCACAAGATCATTGTACTTACCCTATGTTCACAAAAATATATATAATTTTGAACAATTAACGAAATTCTGGGAATTAGAAGAGATACCAGAAGGAGATAGTCTATCTAACGAGGGCCACGAAGAATTCGAAGACTGTATACAAAGGCACGAACAGTTTCTTTGCTTCCCTGGAGTGGTGAAAAACATGCAATTAAATGAAAATTGCATCGTTGACCAATTATTTAAAAACTCAAACTAACACTAAATGTCCTACCCATATCGTTGAGATGTCAAGCAATATAATAACAGGCGGACTTCGACTTGGACGACACCCTAAATCGTCGAAATCTGATTCGCCGCACCCGCAACGTGCACCAGATCGAGGCAACGAGCAGCCATCTACGCACATCAAAAGCAACGCCGTCTACAGCCAGCCGAACCGTTTACCGAAGCCTCCCAGGAAGCAGCCGGAGAATCAGGACTCAGCCAAGGATGACTCCACAGAACTATACCAAATGGAGTTGCCGGTTCCTCGGAGGGGGCAGAATGTTCACACATGAACGTGCCATTTCAGCGAGATAATCCTACGTACCTTACGTGATGTTATGCTGGTCCTGCTGGAAACATATTATTCATTAAGAATGTGTAGAGCTAAGGAAAATATCACGTAATCACATAAGGTATATAGCGCTGAGATGGCACAATTGCACGCGTAGCATACGGACATGACGTCTATGTGTGCATAGGATAAGTCTAGTATATAAGATCATGTAGAATAAGGAATAAACCAGTCACTAAGTTGATTCCGACTTTGACTCAATACCCTTCCTCCACCTCTCACTGTGGCCAAGACACCTTTAGCCATCAACCGATCTGTCGTGTGAGTCTGCTCGACAGGCAGTGAGAAAACCCTCAACACCATACCCCAATTCCTACCCACATTCCGTCTGCCATCATAGGTCTCAGGTGGCAGATATCCAGCACCTATCTATATAAGTATATATAAATACGTATAGTAGGGCTAGGGTCTAGGGACTGTAGGGCTAGGACATCCAGGGACGTACTAGAGTTGGTCTGTATCACAGTATACCACAGTGTACCACGATAGTACGTGCCTTAGGTTAAGGCCTTAGAAGTAGGCGCGTAGAAGTGCTGAAACCACAGAAGTACCAGGCCTATACGCGTTGTACGCTAGGCAACATAGGATCTAGGTTACATAGGTAGTTAGGCTTAGGGGAATTTAGGATAGGATACTATAAGGGTTAGATTATCTAGGATAGTTATCAGATTATCTAGGATAGTGTAGGATAGCGTTAGTTAGGTAGTCCTGTACAGTACGATCTCAGCTTAAGGTTGGGATCACGCCGTACATTTATCATAACATAATTTAACCATTTTACAAATAAAAATCAAATTTTAAATATTCACTATCCTTGCCTTCTTTTATTTAGGTATTTTTTTTTAATTTTGTCATTTGTAAAATAAAATAAATTGGAAAGTTTTTATTTTTTTTCCTTACACACTTTGGGGGCCCCCGTGGCCCGGGGGCCCCGTATAATTGATACGGCAGATACGGTGGTAGCTACGCCCCTGCTTCACACACTTAGGTAGTTCGCTCTGTATCGCTGACGAAATCAAACTGAACTCGTTTCTAGCCGGGGGCCCGTATTTATATGCGAAGTCATCGAAATTTCTCGATAGCGACGTTTCAAGGACATTCTAGCACAAAATAGTCGCATCGGGAGGCCATAAATCATTATTATTACTCTCGTAAGTAGGTACTTATCTACCACCTTACATGCGAATTTCGACTCTATTGCTAATACCGGAAGGTACAAATTCCCTTATCCACCCACATAACTACCTACTGAATCTTAGCTAATAATAATAGTGTATGTCGGACTTTTCTGGAATTTACCAGGCCTGAGTATGTACTCCTATTCTCGAAGCTTCGCACAGCAATGCGTTTTAATTATTTGATGCTACCCTTGGTTCCGTCGAAGATATAGCGTACTCAAGTTTCACGGCGTAACAGTGCCCCCCCTCTTAGTCATGCTCGTCCCGAGCATTATTAGATCCGTGATACGGCGCCAATCTATCCACGTGGACTACCTTAGGTTTCCCTCGTAACCCTTTCTTGATGCGGTAGGTAACGTCGTTGATCCTTTTTATCACGGTGTAGGGTCCCTCCCATCGAGCTTGAAGTTTCGGCGACTTCCCTTTTCGTCGAAGTGGGTTGTGGAGCCAAACCAGTGCACCTTCCTCAAATCCCTTGGCGTTGGCATTGCGGTCGTATCTAGTTTTCATTTTAACGCTGGTGTGCAGGCTATTCTCACGCACTCGTTTATGCACTTCATCCAATTGATCTTGGAGGTCACTTACGAAGTCCGTAACTGGCTTAGTCTTGTCAGGTGGCACGCCGGTTATGGTATCGACTGGAAGTCTCATCTCCCTGCCGAAATTCACTCTTGCTGGGGTATGGCCCGTGCTATCATGCACTGCTGATCGATAAGACATCAGAAATAGTGGAATATACCGGTCCCAATCTTTCTGATGGTCATCGACAACCTTAGCCAGGTGATTCTCCAGGGTCTGGTTAAACCTTTCCACCATTCCGTCCGACTGTGGGTGCGCAGGTGTTGTGCGTGTCTTGTAAATCCCCAGAAGAGTGCACATTTCCTGAAACAGCGCAGATTCGAAGTTGCGGCCTTGATCGGAATGGATCTCCAAAGGTGCGCCATACCGACATACTACTTCTTCGACCACCTTTTTCGCCACTGTCGTCGCTTCCTGATTGGGTATGGCGAAAACTTCAGGCCACTTAGTGAAATAGTCCTGTATCACCACCATGTATTTGTTTCCGTCATCTGTCACTGGGAAAGGTCCAGCAACGTCGATGGCAATGCGTTCCCATGGGGCTCCTACATTGTACAACTGAAGCTTGCCCCTGCTCCTAGTCTGTGGTCCTTTCACGGATGCGCACGCTGTACATTTCCGACACCATTGCTCTATGTCCTCTCTACAATTGAGCCAGTAATACCGCTGTCTCACTTTCAGTAGAGTTTTCTTGATTCCCAGGTGTCCACCAGAAGCGCCATCGTGTATCTCCTGAAGCAGGGGGACCACTTCACGTCGTGGTACTTGTGTGGTCACCTCCTTGCCATCGTTCGATTCCCATTTCCTACAAAGCACGTCATTTTCTAGGACTAAACTGTCCCACTGTGCCCAGTAGCTCTTTGTGACAGGACTATGTGACGATACTTCATTCCACTGAGGCCTAGTTCCACTACGCTTCCAGTCCAGTATAGGTCGAATATCGTCATCTTCTTCCTGGGACTTCTTAAAGTTGCCTTCAACCCTAATTAAGTTCACGTGTTCCCGGGCTTCATTTTGCTGGCAATGTCTACAGTCCTCATTACATGGACGTCGCGACAGGGCGTCAGCATTGTTATGCCCTTTTCCACTACGATGTTCCGTCACAAAGTTGAACTCCTGCAGCTGCTCTAGCCATCTTGCAACTTGACCCTCAGGGTTTTTGAATTGTAGAAGCCATTTCAATGCAGCGTGGTCCGTCCTCAACGTAAACTGTCTCCCTATGAGGTACTTGTGGAAATGTTGCAAAGTTTTTACAACAGCCAGTAGTTCTCGTCGAGTCACGCAGTAGTTCCTTTCTGGTTTTGAAAGTGCCTTACTGAAGTAAGCGATCACGACTTGCCTATCTTCTTGCACCTGCGACAGCACTCCACCAATTCCTGTGTTGCTGGCGTCGGTATCGACGACAAATCTTCCATCTCTGCTCGGATACCCCAGTATAGGCGCTTCACATAGCCGTTGCTTTAGTTCGTTGAATGCTGACTCACAGTTCTTGTCCCAGATAAAATCTCGTTTATCCTCAGTCAGCTGATGTAAAGGTTTTGCAATGTCCGAAAAACTCATAACAAACCGTCTGTAGTATGTGCACAACCCTAGAAATGCACGTACTTCTGTTTTGTTCTTTGGAGCCGGCCACTGTTGGACAGCCTTTATCTTCTCAGGATCGGTTCTCACTCCATCGGCGCAGATGACATGTCCTAGGTAGCTGACCTCCTTCTTGAACAGGGCACACTTCTTTGGGCTTAGTTTTAGGTTAGCCCCCCGTATCCTGGTGAATACTTTCTCCATATTCCTCAGGTGTTCCTTAAAAGTGCGGCCCATTATAATGACGTCATCCAAATATACCAGACAGACGTCACCAAGAAGGCCCACCATGACTCTATCCATGAGGCGTTCAAACGTCGCTGGAGCGTTGCACAACCCAAAAGGCATGACGTTAAATTGCCACAGGCCGTTGCCAATTCCTGTACTGAACGCTGTCTTTTCCTTATCTTTCTCGCTAATTTCCACTTGCCAGTAGCCACTTTTCAAGTCAATGGTTGAAAACCACTTCATACCACTGAGCATATCCAGTGTGTCGTCTATCCTAGGCAAGGGATAACTGTCCTTCTTCGTTACATCATTCAGCATTCTATAGTCTACACAGAATCTGGTACTGCCGTCCTTCTTCTTTGATTGGCCTGTTGGTCTAGTGGTTAGTGACCCTGACTGCTATACCGGAGGTCGTGGGTTCGATTCCCACCCAGGACAAATGTTTGTGTGATGAGCACGATCATTTGTTCTGTGTCTGGGTGTAATTTATCTATAATATGTATGTATTTACAAATATATAAGTATGTTTATCAGTTGTCTAGTACCCATAATACAAGCTCTGCTTAGTTTGGGACTAGATGATGTTGTGTGAAAGTTGTGGAATATTATTATTCCATTTATTTTCCATTATAACATATTTTATACATTTTTAAATATTTTTACAAAAACTAAAAAAAAAAAAAACATTTAAAAATATAAAAAATAGTGGCCCACCGGCATCGGGAACAGGGTCCAAGTTACCGGCGGTCAGGGCTCCTGAGAGAGGAACCTCCGGACAATACGCGCCGTGTCCAAGAGTGCTGCTTTCTGGATCAAACCCTTGATCCAGCTGCCTAACGAGAGCCTCCTCAGGTGTTCGTCGAGGCTCTTGGCTATTAAGCCATTGGCCGTCACGACTATCGGCACAATGATTGCTGTGTCCACTTCCCACATGTCGACAACCTCGCGAGCTAAGTCAAGATACTTAGATTGCTTTTCCTTCTCAGCTTTCACGAGGTTCTCGTCATGAGGGACCGCTATATCAACAATCATTGTGCGACGCTCTGTTCGATCTATCACCACTATGTCAGGCTTATTGGCAACAATAGTCCTATCAGTGATGATAGATCGATCCCAATACAACGTGATATTGCCATTGTCGAGAACTGGGTCGGGCACATACCTATAGTACGGTACTTCTGATTCCACAAGATTGTATTTAAGAGCAAGTTGCTGGTGGATAATCCTGGCCACGAGGTTGTGTCTATGCAAATAGTCTCCATTAGCAAGATGAGAACACCCAGAAATTATGTGTCGGATTGATTCTCCGGGCAGGTGGCATGCCCGACAGATGTCAACCGTACCATCCTTCACAATGTATTTCCGGTAGTTGTTCGTCATCATAACTTCATCCATAATTGCAAAGACAAAACCTTCGGTTTCTCCAAAAAGATCACCGAAGCGTAACCAGGATACGGACGCTAATAGATCAACATCGGGCCCATGTAAGGCCCGGTAAAAGCGTCCGTGAAGCTCCTTACTCTGCCATACTTCCCTGCGGTCATTAGTATCCAGTACTATTGGTTTGCACCAGTTCTCCTTAGCCAAGGAGAGCGGGGTTAAGCCCTTGTCCACCGCCACTACAGCGCGATGCATACCCACGTCCACAGCCAGGAAATATTCCCTGAGACTGCATATCTCGCGGTTATGCAGGGTCTTGGCATTTAAAAAGCCACGACCCCCACACTTCCGCGGGATATACAGCCTCATCACCGATGACCGTGGGTGATGCATCCGGTTTGCAGTAAGTAGTGAACGGACCCTCCTATCCAGGGCGTCGAGTTCCGTCTGAGTCCATTTAAGTATGCCGAAAGAGTACATCAATACCGGCATGACCCAACCGTTGAAGGCGCGCACCTTGTTCCCGCCTGATAAAAGACTATTCAGTACTTTATTCAGGCGGCCAAAGAAGCGTTCCTTCAACGATCGCTTCACGTCAGCAGCATTGATGCCTAACGCTTCCGACATACCCAAATACTTGTAAGTTTCGGTTGAACAGAGGGACCTAAGGTGTATGGAATCCGAGAGTTGGGTTCCCACGGATTCCACAATCTCCCCTCGCTTTACATGCATGACTGCACATTTGTCCACACCAAATTCCATCCTGATGGCATTACTGAAGGTTTCAGTGACCTTCAGTAGCTCCATCAGTTGCAAGTTGTTGGGGGCAAAGAGTTTCAGGTCGTCCATGTAAAGGAGGTGAGATATGACCTGACCGCCTCTTTTCAACCGAAAGCCTAAGCCCGAACCCTCCAGCAATGTGCTGAGTGGGTTCAAGGCTAGACAAAACCACAGTGGACTCAGACTATCGCCCTGGAATATGCCACGCTCGATCCTTACCGGTTCACCATTCTCTTGGATTTGTCGACATCCTGGATAGTGAAGAACCGTTCTCCATTGCCGCATACACGACATCAAGAAGGTGCGCAGAGTTGCATCAACTTTATACAGCTCCAGCACCCTCATGAGCCATGTATGCGGCACTGAGTCATAGGCCTTCTTATAATCTATCCAACATGTCGACATATCCTTTCGAAAACGACGAACCTGTTGGCTAATGGCAACATCTATGAGGAGCAGCTCCTTAGTACCACGGGACCCGTTCCTACATCCATTCTGAGATGCAGACATGATGGAGTTTGTCTCAATATGATTATTGATTTTGGCTCTCAGGATGGATGTAAGAACTTTATAGACCGTCGGTAAGCACGTGATCGGTCTATAATTTTTAGGTTCCGTGGTACTACCTGATTTATGGAGTAGGTGGGTTATTCCTGTCGTTAGGAACTCGGGTAGCACTCCTGACTCTAGGGCAGACTGGAACTGAGAAGCCAAGCGAGCATGCGATCCTGTGAACCATTTGATCCAGAAGTTGTGCAGCCCGTCCGGCCCTGGAGATTTCCAGTTAGGCAACGGACGGACTGCACGAGCTACATCTTGGGGGCTGATGGTAATTGCCCCCATTTCTGGCACAAGATCACACGCGCGCTCGACTTCCTGCATCCAATCACCCTCGGTGTGACTGACAGGCACTGACCAGATGTTGCGCCAAAATGAACTCATGGCGCCATCATCCGGTGGGTGAGTATCAATCACACCTTGGACCGGTCGCTCCCAAGCCCTGTAAACCCACCTTTCGTTGCTTTGGAACGTGCGATTCTGGGTGTATCGCTCCACTCGCCGCTTGTACCGCCGAATACGGCTCGCCCATGCATAGATTTTCTGCTTCAGGAAGTCGATACGCTCTGTGATGTAGGGCAGATAATCTCGAGGACCAATATCAGTCCCCGAGAATGCCCGCCTCACAAAACGCATCACCCTAGGGCGAGTGTTGCCCTCCCTGAAGCAGATAAGCTTGCCGATGAGTGCTCTAGCCTCACCGATACGACGCTCGATCCTGCACTGCCAAGCTGGTACAGCTGGCCGTGCAGCTCTGTCACTATTTGGAAATTTGACATGAGCTACACGACATGCCGCTACAGCCGCGCAGTACAAGATCGAGTGAGTATCAGTAAGGTCTTTGCTGCTATCAAAACAGTTTGATAGCTGCGAATCTAGAGCACACACCAGCGCCCTATTTTTCTTGTGCATGGGCAAGCGAGGTAGACGAGGTCTAAGCCCAGGCGGAGTGGAGCGGTACTCCCGGAATGCATCCTCCAAAGCGCTCCTCAATTGTTCGTTGCACTGGGTACTCACGGGTATATTGGCGTCATCAACATCTTCACTGCCCTGGTCGGGTCGCGGTGACACACCAGATTGAGATTGCACCGCGGCCGGAAGTGCAGCTTGTGAGACACGACTACTCCGTGATTCGAGCCGTAGTCTATCAAGCACGGCATCATCCAACATACGGTTACGCTGGATGACCCGTACCTGATCCGACAGTCGTTGGTCCGAAACGTTGACAGCTGGCTCAAGCACCTGAAACAGAGAGAGCATCCGACCACGGTACGCAGTCAGGTTAGTTCCCCCCTCTGTAGCCCCGTAGTATGAGCGCATGACGTTTTCGTTCATGGATCGTGTCCATCGCATGCGCTGCACACTTCCACCGGTAGCTGGGACCCTGTCAGAGGCCTGTGGGCCTCGAGGTCCTAAGCCTGCCGGTGGCCGGCGTCCTCCCCGTCGACGCGCAGGTGGTGGTGTCGTCGGCGGCGAGTAATACTCGTCGCTGGAGCTCGACGCAACTGCCGCGGCCGGTGTCACAGCACTCACGATGGGGCTGGGTTCCGGCGGCGGCGAGGCGGAGCTGAGCGACGAGGCCGGAGGTGGTGGGCGTGCACGTCGTGCTGCGGCCCTCGTCAACATTCTCGCAATCACAATTTCCACATTTTCACTTTTTCATTTTTATGACAGCAGGTACTGTCATCGGGTACATTTTCAACTTTATTAGAATATTTGTTCTTCATTCTTGTAGTTTATTTACTTTTTCTTTATCTATTTTATATGTTATGTATCTATAGTTATATGTCCAAAAATATGATGTAAATTTGATTCAATTATAATTTTATCTTTAAAGAGTAGAAATTTTGCGTCGTCCGTTGACAGTTGGACCACAGATTATTATTATTATTATTATTATTATTATTCTTCACCAGAACGACAGGAGAAGACCATGGGCTCGTAGAAGGTTCAATTATTCCGCTATCAGCCATATCCTTTACCATTTCTGCTACCTCAGTTTCTTTAGCCCAGGGTATGCGGCGCGGTCTCTGTTTAATTGGTCTAGCATCACCTGTATCTATCTCATGCTTGACGAGACCTGTTCTTCCGCAATCTTTTCCCGTTGCAAAGATATCCCGGAACCGTAGCAGAAATTCCTTGGCTTGCTGTAGTTCCGAAATTGATAAATTGCTCTTAGAATTTTCCAGAAGTTGCTGGATGTGATCAGGTTCACCTTTTATTGCGTCTTGTTTTACTGAAGATGTGTTGATTTGGCGGAGATACTTCACTTCTTCACATCTTCCAACAACACTGTTTTTCTTCAACTGGATCTCCTTTTTCCCAAGATTTACAATCCTGACCTTGGATCTTCCTTTCGTCATAACTAATGTCCTCGCGGTGATAAGTTCCGGGTTCCGGCCAATGTCTTCAACCATAACACATCTGCGTTGCCTAATTTTCTTCGGAAATTTAACTTCGACTAAGGTTTCCATTCTTGGAGCCAATGTGGTATCCTCGGGAGTTGGGGTCACAGGGACTCCAACGTCCTGCCGTCTGGAGGAAGGTTCTCTAGGACCAGCAGAGCGTCCCCTCGTAGGGCCAAAGTTAACGCCGCGAAAGACTGGTCATCATCCCAGCGGTTCGTCTTGACCAGTGTTTGGAATTGGTACTTAAAAGCCGTCCAGGACGACGTGCCATCAAAACGCGGCATATCAAATTTTGCGGCTGATGCACAGTGGGTGTGCGATGGTGCGCTAACAGCAACGGGTTCGCGTGCTTCGAGCTTGATAATTTTTTTGTTGATGTCCAGCAGGCGATCTTCCATTCTGGTTTCGAGGCTATCAGCTCGGGCGGAAACCTCCTTGACCTCTAAGGTGAGATTTTTCACTTTCTCGCCCAACGTGACGAGGCCGTGATCGATTTTTTCGAGGATCAGGTTCTGCTTAGCCTCTTGATCCCGGCGGGCTTCCTCCTGGTTAGCCGCGATTAGGTCCTGGAGCTTACGTTGGTTAGCCTCTTGTTCGCGGCGGGCAGCTTCCTGTTCGCGGCGGGCTTCTTCCTGGTTAGCCGCGATTAGATCCTGGAGCTTACGCTGGTTAGCCTCCTGTTCGCGGCGGGCAGCTTCCATACTAGCTTGCATGGCGGCCAACACTGCGGCGAGGTTCATTTCCGAGGATGGCCCTGTTGGCGCCTCAGCAGCTGCCGTTGCTCCCATACCAGTCCGATCTTCCGCTTCCAGACGTTGACGTGCAGCATCCATCTCCATTTGCCTCCTTGTTCGTGGTCCCTGTTCGTCGTCCCTCTGTAGTAATGGCATCCCACTTCTGACACCAGTTGTTACGAACGTGAGTAATTAAATGCCGGTTTACTAGCAGATAACTTTATTAACCACAAAACAATGACAAATTAGTCCAATCAACAAATAACCAATCACTATAAACACTCAGAGTTCCGTTTAGTATCGCTTAGGTCGCTAGGTATCACTTCACACACTTAGGTAGTTCGCTCTGTATCGCTGACGAAATCAAACTGAACTCGTTTCTAGCCGGGGGCCCGTATTTATATGCGAAGTCATCGAAATTTCTCGTTACCGACGTTTCAAGGACATTCTAGCACAAAATAGTCGCATCGGGAGGCCATAAATCATTATTATTACTCTCGTAAGTAGGTACTTATCTACCACCTTACATGCGAATTTCGACTCTATTGCTAATAACGGAAGGTACAAATTCCCTTATCCACCCACATAACTACCTACTGAATCTTAGCTAATAATAATAGTGTATGTCGGACTTTTCTGGAATTTGCCAGGCCTGAGTATGTACTCCTATTCTCGAAGCTTCGCACAGCAATGCGTTTTAATTATTTGATGCTACCCTTGGTTCCGTCGAAGATATAGCGTACTCAAGTTTCACGGCGTAACAATATAATATAGTGTTTTTGTAACATTTGACAACAACTCTATCGAGCTACCTGTTTCAATGATTGTATGTATTTTCCAATTCATCTATTTACCAATTCAACTTCATTCAAGAAAATCAGAAAATTCCGTCAAAAAGCGCGGTATTGCATGTATCCCTGCCCTATTTCTACACGACAGCGACATCGAGAATACCCTGAGTTTATTTATCGTTCGAAAACGAAATGTTTTTTAGGAGTGATCAAAGAACATAGAATACCCAAGGATCTTGAGTATACTTATCATATCTGTTTGCTTGATAATGTATTTTATGCAAACAAAAATACTGCATTAAATGCTAAAAATATTTAAAAAAATCTTCAAACGTTTCAATTTTTAATTGGTTTTTATCTTGTTTTTTCGAGGGTTTTAGAACGAATCGCATCAATGTCAAAGCGCTTTTTCTCCCTCCTGTGCAAGAAAGATGCTTTTCGCTAAAATCACATAAACGATATAGAATTTTATAAAAAGCTGGTATAAATGATGTCCGGTGGTCTTATAGATAAAGTGTACATCGGTCTTGATAATGCGCCGGCCGCATTTGATATTAAAGGACGTATTTTGGGACCCGTAAGTTTTGTAGTTTTGGATTCGATCTCTGCCTTCTAAACCGCATACAATTCAATGTAATCAATTATTTTTCAGAACGGTACTAACTTGGAATATATAAGATCAGAGACTGGTGTCGTAGCTGTGTTGAAAGGTGATAAACTTGAGCCATTGCATTTGGCTCTGCACCATACGAGATCCGAAGCTTTGGCTGGCGCGAGGTCACTCGCACAGAACTTGATAGAGACTATAAGGGCTGAGTTGGCGCAATGGAGCGCGGCGCAGGCTGGAGGGCCGCCGCCTGCGCTGAACGTGCCTCCTCCGACGCTGACGACGACTAGCGCGCCGCCGACCGTGCCGCCGCCAGTTGTGACTGCGGCGCTGTCCACTCCTCCGACGTTAACGTCCACCGCTCTCCCCGCCGCCATCCCCCCAGTGGTCAGCGTGGCGCCTGCGACGGCGCCACTCATGACTGTTCGTCAACCCACGATGTTACAGCTGCTACAACCCCAGCAGCAGCAGTATGTGTTGAACCAAGAGAATGGGCAGCTAATACCTATTGTACAACCTGGGATGCAAGTTTCTAATGCTAACTTTACATCTCTACCTCTTGGTCAAACATTGAGTTTACAGCAGCCAAACTTTGGGACTCAGATAGTGGATATATCTAGTATGCAGCCTGTGAATGTGACTCCGTTGCGGCTGAGTGGTGTGCCATCTTCTATGTCAATGATTTTGCCAAACGGGTTAACTTTTCCTCAAGCAAGCCTGTCAACATCAGAGAACACAACTGTGAGCACAGCTACCTCTACTCCAGTTGTTTGTGCTGCTCAGAGTACTAATGCTTGTCAGAAGATCCTGTATAGTACGGACAAGGGGGACAAAGACATCAAGTATCACATACAAGGGGCTGACACGGTGCAGTGGACTGTGCCGGGCTCTCAGACGATGTTGATACCTTACCAACAGCTGCAAGACTTGGCAGCAGGGCAGCAAGGGTTGACTAATTTTCAACCTCAGCAGTTTGTATCTGTAAGTAATTGTATTATCGCATAAATAACTATATCACATATCGATGGTCCCTACGTAAAGTATTGAATCAAAAAAATAGCATGTTTTTAATATTACTGTTTTGAGCTCTTTTTAAAGGATATTTTTTAATACAACTTCGTTTCCCGATAGTTAGAGACCTAATTTTTATAGAGATTTAATCACCCGTGACAAAATTATGCAAAAAATAAACTTTAAATCGCTCTCTTGCAAAGTAGCGATTTTCAATTTCGATACTTTACCTAGGGACCATCGATATGGTAACACAACAAATCCATAAAATATTCAAAAAACTACTATTGTAGCACAAAACACCACTTTATTTGCAGCTTTGAGTCTACAATATCTACTCAAACATAATATAAATTTCACATTTCAGATAGCCCCAGCTGGTGGTCTACAACAGACATCCCTGCCTCTGACAGCAGGTCAATTGCAGCAATTACAAGCCACCGGAACTTTCATGCAGCTAAACCAAAAGGTAATGCTCAGATTCTTTCTATAATTATACTATAAAGTTAGTATTTTTTCTAAATGACCAATGGGTAACATGTCAACATTTCCAATGAATTTTTCCAGTAAATTTTTAGGTAACAGCTAATTTAGAAGATTTTTCAGAACTTTTTTGATTAGTGCTTTGGAAATTTTGTATGTTTTACCTAAACCTTATTTTATTACTGGCTTAAAAATTTCTCTTTGTATGATTTATTCATTTGGCTGGCGCGAATTTAATATTTACACAATATATATTTCGGCTAGACAGTAATTTTATAGTGAATCCTTTATTGTCATGTAATTAAATGAAAAACAACAAAATTAAATCATTCTGTTTTAATTGTTGACAGCAAAAATACTATAATGTTTTCTCTACTACAATAAATAAAGCAGACATGTAGCCAAGACTTAACATTGATAATGTTTTAACTTTTCCCAACAGCCAATAGCAAGCAGTGGTTCTTTGATAAACATAATATCGACAGGACAAGCATCTTCACCACAAATCATTTCTGTGAGCAGGTTTTAATACTAGCACATACTAATATATGATGCTTAACCTCACATGCCTTTGGTGTTTGGTCCAGGGTTTTTGTTTCACGGATTATTTAGCCATTTCTTTTACCGTTCATCCCTGCTGAAACCTGCATTTTATATACTTTTCGTTTGTTCTTTAATTTCAGCGGTTGTCTTGTGACATAAGTTTCTTTTCCATTCATGTTTTAACATTTTCTGGTGGCGTAGTTTGACATAGTGATATTTTTGGTAACAATATCTTTAAACATACAAATAATCACATTGCTTGCTACGCTACTGCAGAGTTCAATTGCTTCTTTAATTTTCTTAATTTTCCCATGTTGAAATGTTTTCAACCCATTTATTTTCTTCAGAAGTAATTATAACTTTTTGTACCTATTTTTCTGTTTCCTTTCTCTCGTCTGTGTATACAAATTGCTTCTGCCCTAATTAGCGCCCTTTTCATTCATTGCCCACAAATGGGAAATATATCTAAAAGATATGTTGGCATTGCAGAACACGTCAACCCCTTCAAAGAGTGTTGGACAAGAGTCTCGAGGTCAAAAAAGATTGTCGGATGGAACTCCGAGTCAGTTGCAGCTAAGACCCATAGCTCCCGCTGTGTAAGTTACTACAGTGAATAAATATTTGTATAAGTTATTTTATCTCTCTTTCAGATTATTTTATTAGAAAAGACATTTGCTGTAATTATTCGGTTTCAATATACTTTTGATTGTTAGTCATTATTATTATTACTTTGATACAGTTTACTCGTCTCCTAATATAGCAACTGTCTTTTCTAAAACATTTTAATATTCACAAAAAATTACACACGGAATTTTATGCACTAAATTACTGTAAGTATTTGAATTAAACTAAAATAAAAAAAAATATCAAGGCAATTGGCGTTACAATAATTACCTACAATCGTTGTCTTTTTTTGTGAATATATAAAATGTTTTCCTATGAAGAAATTATCATCAATTGGAAGACAGAAACCCAATTTTATAATTTTCAAGCTTCTTTATTTTTTTCGTTTCATTACTATTGTGAACGAGTTTGATAGTTCTAACTTCGAGCTAAAATTCAGCCTTCGAATCGGGGTCCTACGCGGTCTCTTCTTGTTTTACAAAGTATGCCTCTTTGTCAAGACAAGACAAACATGCATGTTGCCATTGATCACACATAGAACTTAAATGTTTAAAATATGGTCCTTCTCAATGAACGTCATCAGAAGCCTTAAAGTCACCCGAAGAGCGATGGAAGGGGAACTATGCTTGAAGTTTCCTTGCGTGATCGAATTTACAATAAGGAGATCCGGAGAAGAAGCAATCGTACCGATATAGCCCCAGGAATCGTCTGGCTTAAGTGGCAGTCGGCAGTGCATGCTGCTCAACAAATAGCAACAGTTAGCCGATAGGGCCAAAAGGTTCTGGAGTGGCAACTGCGTACCGTAAGGGCCTCCCATAAGTTGGATAGATGACTTGGTCAGGGTGGCGGGAATACGATGAATCGAAGACTGGTCGTTGTGGAAACGAAGAAGGCGATATTCAGCAGTAGACGTCTTTCGAGTCATATGTTGTGTGTGACTATGTTTGACTTTTTTCTCATTTGTAAGCAAGCATCTCTAACTTTTCTCATACTGAAATTCTTTTACAATAATAATGTAAACCATTGCCACTTGGATCACAATAGTAATGGAACATGCTATTTTAACTACTTCTATATAAGGAGAGGTTCTATTTTCAACGTGTTTCCCGACATGAAACCAAACCAGCCAGTTCTACAAGAAAGAAGAATCACTGAAGATATTCTCGTCACAGAAGATTACTTCTACATTTGAACTTTCATATCCTTCGCCTTTCTGAAGAATTCAAATGAAGAACTTGTTTTTTTTTTGGTGTCAATATGCTTGTTTTGTTTATGTTCGTGTATTGAAACGATGTGATGCTCCAGGTCGCATGTGAGCCATGACAAGAACTCCACGAGAGATTCGCGCACCTGGACCGCGGCACCAGGTACATTGAAGATTATCTGCTGTTTTTATACGAGATCACTTGAATTTAGCATTGCTATTACTTGTTTTAAATGCAAAGCGTAAATATGACCGGTCAACGTTCCGCAAACTATAAGGACGATAATTGCATAGCAGGGCCTCCGGCTCGATCGCTCGATTCGTGTTTTGTCTCTAACTGCGCGTGCACAGGAACATTTTCTTAACTGAGCGTGCGTAATTTTTGTCGAATTTATTCTTACAATCGCATGTCAACTTCCAGGGGTTAACCGTATGCAAATTATCATGGTACTAGCTTTAACCCGCGGCTTCGCTCCCGTCAAATGACTACCCTACATATCCTACGTTACCCTACCTACCCTACACTACCCTACACTACCCTACACTACCCTACACTACCCTACACTACCCTACACTACACGACACTACCCTACACTACCCTACACTACCCTACCTACCCTACTTTACCTAACTTTTTTTTTTTAGAATTTTTCTCTCCGTAAGAACCATCATTGAACTTCAAGGAACATTTAAAAAAAAGAATCAGCCAAATCGGTCAAGCCGTTTTCATGTGATGTCGTGACAACGAAAAACGGGTTTCATTTTTATATATATAGATTATGCAAACGCGTATATTTTTATAATTATAGTGACCAACTTAAAGCTACAGTTAAGGCAAGCGTCAGGCGTCGTTGTAGAAATCCCGTCGTTTTTACCTCAGAAAATTTAGCATTTCACGTGATATAAACACTAGAATCGTCTCAAGAACTCAACGATACCCTAGACTATGCATAAAAGCTTATAATAATACCGGAATTTACTTCGGCGAAGCTTAGCGTAAATTGGGAGGAAATTGATTACAGCAAAATGGCAGCTAGTTATTCAAGTCATCTCGTGTATAAAATAATTGTGTAACCAGCACCTGCTTTATTATATTAATTAAGGCTTCATTCAAGCGTATTTTAATTTGTATTATTTTTAAGGCATCTGCGTTTTCACAGGATTTACTTCAAGGAAGAGGTAAAGGCGGAATCTCGCGATTAATCGTTATTTTTATTAGCATTTTTTTTTCCTGAAGGTGTCACTACAACATCGCAAGGCGGCGACGATGCTATGTTTATATTTTGTAGCAATATAGTTAGCATAGCGTAGCCTAGCATTGCAAGGCGCTAAGCACTTTTCGAAATTAATTTATAAGTTCCAACTCTAAGGTACTTCTTCCAGTCAGCGATTGAAATCAGCGGTTCTTCATACACGCCTCCTGTCTGGTTTATCCAATATTTTTTTGGTGGAAAACCGAGAGAATGAAAGCAGTGTGACCCACACAACTTTATTTCCAATTCTGCAGCCTGTGTTAGAAAGAAAAAAAAAGAAAGAAATATTTATTCTTATTAATGTAGCCCTTGATGATCCGAAGCAGACAAGCGATTAATAGTAGCCAAGCAGCAAGCAACACTTTTTCTACCATGTATAGGGCACAATCCAGGAATGTTTGCTGATAGGTGAAAAGAAAACCTACTGCATGCTATTAGAACTGTATTTAGGTTCTTCCGACCGCGACGGCCTATGCGTAGAAATGCGAGTAGCAATTGTTTCTTTGGCGGGTATTTAGAGTAAATAACACTGCTGGGTTTTTATCAAGTGGACTAGCGAAGACGGTGAAAATTGGGGACTATTTAAACTATATTTTTCAGTTCAATAGATTTTATTTGTATTATGTACTTTATTGTTTACCAGAATAGTAATTACATAGAAGAAATCTTAAACTAGAATTTTGTATGTAGAAGCCTTATTTTTATATAGCCGGGCGGCGTTGATTTAGAAGTCTAATTTTTCGCTGCTGCTGCTGCTGCTTACTCTTGCTAGGTATTCGATATTAATTTCAGCCTAATACCTCTACGCGTTCCTGTGAAAAAGACTTGACGGATCGATAAAAAGTGATCCTATCAGGGTTCCGTTTTTGCTGATTGAGGTACAGGAACATGCGATTGGCGGCCTTATCGCATTCCGCGATATCTTCCAGGCAACCTAGATTTTTTTTTGTTATTGTTTCAAAGCATGTAAATTAATATTTTCATTTCTGCTAGATCTCTATTTTGTTTTTTTTTTGTATAAGTTAAGCACTAGCGGCATTTTTGCGTACCTAATGCGTAAACTATTTTCAAGTTCAGCGTTTTGATAGTAGTGTCCGAGAAAAATTGCCATAGCAGACCTCGTACATGAACTGTATTACTCTGCAACTTTCCTAATGTTGGTGGCGTAGCTTTAAGGCTCTAGACAGACGGACTGCATTTCAACTGCAATCCAACTGCAAATTTGCAGTACCGATGCACTTTGAATGCAGTTGACACGACTGCAATAGAACTGCAAACCAACCGTGCAGTCCGATTGCAGTCGGTGTGCAGTTCACACGACTGCACGCCGACTGCAATTGGCTCGTAAACACAAGAGAAAGAAAAATCGTGAAATATGGGTTCAATTAATATTGCAATATAAACACGAAGGTGATTTTTATACTTTATTACCAAAAATCAGATCACAAGAGAAATGCTTTTACAAATTTACCGTGCGGTCCAATTGTAGTCGGCGTGCAGTCGTGTGAACTGCACACCGACTGCAATCGGACTGCACGGTTGGTTTGCAGTTCTATTGCAGTCGTGTCAACTGCATTCAAACTGCATCGGAACTGCAAATTTGCAGTTGGATTGCAGTTGAAATGCAGTCCGTCTGTCTAGAGCCTAAGTATTGCACAGCACTACATAATAATAGTCAATGGTAACGCGTAGTGTAGTATATCGGGCTGGTATCCGCAACTCTACGACCAAAGCGCCTATTTTGCGTACGGATGGCAACGCGTATTGTAATTGTAATTAATATTGTAATTGTAATTACTTAATTAAAAAGCATAAATTCATCAGCGTCAAGATGTAGCGTGCGTAGGCGTAACACCATTTTATTTATAGTTTGCGCTAAATTTTAGCATTATCGGCCTTATAATATACCTACTGCTGGGCCTCAGGCCTCCTCTCTTGGAGAGGGAAATTGCGCTAAATAAATTCCCAAAATTGTTTACAGAAAGAACACTTCATCGATAAGGGTGTTTATCCCCAATTTCAACTTTATTCAGCTTATTGACCCTTATCTTTTTCAGAATATCTTCAACGAATAACAAAAATCAATTTTGGAGCTTTTACCCAGTGTAAGAAATATAATATTTTGCCTTCCAAGTATCTACTCATACTCATTACTAACGAATAACGATTGCCAAGCGTAGTTATTACTTTTTGTGTTGCAGTAGATAACAATATATTACAATTCGTTGGTTGGAAAGGGATAGCGTAAAATCGTTTTGAACCGATCCCAAATAGCATGGGACAAAGGCAAGAAGATAGCTAAATTGTATAAAACTGCCACAGCATGTCTTAGCATATATTTTTTGTAAAACTATGCCTACGTGTCATTTCAGTAGTTATTATGTAAATATACAAGCCTGTGCTTGAAAACGAATGATGACAATAAATAATACGAAGAAGATTTTTATTTTTAGGTGCGAAATCATTAAATAACGTTTCCAACTCTGGATGAGGCGAAAGAGTGTGTCTGGCTTTGACTGACCCACTTGTACTTCACTTTAGTTGCACTTTGCGTTCCAGGGCTAAATAATTATTTACAGATATCAATGGAGATTCTGAGACCAGATGTTTTTGCCATGCGTAATTTGATAACAGTCGATGTAGCACTACTTTAGTACTTATTCCACTAACAGCATAGAAGCAAGTAATTCAGCCCTGCAAAGCCTAAGCGTAGAGTCGTAACGCGTAGAAGAAAATGACAGAACTGTTACTATAACTGTACATTATTTTACAGCTAAGGACAACACCATTGTCAGTATGGGAATGAAAATTAATCCAGCTCACGGGACCATTATACAAGTATCTTCGGGTCAGCAGACTAAGTAAGATACCTTTATTTTGAGCCTAACTTAAGGAGATAACCAGCTTGAGATGCTTCAGACTAACCCATTTTGTTTAATGTTTCACAGGAAGCCATAGGTTTCTGTCTCACTATTCGCCGATAGTAACTTTCTTTTTTTGTTGCCTGTATGCAGTCCTCTTAGTAGAAGACAAACGATCCGCCTTCTCCAGTTTCTTTATTGCAAAGAAATTAACTATAAATATTTTTCCGCAGTGTGTCGTCCCCCGGATTGGGCCAAGATGGTACAGGAATGTACATCCGCCAGATCGACAGAAACGCGATCCAAATCCAGACCAGCAAAGATGGACAGAAGCAAGACCTCAGCAAAGTTCAGAATACTGCTCAAAACGTGCAGATGATCACAGTTCCTCAAGGCATGACTGTGCTACAGAACCCCTTGAATATAAGCCAAGTTCCTACAATGCTCGGGCAGGGTAATAGCCAGGTTTATATGATACCCGCCAATCATCCGAACCTCATGCAAAGTGCTTTACCGCCAGGGTTCCAGCAAGTTCTCCAACCTGGTCAGAACGTCACAGTGATGCAACCAAATCAACTGGGCATGCCAGGAGGTGTCCAGTACAATGTGCCCTTGATGAATATGCCAGCTACTTCGCAATATATGCCCACCGGCTTCAACTTTAATACGCAGCTATCCGCCCAGCAACTAAACGCAGCTCTCGCTGGACATCAACTGAACCCTAATTTAGGGACAATACCTATTGTGCAAGCTCCCCCACCGTCTTCTCCTCTAACGAACCCTGGGCAGACAATCCCCGGGACACAGCCGCCTATGCAGCAAATTATTCCAAATTCTTTCTTAACGCCGACGTCACAGTATGCAGGAATGCCACAACAGTACATGATGCAAGGGAACTCTGGAACGATCACTGTACCCACTAACAACCCGACGGTGCAGTACACTATACCAGCGACACAAAATACCTCAAACAACGGCAATGGACAATCTACATCCACTGAAACAGATACGAATGGGGCCAACAACCAAACTAATTACATTACATCGTCATCGCAAGATAACGGGTATTCATTAACGGGTACAGTGCAAAATCAGCAAACTTTTACGTCGGATGGCCAATCAACGCAGACTACGGGGTTTACACCGACCAACCAGAATGGAACTCCGACGTACGGCTCATCGAATGGCAGCCAGACAGCTACTTACGTCAGTCAGACGACGACGACTCAGCCGCCTCCCACCTACAACCCTACTAACGGGTCGAACCAGGCTTCTAACCAGACGTACGCGCCCCCAAGTACGCCAACATCACAAACGTCGCAGGCAAATTTTTCTCCGTCGACAACGCCAGCGCCTCAGACGTATCCTACTACCAACCTTCCGAACATGCCTAACGTAGCTTTCGCGCCGAACCAGACGCCTCAGAACCCTTACCCAAACGCCACTGGACAGAACTTGGCAGCTTACGCGAGTAACCAGTACCAGTACACGAGTAGGCCTTGGTTCAGACCGAGGTATGGATCGCCACAAGGGTCCCCTTACAGTGCGGGCACAGGACCGCCACCGAACGGGCCCCCAATGCCCGTTCCCCCTCCCTCTGGTAACTACAACTATTGGCCGGATAGCTGAGAGTTAGACACTTTTATTGGTATCGAATTTGACCAGTGAACTCTTTAGTGTAATTTATTCGTAAGAAGAGAGACTGCTTTATGAACCTACATTTATGAAATGTAAAGAAATATTTTAGAATCTAGGTAAAATAATGAGTATTTTCTATATTTATTGTTTTTTACTGAAATGATGTGAAAGTGTAAATTGGTGTAATGCTGGGTCCACACTGACGGCAATGTCAACGATTGTATTAAGTAAAGTGTAGTTATAAGTATTGAAGCGTGGACGCTGCGATTTATGTGTAAGTGTGACCCTTGTATTATAATAAATGGATACATGTATATTGTTTACCTTAGCACGTTATTGTTCACGCACAATTTTGCAAGAATTTAGTCAGTAATTACAGTAAAAGATGCACTTCCATGTGCACAGCCTCGAATAAATGTGACCTATTTCATATTGCGAGCAATTTCTTTTGAAGCCATCAAATATTTAAATATAGTCCATCTCGCCTCTCTGTCCAGCGCCCGATCGGAACGGACGTGTTTCTGTGTGGTTTTTAAGAGTATTTTATTTTAACAAATTTTTAAATTATTATTTAATTATACCGAGACTCGGTCCCTCCTGCTTGTTCTTTGGGAAGTGTCCATAAGACGCGGCGGACATATTGGATGGTGTCGGAAGTCTCGCTTTGTCACGAGTGAATGTGGTCGCGGACTGCGCTGATGGCTCCTAGTCACTGGTGAGTCAAGATCAAGAACTTTATAAATCTCAAAAAGTCCACACGGTGCCTACTGAGTTTCGAACCCAGAACGGCACGCATCGTGACGGCGCACTCAGCGACTACGCCAAATCAACATTGACGTCATTGCCTCAAATTTGTGTCCTCGTGCTACGAGCTACGGACCGTGCGCTACGAAGTGTGCGCTACGTCACTTTTGCGCATCGGCTACGCGCTTGAGTACTACAATCGCTACGAGAATTTTGTTTGCTACAAGTTTTTTGTTTTGCAACACTTGTAGTTTGCTCACTGTGTATTGAACGTAGCAAGTCTTAATTACTTTGAAAGTTGTTCAATATGCCTAAACTAAAAAGAACTCCGCCCCCCAGTCAGTCCACATCTACGACACAGGTACAACGTGCGTCATCTATCCCTAATTTTGCAACTCCACCGAATGAATCTGAGTTCATTAATATACAGCAAAGATCTAAGCGGACGTGCTCGGAACTTAGTCCCGCTGGCCCCTCTAGTCCCACAAGTGAGCTCGATGATTTTAAAGAGGAGATTCGTTCAATGCTCAATAAATGGAATAAAAACCAGGAAAGTGCCCTACAAAACTTTATGTCCAAAATAACGCAGGAACTGACTGAGTTGAGAGCTCAAAACGAAGAACTGCAAAACATAAGGACTGATATTGAAGAGTCTGCAAGGCTAATAAACGCCAATTACGAAGACATAAGGACTCGTATGGGGAGGCTGGAAAGTGAGCGCTCAGAGCAACGGAAGCATATAGACCAGCTAGAAAAACAAATTCAGGATATGCATGCGAATCATAGATCGGCCGTGATCGAGCTGCGTAATATTGCCCCAAAAGATAAGGAAAATGAAGGTGACTTGGCGGATATAGTTTTGGGTGTTTGTGGATCTTTGGCAGTGCAGGTAAAACCTGAAGAGATTCGGGACATTTATCGAGTGCAGGGTAGCCAGGGTCCCACTAAACAGATAATTGCGGAATTCCATTCAGTTACTCTGAAGAATACAATACTTCGTGCCGTACGTAACTTCAATAAAGGGAAGCCACCATCCGCAAAATTAAATAGTGAGCATGCCAGTTTGCCGGGCGAAAACACCCCTATTTATGTCGCTGACCGTCTTCCGGCAGCCGCCAGAAAACTTTTCTATGATGCCCGTAGGTTTTCTAAAAGCAATGGATTTCAATATTGCTGGACGGCTAATGGAAAAATATTCATTAGAAAGAAAGAAGGAGAAAAGCCGGTACTTATACTATCACAATCCAGCTTTCAAAACATTCTGCACGATAACTAATATATTTTTGCATGTAATAAATCAATTAACTATAGTTTTTTGTTCATTATGTAAACTTAATTTCGTTTCTTGTTTGTTAAAATTTTGTAACTTTTTTGTCAAGCCACCTTCATACACTTACTATAACTTATCATATAATACTACTCATAAATGTTTCATACAAATATACAAATTACACTCTCATAACACTTATAAATCACTAAGTCTATTGATAAATTCAGGCACTTATACACATTTTACTACACAATATGACATTATGAAGTCAAATCGAATATCCCATGTAAGTCTAGCTACTTCTTGGATTATTTATATCTGGGTCTATTCTTTAATATTAAAGATAAATATGAGATCAACCGTGCTGTCTGTAAGTGGAAATCATATTAAATAATTAAAATGATTGATGTAAATGAAATCATCAACACATTGGATACATTTGGGTCCCATGAATCCTTCATTTGTCCCCCTGATAAATGCCATCAGATTTTGGGGAACCCAAATAAAACGATAAACGTGTTACATTTAAATATTCGTAGTATCAGTAAGAATTTTAACAGTGTCCTAGTGTTATTGGCTTCCCTAAAAATCAGTTGCGACGTAATAATTTTTTCGGAATGTTGGCTGAACAAAAATATTAACATTCCTATTTTACCGGGTTATTCTGTCTATTCGTCAACTATTAGCCTAAACCAAAATGATGGTGTAGTTGTATACGTTCGTTCAGATTTAGAACACGTTATTACGGAGCCAGAATTTGATGATGCAAATTGTCTAATTTTGAAGCTGGCTGATATAGTAATCATTGCTATATACAGACCGCCATCTTTTCGGAAAATTGATAACTTTTTAAGCAGTCTCAATACTGTATTGTCATCAGTATCATCCTATAAAAACGTGTTTCTGGTGGGCGATATGAACATTAATATAATCCCAACTAATAATGACGCGACTTATAATGATTATATGAATTTGACAGCATCACATGGGCTCTTACCGGCTTATACCTCACCCACCAGAGATAAAAGTTGCTTGGATCATGTAATGACTAGGGCTGAGAAGTTTGTTTTATCTTTTATCATGGACAGCCATATCACCGACCATGTCCCAGTACTTGTTTGTATTCAAAATAAAACAAAACGTAAAATAACTAAATCTGTATCGAAAGTAGATCTGGTTAAGGTTGTTTCGGAAATTGCAAAAACGGATTTTAGTGCTATTTTGTCATCTAGGAACGCTAATTGGGCTGCTGAATCTCTTATTGACACTATTGCTTCCATCTTACACAATAATACCCTAACTATTCGTATTCCTTCTAGACTAAAAATAATCAAACCGTGGATTACCCCAGGTCTTCTAAAGTGCATTAGAAATAGGGATAACATGCATAAAGAACACAAAAAGGCTCCAGATAATTATATTTTAAAAATAACTTACTTACGCTATCGTAATTTTTGTAATAAACTTTTATACAGGCTTAAAAATAACTATGAAAAAATAGAGTTCGAGAAAGCGAAAAATAATCCTAAAAAGACATGGCAAGTAATAAAAAATGTAATTAATAAACAAGTCTCCACATCACCTCCCTTGGAATTGTTGTCTGCACCCGGTCTGGACTGTAAGTCTTCACTAAATTTAATTAACAGCTTTTTTGCTAATATTGGCAAAGACCTCGCGACCAAACATACAAATGCTTGTACGAAACATGAGTCGTATGTGAAGGATGGTTCACAGGTAAATACTATGGTCCTGCTCTCTCCAGACTGTGCCGAAATTGAAAATGTTATTATGGGTCTTCGCTCGGATTCTGCCCCGGGTTGGGACGGTATTGGTGCGAGGCTACTTAAATTAAGCAGACAGACTCTTGTGCCCCTCGTCACTCACATATGCTGCTTATGTATCTCTGAGGGTATATTCCCAAGAGTTTTAAAAAGAGCGGTCATACATCCTATCCACAAGGGAGGGGACAGAGGCAGTGTCAATAATTACAGACCTATTTCTGTTCTACCGGCATTATCGAAGGTCCTTGAAAAGGTACTCAACAATCGTCTCGTATCTTACTTGGAAAAAAATAACATCCTTTCTAAAAATCAATTTGGTTTTCGTAGAGGTAAGTCATGTGAAGACGCGTTCGCGGCCCTGATTGATGATGTTGTTGAGACTCTGGACAAAAAATCGAAGTGTCTGGGTTTATTTCTAGACCTATCCAAGGCTTTTGACACTGTTTCTGTTCCCATCCTTCTAAAAAAATTGGAACAAATAGGAGTCAGAGGGCCTGCTCTGGCAGTCTTTGCGAGCTACCTCTCTGAGAGGACGCAGTGTATTAAAATTGGTGCCTACGTTAGTGACGAGTGTGGACTGGCATACGGTGTACCACAGGGATCGATCTTGGGGCCAACTCTATTTCTAGTGTATGTCAACAGCCTATGTGACTTAGCGCTCCCAAACTGTTCCATTTATACATACGCAGACGATACGGCCCTTTTGGTACATGCTGAAAGTTGGGAAGAAGCTAGGGAAAGAGCTGAATTTGTTCTTAGCATTGTCATGTCTTGGCTAACGGCAAATTCTTTAACACTAAATGTGGAAAAGACAAATTTCATTACCTTTTCATTGACATCTTCCTCGCAACCTGACAACTCTTTTGCAGTCAAGGCTCATACTTGCGATACTCAGAACTCGAGTCATTGCTCTTGCCTTCCTCTATCAAGGACTAATAGTGTCAAATACCTGGGCATACTTATTGACGATCTCATCACATGGAATGCCCAAATTAAGGTTCTGGCCGGCAGAGTGAGAAAACTGATCACAGTGTTTAAAAACCTGCGGTATAGTGCTGATGCGGATATTTTACGCATGGTTTATTTTTCACTCTGCCAGTCAATATTAAGTTTTGGCATCACAGTTTGGGGTGGTGCGCCGAAGACAAGTATGCTACAACTGGAACGGGCGCAAAGGGCTGTGCTCAAGGTTATGACCTTTAAACACTACCGGCATAGTACCGCACAATTGTACAAGGAATGTCAAGTTCTAACAGTGAGACAGCTCTTTGTGCTAAATTGTACGCTGCGCAAACATATGCTACTACAGCTGGATTTCGATCGACTGACAAAGCGTAGGACTACTAACGTATGCTCCATAGTAAGGCATAGAACGAAACTCGCTAAACGGCATTTTCGGATTCTAGGCAGTCGTATTTACAACTTTGTCAACAAAAAATGTAGCATTTATAGACTAAATAAATTCGAATGCAAAGCTCGAGTCAGCAAATGGATCACCACCCTCAGTTATGAGGAGGTCGAATGTATACTTAATACATAGCTTTTTACTCCTCCCCTATCCAAAACTTTCCCCTGGCCCACATGTCATCATACACACACTTACACATACACATACGCCATTATCCACACATTTACACACACACAGTCACCATCATAAACACTTACAATTGTTTAATACTCGTACAATTCATGGGTGGTTTGCATTGTCAATTGCATTTTCAATTTTATTTTATTTTTTGTCTCTGTCTTAATAAAATCTTTGTTTTCTTTTTAAAAAAGGTATAACACCGAAGTTTCGATATCATACATTTTTGTTTTTGTATACTTTTAGAGAGCCCTGGCACCCATAACACAAGTTTAATCTTAGCTTGGGTGTCAGAGATGTAAAATCTGTGATAATATACAATTTTTCATTTCAATCCATTTATGATTAAACCTAAAATTCTGTTGTATTTTACTTCTTGGAAAATTGTAAACCTGGAAATAAAGATTTTTATTTTTTTTATTATTTTTTTTATTTTATCTAATGAAAGCGCGACCTGATAAAAAGAGAAAATCCAAAAATGTTGTATGTGGTATTACTAACTAGTAGGAGAATCATGTCTCGACATTTCACATTTTTTTTATTTCCTACAACTGCGGCTGGATACTGTTGCCAATTAAATTTAAAAAACAAATTCAGGTCGCGCTTTCATTAGACACACTCTATCTTCATTGACCTACGCCCGTTTTCAATAACCTATCTATTATATATCGGAGATAGAAAAACAAATGAAACAAAAGAAACATGTCAAATTTTTGTATTGTATCATTTGTTTTATTGTCTCTAGTATGCCAAAACCGGAGGTAGATAGCTTATTGAAAACGGGTGCTAACCTTTAATTGTCACGATCGTAAACTTGAACAGGGGAGTGAGTATTAGATTAAGCAGCTAGACTTGCATTTGGTTTTTGCCATGAAGCTCAATATACACCAAAGCGGCGGCCGATGTGAAATACTATATATAGTCTTTGGTGTGTAATGCGCCATAAGCTCAACACACCTTCGAGTGTTTTTGTTATTTCTCATCGTCATTATCTCACCCAAAAGACGTCCACTGCTGGACATACGCATTCCCCAAGCGTCGCCACAACGACATTGCACGCTAGCTAGTTCTTGCCATGGGCCACTACTCAGTATTTGTGTGTTTTTAATAACATGCAGATTTCATCACGCATACGGAAAATTTCACGCAGCTTGGGACACGCTAGCCTACGATCTTGTTTTCTGCGGGCTGCTGTGCGTTATCTACACTAATATAATAAAGAGGTAAAGTTTGTTTTTTTGTTTGTATGAGGTAGTCTGTGGAAGTACTGGTCCGATTGGTGGTTTTCACCAATAGAAAGCTGCTGTATTCCTGAGTGACATGGCTATATTTTATGTACGCGGGCGAACCTGCGGGCTAAAACTAGTGGTTGTATATAATAGGTGACAGATTCGTGGGAGCTGCTACCCGGGATCATGCCCCGCTTCCCGTGCCTACGTGTATTCCACGCATTACAATAAATACTTGTACGAAAAGGACATTTGGTTACGCGTACGGGACAATCTCGCATGCGAAATCGGAACCGCACGGTATTAAAAACACCCTAAGACCGTTTTCACATTTTCCGATCCGATATCGGTATCGGACGCCGATACGATATCGGGGTAAGGTAAATGTTTGAGATATGTACCTGTCTTTCATATTGTCCGACCCGATATCGGATATCGGAGCACAGTATTTCATACATTTTACTTACCCCGATATCGTATCGGCGTCCGATACCGATATCGGATCGGATAATGTGAAAACGGTCTTACTGGCAAGTAATTTTCCGAAATTTTTACGAAGAGTTTGTAGCCTACAGAAAGTTTGTCCTATGCCTAATTTACTTTTCTAACCGAAAGCCATCATTATCGTTGACAATTTAAAATTGACAGATCGATGTCTGCCTTAAAATCTCGAGAATAAAAACTTTATTGCAAAAAATTTCATAGATCAAGGCTATCTAAAAATGAATGAGAACCGATACCCAGTAACGGCATCCCTTTTCATGTTAAAAGAAATAAAACATAGGCAGGAACAAGTGAACCGCGGGTATCAGCTCTTGAAGCGCAAGGCCGAAGCCCTGCGTTACCGGGGCAGGCAAGTGGCCTCAGAACTGGCCTCCACTCAAGCCATTCTGGGCCACACTCTGAGAGAAGCTTATATAACGTTGGCTGCTGTTAAGTTCACTAATGGAGAGTCTAATGCGTTGGTGCTTGAAAATATTGGCCAGGTAAGTTTTCAAGTAGATATGACGGGTATAATAGACTCATAGTCGTAACAACCTTTAAATTTTATTTATTTGGTAACGAAGCAGCTAATTAGCAATCAAGTTCAACTGCTTATCGCAACATTTGGCGATCTGAATAAAGTTACTCAAAAGTATAATACACGGCAAATACGTTGGCAAGTTTCGCGCATGGTGCACAAAACAGCCAATGAACGAACAGGACGTACGCAGTGCGGAGGCAAAAGTCGGCTAACGCACCAATCATAAACTACTATTATAATGCTGCACCAATCGCGCGCCGGATCGGCGCTACCTCGTACCCCGCGTCCCGCTTGACCACCAAATAGACCTAAAAAACGATTTCTGCGCATTGCCAAGTTATGTGCCGCTGGTTATACGTGACCACTATGTAGAGAACTAGGCAAAATACGTCAAAAACAATGATTTCGCGGGATCAATAGGGATGCCAACTAAAAATATCGGAACTTCAAATTCACAATTCATATAACAAATACCTACTGATACAGGCTCAGATTCGAGTTCAGCGCGTACCCGAGAACATATCAGGAGTTTCCACTGTACAGCTTCAAGCTGTAGAAGAAGATGGTGTTGGGGATTCCTTCCGGTATGCAGGCCTCGGCGCCGGCGGCCATCGCACCGGGGAAGCCAAGAAGGCTTTCAGAGAGGCCGTGCGAATACTCGTCAAGTTTGCCTCGTTGAGAAATACTTGTTTACTCTTGGACGAAGCTATTAGGACCACACTGAGGTATCTACCTAGTAGGATTCCATCCATTTCATTCCTCTATATAAATCTGTTTTTTAATCTCTGAGATTAAAATTACATTACGTGGGTTGTCACAACACAAAAGAACTGGTAAGTATCATTATTATTGAGTTTGACATTTACCTGTGTCCATTTAGTCTCAGGGATTAAAAAACAGACTTTAGGAACTTTTAATAAAATTCAACAAATTCGTCTAAAATCTTCACAGGAAGGTAAACGGTATCGAGAAAGTCATCATGCCGAAGTTACGCAACACTGAAAATTATATTATGACGGAAATGGATGAAAGGGTAACCCCTAATATCTTCTCTAAACAAAATTATGCTATTGAATATTCTACCGCGCTAATTAAAAGTGCAGTAAGGTTTTTAGTAATTATAGTAGGTATACGAGTAGGTATATATTCAGAGCTCAGAGTGCAGAGAATCCAAATCTATCTGTAACTTAATTTACCAAACATCTATCCTTACTTCGTTTTCAATTAGTGCGGGGCAGTATATTATGAACTCAACTTTTCGTATGTATACAGGAGCGTGAAGAATTTCATCGTTTAAAAATGGTAAAAGCGAAGAAGGTTAAAACTCGAGCGCGCCTGCTTTTGCGACAGTCTAGTAGCGGATTTGGTGCCGGGGAGGCTCAAGGCATGTATCAATTAAATATTCGAAGCCAGACACACTCTTTTATAAGAATAAAGTTTTATTTTTGGATTTTCTACGGACCATAAGCTGGGTACTCACTTAGCAGTGTAGCACGTAACGTATCAGATACGGTATCAAGTGAGTACGTAGGCACGAGCCTGCTGCGAGCCGCTCGCGCGTGGAGCGCTGTAAGCTCGCAGTGACCCGCCGAGTGGCGGTTTCACTGCGAACAAAAAGGCGGCTCGCAGTGTGTTCGTGGACGGCGTCACAACCGCTTGTGTAGTGAGTACGTACGCGCGAGCTTCAAACGAACTATTGAGGTTGTCGGCGTGACGTCGTTGCGAGCACTGCGGATCCGGCAGCTCGTAGCTAGATACGCGGAGGACCGTGGACGAGCCGTACCCACTTGCAGGTTGATACCGTATCTGATACGTTACGTGCTACACTGCTAAGTGAGTACCCAGCTTAATATTGCTAGGACATGTGTATAGGTACTACCCGTGTTTCCAAATTTGATCCAAATTTGTTCCAAATCCGTAGGTACACAATGTTTAAGCGTGATGCAATATTAAGAATATTGACCAATACGTTTTAAAAAATTCGTGTAATAACAAAATAAATAATAGTGTGATAAAATAACAGTTCCTTACAATAACAACACTTTTCCTTAAAACAGACAGTACCTACAGACAGTACCTAGCTCTAGGAACAGGAATAATTTTTATTTTGATTTCCCAGACGAAGCAGGGGATGAAAGCTGTACAAAGTTGCCAACTCGTCTCCAGTCCCTCGAGTGCCTCACTGGCATCCTGACGTGCAACTCTACGCTGTCCATGACCACGGAGTCTGGAGACTTCAAACCTATCTGTTACCCTCACAACTGGGATGACGATGATCTGTTGTTTTAAGTTGTAAAGACAGTAATATTTTGTCTTATTTTGTTGCTCTATATACTTGTAGAGTGTGATAGAGGTACCTATTGTATTTAACAATTATGTATTTAAAAGTGTTCATGTTTTTAATGTGGTAAAAACTATTTCGAAACTCGAGGTTTTTTATTTTTAAGGCCAAGTATTCACGAAGCGGTTTTACCCTCAGGTCGCTCTTTTTGTAGCGATGCTCTCGCAAGTTTCGTAAGCGCACGAAAGCCACGCGGTACAGGATGCCAACGCGCTACAGCATCCCGGCAAGCGCGACAGTGTCGCATTTGCATCGCAACTGAGAATCTTGGTATGGGCGAGGACAAACATCGCGACTGTATCGATGCGAACGCGCGCCAGCGTCGCTACAAAAAGTCGCTATGGGTGGGATGAGGTCCATAAAATGTGCTTATTTTTTTTTATAGATGAAGCTGCAGGCGATAATCAACCGCGGCGGGCGTAAGCTTTTAGCCTTAAGCAGACGAGTCCTATATGCGATATAAACGTTGTCGTTGATGCGAAATATTTGCGATTCCATTGATTAAAGTATAAAAGCAATAGGTTTTGTAAGACTTTATTAAATTCATCATAATTTTACACAAGAGTTTAAGAAAAGAAAATAAATCTATAAAACCCAGCCATCATCCAGCCTCTCCTCCATAGGTCGAGTAAAGTATTGGCATCTTCGGAACTTCTCCAAAATTTCCCCCTGAAAAAAAATGTGTCGTTAAAATTCAGACCGCGACACAGTGTCTTGGAATTGGTTAGACAGGTAACTGCAGGTCGATTACGGCAGAATTGGACATCCTTAGTTATGGTAGGATCATTTCAATGTTTATACAGGCGGAGTGGCTCAGAAAAATCAGTTTAAAGGGGTGGAATTGAGTCCTTCAAAAGAGAATAGTTTGGTGGTCGTTTGGTGTTACTTACAGGTCCTGTTTTAGTAGTTGTTTCGCTATAATAAGTGATGGCACTGGATCCTGTGCCATACAGTGGGTACTTGAGGTGCATCTGAAACGACATTATTTGGTGAGATCAGTTAAGCGTTTCGCTTCGTCGTTTAATCCGCGTACCTACATCGAGGGACTGGAACAATTTGCCTGCTGCGGTCTTTCCGTCCCATTATAATTTGGGTGTCTTCAAGGCTGGCCTTTACTCTAGAGTGAAGTGCTCTTAATAAACTAGTGCACCTTACCATCTAAAACTGCATCACTGCTTACCATCAGGTGGAATCGCGGTCAAGCTAGTGTTTGTGCTTTATAACAATTTAAAAAAAAAACGATCAAGGCGCTATATTTTATAACGTTTCTTCGTACTTTACTAGGAGTAACTCTGGTATCGTGGGTGCATTCACAAACATGTAAACTCACAAAATCTAGACACCAGACCCAAAACACCTATCTGTTGGCTATGAAAATATTTGTTCCGTGCGGGAATCGAACCCTCGACACGCAGCGCAACAGCCAATAACTCAACCACTGTTCTAACCGTACCGTCACATTCACTTTGTAGGTATCATTATACCTACAAAGTGAATGTGACATTCATTAAGTGTTCGACTTTTATTTCTTCAAAGAAGAAACTAATTACTAAGAAATTAATTTTAGTTGGCTCAAAGCATCGCCATTTTCGTGGTGTCGTCACCGTTGGTGGCAGCGTAGAGGTCACAATGACTAAGTTTCTGAATAGGTACAGAGGGTTGCGGTAAGAGATGGAGGCGATCCTAATTGGTTTGTGTTCGGGACAATACGACAGCTTTCAGGGTTCCTTAAAAATCTGCGCTTCGTAGTGAAAGTAATTAGGTAGGTAGTAAGTAGGTAACTAGAACTAGGTACCTATGTACCTATATAAGTACAAAAGTAATTATTCGTTTGAAGAATTGTCGTTCAATTGTTGGTAGCACAAAACTTGTCAAAATTAACAACTATGATGCCAATGAACGAGAATTCTGAAACAATTATCCAGACTTGAGGCCCAGTTGACTTGTAAGGGTCCTTTCACACAGACCGGCTCGGAGAGGAGAGCAGATTTTTTATGACGTTGAAAACAGAGTTTTAAGTATTTATAGTAAGGTTTATTTTTGCATGTGCACTGCGCGTTCAAGCATTCTTTATGACAAAACAGTGCACATGCAAAAATAAACCTTACTACAAATAATTAAGACTCTGTTTTCATCGTGTTAAAAAATCTGCTCTCCTCTCCGAGCCGGTCTGTGTGAAAGGACCCTAATTCATTCCGTACTTACGTTTTTATCAGCAGTAACTTCTAAATTGCGGGGCTCAAAATCTTCCTTGACGTAATTGGCGTCATATTCTGTGCAATACTCGGAGATAGGCTGAGATGTCTTCAGCTCTTCGATCACTTCATCCAGCATTTGCTCCCAAAAGAAATCGGTGAGCATTCGCTTGCGGATTCCTAGAAATAAATTTGTAACCTTATGAATGGGTAGTGCCTTCATTATAATCAGCTAATGGTAGGAATATTATGATGTCTCTTCTAAAAAATAATAGCAATAAATCACCTTCCCCGTATTTCGATTTCTTAGGGATTTTATAGCAGGCGCGCATTTCACTCCCTTTTTCAGGAGCTTCACGTCCATCTTGTAGAATCCAAGGACGACTAAAGTTCTTCCCTTTGCCATATGCAGATGGTTCAATAGGAACTTTGGGATTGAGTTTGATACGCTCTAGTGGTCTTATCTTCAGTGTTTCTTCTACATTTTCTGGTTCTGGAATGTCTGCTTGGACTTCAGCATCGACGGCTGCAGGATTCATGTTTTGTTAAACTTATTATTTTACGCGAAAAATATACTCAAAAGCTGTCTGATAGATAGTTGTTATGGATACGAATAATAAAGTGACGAAATGTATTTTTTTTTAATGTGCGCTTTCGGTAATTGGAACGCAAATGTCAAAAACGTTAGGCGTCAGTCAGCTGTTGACAAATGACAACTGCTGTTGATCGAAAATCAGCTTTCATTGTCAAATCGAAAGATGGAGGCTTGTCAGGTAGCCCGTAAACAAGATTTGCCCCCTCCGGGGGGCTATAAACCTATTCCTTATAAAAGAGTGCCCGCAAAAACATTCTTTAGCGGTAAGTAAAATAATATTTTTTCTCATTTTGAGTTGTACATAGGCCTAATACCAGATTATGTAACCTATGTTTATAGGTTAGGTTGTTATGTTTTCCAAACGTTTTAATTAGTTTTCTTGTGCATAGAACCACTAAGCAATGCTAATGCTGTATAAAAAGTTCAAAAACTTAAAGAAAAAATGTTTGCAATTAATGCTGCGTTCCTTGCAACTCATGTTTTGAGTTCATTTGTGACCTCTATAATATTGATAGATTTTTTACTAAATATACCACTAGTGTTATATTCAAAGATGAAAACTATTTTCAATGTTTGGCTACATCTTGCTTTAGTATGTTCACTATTTTAAATAGCTTTAAAAGTTAATAGTAGCTTTTATGTATAATAGCTTTTAAATATCTACTTATAGGTACTCTAATCTGTTTTTATACGTATTAATTTCAGGGTATACTATGTTTGCTGGCTACTTGGGCATCACAGCAGCCGCAGCGTATCTGTATTATAAGAACTACAAACAAATAACCAAAGACCAGATAGAGATGCGGTCAGCTAAGATGGCTATATTCCCCATGTTAATGGCTGAGCGGGATAGGGCGTTCTTGAAACAGCTCCGCAGGAACCGTGAAGCTGAACGAGAACTCATGAAAGATGTTCCCGGATGGGAGGTAAAATTTTATATTATTATAGTTGTTTTAAATATGCACAGATTATATTATTTACTCTTTGTAGTGGCACTCGTCTTGTGTTTACCTACTTATGTACCCATTTGTTAAGGTGTAAAAGGTTGGATAGGCAGTTACTCCAACTAAACACTATATATAAGCACATATGGTAATATAGACATGAGCATTAATTACTCAGATACCCGCGAAACGAGACACAATAGTAAAACAATAACAGCGCGGTCTCATAGGACCGGTTGGGGATTCAAACGTTAAATAAAAAGCGAAAATTATAGGAAATAGTTTGAATAAATAAGAAAATTCAGACAATATGATATGCAAGGGTTATTTTTTTTAATTGATATAAATTAGTGTTTGTGTTCAATCCCACCTGATGTTAAGCAGTGATGCAATTGTTGATGGTGAGGCACTAGTTTATTATAAAATTAAAAAGTTATTTTATTATTAATTTAAAATGTTATTGCTTATCCTGCCATTCTTTGTATTTATTGGTCACAATCAAAAGCCATTCCACATTCAAAATTATAATAACAATCATTCAGCAAGTGTTTCCATCAAGCTTGTTGAGGTGAAGATTTATCCAGATGTGATATTATAATAGCAGTGCTCTAAAAAAGAAAAACAAGACTAAAATATTCATAACTAGCTTAAGCCCAAACTTTTCGTAATAAAAACAGTACCTCCAGAGATTCCTCACTGAAACAAGCTAACAATATTATACTCATTTCTATTTTTTCATCAGGCCATTACTGTGCCACTGTATGTATGGATGTTTGTTACTGTTTCATGCATTTATAAACTATTGAATGGATTTAGATAAAATGGTATACAAGTAGATCATGTCCTTGAATAGACAATTTATAAGACATACAACTTTGACCCACCTTCAGGGTTGTGTTACTAGACTGGTTAGCTCTTAATTCATGAATCCCCGACCGGTCTCATTGGACCGCGCTGTTATTGTTTTACTATTGTATCTCGTTTCGCGGGTATTGATAGGTTAATTGCCAGGGGCTTATTTTAATTGCGCGTCAATATACGCGTTCAAGGCACTGTTGCGGCTTCCATGTTTCTGTAGCTCATCAGGAATATTTGCTAAAGCACACGCTGGCTTCGAAGTTATCTGGCGCAAATAGACCACATCATGAATTACTCGGCTGCGTGGAAGACACCACAGCATCCTGAGTGCCATAGCTAATAGGCACAATTCTCCTCTCATGTGGCAATTAGTTCAGGGACAAAGTCCCAGCTTACTCTTCTTCTTCTGCCTGGCGTTAATCCCGGCCGTTGCCAGGGTCCGCCTTCGTGCTAAGCTTACTCCACTTTGCTCGATCTTCAATATCCTTCCCAGTAAGGCCATTGGCTCCCATGTCGGACTTGACGACGTCCAGCCAGCGCTTGCGACGGCGACCACGGGACCCAACCCCAAGAACAGCCATATCCATGCATCCACATCACAAAGTCCCTGCTTACTATTCCATATTAATTATACTCAGTTATCTGAATAAATGAATTATTATGTCATTCTTATTTCAAAAGTGCTGTGGTTGGTTTATTTGAAATAAATGCTTTGATTGATTGAGCCGGTCCCAATAAGTGGATCTTTTAGCTCATGGCTCATCTGACAAATTGAAGGCATGTCAGGCTCAATATCAAAACTTCTGAATAGGGCTGTCAATTATACTAAAATATATTATTCGTTCCCAGGTCGGCACCTACTACGGCGAGAAGGTATACAACCTCCTTCCCCCAGATACCCTAGTGGAGCCCATCTACCATGAGTACTACGCTCACTCCAGACCCTATGAATGGTACCAGCGCGCCTACCTCAAACTGCGCTCTTAGGCAAAGGCAAGGGGCTTGTACAGCTATTGGTGATCTAAAGAGCCTTCTTGGTGTGAAGTTGCGAATCAAAAATTATTGTTTGTGACACCAGTGCGGTTACTGTGTATTTTAGGTGATTTCATTTCATTACAATAAAGCATAGTATAAAGAGGTGAGTTTTATTTGTATGGAAAGTGATTTATTTTATTTTTAATATTAGTTAGTATGAAGTATTTAAAAGTTGCTTGTCAAAATTGACATTTCATAGGGTTGATTTAGGGGGCAATGTTTTACCTTTTCACCCGATTGGGTAATAGACGCATTGTTTTTAATTCCCCCTTCGGAAGTAATTCTGAATCTGTACTGTGTCGTTCATAAACAGGTAAATAGACCCAAGACTTGGGACACCTATCTATAGGCCACATAAAAATATTTGTTCCATGCGAGAATTGAACCCGCGACCAGCAAAGCAGCAGCCAAACGCACAACCACTGCGCCAACTGTGTATCAAAAAGTAACTTTACCCTGAATCGTAAATAGAAAGAATTTTTCAAACCCTTCCAAAATTAAGATCCAAGAAGATACCCTTATTTTTATTTTTACACTAAAGCAAGTAGAAGAACCTAAAAGTGTAAGTATTGAGTAGATTACTGCAGAAACGTAGGAATAATATTAAACAACTGTTCCATTTTATAAACAAAACATTTATTACTTTCACCATCCAGTATACAAAAATGTAAACATAATTCTTATAAATAATTAATAATAATCGTTTATCATTAATTTATTGACATGAGAATTGACATTTTCATTTCAATAAACAAAAGAGTTTTTAAAGGAAAAAATCACATCACCAAAAAGCAACTAAGTTTTGCAAATAATATGCAATTCTTCCTTAACCATACACCCTAAAATAAAAGATAGCGTTTCAGTAATACACAAGCTGCTTTCAGCTTTATATCACTATCATAAGGTTCAAATTGAAATGCAACACCTGTAATGTACAAATATTAAATCTAAGTTTATTAATAAAATGTATGTAGTCTTATCACCTAACAACATAAGACTCAGTTTATCATAATTCGTAATTTTTCAATAAGTTTTAGTACTCACTAATAATCCAAACATTTATTTATAAATATATGGGTCTTCTTTTTTCACCATAATTATAGTTGTGCCAATTCTTGATTAGGTACTTTGAAAATATTAACAACATTAAACTAAAACATTATTTCCATTTATATTTATTAGTGGGCAAACAAACGGACAGAATGGAAGGCAAAACTATAAGTCTAGTCGCCCAGATCAGGCGTACTTAGCCCACGTGTGACCACTGTTATGTAGTTCTACCTTTATGGGCAAACATGGACAGCATAATTTTCGCTTATCTGTTCTACAGATTCTACATCCATATCATCCTCCAATGTTGAACTTAGGCCTCCCTCAAACGTCGACACAACGGCCTGTGTGTGATGCATGAATCGGATTCGTACAACCCTTCTCCAGGTTTGGACCGATGTGGTACACCTTGTGAGAGGCCTTCCAACAGTGCGTTCAAATGTGTGATGTTAATCAAATACCTAACACCTATCGCTACTTCGAGATATTATTGCAACTTGTATTAGAGCAATAGCGCACTAACGGCCAGGTCGCGGCGGCCGTCGAGATACTATGGTTGCTGGCCGCGTGCGGACAGGTGCGCGCGCTCTATGGCGATTTCATACTAATGTATGTATCTCGATGGCCGCCGCGACCTGGCCGCTAGTGCGCTATTGCTCTTAATGTGGACAATGCTGATATATCACAACAATCAGACAATCAGTTTATAAACCCACACTGGGTGATATCCATACCCAAAAAAAAATCACTCTATTTCTAAATATACTTAATATCTATTTTACAAATTGCAAAATGATAAATATTGCATGCATAATTGAAACAGGACTGAATTTGGACTGTATATTGGACTAAGGGACTGTTTCACCACCTATGATTAAGTTTCCGATATCTTACTTGGCAGATAATTTCATAGAAATTCTGTTCCATTTTTTAATTTATTCAGGAAGTAATGGCTACTCGGACATTGTGAATCACGCCTTAACAGCCACAAAAATATTGCAACTATTCTAAGTACTAAAGGTCATGGCAAAAGAAATGGCTAAATGGAAATTTCCTACTATTGAGTTAAGTTTATAATGCATGAATATTTATTACAGTATTAATTCCGTAATCTTTGGTTACTTATTATTTAATTGTCTATGGTGTTATGAAATGATACTTTTACGTTTAATTGGTTTGCAAAGACATTTTGTGCACAATACATATTTTGAGTAAATAATCAGCTGTCTAAATCAGGACTTCCCTTTAAATGCTTATTTAAATATTAAAATTAGACTTAAAAGGGTTTCCTATCACCCGTACACCAAAAAAATTTACACTGTTTCAGTAAAAAAAGGTGGGAAACGCCTCAGCCTTACTTATTTGGACTTCTTAATAACAATCTTTGGCTTCAGCTTATGATTCCTGAGTTTGTGCATATGACTCATGACGAAGTACATGCCGGGGAATGTTAGGAACAGTAGATAGACCCTTAGGAACGTTGGCATATGGAAGGCAAAGTTCCACTCGTTTGGCATCGCGACTGTGAACCGCTGTGTTTCCTCAAAGTACGGTATGTTCCGGAGAATGACTATAGCTTCGCATATAATGCCTATGGGGTAGAGTGGTATCCACATTGTGTAGCGCAGCCAGGTCAGGATGTAGATTTCTTTTTTGTATAGCTGGGAAATGTAGTATGGGTACCTGGAATAGAAGGAATTTACAAATTAGTGATAATATTTTTGAGTAGTTTAGTGTTATAGCATAAAAGCCACTTATATCCACTACAATCTCATTAATATTATAAAAGAGACAGTCTATCAGTGTGTGTGTGCGTGTGTTTGTTACGTTTTCACGCTCAAACAACTGAACAAAACTCGACGAAACTTGGTCCAAGGGTTAACCTGGATGTATCTTAAATCATAACAAAGGATACTTTTTTATCCCGAGAGTATGGTCTGGCAGCAGCTAGTATTTAAAAAGTGAAAATACTCTTCTTTCCACCCCTGTATATAAGAACGGTTTAACGAAACATAACCGAAATCAATTGAGATTGAAGACCAAAATTGATACGACTTTTAGAATAGTTAATTCTCAAAAATCTTTAAATTCTGGTTGTCTCACCTGACGACTTCAATCATACTCCACATGACGAAGAGGTAGAAGACCACAGGCTTCGTGTGCATGCGCGGCTCGGCTTCGATCATCACGAACAGGACGAACGCTCGACCGCTCACTTGCAGGAACGGCACTAGTACACCGCCCTGTAATTATGTGAAAGAAATGATATTTTAAATGTAAGATAACATTCTAAAAAAAAATCTGCTATACAATAAAAATGCTTTTTTCGGGACAGACACAGCACAACGGTTACAAACACAAAGTAAAACCAACGAAGTGAAACGAACAAAGAATAGAAAACAGAATGCGCCGAGCATGTAGCAGTCCGTACCGAAAGGTTGATCCACCTCAGCATTTGCTGGGCGTCAGATACCTCGCGTTGGTGTTCAGTAATGCATATACTTAATCAGTTTCAGTATGGTTAAAAAGATTTGGCCACTGGTAGGCTAGGCTATATTCTTGGAGTGGTTGATTGAATGAGGCTTAAGGCATTAAGTCCGCCTTTGTACCTTTATGTGTGGGATAAATAAATGAGTCGTGGTGTAATAATAGGCTCTTGTTCCATTATTTAGTTAATCTTACGGATAGTGCAAATTTTCGCGCTCCAAAAAGGCTCTAATAGCTTTACATAAAAATTATTTCTCCAAAGTTTTAACTAATATTCTCAAACCTGTAAAAAAAAGCCTAAAAATGTATACGTAAGTATTCAACTCACCCTAGTATACCCGAACAGCGGATGCATAACTTCAAGATACTGCAACAGTTGTAAGAACTTCATGGCGGGTCCGACGTGCTCGTACGTGTCGGCGACGGACTCATACTCCAGCTTGGCGTACCGCACGGCTATGACGGCCAGGACGTACGTGTAGCCGATGAATTGGAACAGGTTGTATAGCTTCAGGTATACTTTCTTGAGGTCCTCTGAAATCAAACGATCAATAAATTAATAAGACTTTTTTTTATTCAGGACATAATCATAATCAAGGTGGACCGACGACCTGGCGAGGGTCGCGGGAATCCAATGGATGCGAGACGCACAGGACCGGTCGCTGTGGCGACGCTTGGTCGAGGCCTATATGTCCAGCACTGGACGTCTTTCGGCTAAGATGATGATGAGAACATAATCGAGTGTTGCCTTAATTTTTGTGATGTTTTTAAAACGGTTCTGACTGTGTCGTAGTTAGTCCCAAAAGGGCCCACAAAAATTCTTAGAAGGGTTCAAAAAATATTGGAGGAACCCTTTATTAAGAATCACACTAGCAAATTCCAGTAGGGGTACAAAATAGGCCCTATTACCAAAGAACTATTGTGTTGCCAGGGCACAAATGTGATTCGGGAAGGTACACAGGAACACTATTTGAAGATGACTTAGGTAAGTCATCTTCAAATAGTGAAGTGGTATTCAGACTGGGTCTTAGTTGGGCTCATCTTAAACTATGACACAATTACAATCCCATTGTCAAGTAAAACAAGTTTTGTAAGTTAATCTGCATTAATCAAATTATTTACAAAAATATTTTAGACATTTATATAATTTAGAGTCGGATACGAACGGTTCCCCACACTTATATATTAAAATCTAGCAAAATAAAAGTGGTAAAAAATCACAATTGTTGTATGAGAGCCCCAGTTAAATATTATTATTTTATTTTATTCTGTTTTTAGTGTATGTTGTTATAGCAGCAACACAAATACATCATTTGTGACTATTTCAACAGTCTAGCTACTCGGTTTATGATACAGCCTGGTGACGGACAGATGGACAGTGGAGTCTTAGGAAAAGGGTCCGTTTTAGCCTTTGGGTGCAAAACCCTAAAAAGCATGTACACAAAAATTGCTGTAATATTCATGGCATTATTTATTCAAATATTCATTTAGGCATTCAATTCAAATTAGGTGGGTTTTGAAATGCACATTTCGGCAACGCAATGATTCAACGAAATCCTTCTTTACATATTTACCTACATTTTATAAAACCAAACACCTCATTGCGTCTATCTTGTTCACAATTACTTTTTTGTTGTTTTTTAATAGACAGAGGGATTCATCACAAATATAATACAAGAAAAGGTTCCTTAAAATAAAGAATATAAGTAAGAAGACTTTCTTTTTAGTTGTATTTATATTTTAGAATAGAGAAGCAGAGAATTTCTAGCACATGCAAAGCTGGGATTAGAACCGTTCAAAGGAGGGATTCCGACCATACCCCTAAACAGGCATTGGACTGGAATCCTCAACGGAAAAGGAAGCATGGCCGTCCTCGGCAAACTTGGCGACGCACCTTTTTGGCAGAAGTGACGGCCATCAGATTGACATGGAGCGAGGTCAAGTATAAGTCCTCTTGTACACGGCTCCGCCGCTGTGTTTCATCAGCGTTATATAGCAGTTTATGGCCTTTGTACACGGTACTTTTTATTAACCGTACCTACACACGGCGAAAAACAACTCAAGCTCAAGAACTGTCGCGATGGGTGATTACTGTCGATGCTCTCTGCCCCAGCTAGGGGACATAGGATCTTAAGTAAGTCATGCAAAGCCGGGGGTTGCTCATTAGGTTACTAATAATAAATGTATTTGGATTTGGAATGTAATTAAGGTTCAGTGACCAGACAAACAAATGAGACAGTATGTATGCCCATTGCCCAAGTTAATACCTACTATTAACTTGGGCCAGTCGAAAATGGGTCCAACTTTTCATAATTTTATATGTAACAATAATACAGCGTTGATTTATTGTTTTCAATGTAACAGATTCGATTACGAACTAGGAATATTGATTGATTGATATTTTTAGAAAATCCAATTAGTTTTAGTTTTCGTCAAAATTGAGCGCGAGACTCCTATGAGTTTTCCTTATTTACCTAACACTTAACAAAATTGATTAACATCCATACACTAAAAGTGAGGTTTGGTTAAACTTAAAAACCAGCGTCAGGCAACTGCTACGTAGTTGTCTAGCATTATGCTGAACTGAACCTATTTAGCGCAGCCGTGAGACACACAACGTTATTGTCTGTTTTTTTAGTTTTTATTTTGGAACTTGTTTCTTCATAGTGCGTGACTGTCTCTGTGTGTTAAATAAACGTGTTTTCTTTCTTTCTAGTCCTCATAATTTCGTATTTGGTCACTCACGCCCAATGAAAAAAATCAATATTTCCCCGGGTTGAACGAAAGAGAACTCAGGGACCCTGGAATGAAAGACCGGGAGTGCATTTCAAAAAGTCTGACACGCTTCTCGCTCCGGCCAGAGCGGGTAGAAGTAGTTTTTATAATTTCACACCTTAAAAAAACCCTATAGAGAAAGATCAGCAGGGTCGAAGCCTCTGGGCCATGCATTGGATTCCGGAAGGGAAACTAGTGACCCGGGAACGAAGAGTATAGCTGATATAGTTACCTCTTCTGTAGCCCATCTCCTCTTTGTGCAGCTTATCGTACATGCCGGGGTAGTCCTTCATGACGTCACGTTTCTCGTCCTCACTGTCCGCCGCGTCTTCTGACGTCCACAGGTCGAAGTTTATCTGTCGATTTGTTTAATAACTTTTATTTAGGTATAATTGTATAGGTTGTTTTATATAAATGAAAAAAATGTAAGATAGTCCATCTATCCATTTTCAAATAAAATTTATTTATTTTTATTTCCAGCGATATCCTTACAAACCAATCCAAATCGATATTGTGGATTCTTATTACTAAATTATAAACTAGATTTATTAATAAGCTAACACTGCAACAATCTTAGTAAATTCACTCAGAGTACAATAAAATATATCAACGTCTTCAGCTATGAGTTATTTCAAATCAAATGAAATATTCTGTGCATAATAAATTAATAAGTTTATGCAAAAATATACGTAATTATCCTATTCATGCCAAACTTTTTCAAAAGTTTGTGCGACATATAAAAATACGATGGCACTGTCTTATTTTCGAGCATTTTTCAACAATGTTTGTTGTTTTGTATACCTGGTCTAGTTTAGAGAGTTTTCTGTGAATTCAAAATTACAACTTGAAATATGATCTTTTTCTTTTAATATTGGGTTTATCAATAATTTATCGTTTTTCAAATAGTTTTGGTAACACGGTGTCAAGAAAATAGGTCTATGTATATGATGAAGCTAATCAAATTTTAATTCATGAATCCCCGACCGGTCTCATAGGACCGCGCTGTTATTGTCTTACCTACTATTGTGTCTCGTTTCGCGGGTATTGATAGGTTAATAATAATTATCATTAATATCTGTAACGGTAAAGGAAACATGTAATAAATACAGTACGGCCGTTATAAGTTGGCGAGTCTGAAGTTAGGCTCTGCGAATTTCAGCCCAACTGCAGACTCGCCAACTTATAACGGCCGTACTGTAAATAAGCTTCATGGAGTAGTTTTTTCCAGGCTTAATTTCATTTATTTGCATGCCATAAAGTGAATAAGGATGTCACAGTAGGATTAATTAAAAATAAGGTACATTTATGGACCATGGCTTTAGTACCTACATGTTTTAGAGCAAACGCAGCATTGATCACGTTTGTTAAATTTATGTACTATAGCTTTGCGCGGGAGTTGATATGAGATTCTACCAGTTATAAGGTCGAAGCCCTCTGACTTTTCCAAGCAAAAGTCATTTTCAATAACGCCTTTTGCTCACTACTTATGGTTCATTTTCCGTCGAAATCTCTGTTATTTAAATAGAAACAATTAGATAAAAATATATTTTTGTTGTTTTTATGTCTCATTGTTATACTGTGAATATGTTAATTTCAAGGGAAACGAAAAACTACAAAAAATGCTTTTTATATAAGTTCTTAAAATTCTAAATAATCAGAAAACAAGAATGTACTGCGGACTGCAAGGAGAGAATTTAAATTAGCTGTTGCCCGTGACTTTGTCCGCGTCAAGTTCGTAAAACTGTACATTTCTATTAATTCCGAAAGGATCTAATTTATAGGTTTAGGTCATGGTCCGGAGCGAGAGGGAACAGAAAGCAACCGCCTCTTTCTGCGAAGATTATGGACGCAACCGTGAGGGAGCAGACGGCCTCACGCTTCAGCCGTTGCTGCAGAAGACGCCGCGAGTGTGCTAGGGGCATTTCTGGACCCTTTAGGCGCAGCCTTGTGGAAGATGAGCAATGGATAATGATGATGAATGGCTGTCCGGTAAGGACTGATCCGAATCGACGACGCATTCTATTCCACGCGCGCCATCTAACGTCAGCAAAATTGTAATAGGGTATATGCTAGGGCTGCAGGAACTTTTGAAAGAGCACCCAAAAAAAGGGTCATACTATTGTAAAAAGAGGTGTGAGTTTATGTATGTTTTTTGTCCATATTAATTATGATAAAACAATGTAATTTACATATTAGTTGAAGTTAATTAAATAAAATGTGAATGACATTGCTTCTCAGCTATGTCATTACAATTCCAACTTGTCTGTGTATAATTTTTATCTCTACTTATCTATTTTGGTCGCAAAAATCCGGGTCATTAATGAAGGTTTCCTTCACCTACCTCAGACGAATTCGTAAAACATAAATAGGTACGTAACAAGTTTAGCACACTATGTCATTTTGATTAAATATTTTAATAATTAGCCCAGGCCTTGCTACTGGGCCACTAAACAGCTCAAAGAAAAGACCATTCTCAATTATAATCTCCTCTATGAATCAGAGAACAGTCATAGAAACATTTTCTGTCTTTAGTAACTCTGTATCCACCTCTCTGAAGACAAACTATTCCCAGCTCATAACATTATTAATCTGCCACCAAATGGAACTTTTTCATCGAAACATGCTTGATAATGCCATCTTCCTAGTAGTATCACTATTTTTTGTCACTATTTTTTTTTGTCTCATCCCATGTGAATAAACAAAATTTGCAGATAGCAAAAACATAACACTGGACAGATTTCCATCTGTTATTTCAACATGTGCTCAACAAAACTGTGACTTGGCAACTTGATGTCCCCTCAGCAATTTGGAGCAGAATAAAAATATTTCTGAATAAAAGTGAAATTCAGCTTAATACTTTTATTTTATTTTCTCTTAGGATTTGTAATAACCATTACTAATCTGCTTTTGACGCTCAACCAGAATCAATAATAAAATGTGTAGGTAATTTTTTTATTTATTTTTTCATTATGGAAATCGGTATGTTACCTTTATTAAAACGCGGCCAGTCTGATTTTTGCCCTATAACTGCGCTTTCACACACACAAACACTATTTCATTGATCCAAAGCACACTAGCACTTTCCGTACGTTTGTTTAGAGAGTAATTCTGAAAACCAACTAATATTAAAAAAAATACCTATATAATTTATTATTGATTATATTGACCAAGTATTGTATTTTTATATGATTATTTGTGACTATTTTTACAACCTCCCGAAATGCCATACACTTTCAAACTAACACATTGTGTGATGAATTAAAAGATTTTTCGACACTAATCTTACATTGATAAGTAAATTTTTATAGTTATGTAATTATGATAAAAAGATTAATTATTACATTAATACGGATATTTTATCTTTTATTCTTGCTCAGTTATTATTATGATGCTTACCAAAGTACAATTAAGTGAAATAAAAATAATAATTATTATTTTGAATTCATTTCAAAATTTATGAAGATTATGTTGGGGTTTATCTATTGTATAACATTATAAAATAATGTCATTAATGTTTTACCTTAAGCCAGGCAGGTTTCTGTGGCTGTGCAGTCAGTCGAGGCCACCAAGCCGGCTTTTCCTTCTGCAGGATAAGTTCCACTCTGTTCTCAAACACACGGACAGTGGTGATGTGGTCATTTTCAGCCTGAAAAACAAAATGATAACTTACAGACAATTATACTTTTTATATTTATTTACAGTATAAAAACTCTAAACTCATTAGAAATGGACACCTTAGACTTAGTTATAGACATATTTTATTTAATACATGTTTTAGTAACAACTCCTATTTAGCAGCTTGCAATAGAGATTGTGGGGGGATTCTCACTGTATGGAAAATACCTCTTTATTTATCCTACAATGAGAAACCACAGGAGTTTTTTAAATTCATGAATCCCCGACCAGTCTCATGCAACCACTCTGTTATTGTCTTACTATTATGTCTCGTTTCACGGGTAGGGTAATAGTGTGTGTATTGTTAGAATCTTTAAAATTTTGGTTTTCCTTATCTATAATATTTTTGTATGTATCTATTGCATATCTGGGCCATCCTCATGAATCCATCCATGGGATAAGATAATAGTCAAGTGTGGGGCCAATCAATAGTAAAAAAAGTGGAAATTGCAATTTATATTCGAGCTTTGCATATTCATACAGATACACAGATGTAGTGTTGAAATTAATTTTAAAATAGTTATGTATTATGTAGCTGAAAACACAAATATTTACATGAAGTGCCTGCTTTTTGGCCTCCACAAGTCATTATACTCATGTGGATTAGCATGTTTTGCATTTATCATTGAGAAACTTGTTTACATATTTATAGAATCATAGATGCGAAGATACTTAATCAAAATGTGTTACTACAACAATGATTTGGGTTAGAATAATTTTAAATTACTAGTTTGGACTCTATAAACTTAGAAATCACATAATAACAACATTATCAAAGGTCAGTAACACGTAATTACATCGTATGTACCTTAGATAAAACGGATTTAAATAAGCGTTTAAATACTTGATAAAACCATGCATGTATGAAAGTACTTACAGTTTTTACTGGCGAAAATAAATCCAAATTAAATTCATACAGACTCTCGCCCCGGGCACCAATACCTTGTGCCGAGAATTTCAAGTTATTCTCTAGAACTTTCACATCAGGTTTTACAACGTTTTTTAATTCTATCTTCAATGAAATTACACTCTCAGTCTGTGCCCAATAAACAAACGGGCTCGGGATGATCATTATTTTTGACACAAACTCACTACACCACGGTGTAAATACTGCACCGAATTAACCAAAATTGTATTGGAATCAAACTGGAATTGATAATTTCAGAAAAGCGAAATAAAATTTATATTTTTAACCTGTCAATCTATCAACCGACCGGCTGTTAGTGTTGCTAGCAAATATCGAACATTTATTTTGGTAGCTTTTGAATTTTGTTCGTATTGGCGATGAATTCTACTATTCAACATAAACTACCATCGACTAAAAGTAAACTTACGGACATCTCTATTATTCCTATTGCTTTTTTCTTTTTACATTCTGTGAATTTCTGTCTGTCAAAAAGCCGTTTGCTGCTGTTGATGGGTGTCGAGTTTCTGTAAATTTCTCATTTTAATCGTCTTTCTTTGTGATTCAATATATTCCCCGTTAACTAAAAATGGTTTAACTATTATCTCGCGTTATAAATTAAGTACAGTGGTTGATCTCTGACTCTGGTAGAAGTTGTAAACAAATCCAAAATGTCCGTTCCTAGCACTGGATTGAGCAAATTGAAGAAGAAACACATTCGTGTAAAACATCAAAAAGTGAAACTGTTTCGTGCAAATGAACCATTACTATCTGTGTTTATGTGGGGTGTGAATCACACGGTAATTACTTGATATTTTATGCACTAATTGCAGTAGTATGGCGGGTGTATAATCCTATTTGAAACGATCTCGGCGAACGAAGCATCATTATTATGTCATTTCCCACACAACTGGTTTGTTGTGGTTTTACAATGTTTACATTTGAATTTACCTCATTAAAAAAACTTTACGAAAACACCCGAATCCTATTGTAATTTCTGGCACTTTGTCAATACTGTGGTTTTTATGTCTCCTTGCCATTGAATATAAATAGACTAATAAACTTTATTGCGTTGAAGGCAGGCCCAATAAATTTAGGCATGTTGGTCACATCAACATTAATTTGCATAGAGTACTATTGTTGATCTATGCTAAATAATATTTTTTGTTTTCAGATAAATGAGCTCAGTCATGTCACAATACCAGTCATGCTCCTCCCGGACGACTTCAGAGCTTACTCCAAGCTCAAAGTTGACAACCATTTATTTAACAAGTAAGAAACATCCCTAAAATCTTATTAGAAACTGAATTTTAGCGCCAACTTAAGTATCTGTTTAGTAAGACGATAATGGTATATGCTGTAATAATAATACACTCAGAAACATGTGATTAGATGATCTTCAGTTGTTATTATCTATGACGAAGTTAAGACGGTTTCCTGTGACAATAGTTTTGTCACAAAAGAAGTCAGGGTTCAAATGTAAAATGCACAGAAACCTATTGTAAAATTTTCCAGATTTGTACAAAACATTTGTATTCTTATACAAAATTGAGAGAATTTACAATGAGTACTGTGAACAAAGTAAAGATTCAAGGGCAAATTATTTACATATTAGCTGGGTCCCGCAACTTCAGACTTCAGACAAACAATTGGTCCCAATTTGAAGTGGTTTTTTCTTGCACAGACTTCTTATACTTTTTCAAAAATAAAAGTGGTCTAAGTTACTCCTTAGAATATCAGCTATTTACCACTAAAGTTCCCCTTAAAATTGGTCTAAATATACAGCTAGACAAAAATGAGAAAAAAATGTTATTTATTATTATTAAATTAAAAAAATGTTATTTATTATTTTACAAACATGCTTCACTATTATTAATACATATAGATTAGTTATTTCTATTTTCTAACCGAACATGTATAGAACATGCTGCACGTGAAATTGATTTTCCTTCCAGGAAATAAGTGTCAAGGTCTGCGTTAGTCATATTGATAATTGAGGATAACGAAAATTGATGATATCATTAAAATCTAGGAAAGAAATAGAAAAAATATTGACGAGATTGTTTAAACAGATTATGCACTGGGAAAAAGTTAAAATTTACCAATGCATCCAAAGTATTACTCTACTCTAGTATTTATCCTATCACATACCTGCGAAACGAGACACAATAGTAAAACAATAACAGCGCAGTCTCATGCGACCAGTCAGGTATTCATGAATTAAGTTAGTTCGGTTTTACAAATAAAACACAAAACTCAGAAATTCAACAATGAATTGTAAAGAATAACTCAAAATGCTAATTGTTGATGTTATATGGATAATGTATTGCTTAAACTGCTGATTCAAGATGCATGACATCTTGCACAAGAGATTCTTGTTTGACAAATATTAACACCTCAAAAGGATTTTTATAAAAAGGCTTCATCCTTCTTTGAAATGCGTTTCTGCTCGATATCAGGATGGCCATTTGTGTATTGTTAGAGTCAAAATCATCTTTCATTTACTTTATTTGTACAAAGACTCAGTTGTATAAAGACTCCGATAACACAAAAATGCCTGTTTTAATCTATCACATACTGGCGAAACGAGACACAATAAATAGTAAAACAATAACAGCGCGATCCCATGAGACCGGTCGGGGATTCATGAACTAATGAAATTTTCAAATTAGTAATAATAATATCTTACCTACATGGAGATATGTCTCACGTAACAATACTGCCAAATGTTTTTAAAATAAAATAAAAGTTGAATACAAATGTTGATTACTCCTACTGTAAGAATAGAGTAATTGAAAAAATAAATTATTTTCAGAGTTTTAATAGTCAATAAAGAAAGAAATGAATGTTACACACTCTAGAAAATATTCCCTTTGAAAGTGTATTGTTAGATTTTTATTATTAATATCAGCATTTCGTCAATTCTGAAAAAAAACAGGTTTTTCCTGTTCATTTAGGGTGCAATATAAGTAATGTTATATGTACATATCTATTTTAGCTAATATTTTTCTTGGTTGTTGAATTGCAAAAAGTATTAATAAATAAATAAACTAAAGCAACTTATAATCATAATCATTTGATAAGAAACTTGTTAGAAGGCTAGAAGTGTGTGTATAGTGGTTCAATATAAGGATAAAAGATTTAATTCTAGCTGATAACAAAGTTCCAATGTCTAGTTTCCTTATATTCTAATCAGATGTTATCAGAAGTCTATTGACATGTTAGAAAACCCCCGAGTTATGTTTCAGATACTAATCTGCAGGATCTGAAACGGATATAACAGAAAATTAATTAACCTATCACATACCCGCGAAACGAGACACAATAGTAAGACAATAACAGCGCGGTCTCATGCGAGCGGTCGGGGCTTCATGAATTAAGACGGCACATAAACAGCTATAATGATTGGCAGTTGCTAATTCAGGCCTCTAATCACAGTAATTTACGCCCAATCTTCCCTTCAACTCTTTGCTCCCTAAAACTCAAAAACGGATAGATAATTTTGGTTTTTGGTTTTTTTTTGTGTTAGCTCCACTCTAGAACAGAAGTGGTTTAGAAGTTAAAGAATAGGAAAAACCTGACAAACAATTGAAAAGTTCAAGATTTCACCATCTACGATTGCATCACTGCTTACCATCAGGTGGGATCGCAGTCAAGCTAGTTTATAAAACTTAAAAATAAATAAAAAAATATGCACATTTTGTTGTAAAGGATTGTGCCCTAAAACAGTGCGCAATGGTGTGACGAATTAGATAGATATCGCCAGAATTGGCAAGGGGCAGCGCGGGCCCGCGAAACATGGACGGAATGGAGGGAGGCTATTCCCCAAGAATGGGACAGAACAGAACAGGCTAAAACGCACACAATGCTTGTATATGAAGTTTTCCAGTATAGAAGAGTTATTTGTTTGTTGAGACACTATCTTCAAGAAAATTAGCATCATTATCATAACCACTACTGGAGTCGTCATTGATATTGGTATTCTAATTTATTATGGAAAACAATATTTAGATTAGCGATCGATGATTCCGACCATCGACACGCCGTTCTACAAAATAATCGAGACATTTTGCGATTGTTTTGATATCACGGAATCGACTACTAGTTTTGGTTATACGAATTAGCTACTCTCACTCGAAACTCTTAAAGCATCGAGGAATAACTCGCGAATGCACACACCATGCGCCAGTCTGAATAACGGACCGAATCGGGCTCAAATCAAAGTCGAAACAATCGAGAACCATCGAGATGTTCGAACAATCGAATAAAACCTCTCGCCATCTCACATCGCTAATTTAAAGGGATTCTCCACTAGATACGATTACCTATGAGGCAAATTAAACCAGTCGGCGACTAGGTAGCGATGAGGCTTAATTTCCAAAGCAGCTCAAACATAATTTTAAGTTTCGCCACTCCTGAAAGCAATTTTCATGCAACCCAGCAACTTCTTTAACCTATCAATACCCACGAAACGAGACAATAGTAAGACAATAACAGCGCGGTCCTATGAGAACGGGTCATTCATGAATTAACACGATGGAATTGCGGTTGCTGGAACCGAGAAAAAAGTAAAACTATAAAGTTGTCAGAAAATAAAAAGCTCATTTTGACATTTGTTATCGCGAAACTTACTATAAAGTAAACGCAAAAAGAATACTCGGAATATATTTATTAATTAACGCGCCAAAAAGATATAAAGTATGTTTTTTATACACTTTGCTATGTAATTTATTATTTTTTGTTTCAAGTTACATTCTAGGGCCCGTTTTGACATTTGAGATCTTTCTCAAGCCTCTTATTTTTTGACAATTTTAAAGTTTTTATAAGTTTAGTAAGAAGTCGCTGGTAGGATGCAAGTTATGTCATAAATAGTAATACCACTGCTACGCCATCATATCACAAAGACACTAATCTGTAGACTATTAAGATCTATTAAACCATTTAATAATCTCGTTGCTAATAAACGACTTTAGTGCGTCAATGCTAATAAAAACGATTGAACTAAATGATTCGCTTAACGATGTATTAATAGCTTTACACCGTTTATTCTGGTACCTAGCTTAATTAAATATACAAGAATATCTCATTTGTGTACTATGTCTATGATATTCTTAAGTGGCAGCAACATTGATGGCGCCAGTTAGGGCCTACGCCAACCAAGGCTGCGGATTGGTCGAAGAAGTTACCATAACCCTTGCAATAACGGGAAACTAAAATTACTCTGTAGGATTTTGTCAGTAAAAGTTTTGAGTCCAGTAGCTGTCAGACAGTAACTGTTCTTCAATGACCGTCCGCTGCTAGGCCAGTGAAAATCAGGCTTTACATTCCTTCTCGCTCCACTTACGTCAAAAAGTACGATATCTTTGATCTTGTTTCGATTTTTGTGTTACCTGCAATTTTACATGTTCGTTTAATGTTTGAATCCCCAACCGGTCCTATGAGTCCGCGCTGTTATTGTTTTACTATTGTGTCTCGTTTCGCGGGTATGTGATAGACTACGAGATAGAAAATATACTACTTTAAGATAGTAGGTATTTCGTACTAGATTAGGTAGAATACGTAATCAATCTCCTGATTATAAATATGTATTTGTGTTAGCTATCTTTTCTCCGAAATTACTTTTCCTTTCCTGTTATCATAATGGATTTATGGTGATTAAATGATGAAGCGAAAATACAGGTGTTTTCCTCAAGTCTAGCTAGAGTTTCTCTTTATTATATGTATTTACTTATCGATAAAATATTAACATAATAATCGATTGTTTCAGAGAAAATATGCCATCTCACTTCAAAGTCAAGGAGTACTGCCCCCTTGTGTTCAGGAATCTACGAGAGAGGTTCGGAATCGACGATATTGACTACAAGGAATCACTCACAAGGTACAACCCTTACTCTAGAACCCAACCATAGCCAATACCGAAGTCAAACTCGCCTAGCACGAGTGAAACGCTAATATCGATAATTTATTTCTTTATTGATTATGTATTTATTTATGTTTATTTTTATCCCCATATTGTATTATCTGGCATCCTCGATCCCACATCCCATCCTGTGGTCCCTAGGTTTAGAAAGCCAGATAACTACCTGTGTTCGCGGGCCCAGAAGAGGCCTAGCAGCATGCTGCGGCGCTCGGCGACGGCGCCCACCGGGGTTGCCAACATGAAAAACGAAACACATCAAGAGAGCATATTCCACGATGCAAGCGAGTTCGTCAAACGAGGGCTGACGATAAAACGCCTGAGGTCAGCGGAGTTTTACTTAGCAGCTGTACGATTTTTTTCAGTTTTTATTTTTTTTTATTTTCTCTCAAATAACAGTATGTAGTGTGCCTTTCGAACTGACACGGCGAGCATAAGCATTACCACGATCACTGGCTGTCTTGTGAAGTCATTCCCCTGTCTAACCGCTTGAGAGAGAACTCCATGAGAGATGGATTCAAAAGTTTGGATATGAAATTGAATTTTTGTTGGATTTTGGTTTTTGTATGCCTACGTCCTGTTGTCCATTCCAGTTTAGGTTAAATGGGTGTCAAGGGTGCCTCGATCCTTGATTGACCGTGACCTCCATTGACGTTCCTTAACCTCCGCAATTGTCCCGTATGTCTCCATTACTTAATATATCGTATATATATTTTTCTTTGACATTAACACTACATGTGCACATTAATGCTGTGAGCACATTCATGTGCACTTTCACCGGTTGGTAAGTATTATGTTAATATGCGCATCTCTTTCGCACGTAACACGAAATAGAAATTAAAGAGAAAGACGTAACGATTCAAATTGTATAATATGTTTACAACTGAAAGGATATTCAAGGACCTAGGTGATTTCTTTGATAAGGTAATTTAATACTTTGGTTGACTTTTGTGAAACGTCAGCGTGGTGTTATTTTTTATGTTCCTTATAAGGGTCGACGCAGACTACTGAAAATTCGAGAAGCAATTTTTTTATTCATTATAACGGTCATAGTCCAACAAAAAATTGACCCAAACATAACCAATGTATATTATAAAGTAAGTCTACCACAAAAATAAAATTGATTTTTTCTGTCGTCTGTGTAGCCCCTTATTCCAAGCCCAGCAATTTTCTTTGAGTGTCCTTAATTTCGTGTTTGTTAGGGTGTGTGCAAGAAATAACGTCACTACTTCACTTGCAAGTCACAAATCACTGTTGATTGTAATTACACACACTTTGACTCCATAACCATATACTTTGTGAAGTAATACAGTTTTATCTACTTGTGTGTCTAATACTGAGTTCTGCTTGACTTAGGAAATTTATTATATAAATTACTTTGTAAATGTATTGTGAATAAAATAAAATAAAAATTGGGGTTGAAACAAGGGCGAATATGCCTAATGAGTTAGAAGCTCCTGCTTTAAAATATTATTGTTTCTGCTCGATTTAGGATAAATATAGATAGAGTATAGGCAATATGTTGTACGTACACCAAAATTGTAGTGAAAATAAGGAAAATCGCAAATTATATACCATTCTAGAAACTCCTGCATATATTATTAAAAGGGAACTATATTACGCCGACGAACATGTGGGCGACGACTGACTCCGCCTGAGTTGTATGTAGAACCGCGTCGCGTGGCGTGTGTCTAATATAGCTCTACGAATCTAGTTGCCATAAAAAAAATATGGCAACTACCACCAGCCCAAAAAAAGTTTTTTGGGCCCAGTAGATGGCTATGTTAAGTGCAGTACCGGTGACGCTCATGAAATCCTCCAAAGTGCAGGTATATGGGCACTTCGGGCACTCTAACGTGTGGCTTTCGTTTAGAACAGGGATACCGCACTCAAATTGAGTATCTGACGGGTCTATAAAACCCTATTTCGCCAAGTTGTGTTAGCAGCGGCCTACCTGGGTGCGTAACCGATTTCGTGGTATTCATAAAGACGTTTAAAGACGAATTCACGAACAGGCGGGAGATGTTCTTGGGGTGTCAAGAAGTCAGATGGTGGTAGGTTATGCTCTTTACTTCAATTAAAAGCAAGGTCAAGGCAAGGTCGCCAATGACGTAATAACCATAAAATAATCATTAGCTCTTTTGTTGTCAACTCGTGAAAAGAGACATTTTATCTTTTCAATAAACATTTTATCTTGTATCTTTTTTATATTCTGAGAACAGTTAAGTTGGTTTTATTTTATCGAAAGCGTCGTAAATATGCAATGTATAGTATGACATAAAGGAAAAACTGAAATTCGCGCGATAAAAACTGAGTAACGTAGGTATGTTCTTAGATTTGTAAGATTATTATAATATTTGCACAAATCTCGTGAGTCATTGATAAAAGTGTTCTTTGTTTGTCGAAGAACTTATACAGGTGTTGAAAATGCGATCCATTTTGGTTAAATTAACACCTTTTATTTGACGCGAGCGAAGCAATGTTTGAAAACTAACTTCTGCCATCGGTATTAGGCTGCGTAAAAGTGGGTTCCTCGATACAGTCTGTGGACCTCCAATTCATTCCCTTAGGGAGTGTATTTTGGAAAAACCTTTCTTAGATCTCCTGCCTATGTCATAATAACCTTCTGAGTGCCAGATTTCAGCGCAACCCATCAAAAATCGTTCAATCCATTCAGAACGCGTAGAGTGTTGAAACTGCTGTGATTGGTTAAATTCAATTCAACGATTTGTCACATTAATTTAGCGATCATTTTCGTCAGAAACTTGAGGGTGACCTAATTGCTTACTCTTGTTTTTTGTTTGAAGTGGATAATTATTGAGAATCTATTACCGCTGTGGACCGAGAAGGAGAGACAGACTTTAACTGACTAAAGCCCATCTGTGTCCATCAAGTTGACTCCCGGAGCTGGCACTTAATTCCACTAAAACCTTATTAAGCACGAACTCTAGAGATTTCCTCAATGATTTCCGCCTTTCCGCCCCCCCCCCCAAACATGAAACTTTGCGTCAAAACTTTTCCAATTTCTTAGAAGTTTCGGGGCTTCTTTTCCGGTGTCTTTTCCCGACATCCTGAAAATTAGTACATATCCGGAAAAACTGGTAAACAGGAAAAATGCTTTGTTAGAGACACACGCAGTTATGGTCACCAGACTGCTCTACAAGATTGACTGATTTGGTTGGAGCGAATCAAATTCGTATTCGTATGCCTCGGAAAGAACGTTAAGCCGTAGGCCCCGGCTGTCATTTATAGATCTTTGGTAGTCGTTACGTTACGGATAGTCAAAAGCCAGTCAGAGTCCAGTCTTGCCATGAAGTACCGTGTTACCCCAGTTATTGGGTTGTGGAGGTCTGGTAGGCAGCCGCTCCTCCTAAAATACTGGTATTCAGCTAAATCCGGCTTGACTGGAAGCTGACCCCAATATAGTTGGGAAAAGGCTAGGCAGATGATTATACAAATTGAAGCGTGTGTCTATTAGAACAAAAGATAAAATATTATACGTTGTCTGGCGACATACATATGGGCTGTCCTTCGAAAATAAAAGCATTAGGAATACATTAAAATAATGATACAGTACCGTGTTCTGTTTGGCTTTCCTATTAATGGGAAATTATTTTCATATCAGTGGAAGTTCCGATAATATAATGCTTACTTTTAACACGAAAGAAAACTTTACGTGGTAATGGTTATATAACAGTCATTAGCATCAGGGTTAGGGTTCTTTTTAATATTAAATGGCTGGCTTTTCTTGAGGCAAAGCATATTGTGGTCTAATAGAACGGGAGGAATTATTTGATGATTGTCCTTAAAATACTATATCGCTAGGTTTCCTAATCTGGGGTTAAATTGGAGGTAAATTATAATAGAGCAATATGACAGAATCTAGAGGAGCTCGTGGCTAGATAATATCAGCCGCACGGGTCGATCTTCAAGTTTAAGCAACGCTTGCCAAGGATGGTCTTTGGATGGGTGAACATCTTAACATAACGAGTTTCCTCCGTGCCTTGCAAAATCACGCTAAGCCGTAGGTCCCGGCTGTCATTTGTAGATCTTTGGCAGTCGTTACGGATAGACAGATGAAGCCAGTAGGTAAATCTGACTCCAGTCTTGCCATGAAGTACCGTGTTATCCCAGTTAATGAGTTGTTATATAGGTATTTAAATAAATATAGTTTTATTTATTTTTACTGCCTGAGCCGAGTAAGATTAAAACTTTGTCAAAGAGCAGTTATTGAAGTTCGCACCGGGCATATTTAAAAGGCTAGTTATCCTACTGACTACCAGACTATAGTCCAGTCAAAATAGACTAAATTATTATTCAAGTTTGCATTAACTCCCAACAAGCTGGATTTTTGTGCAGACCTTGAATAGGTCATTACGAATGATATGTCAAAAGTCCCCATCGATCCCGCTTGTGCGTTGTTTTTTATTCGAGGTCAAAGGTCACAAATTAGCGTTTTTTGCGTATATCTCTGAAACAACGAGACCTATCGAAAAATGGTTCAGGCAAAGTTTGTAGATCGTAAAATTGTCTACAAAAAAGATCCAACACTTTTTCTTTTACGATGCAGTGTTCTCGAATTATGGCTATTTTAAACATATAAAATACGTATATGCACTCATGCTAAGGGATGATGGGTTCGATGAATATTTGAAGAACAAACCATCTGTAACGATACATAAGCAGTGTCGTAAAGCATACAGCTTGTTGGGAATTAATGCAAACTAGAATGTCTATTTTGACTGGACTACTAGCTTAGATTTTGCCACTTTAAAATTACTTTAACTACTTATTCAAGTTTTATGCTAGAATTTCGAACCGCCATTAAAGGTGATAACGACCGGAATTTATGTCCTTTATCAAACTTTTCTCCTAAACGGGAAGGACAGCTATCAATTTCCTTTGATTCTCAAACAAATTGTTATCACACTAATATTGTAGGGGCGAAAGTTTGTATGTATACGTTTAGTGTGTTTGTTAGTTCTTTTTGTACAAACGGCTGAACGGATTTGGATGAAACTTTATAGTAATAAAACTGAATAGCACTGTTTTCATGCAGATGAAACAGCTGCAGAAAATAATAGATACTTCATCCTTATTAACGCTTGTGTTTACCGGGTAATAACAGGGCACACTTAATCAATAATAATTTGGTGTTTTGGCTACACGGCCCATAGAAAGGATCACACTATAACGTACATATAAATTACACTGTGTGTGTGCTTGTAACTTTTTCATCCTGGTACAGCTGAACTGATTTGGATGAAACTTGGTACGCCGGTGACCATGTTTATGTACTTTTATATCGGGAGTATAAAAGGCCCGCGAAGCTGCTGGCAGCTGATAACATCATCTACCAAGCCTTTTCCCAACTATATTGGGGTCGGCTTCCAGTCAAATAGGATTTAGCTGAATACCAGTATTTTACGAGGACCGGCTGCCTACTAGACCTCCACAATCAATTAACTAAGGTAACACGGTTTTTCATGGCGAGACTGGAGTCAGATTTACTGGCTTCTGACTATCCGTAACGACTGCCAAAGATCTACAAATGACAGCCGGGACCTACGGCTGCTGGCAGCTGATATTAGGTTCAAATACTTAGGTCCAGAGACGAAAATTACCGGAAAATTAATGTGACAACTTGCCAAACGCACGTTAGCCACTGTGATTGGCTGAATCAATGTTCAATGGCCAAACTCATCACATGGCTTGAGTTTAATTTGTGTCGTTGTTCGGGGAACCGGGTGTTCATCAATCAATAATTTAATTTATTATCAGGCTACGAGCTATATTGTGTACTTTTTATTTCATATAAACTTAATTAAAAAAGAGTTAAGTTGATGCCACTGTTAGTAAATTAGCATCATTTAGATTTCATGAGGGTGTTTAGGAAAAATCATAAAAACCAGATGGCGCTCTTAGAGCAATAGCGCACTAGTGGCCAGTCCGCACCTGCCAGGTCCCGGCGGCCATTGAGATACATACATACCTGGCCGCTGGTGCGCTATTGCTCTTAGGGCTATATCCCACTAGCAGTTTGCGAACGGGTGCGGGGCGGGGCAGGTGCGCAGCTAATGCATGAACATGCCACGGCTGCACAGCGCAGACGTTGCGGATACGTGGTAAATTCGCAACGTTTTCGTCGCGTGTTTGTAGGTGGGGCGGACGGGCTGTTGTGTGTACGAGACAGTACAAAGTGCGGAGATTTCGTTGCGCACCCGTAACGTATTCGATGCACACCCGCTTCACTTTGAGTACGCTCGCAATCCGCTAGTATGATGACCATTAGCCGTTAGATCTTTCCATTTAAAATCGTGACGTGACGTCTGACTAATGTCAATGACGTAAGCGTTTTGACAAGTGTCAGGAACCCGCCTTAGCGCTACTACCTACCAGGTGAACGTCATTTAAGAACACCACCTATATCAGTGAATGCTCTATAACCGGGAGCTCAAGGGTCCAAGCATTTTGTATCGCTTATAGAGGCTTTGCATACACAGTTTTCCAAATAAACCTACATAATATTTGGGAAACTGTGTATGCAAAGTTTGGATTTCAAACTAGGTTTAAAGTGACGTAGTCACAGCCTCAGGTACAATAAAAAACATGAGTCAACTACTCAATCACATAGGTATTCGTATCGCTATCAATCATCGTAAAATACTCAGGTTCGTATTCTAGATCGATACTGACTCATGAATGTATTTCTAAAATAGTTCAACATCTCATATTCTAGTCCTAGTTTAAAAGAAATGCTTGACTGGGCGTCGTTCTAGATTCCGGATCTATTAGGGGAACTAGCCGAATATATAAAAACAAGGTACGGTGTATGGTCGTGTTCAATCACCTTTAAACTAGCCTGGATTTTATTATGTCTGATCTAGTCTTGGACAATAAAGAAGCTGATAAATCTGGTTTCAGTGTCATTGGGATGCCATGGCGGTGTAACCAGGTCGTGACTTCAAATATGTATGATAGATTACGTGACAAAACTGTTGCTAGTTGGTGAGGTACTCCCTACACACTATAGAGCCGAATGCATTTTCTTTTCTGCGCGATCTAGCAACACCGCCATGGCGTTACACTATTCTTAACCAGTAACCTGCCCTAGATTCTAAAATCTTCACAGTTTATTTCAATTTCCATAACAAAAGTAAGAACACAAGAAACATAAGAAAGCGTCTTTGTTGTGTACTATGTGATTGACTGCTGACAGCGATATCTACCAGGCAACCTTTACTTTAAGACACTGCGACAGGAAGGAGACGTTTCGGGTCGGGCGTAGAGAGTCGCAAAGCGATCCCCAGCTACCGCAGGCTCGGCCTTACGGTCGACGAGCAATGGGTAATTCGGCTGCTCTTCGTAGCCGATAATGATCGAGCCCAAATCGTCGACTACGCGTACCTTATTTTTTTGTTTTCGAGTGGAAATCTTCAAAAGGCGCCTGGACTTTTGGGGAAAAAGACCAGGGAGTGTGGGATTCTTACTTCACTAAAACCACTCCGGTGATCACCATCTGAACATAGGAGAGGGTCCCGTGACCTCTTAAAAGACCACCCCGGAACCCCCTCTGTACAACGCCTGTTAGGGCACATCCCTTAGAAGACCTTGAAGGGTCTCCCCTGTTTCTTGTTGTGCACGGCAGCACGTGATCACTGTGCCACCGTCCTTCCCGAAGACACTCACTGGGCGGACAGAGTCCCCTCTCTGAAAGCCTGTGACATCGGTGTCCTGCCTATCTTAAGCATTGTAAGCGGGGTTTCGACGTTTTGGCCGTCGAGGCGATTGGCTCTCCGACGCCTCCTTCTACGAGTGGAATCGGTCCTCTCGCGTTCCCGCTCGGCGGCCTCCTTCTGTACCATAACGGTCTCACAGAAGGACGCCACTTCACTTCGCTCCAATTTTGTCTCCGTCTGCATAGCCCTCACTACTGCTGGCAAAGACAGATCTCGCCCGATCTTAGCAACCAAAATGGTGGCAACTTGCCGTAGCCTCCCGCCCAATCCTATTCAGGTACTCACCGAAGCAACCGTGTTTGGTCAGTACCTAAAAAGAAAACCCGTGGTCCTAGACCGCAACGGGCAGCTTAAAGAACATAGGTGGGTTTTAGTCATTAGCGCAGGAGAAGACCTTTATCAAGCAAAATTTAAATAATTATTATGATACAAGATAAATTTTATGGTATGGAATCTGTGCAAGGTTCAGGTGTTTGAAATAGTGCGATTAAGTTCCATAGCCCGCGAAATTCAAATTGTAGTCAAGTTTATTTCATTGTCCGGCTAGGTGTCATGTTATATGTAAATTAAAATGTGAAAAAAAATCAAACGCAGGGATCACCTCATTCATTGTAAAGGCAGTGTTTGGGTAAAAAAATATGTATTAAGGTTTTAGCATACATGGGCAAAGGGGAGGGGTATATCATTTGGTAAATATAAGTAGTAATATTTAGACAAGCCTTTGACAAAGAACTACTCTAAACAATAGCTGCAAATTGTCGACAGATCTCAGCCGATCCCCGACGACTCGTCGGGCAAGTCGGGCGCCAAGTTCTACCAGAGTTACGACCGCCTGTTCATCCTGAAGACCCTCACCTCGGAGGAGGTCGAGAGGATGCACTCGTTCCTTAAGCATTACCATCCCGTAAGTATTACTGGCTTTTTTTTTATCCAGAACAGAAGGGGCAGTTGTAAATATACATTATTATGTGACGAATATTTATTTTAATTAAGTTCATGCGCTATTGATAGCAATTAACTCCAATTTTTTTTTGGGGTTCTATGGTGTATTTTCTAGGGTGGATCGAGAGGGCTTGTCAGAATTTTACTGAATAAAACTCATCTGTTTACCTTCATTTGCGCTTTTGCGTTCTAGAGCCGCGATAACTGTTCGAACATTAGAATAGAATAAACTTTATTGTATACCAGTAATAGTTTTACAGAAAATTAAATCTATGGGTTATCGTTGACAGCATGTTGACAGTAAGAATCTGACTCCAATCTTGCCATGAAGTACCGTGTTACCCCAGTTAATGGGTTGTGGAGGTCTGGTAGACAGCCGCTCCTCGTAAAATACTTGACTGGACTTGACTGGAAGCTGACCACAATATAGTTGGAATAAGGCTAGGCAGATGATGATGATCGTTGACAGCATTTTCGAAGCCCTAGCAGACATTATCGGCTCAACTGGGCGCCTGGGCGGATACAAGAAAGTGGTACCTACTTACCATACATCTCCGTCTTCACCTTCAAAGTAAACAAACCTAATATTACGTCATGTACTGTTCTTACCTGAGCAGAAAAATATGTAGGTATAGCTACATAAATATGTATTGTTAATGTCGGCAGTGGTGATAAAAAGGTGTGTCTACTGCTGGTTTAGCATCGGGTTTAGCACTTAGTTTTAATAATAGCTTTGTTGTTTAGGTAAACCTTGTGAAAGATGATGATGTTGTTAAGGTAAACCTTAGGCCGATCAGTTAAAAAATTAGTAGCTATTATCTAGTTTAATGCTCTTGAATAATAACAGTTTTTATTTTAATAATAACGTTAAAAATGATTAAAATTCGAAACATGAAAATTGCAAGCGTATTTTTAGCGTTTTTGAATTTGCTGATATGAATCCTAATGTATGGTGTGAAACAAAGGTTTTTTTTTCCTATACTAAAAAAAAAAGAAATTCAAATCGTCCCATATATTATGTATGTATATTATAGACTAAAATAGCATGCCCTGTTGACTTACAACCGAATCTCATTACGTGGCCGTCGCCTTGTGCATTATGTCAGACATTATGCTGATTATTCATGCATTTCAGTCGTAAAAGTCACTCGCCAAATAAAGTGTTTCACTCATTTTGGTAGAAAACTATGATCTGACGGACTACGTGCGGTTTTTACGTAGACAGGTGGATTTAAATTCTGATCTGAATCTGCAACAATTCGAAGTTTTGGTGACGTCTAAGCTATAATGAAAAGCTATTATAGAATCTGATGGATGCCACAATGCCACAAAAATACTGGTATTCAGCTAAATCCGGCTTGACTGGAAGCCGACCCCAATATAGTTGGGATAAATCTAAGCAGATGATGATGAGATGATGGATGCCACAATGACCGGTCCTGGGCGTCTCGCATCCATCAGATTCCCGCAACCCTTACCAGGTCATCTGTGTCAACTCTGCGTCTTTCAGTACGCAGTCGCCACTCCAGAATCTTTCGGCTCCGTTGATCATCTGTTCTGAAAGCGACAAATACTTCGGGTTATGTCGGTAACCTTGTTTTTCTACGCAAAGTAATTATGCGTCTTATCTGTTTATGGTATCCAAAACGTCCTGTAATAAAGCATTATTATAGGGCAAAATTACAGCCGCTCCTCGTAAAATACTGTTATTCAGCTAAATCCGGCTTGACTGGAAGCCGACCCCGATATAGTTGGGAAAAGGCTAGGCAGATGATGACAGGGCAAAATTACTCTCTTAAGAGGAATCGCAGATCAGATCAGATGGTTGATGGGGACGAAAGTTTCTGCAGTAAGTGTGATACGTGGGTGCCCACGTATCGAAAGACGCAGTGTTTTAAGACCTCCCACAAGGTGGACCGATGCCTTAGTGAGAGTCGCGGGAATCCGATGGATGCGAAATATACAGAACCGGCCGCTATGACGACACTTGGGGGAGTATGACCAACAGTGGATATCTTTCGGCTGAATTATTTCCGAAGAAAAATGATGAAAATTACTCTTTCAACCTTTATTTCCGTATAGAATCATGCCAATATTTAATACTGAATGTTTATCATAGAAGTATCGAACACAATCATCTGATATGCCTAAATGCAGCAAGTCAACATCTGCCCATGCACTTGAATTTATCATTATTCAAATTTAGAAAGATAATACCATCGACAAGTTATCAATCTGCTTGTAAATAAAAGATATGTTATCGTAGAAAGTATGTTATGTGTTATATATGTTACTTCCGATAATATGTGAAAGATAGCGACGTCACTGTGTTAGTAATTTAGAACAATTTTGTGTAATTAAGTGAAAACTATTTGATGTTAGTAAGGCAGGTTATCTCGTGTTTCTAAGACAGGTTGGCTTAGTTACAAAGGAATATGGGTCGTCTTTGTTTGTGGTTTGTTACTATGCGTCTTTTTTTTGAGGTCCCCTGCAACTCTCATCGCTCGTAGCGATTTTCTTCGGCAACAGCGGGCGTGATGACGTCCTCTCACAGCCGGATTCAACCACCTTTGTGCGAATGACTGCTTCCTATTCCTTCTCGTCCTATACCAAAACCTAATTCGCACGCGAGAGATCGCCGCCACCGATTGCTAGTTCATTATCCTTATTTCAGCCGAAAGTCGTCCACTGTTAGGTATAGGCCTCCCCAAGTATCGACACAATGAACGGTCCTCCTGTGCATCTCGCATCGATCGGATCGCCCCTACAAAAAAAAAATCTTGTTACTATGGCTGAAAATAGGTTGCGAATTTTCATGAGAATGGGTCAACAACAGAGAAAATATTTAAAAATATAATTTTGGAAACTGGGTTTCAACGAGTGTGAATAATTTGCAGTCTTTTCATATGTATGAATTGATTTCGAAAAAGGGTAATTTTGTGATAGCCAAACTGCTTATTCATCGCGACTGTTTTTGGTTGAAAACCAATGAGTTATACAGAAATTGACTGACTTAATACAACTGATTGACTTTTCAAGATACTGCATTGATTCCGCACAAAGCAGAACTACTGTCATTGTAATTTGGTGTATAGATAATGTCTTTAACATAATCATAGGTGGTGAAACAGGCCCTCTGTTTCACCACCTATGCTTATGTTTCGAGTATCTTACTTGGCAGATAATTTCATACAAATTCTGTTCCATTTTTGAATTTATTCAGTGAGTAGTGCCTACTCGGACATTGTGAAACAGGCCCTTAATAGCGTATAGGATAGTTTCTATCCCGGGATTATGTTCCCTTGGGATACCTTTCTGCTATCGTGCGGGCGAAGTTTTACTTTTGTCATAATTAATACCGTATTGTGGTTATTTTCAGTACATAGTGGAGCGTCATGGCAAAACCCTGCTGCCTCAGTACCTCGGCATGTACCGGCTGACAGTGGACGGCATCGAGCACTACCTCGTCGCCACCAGGAATGTGTTCTCCAACCACCTCAACATACACAGGTAGTGTTGTGTACTATGACGTCACGGTGAGAGCTGCTGCCTCAGTACCTCGGCATGTACCGGCTGACAGTGGACGGCATCGAGCACTACCTCGTCGCCACCAGGAATGTGTTCTCCAACCACCTCAACATACACAGGTAGTGTTGTGTACTATGACGTCACGGTGAGAGCTGCTGCCTCAGTACCTCGGCATGTACCGGCTGACAGTGGACGGCATCGAGCACTACCTCGTCGCCACCAGGAATGTGTTCTCCAACCACCTCAACATACACAGGTAGTGTTGTGTACCATGACGTCACGGTGAGAGCTGCTGCCTCAGTACCTCGGCATGTACCGGCTGACAGTGGACGGCATCGAGCACTACCTCGTCGCCACCAGGAATGTGTTCTCCAACCACCTCAACATACACAGGTAGTGTTGTGTACTATGACGTCACGGTGAGAGCTGCTGCCTCAGTACCTCGGCATGTACCGGCTGACAGTGGACGGCATCGAGCACTACCTCGTCGCCACCAGGAATGTGTTCTCCAACCACCTCAACATACACAGGTAGTGTTGTGTACTATGACGTCACGGTGAGAGCTGCTGCCTCAGTACCTCGGCATGTACCGGCTGACAGTGGACGGCATCGAGCACTACCTCGTCGCCACCAGGAATGTGTTCTCCAACCACCTCAACATACACAGGTAGTGTTGTGTACCATGACGTCACGGTGAGAGCTGCTGCCTCAGTACCTCGGCATGTACCGGCTGACAGTGGACGGCATCGAGCACTACCTCGTCGCCACCAGGAATGTGTTCTCCAACCACCTCAACATACACAGGTAGTGTTGTGTACTATGACGTCACGGTGAGAGCTGCTGCCTCAGTACCTCGGCATGTACCGGCTGACAGTGGACGGCATCGAGCACTACCTCGTCGCCACCAGGAATGTGTTCTCCAACCACCTCAACATACACAGGTAGTGTTGTGTACCATGACGTCACGGTGAGAGCTGCTGCCTCAGTACCTCGGCATGTACCGGCTGACAGTGGACGGCATCGAGCACTACCTCGTCGCCACCAGGAATGTGTTCTCCAACCACCTCAACATACACAGGTAGTGTTGTGTACTATGACGTCACGGTGAGAGCTGCTGCCTCAGTACCTCGGCATGTACCGGCTGACAGTGGACGGCATCGAGCACTACCTCGTCGCCACCAGGAATGTGTTCTCCAACCACCTCAACATACACAGGTAGTGTTGTGTACTATGACGTCACGGTGAGAGCTGCTGCCTCAGTACCTCGGCATGTACCGGCTGACAGTGGACGGCATCGAGCACTACCTCGTCGCCACCAGGAATGTGTTCTCCAACCACCTCAACATACACAGGTAGTGTTGTGTACTATGACGTCACGGTGAGAGCTGCTGCCTCAGTACCTCGGCATGTACCGGCTGACAGTGGACGGCATCGAGCACTACTTATCAAAATCCGTCTTTTGGTTTATGGCGGTTTATTCAAAGAGTAAAGCGAGCAAGCGACTGAAAGTGTTCGAAATGTCAACAGAACCTCACAGGTTCGAACTACTTTGATATCATCGTTACTCGTTTGAATTTTATTTTAGGCTTGAAATTCAAGTCCCGATATTTTTCATCAATATCCACACAACCACTTGCACTGGCCTGGCACGCATCACGATGCTTCAAGAAAATCCATCGATCTCCAATCTCCGGAGGGGAGTGATGTAGCGACATCTATGGCGTCACATAAGAACTAGGAATCCTGCATCGTGCCATTAAAGTTGCTTGAAATCATCTGTCGGGCAGTTACCGACCATACATCACACCCGTCTGTTCGAAGGATTCACCCCTTTCAACGAAGATTTGCGGGATTTTCGATACCAGAAGTATCAATTAACGTAAGGGACATTTTTACGTTTCGGGTAAATGGCCCTTAGGCCTATAGTCGTAAGGGATACTTTTACATTTTTGGTTAGTGTCCCTTACGTTATTTCGTCCTTCTGGTATCGTTTTCCCTAACTAAAGACTTATCTCATTTATATTTTTTTCTAGGAAATACGACTTAAAAGGCTCGACGGTAGACCGTGAGGCTTCGGAGAAGGAGCTGGAGAAAGACCTGCCGACGTTGAAGGACAACGACTTCATCAAGCAAGGAGTGCGTATCGACATCGGAGACGCCGCCAAAGATAAGCTGCTGGAGACACTTACTGCTGATGTTGAGGTTCGTTCGTTTTTAATGTCACTCTACTTTTCACTATGCTAGTTTAGAGTATACTCCTTTCTACCACCAGGGAAACCGTTGTACGGCGAGTATTTACCCTTAAATTGTTGAAACGTCTACAGCACTAGTTTATTTAAACTTCATGTACAGTTGTGGTACATAGGCGGACTTAATGCATCATGGCATTCTCTACCAGTCTACCTTATAGTTTATAACAGTTTAAAAAAACGTTTCAGGGGAAGAAGTTTCAGTCAGACTAGTCAGTTTAGTTTGCTCGGAGTTTCCTTGTGTCATTGCATCAGTTTCTCCTGCGGATATCTTCATTTTATCCGCAGTAACCAAGATCGCCGACATAACCCAAAAAATCACCAAACCTAAGTGGCAGCGGGCAGGGCACATTGCTTGTTGAACGGATGTACAATGGAGCTGAAAGGTTCTGGAGCGGCGACCGCGCACCGTTGGAAAGGCACTGACAAGGTGCACTGATGGCCTGGTGACAGTCGCGGGAATGCGGTGAATCCGAGACGCATAGGACCGTTCGTTGTGGCGACACTTGAGGGAGATTTATGTCCAACAGTGGACGTTCTTCGGCTGAAATGATTGAATTAAATGTCTTTTTTTATTGGCAGTTCCTAACAAAACTGCACCTGATGGACTACTCGCTGCTGCTGGGCATGCACGAGTGCGGGCGCGGCGAGGCGGAGGCCGAGGCGGCGCGGCAGCGGGATGCTGAGAACGACAGCGACAACGGCGATACTGACACCGACAGCGACACCGACAACAGGCATCATGGCGACCGGTAACACACCGTCTAGTAAAACTAACTCAAATTCGCCGAATAGTAGTTTCGCCGTGGAAGAAAAGGGAGTTAGTCATAGGGTCAGTTCATACCGAGACGCGCTGCGCCGCGCGCCGCCGCGAGACGCATCGCAACGTTGCGAGGCGCGTAGTAAAGTCGTCGGCGACACGACACGAGCGAATGTAAAAACGTTCCGCTGCTCAGCGCGACGCCGCGTGGCGTCACGCGGCGCAGTGTTGCATGCAGCAACGGATTCTAAATTCTCACAATGAAATGTGTATCTTTTCGTGTAGTAAATAAAGTTCTATTTTGAGTCACTCTATTACAGTGTGAGCTGACCCATAGCGTGACGAGTGACAGGATAGAACGGAAGAAAAAAACATTTGCGCCGACCCCAAATAAAACGGGACAAAGGCAGGAAGATGATGGTGATGAGTAGTTTCACCGAATAACCGAGTAATATTCGGTTAAGTTCTTACTGTACCGACTATAGTACCCGATAATTTAGTTCCCCTGTCCACATTTTTGTCGAAGAACATCTTTTGTTTTCCGAGGCAGGAAATGTGTGTAAGGAGAAAAGACACAGACTTTTGAAAATTAAATTCGAGGCAGAAATCAAATACAAAGCTTACTCCGCAGATACGTTATATAAGAAAATTGCAGTGGTACTTTTTTCCAGTCATAATTTGATGACGTATTCTCAGATGGGGCTACAACACTCCTCCGGACAGTCCGCGCGGCTTCGCTCGCCAGTCGTCGCTGCGGTACGAGGGCATCATTCCCGAACTCGACATATACGCCATACCCAGTCAAGAGAGTAAGTCAAAACTGAACTTCTTTTCTAAAACATACAACAACATTGCTGAAATAAATCTTTTTGGCGCAGCCGTAAGGCAAACACAATGATCCTGGTGACTGACGCCTTCTTTGTTTCTTTTACAGTACGCGTCAAATAACTATGCCGCTCTGAATCTAGGCTTTCCTAACAACGGCGCAGGTACTATCGCGTAAAAAGTGTTCACTGACGTGACAATTTTTAAATTGTTTTATTTTATAATGAAAATAAATAGTGTATTTTTTTAATCACCTGATTTTATATATCTAAGAAAATGAGAAAGAAAGAAAATACGTTCGTTCGTAATTATAAGAATAAATAACAAAAAACAACAAACTTAAAACAGGTAGGTAATAATTATACGCGTAGCACTTTTCGCATCGACGATCGTGCGAGCGGAACAAAAGCTGGTATCGGACGTATACGAGCGACTGAGATAGAAAAATAACGCATGCGCAGTGCTGTCTTTTTTCGTAAAATTGATTACTGCGCAGTGATTTGTAGCCAACTTCAGAGGGGCAAAGTTAGTTGAAGCGAACTGTACTTCTGTTGTATATTTTGAGTTTATACCGCAGTCGTATGTTACCACATTGAATAAACAAATAATATTCTATTGCGGTGGCTTACTTAACCATTCGCACGTGGGTGCGGTGCGGCGATGAGCGAAGCGAAGCGGTCGTTTCGTTTATTTGGTATTTTTGCTCGAACTCTTGCGGTGTGGTGACTTGTTTTGTAAAAAATGCAGATAAAGCGGCGACTTCGCTACGGTACTCGTATGTCGTATGGTATAAATATGATTCAGTCAGGTTTTATTTGTAATAAAATTAGTCTTAGAACTAACTCAAAAAGCAAATTACTCTTGAATCTGGTACCAGAGATAAACTATACTCCGTCGGTTTAGGTAGTTAACTAAAGGTAAACAGTCTCGGTATGTCTTTTTATCTAAAAGTTGTCTAAAAAATGTATGTAAAAATCTTTGCACATAGGTATTTACCTAAATCGATGTTAGCTAATAAACTAAATTTAAATAATCTTTGTGTATATTATATACGACCTCTTTAATATAAAAAGACATACCAAGATTGTTTACCTTTAGTTAACTACCTAAACCAACGGAGTATAGTAACATTTTACATAAATTTAATAATGTCTTGACTTCCATTTCAGGTGCCCCCAAAAAGGAGATTTACTTCGTCGCCCTCATTGATGTGTTGACGCACTACGGTGTCAAGAAGCAGGTAATTATAAAAATCCTCTATTTGTACCTGACTGTGTTTGTCGTGGGAATGAGTGTGCGTTGTTGAGTGTGGTTGCGTTCTTACCTACAATGAGATTGAGCCGGCTCGTATGCTGCCGACTGTAGACCCGCGCGAGGCAGTGGCGTGGCATACGAGTGTGCTTCTACTTAGATACTTGAGGCCTGGCGCCTAATAGTCAGAGTTAGGTAAAAAATGTAAAGGAAGTTACAATAACCAAACTACCTTTTCCAGGCGGCGAAAGCAGCAAAGACAGTGAAATACGGCAGCAACGTGGACGGCATCTCTACCTGCGACCCGGAGCAGTACGGCAAGCGCTTCATAGAGTTCGTCGCCAAGGCCATCGAGGGCAACTAGGCGGCCTCAGCACTGGTGCTTCTTTTAGTACTTATACGTAAGGAGTAGTGAAAACATGGAGGGCTAAGGGCGACAACACGCAATGTAGCAATGGCATCGCAGTCAAGCACTAGTAAATGTGCCCTTGAGCATATTGATAACACTCTTAAAATCAGATTTTCCGAAGTGCATTTTATGGCGCAGGACTCTTACCATTATTATTGACTACTACGGTGGCTTAGGTACTCTATTCTACAGCGGAAAACTTACACGACGTATTATCTTTGTGTTAGAGAATACATGAGAAAAGGATGTAAAGTCCTGGAGATATCAGAATTACTTTACAGGACTTCCTAATCATGTAGTGCAAAGCCCACTAAATAGTAGATTGACAATACCTCTATTCAAGAAGAGTCTGCGCTCGCACCTTAGCACTCCATTTGTTTACTACTCTGTGTTTTTACGACTTACAGATGGCGCTACTGTATCTCGAGATATTGACAACATTGCCTAACTTTAAAATTAATTTTTCTTTCAACATTGGTCGGATTTTCAATATTTTTTTCTTGGACAGATTTATTGGTGGATATCATGGTTCCGTACTTGAAAAATATTAGGTGGAGGGTAGTCGTGAGGAACACTTTCATAGACCGAATGACAACAAACCCTGGTCTTTTCGTTGGGCCTATAGAAGTGTTGCCCGTTTTGAAACTGTTATGATATGAAGAAAGTATTACACTAAAATTAAAAATCTAATCTAAGAAACAGTAGCGTCATTAAACGAATATTTTGGACTGAACAGATACAATTTTTTCTAGTTTCTCTTTCGAAGTGTTTTGATTAGTACGGATACAACTTTCCTAACGAAATAAATATAGTGAAGTAAACGCTCCATTTCCTGATGTTTTCTGCTACATTCATCGTTTAGTTCCCGCTAGCTCATTTACTAAACCTAATTAAGTTCGCTCGATCCTTTGTTGTTAAATAATTGGAGTTTACAGGGTGACGTAGATTATAAAAGGGCTGGTAGTTTATTTAGACGCGTTTTCTGTTAAGACAGTTGAAATTGATGGTTCGATTTACTCGACTAATGTCAGTGAAGGTGACAAGCTCGGATCAGCTCCTCTATCTCTTTCTGTTACATAGAATTGTCGATTGTAAGAGTGAAAGGACCGCAAGCATCTCGCAAATCGAATAGAAAGTGTTATTCCGTACGAATGTACTTCTCACTCTAGTCAATTGTACTTCTGAGAGACAAGAAAGAGATAGAGGTATGTATTGTAATTCCCACGCACAGAGTGTCTGAATTTCGCCCAAATACTGACAGTAGTCGGGTGATATCAATAAATTATTAGGTGATCTCGGCTTTTGAAGTTTATTATAATTTTTCCACGTAGTTACGTACTGAAAGAAGCACCGCTTAAATGTTGTTATATCTTGTCAAAGACAAGCTACGATACAGTAAGTGTAATAACGTCGATTCTTATTGAGAAAATAAAAAAAATGCAAATAAATAAAATTTCATAAAATATGTTAAAAAAATTTCGTAGTGAGGAGGTATGTAATTGATATTAGCGATTATGTGAAACTATCGGACAGTTTGGCGAAAAGTTTGTCGTTTTTATCAAATTAAATATCGTATTTTATTCGCTTTGCGTGCGAATTTACACAGTTGTGCAATAGACACGTTTTAAGACTGCGTTGTGCTAGATCGTAGAAAGCTGGAAGCGAGGTCAGAATTATCTGATTTTGTCCGAAATCTACGTACTATGTTGTTCGGTAAAGTGCTGCACCACCTAACTGCTGCTACTGCACCAAGTAAATATAGACACATCAAGGTAGAAAGAAAACGGTACGAAAGCGATATTTTCTTTTTTTCTTTTCCCTTTCAACGCCACAGTCTAACATATGTGACAAATCAACTTCGTGCCTACACTGCCACAGTCAGATAAATAAGACAAAGTAATAAATGGGTTAAAACATTTTTTTTAGGCTGTGACGTTTGGTAAGCGGTTAATGTACCATGATTGAGATGACAGTAAAAATTTTGATCTCCATCTAAGGTTTTCTGCCATCTAGCATAATTCGAGTTCCAGGTCGGTCATTGTCCGAAACAGGGACGGTTACGGGTTGAAAGGGACCCATATTTTTACAATTATAACGTTCTACACTTTCGTCTTGATGTTTGCAATAATAATAATAATTCTAAGTGGACCCTTTTTGACAATATTCACATTTTATTCTTACACTTGAGTCCCTGTTTTGTGCTGTTTCAATCTTATTCTAATGCTGGATTCGAGGTTGCCTTGTTTAAGTGGTTTTTTGTGAAAAGACTGTTGTCATATGCACACAAGTCACGAATTGTGACTCGCGTACGACCGCGGACAGTTTTCAACCTTATTAGTATGGTTATAAGGTTGAAAATGTTTAACCAATGTCCGAGGTTGTACATCTTAGTTACGCATACGTGTTAGATTAGCTAAGGGTTGGTTGAAAACAAAAATGGTGTGATTGATTGTGAAGAAAGTTAATTGTAAGATAAAGATATGTATCTGCGATGGGAACTTTGTATGTTTTACAAAGATATCGAGGTAGCCTCGAATTCAGTAATAAAGCTACTGCGCACTGTCCCCTCAATACCCAGTTAAATATTCGCTCCCAAAAAAGAAGTTCAATTTACGAATCGAACGCGTCTTTTTGCCGAAATTACTGGTGAAGTTCGATTCGGAAATTGAACTTTCAAAAGTGCGTACATGTTGACAAACACGCTCGTAAAAATGCAAGTAACTTAGTTGCACCGGGTTCGTTATCATTGTGATAGGTAACCGTCTCTAAATGCTGTTACTGAATAAGGAACATAACAAATATTAAAGAATTTTTAAAACATCTTTATCAACTACGAAGTTATAAAGCTTCAAATCTGCTAATAAAAGAGAAGAAGGTATCTTATACGTGTGTGATAGACTATATAGTCTACGACGTAAAGTTCATCACGTTCGTACGGCCGCCTTCATTAAAAACATTGTTATGGCGAGAGAGACAGATTAATTATTTGTTTATATTGCCTATTCTAATGCCAGTTTGAATACTGGATCAGCATAAATCAGCCATTGCGGTGTCGTTCACCGTGTTACGACATGGTATACTCGGATATAAAACAGTTTGTACAAAATACGACGTGTTTGTCAATATATACGTATCTAAATTTTGTGTACTGAGACTGTATTTCGATTGCAAACTGCATCCAGTGCAGGCTGCACTGGATGCAGTTAGAACCAGCCAGTCTAGAATTATCGGCCTTATAATGTTCCCACTGTTGGGACTCAGGCCTCCTCTCTAGGAGAGGGAATGGGCCATAATTCACCGCACGGGCCCAGTGCGGATTGGCGGATGTCACATGTCTTCGAATTTTCGGTTCTATGACATGCCGGTTTTCTCACGATGTTTTCCTTCACCGTTTTGAGCCAGTCTAAGGCAAGGCAATGCGCAGTCGCAGTACAGTTCCTCGGTACACACTCTTCTTATAATAAAACCTCAAAGCACGTTCGCAATAATTTTCATAACTCGTTATTAGCTTTTTATAATGTTCCGCTAACGCGTAGTTTAGTATTGACAAATTATAATTAATTAATAAAAATGTTAAATATCATTGAATTAGGATGTTGACGTGTTACGGTTGGCCAATTTAAATTTATCAATGAAATTACATGTATACTATTTATAATTGGCCCTTGTATTATATATCTTATTGTAATGCCTTCGATATATAGTATATTGTTTGAAGTACATACGTTTTGTTCATAATAAATGTTGTGAGGTACCCCTGGGGAGTATGGATCGACTCAAAGAACTAACTTATGAAATTGTCAATAAACGATTTTGAATTTGGTTTTTTAAATAAATAGTAGTGAATCTAGACGTGAAATGTTATAATAATAAATAGATTTGTATCGATCCATACTTTGGGAAACATTTGAGGTGTATAGTTGCCTGAAATTAAAACGTGTATTGAAGCTGGCAGGATTATTCCAAATATCTGAGAAATATACAGTCCTTGTTGAGCCTCATAATGTTAAAATCCCAGGGAAGACTGTTATCAGTGTATTCGGTATTGTACTCGTTAACTTACATTTAACTATGTATTCTATTACAAGGACGATTGAGTCCAAAATTGTATAAAAGAAACGGCCATTGTTAAGAGTCGGTGTTTCACCCAATACATAATGTACGTTTTTGCCAATATACCCATACCTAGTTCGCTTAGTTTCAGTCTAGTGTAGTGTTTTTAATAGTACGATATGTAAGATTTTGTTATTTATTATTCTATATTTCGAATAAGACTTGGATTGTTCTGAAGTCTTTGTGATCGAGTCCGGCCATATTACCAGGGTGCGATGTCGTTAACGTGAAACGGTGTGGGATTAGACAACGGCACGATGCCAGATATACGGTGGCGTGTCGTACCACGACACCGTGTTGTTCAAGCACAGTTTCGCGATCAGGCTTTGCGACATTGCCTTGTCGTGCATTTACACGATTATTATGGAGGTGCAATTCCGATTCCGGAAGGTCGGCTTGGCACGAAGCTGCAACTGATCGCAGTCAGGTGCCGCTTCGCTTTACATTAACGCCGCCGCACCATGGTAATGGCCACGCTCTTATTCTGTGAAAACCATGTACCGTTTACGGTGAACTAATAATATCGGTAAATTTTATACTTTTTAGGCATCGATTCTGTCGCGCCCTCGACTAGCGTGATTGAACGCCATATCGAATGTTTAGCTGACCTCAGTATAATTATATCGCTCTTCACGTAATTCTTTTTAACTTTTGACTGTTTATCGGGGAAATATTAAAAGATTGATTCATGAAAATCAGTATTCAGGGCTCCGTTCGGTACGCCTTTGATTTGAAATATTTTTGTCAGACGTTAGTTTTTTTTTGTGATAGATTATTGTTTACTTTTAGATATTAATTTTATATTAGATTCCTGGTTGACCACTTCTTCGTGTTTCTAAATTAAAAAGAGGTGAAGTCGGTACTGTTTTGTTACGGAGTGGTCAACTTAGTAGTGGTAGAAATCCTTTGTTAGAATCCTCTCGGTGAAGAGGATTTTTTTTTAATTTTATCCCGAACCTGTCTACATATTCCTGAACAATGTGTTAGTCATGAAATGATTCAAATTATGTCATATGTGTTGCCATTGTTTAGGTCGATAATTGTATTTTAATTTGTAGTTATGTTATTTCGAATAGGTTTTATCTTGTTATCGGTGACGGTTGAAGCCACGAGCCCGCAGCGTACGGCATATATTTATTAAACGATAGCTTCGCTACATACAAACATATTCGGCATGTAAGCAACACGGTTGAAATGTTAATTCTCTAGTCTACTACTCTTGTAAAGACAAAAAAATGTGTATGAAAAATTAAAACTTAATTTTTAAAATATTCGGTTTATAAAGATTCTGCATTATAAGAGCTTTTTCATTTATTTCCCTTTGTGATCCTCTATTTTGAAATTTCCATATGTGATTGTATTGATTGCTTATGATTGAAAGGACTAAGGATTTTAGAAATTCTAAGTTCGTATTATCAAGATTTGATTCCATTTTGATACTGTAGTGATGATCTAGTTCAATCTCTGTCGCGCTGTGGTCATGATGACATTAAAACTTCATAATACAGCACCAATTCGTTCCATCATCAGACCACCAGGCGTGCGGCGATGCGCCACCGGTACATGGTAGACATCCCTCCTATACGCAAAAAACGTTTTGGGAACACATTTATTGTGCGTACAGCCAAAGAGTGGAATTCCCTGCCGGAGTCTGTGTTTCCTGATAGCTACAACCCTGGAATCTTTAAATCAAGAGTGAATAGGTTACTTCTAGGTAAGCGCACTCCATCGTCGCTTTTCAGGTGTGACAGCGGCTAAGCGCGAACCTATCAAAGATAATAAAAAAACCAACAGATAGGTACTTTATTCTTGAACACATTTTTACGCCGAGACTTGGACGTTGTCTAATTAGCGATGTATACAATAACTGGCTTAGAAGAACATCATCATCTTGGAATGAATATTTTTAGTAACAACACATGATTTTTTTTTTGTGATTTGAAAAAATCTAAGACTCGATTCGAGAACTGAACAAACTTCATAAAACTGGTATCATTGGTAAGTTGGTACGGAACCCTCAATACGCGAGTCCAACTCGCACTTGCCCAGTATTAGTTTTTAGTTAAGTAGTGATGCCATCAAAAGTTGCATTCTACTGGAGAAAGTTAGATGTCTGATCAGATTTTATCTAATAAGGATCTTTCTTCTTTGTAATATTGGTACAAATCGGTCACATTAACTTGACGCATCTCGGGAATGCAAGCTTCAATTCCCTTAGCTTGCCCGGGTAGTGTCGTCAGTATGGTCAGCATCTTTGCTATCGATACACGCGTCGATAATTCGGTTAGTTATCTATTGTTGTTATATTGTTTTTGGACATAATACATCGACGCCAAGCGTCAAGTTCGACCGAGTTGTACCTATAGATAGGGAGGGACGTATTGTTACTCATAATAAAAACACATCTAAAATTTTAGAATAATTTTATTAGTAAAAGCTCCCGGGCCACAGTATCTTACAAGCAACTAGTCCATCCTCGTCTTGACGTGCTTCTCCGTGATCTTGTCCTTCTCCACGATGTACACCACGGCGCCCCAACCGGAGATCGCGTCGCGGTCGGCTGCGTTTACCAGCGCCTGACGAAATAAATCATGTTTTAGTAACGAGGTAGACCAAGGACCTGGTGAGGGTTGTGGGAATCTGATGGATGTGATATGCACAGGACCGGTCCTTGTGGTGATAAATGCGGGAAATCTTTGTCCGATAGTGGATGTTTTTTTTGCCGGCTTGACTGGAAGCCGACCCCAATATAGTTGGGAAAAGGCTAGGCAGATGATGATGATGATGGATGTTTTTTTGTTGCAATGATGAAGAACCGGCTGCCGGTTCTTCTCTATAAGAAACAAAACAACCAATTGGGAAATGTGTGCACTAGCTTGTCATATTATAAATGCCCATGCGCTATGAAATAAAAAATGTTGAGTTTGAGTTAGAACAATTTCTGGAAAGGTATGGCAATCTTGGCATATGTTAAGTGACTTGTTCTGAAAGCTGGTTTTATGTAACTTGATAGCTTGATTGATTGGGCCTATAATATGGAACTGCTGACTTAGCCTGCAGTTAAGAAAAAACTGAAACACCTGATTTGTTTGGATACAGACTCTCTACATCCCAGCCCAGCAAAATCTATGCTCCAAATGTGGTAGAATTGGTACTCTTCAAAAAGTTCTTTTACAAAGTTCATCAATTCATTATCATTCCTGGTCCTTGTACCATGTTGATTTGGGGTTGGCTCAACACATTCTTTTTTACTTCCATTCTGTCCTGTCACATTATCACTTTTCTTCTTACCATTCTTCAAACAACCCTTCTACTTTTTCTTTGGCCTTTCTCTGCCTCTGTATCTATCAACATGTATACAATTTCACAGAGTGGCTTTTAACAATTTTTCAACATAATCTTACCTGTGAGATGGTTTCAAAGAGCTCATCGGGTGACAGATTGGGCTCCCACAGAGCTTCACACATACCGTACAGCTGTTCTGAGCAGGTTCCTGATACTACAAAGTCCTCAGGCTCATTGGGGCAGCCAATCTGTAATACATAATGTGAATTAGCAAGATTGGCAGTATTAGACATACAGTTGTAATGGAAGAATTAAGAACAAAAGCATTTATTTCAAATAAACCATTTACAGGTACATGAATTATTAGAAAAACAAGCATAGATTTCTATAGAAAAGAATCTACAAGATACTCCATGGATGCTTTTTTAAATCATTTTATGTATGTTTTACAAAAACCTTGTGTTAGATAATTCATAATAAATTCTGCAACAATTAAAAATCCTAAAATTTACAATCAATAATGGCTCTTAGCATGATGAATTTGTTAGGTACCATTTTCATTGACTAGATCCTAAAAGTATGGGTAATTTACATACATTATATTTTCCGAATATGTACAAATAAAGCATTGTCATCAGTATAAAAAATTGGATGAGAATTTATTAATAAAATGAGTCAATTATGTTATAAGCTTACCAGATCCATATTGCACACATAGGGTTGGTTATCATAAGGGTCCAGCCCAGCAATGACGGGCTCAATGAAGTAAGGTCCAAAGCGCCTCTCGTATAACAGGTTGGAGAGCATCGCGGAGAATGTCTTGGGTCTCATCATTCTGTTTTCTTTCAGCTCATAAAGGTTCATTCTGGAATCAGGTATGAAACTAATTATACAAAAAGTTTTTATTATAACTTTCAACAGGAAATACAAATTAATCATTCGAGTACCATAATTAGATACATAATAGAAAGACAATAGGTGTGCGGACGCCAGTTACTGCTTGGGGCTCAAAGCATTAAAAATAAAAATAGTTACGTACAAAGAGAAGACACTTATTAAATTGTTCTTATTGTATAAAACCATAATTTATGTAAGTAATGAAAATAAGATTCTGATCTAAAATACAAAATTTTATTTACGAGAGTGTAACTTACCTGAATTTTAGTCTCTGGAACACAGTCTGTGTGTCAGTGGCCAAGCCGGGGAGGCCGACGTACAGTGTAGGCCCCATTTGATATACCTTAGGGAAGTTGGTTGACACGGTCTGAGCCTGTATACCATAACGTTTGTCTGTAGCAATCGCCACGCAGTCCTTCCCCTTCATCGCTACCACGGCGCCTCCATTGTAGGCTAAAATAGACTGTAAAACATTCGGGATGTTAGAAAAAGGTAAGTAAGAATCGACACTGTTATAGTCATTTTGAACATATAATACCAAAAAAACGTATAAAGACTGGAGAATATATGAATTTGCATTGGAATTTAAGCTATTAAACGTCTGAAATAGTTAAAACCAAGTTGTTTTACAACAAAATACAAATTATGCTTCGTAATGTTCATGACGCTATCATAACCAATAATCACAGGATTCTTACATTATTTGTTTTAAAACTGCCAAAATGACTTAAACGTTGTAAAATATACTTACCATTTTGCTTTATGTAAATAAATCCAGTTATTTTCAAGTAAAAACACAGCAATAAACTTTAAACGGAAAACCGAAAAAGTGACAATTCATCGGCGACAATTTGCAGCACAGATAAAAAAATTAAATATGATGACTGGTAAAAGTTGCCATTAACAAACGTTTAGTTTCTGGTCTATGGATATTTTAATTCTGCATTGGAACAAAATTAGACTAGTCACAGTCAGGTTTTACTATTAGCGGTGTATTAGCGAGACCCAATGCTTAGATGATATACGTGGGTCTTAGACCGCTGTGTAAAAAGATTAAAGTTAAAACAAATCTGTTGTAAAAGGTACTATAGAAATAATATTAAAATTATTTATTTCTATAATGCTTTGTTTGTTTGCAATGTGTTTGATGTATTGTGATCAGTAACGATGTATTCCCCCATAATAATGACAAACAAAGATAATAAAAGTTTCACTTTAATACTGGCCTAAATAAATTTTAATGATCACAAAGTATTGATAACAATGCAGGCATACTTATCTATGTAGCTGCCCATTCCATCGCAGTCACAAGAATGTCGAATAAAAAGTTAATACTGTCTCTGAAGTAGACAAGTAAATACGGTATTAACAGTCACTAATGTTTACTGAGTCATCGCTACCTGGAAACTTCTTTTTTATGGTGGGAAATCATCTAATGACTTCTCCTGCTCTGATCGGACCGAGAGGGCGTGTCAGACTTTTACAGTAAAACTACATCTGTATCCTTCAGTGGCCCTTTGCGGGTTCTAAGACTCCGGGTTTCCTTTCCTGAAAATCCTCGCAAGCTGGGACCTTGTGTGTTATAAGTAAGTTTAATAAAGGAGGTTTTCTCTTACGGTTACTTGAGGATGCTGTGTATGGTAGGACTTGTTTTGTGTAGCTCATCAATAGAATTTTAGTAGTTTATACAATAAAGGAAACTACTGGTACATTACAATTTATTTATTACATAATTATAAAAAAAGAAACAAAGCTCCATTAATTTATTCACTGGACACTGTATTTTTTAATTCATTAGCGTACATGTCCAGTCTTCCTGTCATGTTAAATCCCCAATGGTCTTTTACTTGACGACAAAGGTTTAAATCCATTTCTACAATGAGAAGACCATCTTGGTCTCTGGAAAGGCCGGGAGTTCTGTGTCCATTAGGAGCTGTGACATAACTCGAGCCATAGTAACTTCTGCTTATCTTTTTCTGATCAGCTTTAGTTATGAAATCTTCAGAGCCTACTCTATTGATGCTGCAAGTAAAATAGCTGTTAGCAATTGCTGCGTTACGGGCTTCTATGCCCCAAAATGACTCCCCAAAATTAGATGTTGTTGCAGCCGGATTAAATACAATGTCTGCTCCATTGAGTCCAAACATCAACCAGTTCAAAGCATGGTGACGACCGTAGCAAATATTTACAGCAATTTTAGCGTATTTCGTCGCAAATACCGGATGGCCAGTGTTGCCAGGTAAATAATAACCCGTCTCGCTGTAACTACCAACACTGGGTAAATGATTTTTGCGGTGTTTTCCCAAGTAATTTCCATTTTCATCTATAACGACTGCAGTATTCCACCACACTCCATTGTCATTTTCTAAAATTGGTGATACTATTACCATTTGGTATTTTTTGGCTAATTTGCTTAGAAACTGAAAGCTTGGGCCATGATCTGCTGCTTCCGCAAATTCTTTCCATTCTTCTCTCTCACCGGTACACAAAAAGAATGCTATGGGCCATGTTTCTTGTAAACATAAAATATTGACCCCCTCCGAAGCTGCAGTATCAATTAACTTTTCCACTTTATCAAAAATGGCATTCCTCTGTTTGTCTATGGGCTCATTAGTCGGCAAAACAATTGAATGCTGAATTAAACCGACCTTGACGATTTTTGGAGGTCTAACCTCTTTTGCTGCTTCGAAGTAAAAGGCTGCGACTTCAAAATCATGCTTCTTACCTGCAGCTATTGTTGAATCTTGAAGTTTTAGCTCACAATGATCAGTTCTTCCATAGTGAATTCTGTTGAACTCCTTCAATTGTTCTGAGTCCAAATTATTTTTGATAATTTCGTCAAAACTGCGCACTGGTTGCACGTCCATGTTAGAAGTTAGTCAAATGACATAAATAGCTCAGACAAATAAGTGATAAGTAATATTGCTGTGTGATATGTAGATAAGCGTGGCTTGTGTTACTAATCGATGTTTAACATATCGGCTCGCGACTCGTTATGTTTTTTCAACACTAATGTATTATTCGAGATTGGTCAACATTTGATTAAACATTTGTTTACATACGAGTACCTAGATCGGTATTGTAGATGTTTTGAGACATTCGTATTTGTTGTTTGCCTTTTATCGACTTTAAAAACCGAAACGGGTTCTTCGTTCGTTGTTTTTTTTTGTTTAGTGTTGAAGTAGGAAGCATGTCGTCCACGTCCTTGGTTATTAATTAAAAACAAGACCCTGTTACTAAGACTACTGTCCGTCTGTCTGTCACCAAGCTATCTAATGAATCGTGATAGTAGTGAGATGAGATTATAGTGGTCAAAGGTGAACCTAGCATGCATTATTTAGCGAGTTACCGTGGCACTGGAACGCACAGGGCAGCTGAAATATACATACAGCAGCGTGGGTTTCAGTAAGTCTGACACGCTCTCTCGCTCCACCCTAGAGCGGGAGAAGTCATTTGAAAAATGTTCCAGTGCTATTCTTGTCCAGCCGTGACCACCTAGTAGGTATAATTAGGTCTTTACCAGTGAAATAAAAATTTTTGAAACAGGATTCATTGAATTATGATAGCTTTTAATTGACTTTTTTACCGTTGATAGGTTCACGCTTTACCGCTATCTCGCCTAATGGAAAGCGACGATGCGATCGACGATGGATCGCGCTTACCTAGAAGTAATCTGTTCACTCTTGATTTAAAGATTTCTGGGTTGTAGCTATCGCCGGGAAACAGACTCCGGCAGAGAATTCCACTCCTTGGCTGTACGCACAATAAATTGTTCCCAAAATCGTTTTGTGCGTATAGGAGGGATAATGTCTACCATGTACCGGTGGCGCATCGCCGTACGTCTGGTGGTCCGATGATGGAACGGGCTAGGCGTACCTCTACCTACTTGGAATTGTAAGTTCAAATAAACTTTATATCAAACGTACACTCTACGGTAGAACGCGTATTCCAAAATAATGCAATTTTTCTTAGATATAGTCCGTCTAATGAAAGCGCGACCTAAGAAAAAGAGGTTGAATCCAAAAATTTTGTATATGGTATTATTACTAACTAGTTGGAGAATCATGTCTGGTCATTTCATATTTTTTTTATTTCCTACAATTGTGGCTGAATAATGTTGCCAATAAAATTTCAAAAAAGAACTCCAGGTCGCGCTTTCATTAGACGCACTCTGCGTCTAATGAAAGGCGCGACCTGGAGTTCTTTTTTTAAATCATCCAAAAATACATCGATATTATAGAAAATTCAACGTTTCCAAAAACATCAATTTCATAGGTAAAGACCTATTATAATTACACAGCTACTGGGTATTGGTGACAATAGATACCAGGTAGGTAATCGAAACAGTGCTTTAATGTAGGGCGGTCTGTGGTAACTGTATCACATAATATGGTCGTCTGAGTTGCTAAAACCGCAATATTTGATACTCTTCATCCATTTCGAAAGATAAATGGACCAGTTTTATAGGTGGAGCAGATTTTTTTATATACATATACTTACATATGTTATGTAGGTTAGGTTAGGTACCTAGTTAAGTTACTTTTTTGAAATCAACCCTCAAACATATGTAGTTCAGATAATTTGATTTATATACAATGTTATAGGGTGTTTATATATCAAAGACACTTCAGCAAAACTGACGGGGTTCAGTAGGGTCGAAGCTAGCTAAGGGTCCCTACTGTGACCAGCGGAACATAAAGGGCCGCTGAAGGAACACTGGTGGGTTTTATTAGGTAAAAGACTTACATTTCTTCTCGCTCCAGCCAGAATGGATGAAGTTACTTGATGATTTCCCACTCCATATAAAAGGGAGCGTTTATTAGGCAGAAGAAAAAATAAAATAACATATCTTGTGAATAAATAGTACATATACATTTTTTTTTGAGTTGAGAAAGATGATTTCTTCCGCTGTAGGGTGGAGCGGAAGCGTAAGGGCATTTCAGAGTTTTACTCACTAAAACCTCTCCTTCAGTAACCTTCAGGTACATTCTGGGAGTTTCCTTTTTCGCGAGCACCAGCAGGTATTATGTGTGTATTGTGTATTAGACAACGCTTCCCAGTTTCAATTCCAACAAACAACAAATGAATAAGGTACCATAAACGAGTTCAAGAGTACCTACTTACTACCTTCCTAGCTTCACGTACAATGGACCACCAAGGACTAAGTGGATAACCAGACTATGGATGAAGAAGAGCACTAGCTTCATAGACCCAAAATCGTAATTTTTTTTAATTGTCTTATTGAAGTGATACGGGGTCGTGGAAAAAAACAAAGTAATAAAACGACAAATATGTTTTCTTTTCTTTAAGATAAACTTCGATGCGTATTTTTGTTTTTAATGTCTAGATATAAACATGTTTATTTGTTTCATTTTAGTGTTAAGGGGGATGTTCCAGGTTAGCCCGCGAAATTCAAATTTTCTTACGTTTTTTGCAAATTGCAAGCCAGTGGTAGGTTGTATGAAGTTAAAAATACTTAAGCGGCTGTAAAACGTAACTAGTTACATAATTATAAACATAACATTCATTAATACAAGCTTCCAAGCTCATCTAAGTGTAGGAACGATTTTTTCGAGGTCAAAAACGTTCTTGCAACTAAGTGAGCTTGGAGGCTTGTATTGATGATTTTTATGTTTATAATTATGTAACTAGTTACGTTTTACAGCCGCTTAAGTATTTTTAACTTCATACAACCCACCACTGGCTTGCAAATTGCAAAAAACGTAAGAAAATTTGAATTTCGCGGGCTACCTGAAGCATTCACCTTAAACTAAAATTGAATAGTGTACAAAACGTGTCGCGTATTTTCTTTTACAATACTACAGTTTTACGAATTTATCTCAAGTATTTAAAAAAATATCACACTATTTATAACCGACCCAAAAGTCCATGGTCCAAAAGGAAGCAAACTGTAACAATCTATTTAATTACCTAACTACCGAAGTTTAGTTTAATTATTATAGATTAATTTAACTGTAAACAAAATCATATGACTTTAGTAGGCACTTTTTATTTTTATCATCGCATGAAACTGTTAGATAACTATGTACTAAAATTCTCAAACGTAAACAACAAACAATATACTTAATATTCAATTACAACAGTAGTTACCAACTAGATAGTGTAATATCATAATTTAATTTCCAATTCTATTATTGTCATCCGACACCCCGGATAGCTCTTATATTTCTCCGGTCACGTAGTCGACGAGATAACCAAATATTTTTCAGCGACGATGCTAAACTTATCGCGAAGGGTCGAAGGTCGCCCACAACAGCCGGACCACACAGATAAAACAAACAAACCTAGGGCCAATGCATAACTAACAACTCCAAGGTATTTAAGCGCCAACGCAGGCAGAAAAGCGCAGTCGTTGGCAGGCAATCAAAGGGAGCAGACACATACACATAAATCATTCAAAAATGGAAAACGAAACTCTCAGCTTAGAAGCCATCATCAACAACAACCTCAGTGGTCGTGATCTTGAAGAGTTCAACAGGATCCACTACGGAAGAATCGACAATCATGAAGTTAAGCTGAAGGATACTTCGATCGCAGCGGCTAAAGAAGCCGACTTCGAAATCGCTGCTTACGCTTTCCCCGCCAAGAAAGAACAGACCAGACCTCCCAGGATTGTGAAGGTGGGTGTCATCCAGCACTCCATCGCCGCCCCCACCGACCGCCCAGTCAACGAGCAGAAGAAAGCCATCTTCGAGAAAGTTAAGAAGATCATCGATGTCGCCGGCCAGGAAGGAGTCAACATTATCTGCTTCCAAGAATTATGGAACATGCCGTTTGCCTTCTGCACGAGGGAGAAGCAGCCGTGGTGCGAGTTCGCTGAATCAGCTGAAGACGGACCTACTACAAGATTCCTGAGTGAGTTGGCAGCCAAGTATGCTATGGTGTTCGTGTCCTCTATTCTGGAAAGAGACGAGAACCACTCCGACATTCTGTGGAACACCGCTGTGATCATAAGCGACACCGGCAGCGTTATCGGCAAACACCGCAAGAACCACATCCCGAGGGTGGGAGACTTCAACGAATCTAACTACTACATGGAAGGCAACACCGGCCACCCAGTGTTTGCGACCAGGTACGGTAAGATCGCTGTGAACATTTGCTTCGGGCGTCATCATGTGCTGAACTGGATGATGTTCGGGCAGAATGGGGCCGAAATTGTGTTCAACCCATCAGCTACTATTGCCGCTGAAGCCGGCAGCGAGTACATGTGGAACATCGAGGCTAGGAACGCGGCCATCACCAACTGTTACTACACTGCAGCGATCAACAGAGTTGGGTATGAGGAGTTCCCTAACGAGTTCACGTCAGCTGACGGGAATCCTGCCCACAAGGACTTGGGTCTCTTCTATGGATCAAGTTACTTTACCGGACCTGACGGCGTGAGGTGCCCAGGACTGTCACGTACCAGGGATGGTTTGCTGATCAGTGTGTTGGATCTGAACAAGAACAGGCAGATTAAGGACAGGCGCTGTTACTACATGACCCAGCGCTTGGACATGTATGTCAACAGTCTCAGCAAGGTACTCGAATTAGACTTCAAGCCACAAGTCGTCCATGAAAATGAGAAATGAAACTGTAGTAGGAGCTTTAATCCCACCGGCGAAAGCAACGTATATGGAAATAAAGCCGAATATTTATGCAATACCTAACTAATATCATCATGTATTGAATGTCAACGTAACAGCTTTGATTCCCTATAAAGAGTTTAAAATAAATATTAACAAAATGACTAGTTGTTTTTTTTACATAATTGATTTAATTCATAACATACGTACTGTGATTATCTTTTAAAGTAAACATAAAACTATAAAAGTAAACATGCTTATCTACCTATTCTATACCTTATAGTCTTTATTTTTCACTAACGTTTGTCTGTGAATTTTCGGCCTAAAGTTATTGTCAATGTTTGGATAGTTAGCTATAGGTGTTTACTATATTATGCAAATTCATATTCAACATGGATTTGTATGTATACCTTAGGTAAAGTTCATAAAATCAATGGAAAAAAACAGATTCTATGAGCACTATTAGTTTGCCAGAATCACCCAGAGAATGCTCATTTTGCAAAGGGTTCAATTTGGGGCCCATTTTTATTTCATTCGTGTCATGTTCAATGATTGCTTTAATGGAGACGCTATAAATAAACACTAATATATAGGTACTTATTTATGTGGGGAAAAGAATACATAAAATGAAACATTGACTGACTGACATACTCGTATTAACCACAGCCGAAACTACGGCGCCTAGAAGAGTGTATTTTTTTTTGCATTTGCTTGCATTTTGCATAAGGTTTCCTTTTAAGACTTAGGCGAGCATTAGGTAAGTGAAGGTTTTCCAAAATTCACACCCTAAGGAGAAAAAATGGGTGCCTAAAGTTTATATGGAGAAACTGACTTACACGCGGGCGAAGGCGCAGGCAGAAACTAGTAGACTATAAACAATCCCACACACAGAGTTGATTAGAAATTTATTGTAGATAAGCTTATCATTACAGTTTTCTTTAATATCTCTATATTAGCATAATTGCTTCATTAAGAAACTGGTAATGAGAGTAACTACTATCTCCACTATTAGGTAGCACATTATCTTAAGAAGTTTATTTTAGATCATCGTGAAACGTTAATTAATGGCTTCTACAAATCAATTAGGTAATATCTACTATTTATCTATTTAGACCAATTTACTCTTTGTTTTCACATCACAGCATAAAGTTTTCTGTATAAATAACTAAAATCTAAATAAAGCTAAAAAAAAACAATTAAAAAGTCTATCTAAATAAAAGAATTAACAGAGACATATCAACTCATAGAAAAAACAAAAAAAAATCACAAGGTTTCCTTTTAAGATGTAGGTGAGTTCTAAGAGAGGCTTTTCCGAAATCGGGTAATTTTGGAAAAGCACCCGATTGATCTCTTTATGGGGGTCCCTAAAGAGATGAAATGGGGGTTCAAATTTTGTATGAAGAAACTTACTTTCACACGGGCGAAGCTGCTGGCAAAAGCTAGTATCAAATAAATCCAATGACGAAAGTAGTAAGTAAATAGTAACCGCAATACGGATATGCTTTGGTAGTGTCTAAATGAATGCAGGAAAGACTATCGTCATATTATCAATATTAATACTAGCCCAACTAGGATATGGTCTGGGGGTGACAGCCCAGCCTGGTCATCCGACACACAGGGTATCCTAGTATGGACTCCTGTCTCCCACAAAGGATCACATTAATTATGTATTGTTTATTATTCTTGTAAATGGTTTGCTTTTACTAAGACAAACTTAGGCATTATAAATACACGTTGTGTATTTAGCATAATAGCATAAGCAGCCTTATAATGTTCCCACTACTGGGACTTAGGCCTCTTCTCTAGGAGAGGGAACGGGCCTCCTTCCACCATCTAACACGCGTGAGGCGGGCCCAGTGCGGATTGGTAGATGTCACCATGACTTCGAATTTTTAGTTTTAGGAGATGCCGGTTTCTTCATGATCTGCGAGCGGGCCGCGAGCCGCGAGTTGCAAATCGACAACTATTACCACTGGGCCACCACTACAGAAGTCTACTAGAAGAAAATCGAGGACTCAAAGCCTACTGTTGACTCAAAAAGGTTTTTGGATAATCAGCGTGTTTTAAGAAATATGGCGTTAGGCGCCAATCAGCTGATAGTAAGAATTCAGCTCAGTTATACAGAAATAAAGATTTGGAAAACAACTAATAAGGACCAGTCTACTGCCATGGAAGATTACCATGCCCATAACACGTAGTTATGAACAAAAACAATACTTATAAAAACACATTTATTTTATTTAGATTTGTGCAATTTATATGCATTTAACATCAGGTATGACTGATGAATTCTAATGTGTATGCAGTTAGCCGGTCCGACCGGTACCAGGGTGTTTATCTATTGCATTTGTAGTCTAGAAAGGTTCTAGCCTGTTCTAGCTATGTGGGACGCATGCCTTATTTGTTGGGCGGTAGATGAAGGACGACTTAGGGCAGTGTACTTATGTAATAATTAAGCAATAAGGTACATCTATTTAATTATATAAAAGGAGAGAGTGACTGACAAATAAACGTACAGTATACTCACCATAGGTAGTCACTATTTCACTGTGAATGCAGGCAGGCCAAGGAGGATCTTCGCTCTATTGATGACCGCTTTACTAAACAGATCCAAGTTGCGTAAAGTAACGGCTATTACAACTAGCCACGGGACCTTTGATAAGCACCACTATACCATAGGAGTTACAGAGAGCCCACTCCCTAGAGCCTGTATGGAGGAGGTTGAGACAGCAGCTCATGTACAGTATTGTATAGGTCGCTAGATACTTACGTACTTCGGAAAACCAGGTACCTTCCGTGAAATGAGCAGTAACACCAAGGCGCTGCTGACCTTTCTCAAAAGAGTTGAGGAAGATCGAATGACACATTTGTTCCACCCGTACGCAAAATACGCGATTTAGTCGTTTTACAATAAACCACACCGAGCACTGCAGGTCTGCAGCCGAATCTAAGTCCCAGTACTAAGAGCGTAAGATTTTCCACAAGGTTTACTTATGTTGTAGGCGAGCACTTAGAGAGGATTTTTCAAAATTCCCCCCTAAGGAGACGAAAGGCATCCAAAGTTTATATGTAAAAACCTACTGTCCCACGGGCGAAACTACTGCCAGAATCTAGTAACTAATATTACCATAGTATCTGTGGCATAGCATAGTATCAGCTTTATAATGTTTCCACTGCAGACATTAAAATGAAGTATTTGCTGAATATCATTTTATTGCTCTAGAATTATGCACGAAAGATGGAATGTGATGGGTAACAACTGGGGAGTCGTACGTAGACTAGGCGTAAGCTTGGAGACGACGAGCAATGGCTAGCTCGCCGTTCGATAAGGACCGATCGAATCGATGGCGCGTTGAGCAGCAGAATAGGGCTCAATAGGGCTAATGCTTGCCAGGGTAAAGGATTGCGGGATTGTACGAAAGAATTACCGCGGGCCGGAAATGCAAATGGTACCTGAAGGAGTACAGGTCGGTTTTAGCCAGTAAACGTTATCACTTCCTCTCGATACAGCCACAGCGGGACAAGTCGTTTGATAATCTTATCAAGAGAAATCTCGCTGCGGTAGGTACATTAGGGTCAGAGCCCATTCGTCCCCCAAGATTCGCACCCTGTGCCCACTCGTCCCCTGGAACTTTTGAGGGGCCTATTCGTCCCCTGAAGAATATTTATTTTTATTCGTTCTTCTAATATAAGTACATGTATATGTGTATACTGCAGCTTGGTATCCTGGTACAGTCGCGCAGAAAAGGGTAAAATAAAAAATATAGTAATTTGGTAGATATCATGTTTATTTCAATTAAGATTAAGTTTAATAAATAACCTCTAGGCTCTACTAAATAAGTTATCAGCTTTTGGTGTCTTGTACATTTGTAAATATTTAGCAAAATATGTGACAACTATAATATCTTTATGCAGTAAAATAAAACTGTGTAACTATTTAAATAAAATCCCAGTAATAACTGAATTTTAGATTAATTTAAATCCAGAGTACAAACAAATAACCAAATATCAATACGAATATAAGAAAAATAACTATGAATTGTTAGTACTTTGTACAGTCAAAGAGATCTACAAAATAATGCAATATCACAATAACTTTGTATAAAAGAAATGTAGGTAAAAAATAAAATCAGTGTTTATCAACTATGTAAAACCAACATTTTTACTAACAAAATACAACTCTTTTACAGAAATCAGCCTTGAGTGACCATCATATAAATCAACATTAAATATAAAATATGCAAAAAAAAAAAATAGAACACATATCAACAGTAAATAATCACTTCTTATATTTTTGTATATTTACCAACTACATACCTACATGCAAAATCATAATAACTTAAATCTAAAAATATAAATTTAATAATAATACTAATCATATTCTAGGATTCAAATGAGATAATTCGATTCAATTATGTTAAAAATATTATTATTATAATATTAACAATATTGTTTATTTCGTTAGGCGAACATCATTTAATATAAAAAAGACCAAAGACACATTGAAGTCTCGTATTCGCAGTCACTTTCAAGAACCAATATGTCACCGAGGCAGCCATAACATACAAACAAAACACCTTATCTATTTTGTACCCCGTTTTTTAAAAAGCCATTCGTAGAAAGACAATATTACATCGTAAGCCTATCGACAGGTTATATTATTATCATGACGGATTATCAATCATCATAGCTCTTTTTTCAATGATCTGTTATGATTTATTAAACTAATTCCGTTAATAAACTGTTCCCAAGTGTACTATGTTAACCGTTTCTTGTGTAAAATTTAGCTTATTTTATCTCAGGGGACCAATAGGCACCTGAATAGGTGCCGAATCTTTAACTTATATTGTATTATATTAGAGGGGACGAATGGGTACCTTAAAAATAATATTTTTTATTAAATATTAATTGGTCCCCTACCAGGAGACCAATGGGCACCTATATAGGGGCCGAATCCACAACTTTTATGCTGGGGGACGAATTTTAGGGGACGAATGGGCTCTGACCCGTACATTATACCATGATATTCGACAGTCATGGGAATGATGGTATGACCATTTGTTGTGATTAGAGTTTTGAGTTTCAATGTGGATTCCAGGTTGGCCTAGAAAATATCGCGGCATTCGATAAGGCTGCTGTAGGTTGGTTTTTAAGGTTAAACAGACCTCAACTCTGTGTCCCGTACAGTTGGCCAAGTTCTCGCAGCTACGTCTGAGAGAGAGCAATCAATGGGGCAGTTTATGAAGACCACCACCCATGAGTAGTACTGGACCTGGCTCGTAAGGAAAGAATCCATTATTTTAATACACTAATAGTACCTAGAAAGGCGAAAGTTTGTATATAATGTGTACATGTTTGTTACTGTCAATTAGCGTCTCGGATAGCTATACGGATTTCGATGAAACCTGGTATACAGGCACGTTAGGTCCTGGGCTCCTGGCATAGCACATAAGATATTTTTATCCCGAAAATATGTACCTTTGGAGAATTTTCTGCTTTCACTCTGGCAAGGCCGCTGGCCAGGGGTCAATTTAGGTGTAAAATTCAATACTCATCCTCTAAATCTACCTAAGACTTGCCTATACTTCATCACAGCCATACCTACGCGGGTGGCACTTAAAAAAAACTGAAGTACAGAACACGCTTGTCGCTGAAAGCTGCGACTCTCGCCAACCGTCGTAATTCCTCTGTAATTTTCTCACTCGCCCAGAGATGTCGCTAATGTGTTGCTCTCGCGATTGTCGCACCATCTAGTCTTCGAAACTGCAAACTTTGTGGTGCATTTTATTTGTAACTTATTGTGCTGGTGTTAAGGTTGGTTTTTGATTGGGGTAAGGGAAGGAGTGGTGGTAAAGCCACTACTTTCTAGAGCACTTGTGGAGTTGCAGCCCGTGACATCCATTACAATAATGATGTCTTTGGTTTAGGGTTGGCGCTTGCTACAGAATTGCAGAAGAAAAGAGTGTTTTTAAAATGACTCCTAGAGTATTGAAGACTATCTAGACCAAACCTTACCACAGATAATAAGTTTACCTCGCTACTAAATTACCAATTGTCACCAATAATACCACTTTATCCGTTGTTGCTGCTGACTGGCCTCAGTTTGAGGTACCAGTCTCACAGTTTGCGTTTGTGCCAAATGCTTGTTTTTACTCTATCGTCCTGCATAGATACTGCTGAATTTCAGCATAATAGGTAAATATTGAATATCCTTAGTGAAGCATCATAGTGTGCATTGCCTTTACTTTAGTTTTCACTTTTACACTTCATTTCCAAATGACTAATGGTTAAATCCACTACAATTTATTGCGGTAAGTATCTACTTGTTTAAGGTAGTATGAGTGCATAAACCACGTCAGGAAGTAAATATATATTCTCTCCAGATTATCAATAAATAAGTATACAAAAGTAGAATATTACAGTACGGCCGTTATAAGTTGGCGAGTCTGAAGTTAGGCTCTATACAATTTACAGTTGTTATTACTTGTTATTGCTGTTAAAAACTGTTATTGGCATTTATTTTTTTAAATCCTTTATTTTCGTACGATATTTCAAGCGCCAAAATTCGCAGAGCCTAACTTCAGACTCGCCAACTTATAACGGCCGTACTGTATGCAGTAAAAACCATATCAAAATTGGAGAAATCAAAATTGGAAGAAGCAAACGAGATATAACAATTTTACTATCTAAACACAACATTTAAATACTGCAAAAATCACCATAGCACTTTCCTCATCGCCATTTCTGCAGTTGGCAACCCTACCCAGTAACTGGGTTGCGTGTAGTGTCATCTCGGTGTCGGCGGAAGTCACGGGAGCACTCGCGGCGGGTACCTACACAAATGCACTTTTATTTACACCTACCCTCCAGATTATTTTTTATTTTATATCATTAAGTACTTTGGGAAAGGGTTAAATGGGAAAAGTATTTAAAATAAGTTTGAGTTGGTATCTAAGTGTCTCAGACACCTTATAATACCGGCTCCGGTGTATATTGTAGGCTTTTGTATACGCAAACGCATTGCTGGTTTAAAAAATACTAAAATATCGTGTCGATTTTCCATCGACTAAATGTTAGCACTATAACGGTTTAATGCGGTAATCGTTCTTCATTCTAAAGAATTAGTGTTCCAAATCAGCCAGAACTATTCCTTTTTCATCCAGACGATTAATGTGGTAAGGTATTCTTATGTAGGTATAGGTACTTTATAGATTACTGAAGGAACGAGGAACAGAGCCAGGAACAAGCATAAAATTAAATAGGTATTTTTCAGTGTAAGTTAAGTAAGTTTATATCTATTTGGTTTGTATGTACAGTTGGGTATTTTTTTAAACGATTTCCAATGCCTTGAATGAATCCTGTATTGCGGTCTTGCGGGTGCATTTACGAACATTTAAAGATACGCAGATCCGAATATCTGTAGGCCAAGGCTTGTATGTATGGCTCATATTTACTACGCGCGGGAATCGAACTGCGCGTCACGCAGCGCAGTAGCCAATTGTTCAATCATTGCGCCAATCAAGCTGTTGTCGTCATCTTTACATAACACAGGTACCAAAATAAAACAGGTACAGCGAAGCCCATGAGATTATTACGATTTGATTATTTACTATAGGTCCCCATAATGATTGTTATGACAATGCAATTGATTTACAATGAATATCCCTTAAGGAATACCAGTGTTGAATGAAACTTGGTATGTGACTGTTTTATTGACGATTCTTTGATTAACTATGTGAATACGAATTATAAAAGGATACATATGATATAGGTATATCATGTACATATATATTATGTACAACTTGGTCACATTAACTTGACGCTTGGCTTTGATGAAATAATCTCCAAAACCAATATAACAACATTAGAGAACTAGCCAAATTATCGACGAGCGTATCAATAACAAAGATGCTGACCATACCTGTCACTTGCCGGGCGAGCTAAGGGAATGCGGGGGAAGTAGGGGGATGCTCGCATTTTAGAGATCTATGCGTCAAGTTAAAGTGACCGGCTTTTATCTATACGTACTTATCCTGGCACCCAGGGCATCTACTGCGATGGTTCGAGCATGAGTACTTGCTCTCCCTCGCGTAATGCTCCCTGCATTACTGGTCACAGAAGAAGGCGACTGCTTCTCATGTTCTCTTGTTCCGTACCGTGGCCTGTACCAGGGCCGGATGCGAGAGGTTACCGTCACTGATGGTCTCCACAAGGACACAGGCAGCAGTGTTTTACTAAGGCGGGGAAGACTTCCACCTTATGCTCTACCATATCTTCCGTCTGGGTCACAATGGTAATACCCGGGGGTTTCTTCCTGCCATATACGAAACAGGAACCCCCTGAAATAACAGTGTCCAGTAAGGTCTTGCGTCAAGTGAAAAGTGAGGAAACCACGGCGCTCTAACAATCCTCAAATTACCGCGATTGTGGCATGCTCAATCAATAACTACGCATATAAATAATGTAGAATGCTAACGAGCTACCTATAACATAGATACATGTCAAAACTTTTCCTAATTAGACTTGGTTTCCAATTAACAAAAGTTTAGCCCAGAAAACACCCCGCAAATCCAACGCCGAAGTCATTTTTAATTCGATCAAAAACAATAAATGTTTCGTCGGTTTGTTTGTCGTCGTAATTAAGGCCGTTCCATGAAACATGGCCACGTTTCCGCTTCCGGTGGGACTTTTTTAATTTTTCATTTACGAATGGCCGTTTCAATTTTTCGTTTCTAATTTCTCATTAAACTTAGATGCACGTTTGGCCTGAGGGTTTTGAAAAATGTAAATTAGTGTAACAGATAAATAATTAATGTGGTGATTTGTATTTTTATTTTGGAAGTAATGACTTTGCATTTTTAATTAGGAGTGGAGTGTAATGATCTACTCGTAAATTGATAATTGAAGTTTCCGAAAAAAAACATGGGCTTAGATTTACTTCGGAATAATCTTAATTCATGAATCCCCGACCGGTCCTATGAGACCACGGTGTTATTGTTTTACTATTGTGTCTCGTTTTGTGGGTATGTGATAGGTTGATATGCAATAAAGGACTGAAACCCTTGTACACATATTTTCCACATAAACAGATCGTCTCCTAGGGATATTTATTCATAGAGCGTATTTATGTAAAATAAGTTTCAGAGAGAGGCTCCTTTATTTTATATCGTCAAAGAAATCAGCATTTTACTATTGTCTGGAAGCGTTGCGTCGTGAAAATAAATGGGAAATGCTAAGGAAAAACTAACACCTCCTTAGACTACTGATACTATACATACGAGTAGGTATAATACAATCTCTAAGATGTGACATAAGGCCGGTTTCCGAATAAAGAATTTGCAGTTGAGTATAATTTATTATAGTATAGTTGTGGAGGTCTGGTAGGCAGCCGCTCCTCGTAAAATACTGGTATTCAGCTAAATCCGGCTTGACTGGAAGCCGACCCCAATATAATTGGGAAAAAGGCTAGGCAGGCAGTTGAGTATAATTATGTGAAACTTAAGCTTAAAAGAAATCATTCTATGACTTCTCCCGCTCTTTGGCGGATCGGGAGGGCGTCAATGGTTACTCTTTAAAAAAAATGTTAAGTTTACATTATTTTCATATTACATTATTACACACTACGAGTAGGTGTACAGTACTCGTATGAGTGCGATATACAGCTTATTTTTGGTAATGGCTTAATTCATTATGTAAGTATTCTATACACAGATAACTAAGGCGTAGGTATTATTTAGATCTAGTTCTTGAATGTAGCTAAATAAATTAGAATGGCAAACTACAACGAGTTCATTTGCTTTTCATTGTTTATAGTATTTGTTTTATATAAGTAAGTATACATATTTGATAGGTCTGAGAATAGCTCGTTAGGCTATTTTTATATCCTTACCATAGCCACTAATTTTTTAATAGCGGTAAGTATTTCTTTGATATAGCAATACAATTATATTTATCTATATAATACAATTAAAGTAGTAACCGACATATCAAGGCCCAACCGAAACTACTGGGACTGGGAACGTGAAATTTTGCACAACAGTTGCTTTTATAAAGTAGGCGAGCACTAAGAGAGCATTTTCCAAAATTCACCCTATAAAGAGATAGAAGGAACTAACTTAGCGCGGGTGTGCAAAGTTTCGTATGGAGGAAACTACTTACACGCGGGCAAAGCCGATGGCAGCAGTGTGTTACCTTCGATATCGCAACGCAAACAACTTTCAGAAAGCAAAACAGTTTTCATTGTAAGTGTTATCTTAACAGATACAAAATCAATTTCATTTTTCAACGTAACACATTCTTTTTTCATTTTCTTTTTTTTTACCACACCAGCAACACAGGTGCGTTCCTTTTTCGATTGATGACGTTGATATTTTTTTCTAAATTCCCGCCACGTTTGACAAGTGTCGTTTCGTTCAGGAAAGCGGGCACGCGACAATAGTTCGCTGGCCGATTTCATCGACACATGCTCCGTTTCATTTCCGTTGCACTCTGTTCGGTGCGAGAGGTTTTTGAACGGATCCATTGTAAAAAAAAAAGTTTCACTATTACACGAACTTGATTTGACCAAGAACAGGAAAAGTTAAAGAGAGGGGTGGTGGTAAATGTTGTAATACTAAGGAAAATCGTTTTAAAGTCATCACTAAAGAAGAGAGGTTTTCATTAGTCCTAACAACGTCGAGTCTACCTCTGTTTGTTAAGTACGGGCTTATATTTCTGTCTCTTCAAAATTTTTTTTAGGAGTCGCTATCTTTAAAGTAAGCTCATAAAATTACAGATGTAATAAGTGACTAAGTTAAATACTATCTGAGCAGTAAGGGACTACGTATAACGTAGGTCTCTAACGTGCTCTCGCTATTGCTTTTTATTGCTCAACATAACTTGCCACAGATTATCTATGTGTTAATAACTTGACAGCTGGGCAACTGTGTTCTCACTAGCTCTAGTGTCTATGATGCTATAAATAATGCCGGGTTCACATAGCCTGACAGTTTTTGTATTGTTACTATTATTGTACTGTGCGTCCATTTGGGCAAAATAAATTCATTTTCTTTCTTTCTTTCTTCTTTCTATTCGAACCTTAAACGAAAGATTGGATTAATAAAAAAAATACATAGCAGGAGACTCAAATACATTCCCTATTCTGCTCGCCTGAGGCAAATTGAAAAGCACACTCGAAAACCCCTTTAGTGTCATGTGAAGGCCGCACAATAGAACACACACCACCCTCGCGCGAACAGTCTCTGAACGCGGTTTATCGTTTAAAAATTCAATGTATTATTATGTTCTTTATGGTTTAAATGTACCGAAAAAAGAAAAATGGAACGCAAATATGGAGTGTATCAAGTAGAATGTAAGCTAAAAAAAAATGATTTCGATTCTTTTTGAAATGCGAATTCGGGTTTAGTTACCAAAAATAAAAGACCATAGAATGGCATCCATTTTTACTAAATGATACTATAAACTTGAAACTTCGTGAGTGTCCTTTTTTTGGCGAGCCTATTTTCAATAAAGAAGGAGGTCTCAAGTCGGTCGATTTTTTGTAGCATTTTCAGAGATATCTATTTCAAATGTTAACTGATTATTATGCCGCGGCCAGACTATGCTCCTCGCGCTGCTCATCGCTCTGCTCCTCGCGCTGCCGTGATTTGCCGCGATGTTGCTCTCTCTCTCTCGCGCGCAAAGACCGACAAGATAGGGAGCAGCGGGCAGGACGAGGAGCATGACGAGTAACGTGGCCACACTATGTCTCTGCCTCCTTTCCTCGTTACTTCCCATGCTACTCGTCGAGTGTGTGGCCGCGGCATTAGATATGAGTATTTTTTGTTTTTCCCCCAGATTCCATTTGAATTTAGTAACGACCTGATGAAGAAGCTCAGCGACAGACCATGCAACACTTCAATAAATGGTATCTAATCTTTCGGGATTGCTCCAATCGAACGGAGCGGATCCGATTCGGAGCTGCAAATTGTAGAAAAATATTCCAAAATTTAAATTTCGCGGCCATAGATATAAGGAAGTTTTGCAGGTAACCCGCAAAACGTTATTATACCTATCTGGAGCATTCTTTTTTTCCAGGCACCAACAGGAGATTATGGTTAGCATTCTTGTGCCAGCATTTATCATCATCTACCTAGCCTTTTCCCAACTACATTGGGGTCGGCTTCCAGTCATGCCGAATTTAGCTAAATACCAGTATTTTACGAGGAGCAGCTGCCTACGAGACCTCCACAACCCATTAACTGGGGTAACACGATACTTCATATGCAAGACTGGGGTCAGATTTACTGGCTTCTGACTATCCGTAACGACTGGCAAAGATCTACAAATGACATCCGGGACCTACGGCTTAACGTGCTTTCCGAGTCACGGAGGAAACTCGGTATGTTAAGATGGTCACCCATCCACAGACCAACCTTGGCAAGCGTTGCTTAACCTGGAAGATCGACCCGAGCAGCTGTTATTATCTAGCCACGAGCCACTTTGTGCCAGCATCAAACTAAAGAAATCCAGACACATGCCATATACACACATTTCACACGTAATAACCTCTCTGAACCAGTCTGCGGGTGCGATCCATCATACGGTTTTATTGAATTACGACCCTCGGCGAGGACGGCCCTCCTGACTCGCGACCCATCCAATTATTGCCACTAATTATAATTATTATTGCACTTGATACTGTTTTGTGTCCACTCCCTTATAGTTTGCGTGATGTGACAGTATTTTTTTTATTGTTATGAGATGTTCTACTGTTTCGTAGTCTAAGGTGAGTTTCAAAGAACACTCTCTCACTCAGAATAGGCTCTCTAAACTAGCGCGCCTCGCCATCAACGATTGCATCACTGCTTACTATCAGGTGGGATTGCAATGAAGCACTAGTTTATGTTACATATATTAAAAAACAAACTCTTTCAATGATGCTCATGATATCTCACTCTCAGGTGACCTGAGAGTGAGACATAATGTCATTTTTTCAATGACTAACTGTGTGGCTAGTCACAGAAAAAGGCAACGTTGTGTAATAAAGACTTTCATTACACAAGACTTTTTTCAACTGTGGTGGTCTGGTGGGTTCTTTCAATTAAGATTTTCTAAGGGTGCGTCCACATCTGGCGAATGTGCTGCGAATGCGCTGCTCGCGAGCAGTTTGCGAGCTGCGCGCGTGCAGTCACGGCAATGGTTTGGTGCGCTTCTTTAAGAGCGCACCGAGTTTCTAGCGCTAATCGATTTTAGGTTTTCTTTGCGCTCTGTGTATGTGTGCGTGAGGCACACCGGCAAGCGAGCGAGCGAGCCGCGCGCGCGTCACCGCGCTGTGCCGCCGTACATTATTACGTGTATTACTATTTTGTAACTTTTTTCCGCTTCGCTTCTGGAATAATAGTCGCGGAAGGCATAGCTTTTTTTCGTTTTGCTGACTCTTTCTTATCTATTGCGTCTAATAGTTATTTGTGCAACAAGAGAGCAAAGTTGGTATTTGCCGCGAGTGTTGATTTTGAATCCCGAGTAAGCGAAGGATTCTATATTTGAATCACGAGCGTAGCGAGTGATTCTAGGTTAGAATCCTGAGTGCAGCGAGGGATTCAAAGACACGAGATGCAAATAACTTTGGTCTCGAGTAGCACATACAACTTTTCACTTCAGCAGCGAGAACAAAATATTTCTGCATTTTTTACATACTGCTTCAATTCTTCCGGTGTTAAATCGCAGACATCATCACTATCCAGTGATGAATCCTCACTCATATTTATTTATTATTATTTTAATAATGTCCAACGTGTATCCGGTATCGCACTTTGTAGCTAGCGAACAGAATAAGAAAACAATAAAAAATTAAAGCCCGCTATTTTTTAAAGATGCGTTCGGAAATTACATTATTACTAAATTATTCTGTCACAATAAAGATTGTTAAAACTTTAAATAATTATGTAGATACATGATAAACTTCGTATTTTTTAATTCAACATCTCTTTATTTGATCATAAAAAAATATAATTCGATTATTAAGAGAAAAGTATAATAATTACATTTAAACCTTGATTTGAAATTTTATAGGTGACGTGTTTCGGAACGTTTTATTGTTGGTTTCTTTTTTGAGCCTATTATATATGGAATTTGAAAATCGAACTTTGAATCGACTTGTTTCTATCTCTCGCTCTTTTCGTATCGAAGTGAAAGTGACAGAACAAAGTGAAGTTCAAATCTTTCGAATGTTGTGAGTAGACCCAGCACTGACTCGGCAAGTCGGCATTAAAAAAAAAATAATTAAAAAGTTACTTTGTCTCACGCTCGCAGCAAAATCGAATTTTGCTCTGTCTTTAAACTGCAAAACATACTTGTTTGAGGTGCTGAGGTGAAAAATATATTGTGGCTCACGAATTTCCTTTTTTCTGTCCAGCCTTGAATCAGGCCTCCGTCACTCCATGTACTTGCGCGCTATAAGTGCCTACCGCCCAGCCGAGCGGTCTCGGTCCGCTTGCGGATCAAATTCAGTGCGGTTTTCGCAAGCGAAGCGCGCGCACGCCGTTCAATTTTAATAGTACTGTTCGTTCGTACGCGTACCTATGATGCCTTGCTTGCTTTAGATGGGTGCAAATCAAGTAAAAAAAGGGATCAACACCTAACATTTTTCCATTTACCTGACAATGACGAAAGTACAACGAAATTTATAAAAGAAATATTAAAATTTTATAAACGATACAATTTTAAACTGCATTTAATTATATCTAAATTGTAACTACAAGTCAGAACATTCACAGTTCTCAATAACATAAACCCAAAAAGTCATGTTAATTTAATTTGGGTAGTAATAAAAGCTCCGACAAAAAAAGAAGAATTACCAAAGAAGAATTACCCTTACTCAAAATATTAAATCTACTGCCTAAAATACTAACTTTCCGACTACTTTTGTCCGAATAAAAATGACGAAACGACCGAATGAGATACTGAAATCTTCGAAAAATAAACTTGACTGTTTATTGCTATAATACTTTTCTACCGGCATAAATTACGTTCTACCGAAAACTATGCTTTGTAATTTTTATCTATATTTGCCAACTATTAATTCATAAATTACCTTTCAAATTTCATAGACTGTGGTGCTATTTTAACTGTAACACTATACTAAAAATATTATTCTGAGTGGTTATACAGAAACTTATAAAAAATATAAAAATGTACTTGTACAATAACTTTTGCTTGTATCATATATCATGAATTTTACTTACTACGGGTAAGTAGTACCTATTTCAGGCGTTAAAATGTTAGAACAGTCGTATTTATGCTTTAATGTAAAACTACGTAGACTTTGGTTTCCTAGAATATTTACGATTCGAAAAATTGATTAAAAGGCGTAGTCGACGGAGCCCCGCTGCGCGGGGCTCCTACTTCTGGGTGGTTTAAAAAAAAATAACCTCTAAGGAGGTGACGGGGTCTGTGTTCGCTCGCTTCGCTCGCTCACTACGACCCCGCCACCTCCTTCTAACCTAACCTGTCCGAGTTGGGTTGCCCCCAAGTCTTGAGCTGGCTTCGCTCGCTCTTGCATCTTAAGTTATCCTAGCAACCGAAGAAAAACGGAATGAATCAGAATAAAAATGTAGTTTTAATAGGTAGTAAAAAATGTCTAAACCCGATCTCACGGGCCTAACAATTAAGGTATTTTCATTATTATTGAGAGTTAAAAAATAAATTTGATAACCAACAATAGAAATTAAAACAGTTCATGCAAGTTGTAAAAATATGATTATTTTGACAAAACCTCTGTTGTCGGTAACTTAGTAATTTTGTCGGAGGTTCAGTATTCCATTCGGAAGTTTAGTTTTGTTATTCGACGACTCATTTTTTTAGGAGGAGAACAAGTAATTTGAACATGCTCTAATTTGTTGTTAAATTAGGTATTTTTTTTCGGTAATGTTTTGGGTTTTTTGTCGGTAATTAATTATAACGCTGGTTAATTAGAATAATAGTCGGCCACAGATCGCTGGAGATTAATTTGTTTTTCGGAACCATTATTATTTCCCATTTAATTTTATCGAAGAGGCAGCCCTGCGATTGCTGCGGGATCGCGCGGTTCGAAGCAATCACAACTGTACGCTTGAGCATTAAGGCACATTTTAGCATGCAGTGGTTGCCGACGCGATAGTGTAGGCTATTATAGTAGTAGGTATTGTAATTTTTCTACTGAGTGAAGTATCTGTTACGTAGTAACTATTTAGTAATCTGTGCTTGAATCAATTATTTCTGGTAGAAGACAATCAAAGTAAAAACTTTTTAACTTTGTTTCCATAATGTTCTTCCAGAATTATCTCTTTTTATTGCTTCTATTTTTTTACTGAGTAATTACCGAGAATTCAGTATAAATGTAGCTGCATAAAATATTTTCATCAAATACTTAGTAGGTACCACTGTAGGCGCATGCTTGCGGACGGCGAGCAATGGGTAGCTCGCTGTCCGGACGTCTGGTAACAGTCCGGACCAAGCCCATGTCGTCGACGGCGCGTATTGTTCCACGCGCGCCTCAAAGAGATGTTAGCAAACTGTAGGGGCCCGACAGGGCCAAAGCCTTCTGGGGCCTGGGTTGACGAAAGAGATCCCCGGGACCACGGAATTAGGGCAAAGAAGGAACAGTAGTGGGTTTTAGTCAGTAAAAGTCTGACACGCCCTCCTGCTCCGCCCAGAGCAGGAGAAGTCATTTTGATGATTCCCCAACTAAAAAAAAAATATTTCGTAGGTGGGCAAAGATGGAACAGGAGTGGGTTTTAGTCAGTAAAAGTCTGACACGCCCTCCCGCTCCGCCCAGAGCGGGAGAAGTCATTTTGATGACTCCCCAACTAAAAAAAAAATATTTCGTAGGTGGGCAAAGAAGGAACAGGAGTGGGTTTTAGTCAGTAAAAGTCTGACACGCCCTCACGCTCCGCCCAGAGCGGGAGAAGTCATTTTGATGATTCGCCAACTAAAAAAAAAATATTTCGTAGGTGGGCAAAGAAGGAACAGGAGTGGGTTTTAGTCAGTGAAAGTCTGACACGCCCTCCCGCTCCGCCCAGAGCGGGAGAAGTCATTTTGATGATTCCCCAACTAAAAAAAAATATTTCGTAGAATTTTTTTTTTTTCACTCTCAAATATATTTTTTTCAGTATTCTCTTTATTTTCAAAATTCTCGGTCTGTAATATCTTGCTCTAGAAAGATAAAATAATTGTTTTTAAAAATATCCCATTCGAAAAAAAAATATACCCAAGTCAGATAATTGGTAAATAAGTATGTCGGTAGGTAGGTACATATACGTATACGAATATTAATTTATTTTTTCATGCACGGTTGCATTGATTTTTCGCCAACCACTTCTCTCCCTTGTTTTGTTTACTTTATTCCTCATTTTAAATGGGTACCTACAGTGAATTTTAACACAATTTTATTTGTATTTTTTTTAAACCCGTGCGTAATCGCAAGCGACACAGGTTCCCCGTTCGACGGCCGAAGCAGGACTAAAGCGGATAGGAGGGAGGCTAGGCGGCTCTAGTTATGATGGGCTGAATGCGCGGCAGTTTAGGTATTTCCTTCGTATTGTTAAACAAATACACATTTTGAAAATATAAAGTGTATACGGTATACAAAACATGTAGTTTTGTTAATATTCAAAATCTGAAAACCTATCGTCAAGAATTCACGTCGTACTAAGCGTTTATTGTGGTTTTTAGAGGTATCTTTGTGAATTTATTCTATCGAGCAAACTTTATCAAATCGTGTTTCCATCGTATATACGGCCTAGTATATATCCCCAATAATACCAACATATTTTCTTAGATTTTAATTTAATTACTTACTCCTTCAAACAAGGGTTATAAAAACGTGTTTTGGTGTATAAAAAGCTCGGTGCCTTCTTAAGTGCAACTCATACAAAAATGCACGCGCGTAGCTCGCGGGCAGCTCGCAAACGGCTCGCGAGCTGCACATTCGCGGCACATTCGCCAGATGTGGACGCACCCTAAGATTTCTTATCATGTGTTCTCTCTGCAGATGGTGTTTAAAGACTGTGTCCCACTCACAGTCACACTGCACAGTCTCTGACAAAAGATTTAGATTATAAAGATATTCATTTGCTTAGACTTTTTCAATTGTGGTGGGACCATTATGAGACGATGCTTTTCTTCTCTTCACATTTAGTTTTAAATAACTCAACGACCCACAAATTATCTAATACGATGCTCCTAGGCAAGACAATTTTCTATAAATTTTGACATTTTATTCTTCTCGCAAACCTTAAACTGAAGGAAAGACAATTTGAAACTCAAATATCTGTATCAATAACTCAATAAGACACTTTCAGTGGCTGCAGCGTTCCCTCAAAACAAACAAAACAAGAGATTAATGTAGTATAGCACACAACACTTGTTCGCTAATCCCTACATGTGACTTTCTCACCCGCCATATTAATAATTGCATAGCTCCTTGACAGTACAGATTCGTCATACAACAACTTATTCGCCAATGTCAAATTCAGTTTAACTCACCTTAACTCTTTTGCAACAGAGTCGATTTTTGCTAATTTTGTCGGTAAAACTAATTTGGCAATCAACAACTTACTTGCCAATAAGTAATGCAGTCTCACTATACCGTAATTGCTTACAATAGGGTCTATTTTTAGTTTTTCTAGCGGTAATATAAAGTTGGCAATCTAGAGTGGAGTTGATCACCCCCGCGGGTGCCATACGTCATCAGAGCGGGGGACGACATTGGACAGTTTAAATTTTGTATTACACGCAATCCATTTTCGAAATTGTGAGGTTTTTGGTTCATTTTGTGTATTGTACCTTTTCATAAAGTTGGGAGGTCAAAAAGTCTGTATAAGGGAGTACGAGTAGATTGGATTATTTAGTAGAAGCTTAAAGTCTGTTTTTTATACCCTGGGACTAAATTGACTAAAGTAATGTCAAACTTACTATAGGAATGATGCTAGTTATTTTGTGTTGTTATGTCATTTTAGTCTCAGGGTTTAAAAACAGACTGTAGTCCACAGCATCGGCAGTACGATACCTATATCTACATAGAGGCCATGCAAAACATTTCTCCAGAGTAGCTAACTGACATCATTGAAATTGTTGTTTCTTTCAATAATTTTTGTATACGTTAAAATCTGAGGGCAAAATTTTAGAGCTCTATAAATGTATCTATAATCAAATACGTGTACCAACATCACAAATGTTTGATGATCAAGACTCAAGAGATATAAACAAGCGAAATTTATTCCACAGATAAATTCTAATAAGCCTAGATAATCTTCCTTAAATCAGTCCATGGACGAACATTCAGCCCGTAACAGACTAGGTACACACAATTGTGTTTAGCGGCGATGTTTATGGTATTCCTATGGGGCCAAAGCGCAAAGGGCACGACATTTGGCTATGGGGTCGCGACCTTTCAGACGATATGGTGATGATTCCGCAAAGGGCGCCAAATACATAAAATCTATGCGGTCTCTTTTATAGTGGTGACATTTTTGCCAACTTATGGGGAGAAGTGGCGGGTTTCTTATGGAATTGGAATGGTATAGGTCACAGTGAACGTGCTTGTGCCTTGTATTCCGTAGACCTACCTACCTTGGTATAGTTAAAAAACAGCCCTAAAACTGCGACCAGGAGCTGTGAATCACAAATCGTTAACTATATACTTTTTCTGAATCACGATGAAGTTGGTGGACCGAGATTAATCAGGTAATCTGTTTCTTAACCTATCAATACCCGCGAAACGAGACATTATAGTAAAACAATAACAGCGCGGTCTCATAGGACCGGTCGGGGATTCATGAATTAAGAATTCGCTAGAAGAGTAGCATTTGTGATCGTTGGTAAGGTTGGAGACCACTGCAGAGAAAGTTACGGTGTTGACGTGCTCCTATATAGCTCTATAATTGTCCAAGATGAGGGAAAACTTACTGAAACAAACTCAGAGTACGAAGTCTCTTTTAAAGTTCATACAGTAATTTCAAATCATACTTATGAGAAACGTGCAGAAGAGTGTCTGAGACGGTCTTGTAAGGAAGAACCACACAGATTTACGTGGGTTCAGCCCCACTCTCGAATCGACGAAAAAAGGAAGAATAGAAAAGACTATTAAAAATTTACTGATAAGTATAATATCATTAAGTACGTAACATTAACATTCAAGTACCTATAAGTGTGATCCAACCTTTACATCCTTGGTCCTCTACCAATATCAATAGAGCTATAGACTAATATAAAGTTAATTTCGTGTTAAACTCAAGTGGTTGCCAATTCGCCTTCGCCGTAATGCTCATATTCTTTCCCTTTTGTATAAAGTGCTCTTTTCCCCTGTTACCCCTAGTTACCTTAAAGAAAGGTTTCAATTTCTTTGCGACACACATATGAAGGTTCTTAGGTCATCGGATAATTTGAAACTTAAAATGCCAATGCATACAACTTCTTTCCTGGATAAGGCATTTACTGTTCAGGCCGCGCGTCTATGGAATGCATTGCCTTTGACAATCAAACGTGCGCAAACATTGCCTGAGTTTAAAAGGCTTGTGAAGGAGCATTTCTTATCACTCTGATTTTGTTTTCGTCTTAGCACTTATTTTCTTGCCTATATATATTTTGTATGTATGTATATATGTATCTATTGTACTTTATATTTTTGTAAACTTTTATATATGCACCAAGTGCAACCCCATTTTGTGTCCAGTCTGTCTCTGTCCATTCAAGGTTGCCTGGAAGAAATCGCCAAGTGCGATAAGGCCGCCAATTGAATGAGTTTTACCATAAGGTTTCCTTATTGTTTTTGTAATCTTGGTGTACAATAAAGTATATATAAATAAATAAAGTTAAGACTTTAAATCCGTAATATTTGGCACTGAGTCGCTAACAAACCGAGATTATCTCCATAAATCGCGATGCTATTATTACGAACACCGTCACTCTGTGCTATTAACTTTAAATTTGTACAAAGCATTGCTATTAAATACAAACAAATCAAAATTGACCTCCTCTCCCCCCCGCTTTACTTAGAAAAATAGATATGAAAACGGAGTTAGCATGATGTATGATAGATCTTTCTACGGTGGTTATGTCAGCAATCAAGGAATGTATCTGAGACATTCCTAATCAGCGGAATATAGCCTTTAATGTGGTTAGTAATAAGGGTGGTTATGCAATAAATGGGTGCTTGATATTGTAGGGATCATGAAAGAACCCTTTCTTTTAGATAATTATGGACACCTGTGGCTAAGTCAAGGAGTGAAATGGGAAAATACGGCACTTATGTTTTTACTGCTGTTATTCCTTTTGTTATTTAAGTTATTCTTTAGTCTTATTGCTTGTGGTGGTGACTGGTGTTCTTTTTATTAAGAATCTATACTTCTTTTTTTTTTTCTTTTTTAGCATAACGTTGCTCCACACTAAGAGTTACTCCTGTATCGTGGGTGCCTTCAAAAACATGTAAGCTCCCATATACAAGACATCCAGACATAAATATTTGTTCAGTGCGAGAATCGAACTCGCGACCCGCAGCGCACCAACCAATCGTTCAACCATTGCGCCAGTATAATATGTTTCTATGTTATTGCTACCACATCAATTGATAGGGTTGACAAACTTAGGTTCCTCACGCTAGAACAGCTGCTCAACCTTTCTCAAGTGCAAATGCGATTGTGTATGGAGTACTGCTCTCATCTTTCTGGTCTGCCAAATACTAGCTTGATATACACATATACTTGAATACTTGCTTTGGAATCGATTGAAAGGCGAGCCAAGTAGACCAAAGGCAATGATGCGCTTGTCAAGTCAAAGCTTCAGAGTCATTAGCATCGACGCCGAGTTGATAGCCTGTCGGTTTTCTATCGTTTACATTTCTGGAAGTGTGTTTTGGAATCGCACAATTTAATTCTGCCAAATCCGTTCCATTATCGGACCACTAGACATTTTACATTTTGGTAATATATTGATTGAGCGTACAGCTATCCAACCATGAAGTTTCTTGTACATTCTTCTTCTTTTTCATAATAGAGATTTAAGCTTTGGAATGTGTCATTTTGTACCACTTTTCAGGCTGAACGACTTTTTGACAATTTATTACATAATAATGGTTTTCTTGATTATTTCAAGAATGTTTTGGTTTCATTTAGTAATGCGACCAAACCATTCGTCTTCTCAAATTAGGGTCTCTTTCATGTACCGTCTTTAATTTCGTTTTAATTAAAAATAACAAGCCACTGCCACAAACTACCTCCAATCATCATCATCATCTGCCTAGCCTTTTCCCAACTATATCGAGGTCAGCTTCCAGTCAAGCCGGATTTAGCTGAATACCAGTATTTTACGAGGAGCGGCTGCCTATCAGACCTCCACAACCCATTAACTGGGGTAACACGGCACATCATAGCAAGACTGGAGTCAGATTTACTGGCTTAATCAAGTACAGTCAATACAACCTTCCTATTCCTACCTCAATTTTTTTTGCACGATTACTCCACAACACAGACGAAGAAAAATTAACATTGCCTCAGATCGAAGCGGTGAGCTCCGACTATCCGATTGAACACAAAGGGGTAACGGGGTTGTGAACAAATCGCGTACTCGACTGTAAATATCTGTGTGGCGACGACTCATAAAAACTGCGAATAAGACTCAGAAGGCATTTGGAGGGGAGATGGAGGAATGTGATTAGGTGTTTTATTTATTTGTATGTTACTAATGATGGCGGTTTGTAAGTTCTGTTGTTAGATCAATTTTTTTGAGGTGAGGAGTGATCTTTAATTTCTCCCGGTCTAAGGGGGGGGGTGTCAGATTTCTACTGACTAACGCCCGTTTTCAATAACCTACCACAGTTCATAGATAGATAGCTATCCCCGATAAACAGTAAGATTGTATCCACCTATCCACAGCTTTGGTAGGAAATGCTATCCGTCGGTAGGTTACAGGAAAGCAAGTAAAGGCAAAAGGATATTTTTGTTTATCTTTAGTAGCTACAACTGTAGGTAGATAGCTTATTGAAAACGGGCGTAAAACTACAGCCCTGTGTCCGTCAGTTGGACTAAGATTTCTTTTTCAGAAATTCCCGGTCGAGACTTGGCACTTTTTGTTGTAGTAGGGTATTTACCATTTTGATATAGCAGAGCATGGGTGAGGAGCTCGTGGCTAGATAATAACAGCCGCACGGGTCGATCTTCAAGGTTAAGCAACGCTTGCCTAGGTTGGTCTGTGGATGGGTGACCATCTTAACATAACGAGTTTCCTCCGTGCCTCGGAAAGCACGTTAAGCCGTTTGTCCCGGCTGTCATTTGGAGATCTTCATTGGCAGTCGTTACGGATAGTCAGAAGCCAGTAAATCTGACTCCAGTCTTGCCATGAAGTACCGTGTTACCCCAGTTAATGGGTTGTGGAGGTCTGGTAGGCAGCCGCTCCTCGTAAAATACTGGTATTCAGCTAAATCCGGCTTGACTGGAAGCCGAACCCAATATAGTTGGGAAAATGCTAGGCAGATGATGATATAGCAGAGCATAGGTACCTGCATTCATTCATTCTTCATAATCGATTCTAATTATTAGATAAGGTTATCAAATCTGTTCTCTAAGCACCTTGAACACAAAGGGTTCCGTAACGAACATGAGTACTTAACTCTCTTTCGGCAGAAGTTTTGATCATTTCCTAACCTATTGTCAAAGATCATGTACGGTGATTTAGATTGACTCACCAAAGTAAAGATACCCCATTACCTTGGCAAAATATTCATCAAAACTAAACCATTGTGTATCTACTCAATACACATAAATTAATCATAAGATATCTAAAAGAACATCATAAGCATTTCACAAAGAATCAATCAATTTACTGACAAAATGATTCCTTGTCCTTTTTACCAAACGCCTACAAATCCACTCTTAGCAAAACACTCACTCGCAACAAAGAGTAGTCAATTGCCGTAAGTAAAAGATCTGTGACACTCCCAAATTGACAAGAGACAAGGAGACTGTATAAATATATTTAAAAAAAACTCGCTTCCGACATTCAGCGGAGTCGTTGACTTTGGTTGCGTCTTGGGGGTTTTTACGTCACGCTTTTGGCGGGAAAAATCATGGAAATGTCACCTGTGAAGCGTAGAGCGTAGTTAAGAGGTTTTGATACTTGAGTTTAATTTATTTATGAAGTTTCTTTTTTGTTAATTTTAGATGGGAAAGCTTATTTGTTGACTTTTGTATTGTGAAAGTTATGGAAATGTTTGTATATATGGGTTATTTGTGAGTGGGCATTTCGCGACAGTAAATACTAAATGCGTACCTTCATAAAGATTATAATGAAATCAAGTTTGTCATGTTCATAGAGCCTTAAGCTGAAACTGATGAATGAGGTTGTTCTAAAATGACGATCACCAAATGGCAGCACTGAAGCTTCAGGTCCAGAGAACTGTCAAAACATCGTGGTAGTGACATCAGTTAGATATTACGTTAGACATTAACGTCACGTTTACGTTTTCAAAAGAAAAGACCTCACGGCTAAGTGGTGCCCACCGGTAGCGTGCATTTTCCTGAACACCTTTATTTGTGATCTTAATCTTCCAATCCCCGACCGGTCTCCGGTGACCGCGCTGTTATGGTCTTACTATTGTGTCTCGTTTCGCGGGTATTGATAGGTTAAAAGCGCTTCAAGTTGAACACTACTAATTGGACGAAAGTTAGAACATACATGTAGGGTACATCCATAAGCTTGAAAGGTATTTCAGGTTGAAAAAAATAAAATTGTTATAAATTATACTCAATTTTACATTCTTAATTAAAAACCGATCATCATAATATTATTATAATTTCTAAAAATATCAAAACCACTCACATCAACTACAGCTACAACTCGCAATGCAAATGGCCGCCGAACAATAATCACGAAAGTAAGCGATACGAATAAAAATATCGTCTCAACCGCCTCGCGTCCCCCTGAGGGCCGGGATTTAACATACCTAATGCGATTTACGTGTCGCACTCCCCTTCACACCTTCAAGTCTGTCGGTAATCGTTTTAAGACGTTGTTGACTTGTCGAGAATACGCACCTCGTTCCTTGTTGCTATTTTTTGAAGAGGGTTCTTTTTTATCTGTGGTTTAATCAGTTAAGAAAAATGTAAATGGAGCATAGATAAGTTTTCGCGGGTGTTTTGGCGGACTTATGTTACGGTTAAGAAGTAAGCTTGGATCTAAATTGTTTTTTTATAGTACATTACGATATTAGTGCGTAATGATGGTTATAACATGCGAGGCGGAATTTCAGCCCGAGCCGAAGGCGAGGGCGTAACTGAGCCGAGCATGTTATAACCAATACGCACGTATATTGTACGACGTTTTTTAACACATTTGCGAGGAAACAGAAAAAAAAAACAATTTTGTTAATTTTTTATTATTGAAACAGTTAGTGAAATTACAATTATTAAAATGATACTGTCTTTGGATATTGACGGCAGCAAGCTGTCGCATGCGGTTCGCGCTTCTGTTAGTATATCCGGTGGAGTTGAAGTAATATATGGCTCTTCTTCATTATTGAAAGTTGTCATATTTATATTTTCACAATACAAGTACAAAGAAAAGAAAATTTGAGAAAATGGCGCGAGGATTATTTTCTGCCATAGCTGCGTGAAAATGTTGGCAAAGACGTTAGAGACCATGCAGCCAAGTTTTTAAATTACCGAATAAACTGTTTTTTTTTTACTCACTTATTTCATGCAATTTCGTGTTTAAATAAACTATTTAAAACTTTACATATTTAACTAATTAAATCTTTTATCAAATTTGTATTTTCTGTTTATATGCAACCTCATTCATATTTTTTCTAAACCAATATATTTTTTCAAAATGGCGGTCATAGACTAGCTACTCTAGCTATAGCTAGTCTATGACCGCCATTTTTCGCGCATGCGCGCGTTTAAGAAAAGTCATTTTTTTGCCGCCATATTTAAAAATAAAATGCCGATTTTATAAATATGTCTACAAAAACTATTTATGAGGAAAATGATTTGTGCTGTACGCAAGAAAATCTATGTCATGGGACCACTATACAGTCAAAATAGTTAATTATAACTTTACTGACTGCACATTTACGAACTGTTTCTTTAGATAAACTTTTCGTATACCTACTAAATAAAGTTGATTTTTAATTTGTGTGTCGAATTTTTTTTTTTTATAAACTGAATCTGTCTGTGAAATCGCTGCCTACTGACTGGCGCCGCGCGGCGATTACTTCGAAATTTGAATTTGCTATTCATATTTCGAACTAATCGCCGCGCGCGAAATGGCAAATAATGCTGTTATGGAATTTGTATGGACTATAACTTAACTATTTGCTTTGATAACACACGCGTTTTTTATGACCCGCTTTACGTATTTAAAACCGGTGGAATTACATCAGCTTTACGAGCAACTGTGTTAAAAATAGTTTTTGAATATTTCGTAGACTTTTTGTAGCGCTACGAAAATACGTAGCGTAGCGCTTGTCTGGAAAATCGCCACGTGCTCGTGGGGGCGACCTCTTGCTTCATGCCCTGGTACAGTATAGGTCATCACAGTCCATGGTTCGAAGTGACGAGGAAAGACAGGCGGTCGCCTTCTAATGCTAACGAAGGAGGCAGCCGCAAGTTTGAGGCAACGGATTTTTTCACGGTCCAGCCGCCGAGATCCAGATCCCGATTTGTTTTTTTGGGTTTGCGGACGACGAGTAATGGGTAGCTCACCATCCGGCCGTCCGGTATCCGTCCGGACCGAACCCCGTTCATCAACGACGCGTAGTGTTCCACGCTGACCTTAAAGAGATCTCAGCAAAACCGTAGGGGCCCAGCAGGGCCCCGAAAGGTAAACTCGTGTGTCAAAGAAGGAACACATGAGTGGGTTTTAGTCAGCAAAAGTTTGAAACACCCTCCTGACCCATCCTAGGGCGGGATAAGTCATTAGATAATTCCCCACCTAAAAAATATTTATATATTAGAACTACGGGATTGTTCGAAATATTTATCGCAGCCCTTGAACGCTACACAAGTGGGTTTTAGTCAGTAAAAATCTGTCACTTTTCTCGCTCAACCCAGGTCAGAAGTATGTAGTTGGTTTCTCACATCCAAAAGAAAATAGCAATTAACTTTGCACCAATGTTTTGCTACAAATTGAACTTAAGGAAACAAAAATAACCTAAGCCCTGTCGCGAGAAAAAAAAAGCTAGATGAAAAAAGAAAATCTCATGTCAGAATTTCTCTCCTACAGATGAGACACTATTGCTTTTGAAACAGTAAATTACGGTGAAACACGCTTCTTGGCAGGTGTTTATTAAAATAGCTTGCTAATAGTACAAAGTGCTCACAAGAGTTGTGCGTGAGAGTCGGCAGAGGGCGCCTCGTATTAAGCGCGACACAATGCGCGCCGTACTTGTCTAGGCCGTTATGCATACTGACTTTAAGTAATTGGCCTTACGGTAGGGCTGCTGGGGACTCGAATATTTTATGATTTTTGACGTGAATAATCTTCTCTTTTTTAAAACTGTTTCAATATTAAAGAACGGTAAATAAAAAAAAAACCGGTTAAGTGCGAGTCAAACTCGCGCACGAAAGGTTCCTTAGCGTACGTAGCAAAATGTACCAGTATTCTAGCAATTAAATCATTCATTCATGCATTCAAAAGACGGCAAAAACCTTCTAAGGATATAAGATTTTGTACACAAGTAATTTTGGTTTCATCCTTTTAAGCTCTGAAATAGCTTCTTTAGAAGTAATATTGTCCGTACAACAACTTGTGAGTACTAAAACAATCCAGTAGGTTTCTTTGAGGTGGGAAATCATCCATTGATTTCTCCCGTTCTGGGTTTTTATTGACTAAAACCCATTCCTGTTCCATTTTAACCTTCATTCCAGGGCCATGGGGTTCATTTTCACATAAGTCACTGTCCCAGGTAGGCTAGGTAGGCTTCAAAAATCCAGTTGCTGGCTACGCTAATCATGTCCTCACTGGGATGATTCGCGATTGGCGTAACCCCTGCGCTATTGGATCCTATAAGTAACCGCACGTGATTGCGGTGCAGCGATGAGCAAATCGAAGCGGTCGTCTACAGTTAGTTGAATATTTTCACGCGAACTTTTCTTTTATATAAGTGGCAACTAAGACAAAGCCACATTGCGTTGAATTCACAAGAATCGCATCAGATCGCTTTTCAAACGCAATCGCGTTGAATCGCCTAAGCTAGAACGCCGCTCTCACCGAAACTCAATCACCACCAAGTAGCACTCAATTGTTACCCAAAACCACTGAATTATAGCAGCTAGAGCTAATTTATCATCGGAATGTGATGTTCAAGACCTTCTCAGGTTGCAGCCCTAAGCCACAGGGGTGTGGTTAGGTCGCCATCAATGGAGCTTCAATCACAATGAGTGGCGCCTTCATTATTTACAAATGAGCGTATAAATCTCCCGTGAACGATCCAGTTTCATTGTCGCGAAAATTACAACTCTACTTGTCTCTTTCACTCGTGGGGTGTAAGGGTTTGTAAGAAAGAGATGGAGAGTGTTAAAATTTAACAGACAGAACAAATATTATGTTGAGGCAAGGCTTTAGCGCTACAGACAGCGGTGAAGTAGGTGCTTCTTTTTTTGCAGAATCGATCGAGATTCCTTTGAGTCGGTGTGTGATTAATATCTTTATGTCGAGATTGATTACCTTATGATCTACTAGGTTCAGACCGTGGCTTTGCCCGCGAAGAGGTAGAAAATTATTGCTTTAAAGGTACATACTCTCAGGATGAAAAGTATCCATTGTGCTATTCCAGGAAATGGTCTTTCAAATCCGTGTTTGCGTGATTAAGTGACACACAAGTTCACATAACGCAAGGCAAAGAAGGAGCATGGGCGTGGGTTTTGGTCAGTAAAAGTTTGACACGCCCTCCCACTCCACCCTAGAGCGAGAGAAGTCATTAAATGATTTCTCACCAGAAAAAAACATACCAATTTTCACCTGTATAAGTTACTTAGTTAGAAACAAAATGACATTTCTACCACAACTTTACAGCACTATTTTTCAAGGAAAATATCATAAAATAAACGTCACAAAGGTAATCGTTTTTAGCGAAACGATTACTCTTATTTTATCCATCGAACTATTCATTAAATCACTTCTACAGTGCGACAAGTCCTTACATCAATCAGCATTGTTCTTCAAAATTTATGAGGTCGCATCGTCAATGATTACGTGACGATGAGTACGATGACACGAACATCGCAATACATCGCTATTAGTATTCCTGCGATGGCGTGGCGATTATTATTCATATTTAATATACATTGAGGCTTAATTGACGAATATATTAGAATAACGGAAGGTGGGCCACACGCGACTGAATGGAAACACTTCATTCATTCATTCGTTCAGTCATTCATAGGTGTTATTGTTCTGTAATAATGAAGTGCATTTGCATAGAAATGTGTTTAGTGTTTAATGTACTGAGGCTTTTCTATTTTCTTTATGGCTGACGGTTTCTTGACCTAAGCTACGGTGTGGGACTGTGAGGAACTGCAACGACGTCAAATATCGAAATCAACTTGGTATATATATAACCGATAGAATCCATAGAGACGTCAACATTATAAAAATCCATTTATGAGAACATATCAAATAATAATCAAAGCAAATATTTTCATCAAACTAAAAACGCATCCTAATCAACTGGCAATGGAATGACTAATTTAGTGCCTTTCTTATGATTGAAAAGAAGAGTATCTCAAGAATTAATCAAATCAAAATCAAATCAAATCAAATAATTTATTCGCATAATATGGGTAATAAATATGGTACATGAATGTTACATTAGGTAGGTACATAATATAACAGAAAAGAGCCTCATATTAACCATTTCTGGTATGCGAAACTTAGAACAATAAAAGGTTAGGTACAGGTACCTATACCTATATATTATACTCTTAAAATAGATTACAAACTAACTTAACTGTCTATTATTGCACTAATAGTCCAGGAACATAGTAAGTTGTTACAATAATTTTCTATTCTTATAACTAAGGTATTCCTGGGTCGTGTAGAAACATTTATCGACTAGCCAGATATACAATTTTTTTCGGAATAGTGTAATGGGTAGGTCTTTGAGATCACCCGGTAATTTGTTAAATAATTTAATTGACATGGGGTAACAGTTTCTTCGATACAGATCCGTTTTTATATTGGGTAAAGGAAAGCTATTAGGATAACGGGTATTAAAATTACAATAATCACCAAAAGATTTGTATAGATACAGATGTGTTTTAACGAAAATACAAGATTCAAATATATACATGGACGGTGCTGTTAGTAAGTTGAGTTTTTTAAACAATGGTTTGCATGAAGTTAATGAGTCTACGTTACATAGTGCACGAATACACTTCTTTTGAGCAAGGAATACCCTATTAAATTCTACCGAACCGCCCCATAATATAATACCATACCGTATGTTGGAAGCTACATATCCATGATATGCTTGTAGAGCTGTTTTTTGACTGGAGATTCTTGTAAGACGCCATAGAGCGTAAACATATCTGTTTATCTTGTTACAAATTTTAGCTATGTGTAATTTCCATGAGATCTGACTATCTAATGACATCCCGAGGAAGACTATACTATCGGATTGCGCTATGTTATTATTATCGTATGAGATAGTTAATTTGTAATTATATTGTTTTCTATTGTAAAATTGTATAATTCTGGTTTTGTCTATATTAACTTTTAAATTATTACACTCTAGCCATTGGATAACGTTTCGAACTGCTTCGTTAACCTCGTTGTTATAAGTCTCATAAGTGGTATTCGATTTTTGTGAGATTACTAGCGATATATCATCTGCAAAAAGAGTACAATAAATTCTAAAAAGAACCAACTGGAAGTTTACCAAAACCATCACATACCTATTGCTAAATGTCCTAGGGCTGATTACATTAACCTATCTCATACCCGCAATACGAGACACAATAGTAAAACAATAACAGCGCGGTCTCATAGGACCGGTCGGGGATTCATGAATTAAGAAGAAGAAGAAAAAAAAGGAATGTCTAAAACCTCAAATGGGTGGAGCGAGAAAAAGTATCCGACTCTCATCATAATTCATGATGAAAGCTTACTCTTTTATAAGCTTTTACTGAATAAAAACCCACCTATTCCTTCAGTTGGTCTGTAAGTTCCAGGACCAAGGTAGCTCTTTTGGATATGCGTTCAATCCATTCAATGAAATAGCTGTTGTTGGATGTGTTACTAGACTGACAAACAGATAGACAGGATAGATGGACATAAGGACAGACGGATAACAAAGTGATCCTATCATAGGATTCCTTACCTCAGTCGAATCAGTTTTTGACGACTGAGGTATCGAACCCTAAAATCACACAAAATGATTTACATCCCAAACAAATCTATACATCAAAACACTATGTAGCAGGCAGTATCCCAACGGCCGGGTGTCATCCAGTAATCCAGCTAATTGTTTAGATGACAGTGGCCTGCCCCGCCCCGGGCCATATAACCCGGGAATTTCATTACGCCCGGGCCACGACTGCCGGCTGGATTAGAATGCTGGCCATTGTTCATTGAGTTATGGCCACTGGACGTACGGTAGTGTGGTGGTGGATGGCAGATAGTTGGGATAGGGACGTTTGGAGAATGTCTGGTTTTTGATATGAGCTGAGAATTGTAATTTGAAAATCAAAACCTAATTATAATGGTTGTAGTAGGTACTAAATTGTATAATTAATGAAGTTTTTTGATGGGTAGGATTGTTCTACAAAGTTCTTATTGACGATTTAATATGAAAGTAGATACAAGCATCACATATAAGTATTTTCTGAGTTTTACTTCTTGATTTATTTATAAGTCTTACTAACTTGTTCTATTCATATTCATATGCGTGCCATTTGAGATTTATTTACAATAATTGCTTTAAACTAAGACACAATTATAGATCCTGTAGAGCGCAGCAAAAAATAAAAAATTAAAATGAACAAAATAACGCAGGACTGCTTGAAGAAATTTCTTTTGAAATAAGCCAAAATTTCTACAAAGCTACCTTTGTAGAAATTTTTATAGAGAGGTGTTTTCCTGTTGTTGTTGTTGCACACATCAGCAGCACAAGTGCGAGATAATGAAGCATCCCACATACAAGTTTAGTAAGAAGACATGGCACGTAACGAATTTCCTGTTATCCTTTCAATTTTGATTGCAATCTGAATTTGTTCCAGCTAAAGTCCAAAAAGTCCAAGCACAAACTACTCTCTGCAACATGATGGCGGTCGTCGGAGGCTCAAATTGGCCGCGATTGGTCCGTCTAATTGTTTGAAATATGCGCTCGCCATAAGGAATAGTTTAATAGTCGCGTGCTCCCAACATTTCACATGAGCATAAAATTCACCATATTTCGCCGAGTTAGCTAGCTCTGGTGCTAATTGCTTGTTTTTATTCTAAACTAGCTTCTACTTGCGGTTTTGCCTGCATGATAGTCGAATATTACAGCTAGAGGCTATGGTCTCCTGTGATAAAAATAACTATTCTATTTGCTATTCCAGAACATGTTTTACCCGTGTGTCAACTATGGGTTATGTGAAAGTGAAAAAGGCCCTAGAACGAAGGCAAAGAAGGAAAAGGCGTAGGTTTTAGTGACCAACACGCGGGAAATATGTTCAGCCGTTTGAGTGTGAACGAGTAACAAACATATACACAGATACATACAAACTTTTATCTTTAGGTATAATATTAGTGTAATTAAAATACCAATACTCGTATGTTGGTACCAGTTTATTATCTTGCTAGAATACTTTTATTAGTGGAAGACATTAGCAATTTAGAGCTACTATTTATGTAATTGTAATTTCTCTTTTACCAGGGAATAACATGTTTGAAAAAGTAACCGTGGCGCTAAAACGGAAAGAGCTTCTGAAGGATACAGGTGGGTTTTAGTCAGTAAAAACCTGATAAAAATCTGACTCGTTCCACCCTAGAGCGGGAGAACTCATTGGATGATTATCCACCTTAAAAAATTGGGTATAGTGTGATGTGATGTCATGGATAGCTCAAGGCAAACTAAACGGGAGCTCACTAGATATTAAATTATTTCGGATTATCAGTTAGTTTCGGATAGTTTCGATTACGGATATTAGGATTATACAAATATTAAAGTAGAATCAAAATAGCGCTGATGTAGCGCCTGAACAACACTACGGTGACGACACGGTATCGTGACTTGTGGTATGACGTGCCTCATTCAGGCGCCGCGCCCATGCTCATATAATAAATATTTTATTACTATTTCATTTATTTCCTTCGAACAAACATATAATATACATTTTTGTCATTTTTATAAATATGAAAACATTTAAAAATATAAAAAAAATACTTAGCCCACCGGTGTCGGGAACAGGGTCCCAGTTACTGGTGCACTATTTTAATTACGTCCAATATTTGTGTGTGCGTAAATGTCAAAATGTGTGTACACTTATAATTGATATTATTGGCACAGAATCAAACTTCTACACAAATTACCAGAATGCATTACGTTAACGACTTCACCGTGGTAATGTGGCCATGCCGTTTTTTTTGTGGCCATGCCGTATAATAGTTAGGGCCTATTTCACCACCTATGATTAAGTTTCGAGTATCTTACTTGGCAGATAATTTCATACAAAATCTGTCACATTTTTGAATTTATTCAGTGAGTAGTGCCTACTCGGACATTGTGAAACAGGCCCTTAGGGTCTGTTTCACCACCTATGATTAAGTTTCGAGTATCTTACTTGGCAGATAATTTCATACAAAATCTGTCACATTTTTGAATTTATTCAGTGAGTAGTGCCTACTCAGACATTGTGAAACAGGCCCTTAGAGTTACAAAGCTTCTTATCTCGCAGTGAGTAATGATGCTGCGCTATCATATCTCTATTAATTTGTTTATCACTACTTGAGATTTACGACCACTCTCACTATCACTACTTTTGAAGTTACCACTTTTATCTCTCGCACTTTTGAAAGCACGCTTTGGAAAGTTTTCAAATGGATCTAAGAATTTATTTTTGGATTTTTTAAAGTGTAGAAGTCGATTGAGACTGTGGGGAAGGTTACTAATGGCTAGTAATGATCTATACTAATATTATTATAGAGAAAAGATTTAGATCCTTTTTTAGCATAGCATAGCATAACATGTTCCCACAGCTGGGATCAGGTCTCCTCACATACCGATTTCCTCACAATGTGATGCAATGAATTACACAAGTAATGCACCTGGCAGGCTGGGTTTGAACCCACGACCTACAATTCGTAAATACCACTAGGCCACCACTGCTCCTGATTTTTGCTTTTGATTTTTGTTTACAATAGTTAAATAAAAAAACTAAGGGTCATTATTGACTTTGAAAGTCCTTACAGCAAATATGTAATGATCAAATCACATGAGAACCAGTTAATTATTTATATTACATAGAATCGTAAATGTAGTTACATATGGAAAACATAAAGATAAAGTTTTCCCCTTCGAATGGTTCGCTTCCCCCATATAATATTAATACAATTTCAATTAAAATAAAAACAAAAAGTAACTAATGTAAATAAAAGCTCCATAAAATAAAAGAGGGCTACATGACGTCACCTCACGCGAGTGCCCACCTAAGGGTGGTCCTACCCTCACGTGGGTGGGGTCAAAGGTGTCCGCCAATGGCAAGCGGAAGCGGCCACCAGAGCGGAACTCACTTCCGGACGATATTTTTTTAATTATTGCATTGGTTGAGGCACTGGTGCTGTGGTTTCCGCCAGGTGTGTCAATAAGTATTTTTGGTTTTGATTTTTTGATGTCATTTAGTTGTGGTTGGACGTTTAATTATGGTAACGTTTCCCATACTATACTTAAATAAAAATCCGGACTTAACGAACAAATCACACAAGAGTTAGTGAGGGGCAAACTTTTACTTGCAGTCTTTGAAATAGGAAATACTCGTAAAAAGAATTTACCTTCAAAATTTTAACTCACATACTTAAGACCCTTGCTGGTCCGTCTATCGTCAACGTGAGCATGGTTGAAAAGATTGTGGTTTTATCTAACCTAATGTTTGATACAGACCAAGGAGGAGATGGCGGGACGACTTGGATGTCTTCCTTGGAAATTGGCAAGAAATAGCTCAAAGCCGGGAACGATGGAAGGAATGGAGTTTTGCCCAGCAGTGGGACAGCATAGGCTAGATATAATAATAATGTTTGATAAATATGCTATAGGAAAAAAAGAGATGTCAACCGAACACTTACTTGGGTCAGTGGGTCGTCTTCGGAGCGGAGGTTGGCAATCGGTAATTTGCGTCGCTCACTCATATATTTCACAAAACTATACAGGAAATACAAAATGTAAAGGACAGCACCTCCACATTATTTAAGGGTTTGCTCAGTAGACGAATCTGAACATCCTCAAACAAAAATGTTTTTTCAGGAATTGAAAAACAAATTCAGCCTCACCATACAAAATTATAAATTTTATCGGATAGTTTGTATGGAGAAGTCGGTTTTTTTTTCGTTTCCTGATAAAATTAATAATTTTGGGAGGATGTTCAGATTCGTCTACTGAGCAATCCCTTAAAGTTTGCGGAGGGCTGTCCTTTACACCCTTTATAGATCCAAAAGAATTGTTGCATTTCAAAAGTTTTTTTTATCTATCTATACTTCTATACTTCTATACTAATATTATAAAGAGGTAAAATTTGTAAGTTTGTAAGTTTGTATGTAGGGGGTAATCTCTGGAACTACTGGTCCGATTTGAAAAATTCTTTCAGAGTTAGATAGCCCATTTATTGAGGAATGCTATAGGCTATATACCATCACGCTACAACCCACGGAAGCGGAGCAGTAAAGAAAAATGCGGGTGAAACCGCAGGGGATAGCTAGTAGATAATAACCACAAGAGATCTGCGTTTCCAAAATACCTACAGAATTATGTGTAATAATATGATAATCACGAAAGAGCGGTGGCAAGAGAAGTCACCGGTTGGGCACTCTTAAACCAAACTATTACCAGTTGACCGTAATCACCACTTAGAAAAAATAAGCTTGACTAATACAAACAACGACGTCTTAACAAAAGAGCATATTAAGCAGGAAACACAAATTAAGTGGATCTTTACTAACAACACGCGAGATACTCGTATGATAGAAACGCGGTGACAAACAGGATGGGATCATTACCGGGATGCTGTCTCAAATAGTTGGGATACAGATTTGTTAGGCTCGTTAACTATTTACTTAGCTTCGAGTGCCTAGTGCGAGTTTGTTTTACGTTGCTATCGACACGTGTGGCGTTCGGTGCTCCGATTGGCACGCTGAAAGCTTTTACGCAATCAGAGAGCCAAACGCGGTGATGTTTCGATCGCATTAACGTAAAAACAACTCGCAACTTCCTTTCAAAATGTTTCAGTTCTTCCTGAATGAACTGAATACACTAGTCAAGTTCGTGAACGGGTGCAGTTTTTGAGATTGGACATCCCTAAACTGCCACTGGCTTAAGTACATTTTGACCTATTTTTTTTAATAATCCCCAACGCAAAGAGGAGTGTTATCAGTTTGTCCGCTGCGTGAGTCCGTCTGTGACACCTTAGCTCTTTAGTGGGGGAACCGATTTGGATGTGTTTTTTTATTTGAAAGTAGGTTCCTAGCAAAGTTGTTTAGACATGTTTCATAAAAAATGTTTGCAAATATAACCAAGTGGTAAAAGGAATTGCGTTACAATACTTAAATCCAATTCTGTTGAAGCTTTTTTTTTACAATCTCTTATTTACAAAGAAAAGGGTCTCTCACGGTACTATTAAGCCACAAAACAAGTAGCTATCTCCCACCATCTAAGACCGTTTCCAATTTATCTCGTCTCTACACAGCACTCGACACGACACACCGTACACCGCCACAAACCCGGCCAGCCCATCGCCCCACATTGTTTTCCGCTAAATTGGACTCCGTGATTAATTTGTTTAACTCCCCCAACGTGTAATTTGTCATCAACAACTATTTCCTGGTCTCCCTCACCCCCCTCAACACCAACAAACTCCTCAGCTCAAAAGCCAAGGTGTGGTGGTGCAGAGGTCTTGTTAGAATGGTGGTTGTGCTCCTAAAATTCCTTGCTTATTTGGTTAGTTGACATTGGGAGCTCAATAAATAGTGAAATTCACGAGATGTTTGCCGAGAAGTAATTATACGTGTTTGTTTCTTTTGCTTCGACGGTTCTGTGGCGGTCTGGTGCGGGCTGCTTGAAGGAATTTGATGAAATTATTAATCTGCATATAAAAGGAGGAACTGGCTTATTGTTATGTCAATGCACAGCCGAAACTACAGGGACTAATGACGTATGTAGATGAGCACTAAGAGAAGATTTTCCAAAGGTTTTTAGAAATTCATTGGGGACATTCAGGGGGTCATCATCATCATCATCATCTCAGCCGAAAGACGTCCACTGCTGGACATAGGCCTCCCCCAAGCGTCGCCGTTAAAGGGGTACAGTTATTTAATGATTTCCCAAATATTCCACCAAAATAAAAATTCAGCGATTTAGCTAGACAGACTGGTCCGGTCGTCTGGTAAAGACCGAGCCCGAGTCGGCAATAGTTTGTCACACACGTACCTACCTAATTCGACAATGTCAGTAAAACCGTAGGGGCATTACTCTAGAACGGAAAGGACCACTGAAAGACAGGTGTGGTTTAAAATAGAAGTCTAACACGCCGTCTCGCTCCACCCTAAAGCGGGATGTCATTCAATGATCACACACCTCGATAGACAAAAAACAGTTGGATCATACGCAGTTACTTTAGTTAGCAATTACTAAGAAATCTGTAAATGACGATGTTTCTTGCAGTCATTTTAATATCAACTTGAAAACCAGCAGCGTATTTCACCCTCAGTACAGCCAAAACCATGATCAAGGTTCTCAAAACAATTGAAAATGCAGTACCACGGACCCCTAAGCTAATTGCGTATTCGCCTAAACCGAATCTGAGGTCTACGTGACCGTTTTATCGGTGGTGTTTCACGCTGCATCTGGTAATCTGAAGACCAATACCAAATTTCAAAGGGAAATAGGGTCCTAGACCGCAAAAGGCCTACAAAACTAAAAGACACAGTTGAGTTTTAAATGAAAGTCTCCACCTTAGCGCGAGAAAAGTCATAAAATGGTTTCCTACCTCCAAAAAAAAATTTTTTAGCCTACAGATTTCGTTCTTTCTTGCAGCCATTACATTGACTTAAAAACCAGCAGAATATTTCACCCCCAGCTCAGCCAAACCCATGTTCAAGATTCTCAATACAATTGAAAATGCAGCACCGACCCCTAATTCCGTATTCTCTAAAACCGAATCCCGGTAGCATCTACGTGACCGTTTTATCTGTGGGTTCGATTTCAAGCGGCATCTGGTAATTTGAAAACCAATCATCATCTGAGCCAAAAGACGTCCACTGCTGGACATAGGTCTCCCCCAAGCGTCGCCACAGCAACCAGTCCTGTGCGTCTTGCATCCATCGGATTCCCGCGAAAACAAATATTAAATTTCAAAGGGAAACAGGGTCTTAAACCGCAAAGGGCAACTAAAGGACACAGTTGAGTTTTAAATAAAAGTCTCCACCTTAATCAGTCATAGAATGATTTCCTACCTCGAAAAAAAACTTCTTAGTTTACAGATTTCGTTGTTTCTTGCACCCATTACATCGACCTAAAAACCAGCAGCATATTTCACCCTCAACTCAGCCAAAACCATGTTCAAGATTCTCAAAACAATTGAAAATGCAGGACCGACCCCTAATTCCGTATTCGCCTAAACCGAATCCGAGGTCTACGTGACCGCTTTATCTGTGGCTTCGTTTTTCACGCGGCATCTGGTAATTTGAAAACCAATCATCATCATCTCAGCCAAAAGACATCCACTGCTGGACATAGGCCTCCCCTAAGCGTCGCCACAGCAACCAGTCCTGTGCGTCTTGCATCCGTCGGATTCCCGCGAAAACAAATATTAAATTTCAAAGGGAAACAGGGTCTTAAACCGCAAAGGGCAACTAAAGGACACAGTTGAGTTTTAAATAAAAGTCTCCACCTTAATCAGTCATAGAATGGTTTCCTACCTCGAAAAAAAACTTCTTAGTTTACAGATTTCGTTCTTTCTTGCAGCCATTACATTGACTTAAAAACCGGCACTATATTTTACCCATAACTTTGCCAAAACCATGTTCAAGATTCTCAAAACAATTGAAAATGCAGCACCACCGACCCCTAATTCCGTATTCGCCTAAACCGAATCCCGGTAGCATCTACGTGACCGTTTTATCTGTGGGTTCGTTTTTCACGCGGCATCTGCTAAGGGAAGGGTATCTTGGTATCTCTTTACGTCCCTAGGGAGCTTGTTACACCGCGCTGTAATTACTGGGGCACCTATCTGCTTCAATTAGAAACTAAGAGTTATTTGCTCGGTTGGAGTTGTAAGCGACGGTGTGAATGGCGGTTTGTGGTTTACTTAGATTATGGTAAAGCGGATTTGAGATAAATAGGTTTGTTCTGTTTTACAAGTTAAATATGTATCTAAGCTGTCCTAGACTGTTAGTAAAACCATGGGGGATAGCCTCTATAATAGGTTTTACCAGCGTCTTTTGCCACTGCTTCGCTTCTTTTGGTGTAGTAAATAGTGACCGATATTTAATTGGTAATTAGTGACCATAGGTAATACTTAAACGCGTGATTGTACTCATGATAATAAACAACTTTTACTATGGGACCAAAACTGAAATCACGAAAAAAATTTACTGTTCAGTACAAAATTATGTTCGCCTACTAACTGGTCAAAAAGTACTGAAATGTTGATTTTTGATGAAGGTTTCTGGCCGCTATGGCCGTGACAATGGTCCGCCTAGGTCTAAGTGCGGAAACCACACTCATACCCTCATACCATACCATGTTAAAGTGATAACGAAAAAAAATTCAATCATATTACAGTCAGAACTTCAATTTCAACCACCTATAACAATCATCATCATCTATCAAGCCTTTTCCCAACTATATTGGGGTCGGCTTCCAGTCAAGCCGAATTTAGCTGAATACCAGTATTTTACGAGGAGCGGCTGTCTACCAGACCTCCACAACCAACCTCCTATAAAAATAACACAGTCAAACTCGTACAAACCAGCATTTCTTATCCTTCCTTCCCAATTCCTGGGGCACTTCATCAGTTCGATAAGGGGTTACGGAGCGGTATCAGTGTAAAATCTTGGGTTTCCAGCAAGGGGTTCTTAAGTTATGGCCGCAAGTCGCCGACAGGGGCGCCCATTGCGTTGTCAACGGGTTCATTCAAGATATTCAGCTTCTTTTTGTTAGGACTTGATAAGGAGTTCATAAATTCATTATTCTTTAAGTTGCGTACATAATTAAAAGTCCTTTTGTTTATTCTTCTTTAACTTATAGGTGGAAAAATCAAATGAATTATCCTGCTGTATTGCGGAGCGAAAGGGCGTGTCAATCGTGTATTGACTATAATCTATTTATCTTTACGTTCTGAAGCCATAGTAACACTTTCAAACGTTACCGTAATTCAAGTAAAAGCCAACCTATTGTATAATTATAGAACACGCACATTAGGCGATTCATTTAATGGTGGTGAGTATATTGCCACCTATTACGCACAAATCCAGATGGGATTTGTCTCTACATAGGTCCTGTAAGTTCTGGGTCACTGACTGAAATTCCTGTAACACTTTACCCGACTTGCGAATCGAACTCTGGACATCATGTTTAGTGTGTCTAACTACTAGAACTAAGTCTAGTCGGAAATAGTCGCTTATGGTTAGCTAACGTACTTCGAAACAGCAAGAACCATATTTTTTTTTCTTAAAAAAAAACAAATTTAATTTAATCATCACATTATAACAACACCACAGAAATCCTTCAAAACCCCATTTTTATTTTACACATCATCCCATAAAAACAGAGCCAGCTATATTATTTGTCATACTTTACAAAACGGAGCCGTAATACTTTATCGGCTGGATTAGAGTAGGACGGTTTAAACCCGGGTCCAGTCGGTTTGAGGACCAGCCATAAATCAGAGATGAACTCCGTCCGGACTGGAGTATTATGTTTATTTAATTTAGACGTATTAATCTGTTGGTATTAAGTGTTTTAATTAATGGTAAATTGATTTTTGGGGCTGAGTTGTGTATTTTTGGTTTATTTTACTTGGATTGTAATGCCGTCTCTGTGAGTTTTTGTGGCGTAAATAAAATAAAAATAATTTATTTGTTAAAAATTTAGTAGGCACAAAAGATAATTATATCGGTGCTCTAACCTACTCATGACACCTATTGCTCTAGTTCTTTGTCTGTAGAAGAGAAAAGAACAATATAATCAACGAAATGAACATTAGTTAACCTCGCTTCGCCAATGACAATGATTTTCTCTTCCCATTTGTCTAAATGAATAGATATATAGTTTTATAAATTTCCGTGTCATTTAGTTCATTTATTCGAAAGAAAACAGTGTTTTCCCGCAAAAAGCATAACTTGTCGGTTACCTACGATGTATTTCCTGATAAGGATCGAGATGAACCAAACATAAAACACTCTTTAATTCATGAATCCCCGACCGGTCTCATAGGACCGCGCTGTTATTGTCTTACTATTGTGTCTCGTTTCGCGGGTATTGATAGGTTAATGCAAGGTAGCCGCATCATCTGGACATATACCTTAACAGCACTAAATTCTTACCTAGCCAAAGAGCCCGATATCCCGGTTCCAATTGAACTGATCCTTCAGAAATTAATTGAACTTACTCTAACAAATCAATGCATGCATTCATACACTAGGTCATGACCCAGTGTCATTATTTTATTTCCCTCACAGATGTCTGCAATCACCTAATACTGACAATAAATTAACTAAGAACAAGGCCAATTTGTCAGATAATCCCTGTCGATCGGGGATTATCCGGACAATTGCTGGTAAATGTGGTAATCCCACAACACTGCACCAATTTACTGGGTCCAGTATTTATTGGGGGCTGGTCACCCTACGCAGTTGGTTTTGAGGTTTACCAACACAAGTGGAAGGTGCTTAGATTAGGTATTTTTGTGAGGGGTTCGTAGAAATTAATTGTAGACATGAGATGTGGTCTTGGTATTGGAGAGACCACTCTCCAATACTTAGAAAAATCACTTATAAGTGGATGTATTGCTTGAAATATATAGTTTGCTTTTTATTAAATACTAGCTGCTGTCAGTAACTTCACCTACGTGAAAGTAGAACATTTATCCAAGGGATAATACTCCTGGAACAAAACTGCTCTGCCAGTATATCTGATTTCATTGAAATCCGTTCAGCCTTAAGAATGTAGAGAAGTAACTAACTTACATACACACAAAATTTTGGCTCATAATATTAGTGTGATAATATTTTGTTCATGAACATATTATAATGGTGCCTACAACAGAAGCCTTTATGAATTCTATTTATCCTTCAGAAAACTTACACTAAAAATATTTTTTTACTTTACGATAAGTGCATAAAAACTGCTTCTGAAAAAGTTAAAAATTCTTTCACGGTGTAGTGACGATGTCGAAACCACTAACAAATTTTATTTGTTATTTTATGATAAAACTTACTTCTGTATTGCTTCCATGGGATCACTTGTAGAATTTAAAATTATTTAAATATTTACTACACTTACAATTCATCTGAAAGAAAAAATAGGGGTGAGTTCGAGAAAATTTGGCCAAAAGTGTACACTTAAAATAGAAAAATTTTTGACACCCTCTTAATTTTTCAACAATACCTTTATTGGTAATCATAAGTACCTACCTATCTGTGCATTGCGCAAATAAAAAAAAAACCAAGGGTATGAAAATTCGCACGTAAGCGTAAATTGAAAATGTTCTGTACACAATTTTAGATTTTTTTATATCCCCTTAAGGTAAAATTCCCATGACTTTTTTTGTACTGTTGATATCCACCCAGCAACACGGGTTTAAAAACCTTACACTACCAGTATTACTTTTCAGTACCTTCCCTAACACATACTCCAAAAGTCCAGTAGGCACAGTCAATTCGCAAAGTGGCAAGTGGTCCCGTGTAATGACAGATTAGCGAGCCAGCCGGCCACCTGAGCTGGCCAAAATATGCAATAACTCAGGATCCCCTCTAATTCAGCCGGATCGCACCAATAAATTCATCACAGTGATTAGTGAAGTACTCAGGGAACGGAGAGGAGTGGAATCCTCTGTTGGGTCAGAGAAATTTTGGGTATTGTTGGCAATAAGAGATTGTATGCTGAATGTTATTATTGAATTTTAATTTTTACATTCAAAATGGTATTTCAATGGTTTTTGATTTTCATTTTCGACTTTGTGAAAAAAATCGCAGTAGGCAGGCAGGGTAGTGTGTGCACAAAATAGAATGAGTGTTTTTAACTAAAATAAAAAGTTTAATTTCTTTTGTTCTGCCCAAGTTTCCGCCCTTAGTAAAAAAAAACCCTGTACAGTGATATTCTATGCAACAAAGACAAAACAGGAGTAAAATAAAAAACAAGTATGCTTAAAATTCAATTATATTAATAACAGTATCAAATTAATTATAATAAGGGCATAAGAACTAAAATAAAGTTACCTAAAACCGAGTAAACTTATGTACAGTACAATCTGACTATAATAAAGCTAATCCCTTTCTGAATTGCGAAGTAAAAAAAGAAACCTCGCAATTAACGAATTGCAGAAGAAGATACTGACTGACTGACATATAAACGCACAGTCGAAACTACAGGGCCTAAGAGCGTGAAATTTTGCACAAGGATATATTCCAAAATTCATCACCTAGAGGTATGAAACGGATGCCCAAAGTTTGTATGGAAAAGCCTACTTACACGCAGGCGAAGTCGCGAAATATAACACAGCATCATGACTGCGTTCCCTGAAAGGGTAGGCACGAGAGTAACTGTATTATCACATTTTTTTTAATATCTAAAATGAATTATTTAACTTGCTCCCTATTGATTTTGAAGAACAGCACGGTTCCAAATCTATATCGTCAGCGGTCTTCTTTTTGAGCTGAGGAATTAGGCTTTTGTGTTTGACACCTGGATTATAGGTCTGTTTAGCAGCTACAGTCTGTATGATGCTACATGTCGCAGGTTTAGGGATCTTGCTTGGTCTGTGCGGCAAATTGTGTGTCCTACACTGGCTCATATCTACACAAATCTCTGCACCAGGCCTATCAATTGTAATCTCTAAGTAAGGCATTCCTGTAGAATGTTTTGAACTTCCCTTTTCCTTTCCTTTAAACTCTTTTGTAACTTGAAAACGTGTGGTTTTTGTTATGACTTGTTTGTCTGATGGACATTTTACTTTGCTAAAGCTCATTCCACAGCAAGTCTCATTAGAATTGTTAGCAGACATCTTTGCAACACATTCAGTGCATGGACAAATTGCTTGACGGGGATTTTCATACGAAGAATTACGTTGACAGCACATTGGGCCATTATTATCATCAAATTCTTCGCAGTCATCTAGATTTTCCTCTCCGTCATATTTAACTTCACTGACTAGACAAGATTCATCAGTATTTTGATCACTTCCTCCACAACATGTCTGACAATCGTCAATTTTTTGATTTTCATGAAATTCTATACACTCTTCAAATTCTTTCCTTTCTTCGTTATCGACACATTCATCGACATCTTCACATTCGTTGTCCTCCCAACATTTATCAGGATTTTTAAGTTCGTCAGGCATAGTACAGTTATCGTGTATTCTACATTCGCTAGGTTTGCCTTGTTCTTCAAGATCCTTCCAACAAAATACAGCTTTCTTGTTTGTGGTTATTTCTTCAGATTTTCTTCTTTTAAGAAGCTCATTTTCATTGACTTCTGTGCACTCATCGTGTTTTCTACTTTCATCGACTTCTGTAAACTCATCCCTTTTTTTACATTCGTCGAGATTCCTGTAAATGTCAGTTTGTTGACGAGTATCTGGTTTCCTAAATTCTTCGGCTTGTTGAGATCTTTCAATTTTTTTGTATTTGTCAGGTTCTCGTAGTTCAGTTGAAGACTGTTTCAATTGTTTTGATTCATTGTTTCTACATACTTCGACTCTTTTGTGGTCTTCAAACTTTTTGTAAGATTCATCTCGTTTTTTACGATCTTCAAGTATTTTACATTCTTCAAGTATTTTACATTCTTCAATTTTTTTACATTCTTCAAGTTTTTTACGTTCTTCAAGTTTTTTACATTCTTCAAGTTTTTTACGTTCTTCAAGTTTTTTACATTCTTCAAGTTTTTTACGTTCTTCACGTTTTTTACGTTCTTCTTCTTTTTTAAATTCTTCAAGTTTTTTACGTTCGTTAGATTGTTTGCGTTGGTCAAGTTTTCTAGAAGTTTTGGAATCTTCAGGTTTTATACAATCCTTGGATTGTGCAGATTTCCTACTCTCTTTTGATTCTTTAGGTTTTCTATCATCCTTACTTACGCAGCAATCATTGCTTTTTTTAGGTTTTTCGTGTTTTTTACAACCATCTTTATCCTGTTTTTTCTTACATATCATGTTTACTATTGATGGAAAAAAATGTCGCGACTTCGATCTTCTTTGTTGCGCGCTAAAGGTTTCGTGACTCGATAGGGCCATAATTTGTGTGGGATCGCAACACTCTTTGATAGACATCCTAGAAGGTTGTCTTAGTGGACATTTAATACATAATTCCGGACATTCAATACATTTGCCTGACGGGTTTGATGAAGAATCCTTGGTCGTTAATTCTGCCGAGGGATATTGGCCTATAAATTCCGTGTTACTGTACACTGTTTTACGAACGACTTTCATCTCACCTGGAGTCTCACATAGTCCTCCTCCACCAGATGTCGAAGTATCCTCACAACAAGTTATTTTTAAATCTCCTTTATCTTTTTTATTACTATCTATAAAAAGATAGACGTGACTACTACAGTCTTTCTTTTTACAGCATAACACAAAAAGTAACGCTGGTATGCACCAGGCTATTTCAACTATTAGTATTATAGTTAAAATCCATATCTTTCTGCATGTTATGTCACATGGAATGTTGATTTTAGGCTTCTTTTTTGGTTTACATGAGGTGTCAAGGCATTTTTTCGCGTATACGTCTAAGGCAGTATTGCAAAGGTCTCGAGTCCTGTTTACTAAAGTTAGAACACTTCCCAACGCAAGATACAAATGCTCATCTTTTAAATGCGGCACCACTTCCTCTGTTAACCACTTTTGGAATTTTCGGTCAAAAATTTCTTGTTCTGTAGGGTTACTGGTCTGAATACAACTTCTTGCTGCATTGTAGTATTTCACAAGATTATGTGATGGATCTGGAGTGTTCATCATGACTAAGGATGCATTTTTAAGAGGCACAAACAAAGTGCTCGATCTGTCATTCCAACTCACATTCGGTATTGGTACAGTTAAGCCTCTAGGAGTCTTTTCAAAATACGCTAAATGCTCACATGGGTCTTTCATACTTCTCGTACTCGAGAATAATTGAAGCGGGGCAACGTTAATTGTTATAGAATTGAGGGTCTGCTCATCAGGTTTGTGCCATGCTTCGCCATCGGTGTTTAAGTATCTTTTTATTTCATTGTAAAACTGAAATAATTTGATCACATTGGCTTGAGAGATCGTACCTCCATAGTAGTTCAATTTTGCAACGGGCAGGACCCATACCTTAAGGTAGCCTCCAATAGCATCAGAAAGTGCTGTTGTCAGGGTAGTGTCAGTTTCAGGATCTTTAGCTTCCTTTTTTATTTCTCCATAAGTGTCTCTGAAGTATCCGAGTAGAGCGTTGATATGCTCTTCGTTGAATGTGTTCACAAATATTGGTGGGGGCAGTAGGTTCTGGAAATACCTCCTAGCTTGCAATAGTCCTATTTCGTTCTTGCTCCACTGAGTCTTTTCAGCATCACTGGCAGAGAACAGTACTGTGCCCACGTTAGGTGTATATTCCCTATCAAGCGGCAGGCATTCGCACGTTAGTGTAAAATATATTGCGCACGCGTAAATTAATATCATGTTTATAAATGGATTACAAAATAAATTGTTATAAAATACACGCGACACAAAATGACAACTTTATTTTGTAAGCGAGCTTGACACTGACACTTTTATTATTCTATTTTGCTCGCTCATTTTTCGAAGAGTTTTACTACTTTTGTGAAGAAATCATTAACACTAAGCTTAGTATACACTAGAGGTTATTTTATTAAAACTGAAATGAGTAAGGGCCAATTTCATCATTCGCTGAATAAACTTAGTTCAACAAAACTGAGCTCAGTATAATCTTAAAGGTCAGTGTTGATCTGAGTTTACGGCAAACCGATTTCACCAGCACCATTTTAACCGCGTTTACCAAATCCAAGTTTAAGTGGGAGAGGACGGTCTATAAAATGTTTAAATACGTGGTTAAGATGTCTTAAAAGTAAAAAGAATCGTCCCGCAAACCAAAAATTCACAACATTTCTGTGACTCTTTGGCAAACTTTTCTACTTTCACACATGTGATTTGTTCGATACATCACTGCATCCAGGTGTCTGGCCAATAAATCACAGGCACCGTACGGAGGGTAAAGAGGTAGAGAGCGAGGGGGGGGGGGGTACTACGAGACCGTCACGTTAAATTGTTTAATTAAAACCAGTATCAAATTAGGGGATTACACATATGTGGGGTACGGTGTCTTTAGAAGTTTGGGGGTAATGACATCGGTGTAGAATTGATTTGGGGACCACTCTTGTGGGTTACAGATAGGTTTGTTAATGGTCTGCTAAAAGTGCATGGTAGTATTTGACATGTACGAAGGTAAAGTCTATTTTTTAATACCTGAGACTAAATTGACACAGGCAAATGTCAAACTTACAATAATAATCATGTCAATTCTTTTGTGTCATTTACCCACGTAGTGTTATACATTAAAAACAGACTTTAGCAGGTAAGCAAACGTAATGGGTTATGTTTGAAGGCAGATGGTGATATTAATTTCTCAAGGGGAGATGTAATTTCTCTTGTACATATATCAAATTATCTCACCATGAGAAAAATATTTTCACGCAGGCGTACATCCAGAGTATAATGACGAATACTCTATGAACAAAGTGATTAATAACTTGATCCTTTATTTATAACAAATACTTACCACATGAGAGACCTAGCGAGACCTAGATACCAGCAAACTGTAAGCCAACAGAGTCAAAGCCTCTAGGGCCATGGGTTGGTTTCTGAAATGAAAACCCGGGACCCTGGATCGAAGGCAAAGAAGGAACGGGGTTAGTCAGTAAAAGTCTGACACCCCCTCCCGCTCTGCGCAAGAGGGGGAAAAGCCATTCCAATGATTCCCAACTGAAAAAAAATGAGAGAACTAAAAATTTATTAGATTGAGTAGTTTTAGTGGGTACTAAGACGAACTAGTCTCCCAAGACGAAATGCCCACATACCACATAATTATGCCCACAATTACTAATCCCACTAATTACAAATTCGCGTGGCTGCTCCACAAACACATTCACATTACAATTAATAGTGAAATTAACATATGAAGGCAGATAGTCGAGGATGGCGTGACTCCTCCACGTGGTGTCTCTTTAATTGCTCTTATTGAGACAAATGATATGCTTGTTGAATGTGAAATATTTCTAAATGGCTTTATTTTTTAAGTGGGAATCATCATGACTTCTCTCGCTCTAGGGTCCACCCAAAAGCGAAAGAAGTCATTGTAGCGTAGTCGATTCAGTGAGAAGGCGACTGAGACTTTAACGGACAAAATCCACTTATGTTCCTTCATTTACCCTTTACTTTTTGCGCTCTAAGGCCACAGTAACTCCTCTAAATGTTCCCGCGTTCTAAACATTACTATGGTATATCAAGACTGTGTGGGTACTAAGAAATCTAGCACTATTCTTAGATTTGGAACCTACTTTTTTATCATGTATTGACGCATGGTTTTTATCCACCAAGAAGGTGAAAAAAGGTATAAAAATATTAAACTGTGAAGAAACCCTTTATAGAGGTAACTATTCTGAATTATATTCATGTCTAAAGATGCAATTGGGAGTTGAAAATAAAATTAATACTACTAGTTTGACAATTTCGCGTAGCGGAAACTGAATATAGTTTTTTTTTTAATATTTGCGGTCATATGCTTGACCACTATGTCACCTGATGGTAAGCGGCGACGATAGCCTAGAAGTAACCTTTTTAGCTTTGACTTTGATACTTCTGGGTTGTAGTTATAAGGAAACAGACTTCCCTAGCTGTATGGACAATGTATTATGTGTTCCAAAAACGTTTAATGCGTATTCTAATCAATTTTTGTTAAATATTAAGTACAACAGTATCCTCACCATCTCCAACTACCGCCCATTATAATAAACAAAGGCCCGTTACCACTAGCACACGCACTAATCCGACATAATAGTCGATTACGTATCGGTAATCAAAGAGTATGTCGGATAACCCTCGCTGTGTGTAACGCTTACCAGCCCTTAATGACGCGTGTAACGGAATATCCTTGTGCTCGGGGTTAGGGCACGTGTGTATTGGACGATCGGTGCTGCGATTAAAAGTCGCGTTGGCGACTTTTGTGAAATCGCAAATGATTCATTTACTGTTTTAGATTAGATATAGGTACGAGTGTGTGTCTTTTTTTGTGGGAAAGATTACATTGTTTGAATTCTAAATGTGTTTAATAATATTATAAAGCTGAAGAGTTTAGTTTTATTTGTTGGAACCCACTAATCTCAGAAACTACTTGTTCGTATTGTAAAATTGTTTTAGAGTTGGGTAGCCCATTTATCGTGAAAGGAGCAATAACAAAAGATGCGGGTAAAACCGCTGTTTAAGGTTAGTAAGTGCCAGTTTAACCCACAATTAGGTTAAAAATGGGATTAAAAAAATTTACTTACCCTTGGTAACATTTCAAAAACCTTTAATTAGTACACCAATGACACAGCTATGAGATGAAACTTATTGGAAGATCATACCTACGCTACGCTAAGCTCTGTAAGTACCTTACCATTAAAACTAACAATAGAGAACTTCTCTGATTTCAAAATTCAAAAACCCTATTCACAAAAATATCGGACTAAAGCCACACTATCAAAACCCATCAATATGTCGTGTCCATACGAAGTCAGGCCGCCCCCTTAGGGCCGTATCGTCGGCATCAATCAAACATTATCGCGCGTTGTTCGAGAGCCACCAATTAATACACGGCAGTCGAGGGTTGATAGCGGCTACAAACGACTGTGTTATGAGCCCATGTCGGCATTAAGTTGATTTTAATTATGTTTATTATGGATCTGACTGAAAAGCGGTGGATGGCGATTTTGTAGCCGATTTTTAGACAGCTTTATTATTTATAGTTAAAGAATTTGTTTCAAATAAATGTCTGATCATCATTCCAGCCAAAAGACTTCTACTACAGGATTCCTCCAAGCATGTCACAACGACCTGTGCTTTCCGCAACCATCGAATTCCCCCGACTCCCACTAGGTCATCATTACCCATTGTGCAACAATACTGCATTTTCCGATACGTGGTCGCCACTCCAGAACCTTTCGTCTCCATCGACCATTGGTTCTAGGAGTAATGTGCCAGCACTGCCACTTTTGGCGATTCTTTGGGCTATGTCTGTAACCTTAGTTCTGTCTTGTGGATGTCTTCATTTCTAATGTGATCACACAAGACAACCAAGGCGTTGTTCGAGAGCCACCAATTAATACACGGCAGTGGAGGGTTGATAGCGGCTACAAACGACTGTGTTATGAGCCCATGTCGGTATTAAGTTGATTTTAATTATGTTTATTATGGACCTGGCACTTTTGTCAGGTTTCTGCTTACAGCGCAGCGGGTTGCGAGTTTTGTAGCAGGTTTTTAAACAGTTTACACAATTATACCTAAATCATCTGCCTAGCCTTTTCCCAACTATATTGGGGTCGGCTTCCAGTCAAGCCGGATTTAGCTGAATACCAGTATTTTACGAGGAGCGGCTGCCTACCAGACCTCCACAACCCATTCACTGGGGTAACACGGTACTTCATGGCAAGACTGGAGTCAGATTTACTGGCTTCTGACCATCCGTAACGACTGCCAAAGATCTACAAATGACAGCCGGGACCAACGGCTTAACGTGCTTTCCGAGGCGCGGAGGAAACTCGTTATGTTAAGATGGTCACCCATCCACAGACCAACCTAGGCAAGCGTGGCTTAACCTTGAAGATCGACCTATGCGGCTGTTATTATTTAGCCACGAGCTCCTCACAATTATACCTAAATGTAGATACATTATTATACCAAAATCATCACTTCAGCCGATACACGTCCACTGCTGGACACAGGCCTTCCTCAAACATCGCCACAACGACAGGTCCTATGCATCTCGCATTCATCCAATTCGCGCGACTCTCACCAGTTCATTGGTGCACCTTGTGGGATGCCTTCTAACGCTGGGTCTTCTAGTACGTAGTCACCACTCCAGTATTTTTCGTCCCCATCGACCATCAGTTTTACGAGTTATACTTATGCCCTGCTCCTGCCCTGGTAACCTTGGTTCACATGCGGATGTCTTCGTTTCTGATGAGATCAAGCAAGAGAACCAAGGCGTTGTTCGAGAGCCACCAATTAATACACGGCAGTGGAGGGTTGATAGCGGCTACAAACGACTGTGTTATGAGCCCATGTCGGTATTAAGTTGATTTTAATTATGTTTATTATGGACTTGACAAAAGCAACCGGTTGCGATTTTGTAGCAGGTTTGTAGAGAGCTTTTTTTGGGTAGTGGTTAGTTATAGAATGATCCGAAAGACTAGCTGGGGTCATACGTCCGCCTTCTGGGAGGAAATCCAAAGCTGCGTCTTCCGGTACCCACTCCAGAACACTTCGTCGAACGGTTGTAAGAGTAATGTGACCTGCCCACTGCCATTTAAGTTTGGCAATTCTTCGAGCTATGTCAGTAGCGTTGCTTCTGAACGCATGGAAATCCGAGCATAGCTCTTTCGATTGCCATGATCAGTCACGTCAAAGTATATAATTTCGTCTTCTCAAACATCACGGCAAGTGAGGATGTTCGTTACCCTGACGGATACGACTATGTTACGTTAAATACTACTTCTTGATTTTTTTTCAGAACTTGACAAGAACAGATATGTAAATTCTGACAGATTGAATTTAGTCATGATGCTTATTTGATTGTGTCACCCTAATCGAACTATCATGTAACTAATTAATACACAGCCGCGGAGGGGTGTCCGTGGCTATAGACTACTGATTTTATGGCTGATGTCGATTGTGTCCTGTATGTTATGAGCTGATGGAGAATGTGTCCTGTATGTATATAATTGACTTGTATGAAAATTCCTATTGGGAATGACGAAGGACCTGCTATTTAGACGCGCGTTTATTTCGCTCTTCTACGTACTGTAACGAATAAATATTGGTTAAAGATATCAAAAATTAATATATTGAACTAAAACATAAAGTTCGCGCTCTATAATTCAAGTAACTGAACTTGGGAAAAAAACAGTCAAGCTGAAGTGAGCCTGCCCACTCCGGGCAGGCTACGTCTTTCAAATTCAACCAGACAGGTGGGCGAAGATGGTCACACACTGGTCACTGGACGCTTAACCTGAAGGAGGACTATACCGTTAGGGTCGACCGCTACGAAAATCGTGTGATGATCTGATCATGTTCGCAGGGCAATCTTGGCTAGAGATCGTCAAAGTTAGAGAGATTAGAAAGGAGAAAGGCCAGCCTTTACCCGGCTTTGGACCCAGAAAAGGTAAATTACAAAAATAAAATACATATTGCTTTCATTTATGCAAACATACTAGCTCCAGGACGAACTAAATTTTTGAGACTAGTCATAAGGCAGATATTTATTTATCTCCTAACAATTGAAACCTGAAGCTGAAGGGTTAGTTGGACTATGAAATAAATAGTCATTGTAACAAAGCGATTATTAGAATGATGTGTTAATTATTGACCTGTGTAAAGTCGTATACGTGACAACTCTTGCAGCTAATTGCTACAAATACGTAGACTCGTGTCGTGTCGTGAAACATCGTCGGCAATTAAAGCAGAGCGTAGGGGTTGGATAGTTGTCATAATTGACTGATGTTAGGAGGCTAATTTGTGGCGTTTTACTGTTATAGTGTACGCCGTGTATCAGACATTAACCTATCAATACCCGCGAAACGAGACACAATAGTAAAACAATAACAGAGCGGTCCAATGATACCGTTGTATCCACATGATTCTGAACCCTCCAGTCGAGGAATTTTTCGTCGGCTTTTACTCTTTTTTTTCATCTTCAAATATAATAGAAACTAAACAGAACTGTCCTACATTTTGTCGAGTTACCTATGCGATTAAAAATATACTAAATAACTTTTTCTTTTTGAATTGATTTTTGCACTTCACAATTTGCCATTCACATCGCCGAAAATAGGACAACATGGCAAAACGCACGGCTCTCTGCATTGAAGATATACGACGCAAGAAGGAGGAAGAAGTTGATTTTTGCAAAAAAAAAAATGAAAAATCTCGAATAGTCATAAGAGTTAAGTTTAAAATCACATATAATGACAGTACATATAGTTATGTAATTTAAAAATATAAAGTCGTTAGAACAGTAACTTAAAAAAGCTATACATTAATATTCTATTACAGTTTTTGGCTCATAAAACTCATGTTTATAGAGCCAACAATTAATAGGCACCAAGAAAAGGGTTGACTTGATAGCTGGTACAAATGGCGGCCACTAAAGACGGATATAAAATTATTTAATAGTCTTGTATGTGGGATCTGTGTTCATTTCTAGCCGTATTACTTGGTTATACATTTTGTCTCATTAATATTTTACTGTCTCTTCTGATTTTTGATGACATATCAAATTCATGTTTATTACGTCTCTCATTAAGACATATGCAGAGTAGCGTAAATTATTTATCTACCTTACATCTATAATTATATAAAAGATGAAACTGACTGACTGACATATATGACATAGAAACTACAGGGAGTTGTCGCATGAAATTTTGCCCAAGGTTTTTCCGTTAAGCAAAACTTTGTGTAAGCGAGCACTGAGAGAATTTGCCAAAATTCATTTCATATAGGTGTGAAACAGAGGTTCAAATTTTGCATGGAGAAACCTATTTTCACATGGGCGAAGCCACTGGCATAAGCTTGTTTATTTGTATCTCGCATTCTAAATTGTGATATAATCTGTGGATACCTATAGTGTATGTTTGCATGGAATTAGTATTTACATAAAAAAATAAACACGTTAAAATGATACGAAAAATAATTTGGAAGCAAATAAGATTAGAAGAAAAAAAAACTTTTCACTTTTCCTACAAATTTCGATTCTATTCCTGTTTAATAGTAGAACATCTTGATTTCCTAATAGAAGTTATCTCAATATGAAATGAAGAGAGCGCCACTAGAAACATGACAGGTAATTATTTTTACCGCTACCCCTAATTAGGGGTAGCTCTCTCCGTGAGTTATAGTGAAGGCACTTGGATTTATCGCCGTACGCCTGTGCCCAATGAGCGCCTATGATTAGTTAGAGTGTGTGGATGTAGGGCTAATGGAAGAGGCTGTCTGAATGAGTGTAGTTTCGTGTGATTATGTTTTTGGTAAGGTTAGGTTGGGATAAGGTTTTATTGGCATTGAAAACATTTATCATTAGCAAACTCTATGTTACAGATACTCAATTAGAATGATACATTTTTATACACCTGAAACAAGTAGGTAAGGCCCCAATATTAAACCTTGAAGTACACCCAAATTAATTGGGCGTTTGGAATATTTAGGTACTTTAACAATTACTTTAAAAGCTTCGTTTTGGAAACCACAATGACGTAGTTTACACAAAAGCATTTCGTGATGTACGTGATCAAAAGCTTTGGAGAAATCACAGAAAATTCTTTCTATTTATCTGCTTGTTCATGCAACCTAATTATACTAGTACTAGATATAGAGATCTAGATATAGTACTTATAGCACACAAAAAATGTAAGACTCTTCCAGTTGAGTAACATCTACGATTTCTGACAGATTATCCGTCGGTCGGTCTGTTTGCGCGCGTAAAAAGCTCTCCGCGTAATGGCATGATGTTAATATTGTATGCTGAACGATAACGACTGAACTATATTCTATTTATATGTTCTAATGTCTGTCTTTGGGTACATAGCTGACTGGTCTACATTGTCGTCTTATAAGAAAAAATGATGATTGCTTCCCTATTACTACATTGATAGATATATAAATGATTGTTTCTACAACATTACATAGAGTAACCAAGGTGTTTCTTGCCAGTTCTTCTCCATGGGAAACGACCAATTGGGACCGTGCTTCTGACGTTTTATAAGTGCCCATATTTTTACTTCACAAAGGTGTATGTGACATAAAAATATTGAGTTTTAGTTTTCACTGAGTTTTAGTCAAAATATAGTTAGAATGCTTAAAAGATGCTGATAGTAAGTAAAAAGAGCATTATTTATCCATAAAATTTATTACTTGTCCAAGAAGCTAGTTTGGAGGTGCTGGGATTTGAACCCAGGACTTTCAGCATGCGAAGCAGACACTCTACCACTGAGTTACACCCCCCGATGAACATCATTTAAATATTAACGGTCCGACTACAGTTTCGGTTTGTTCTGAAATATGTATATGTTTAGGCTTCAAGTCTAGCCGGAGGTTTCAGTGGCGGGGTTTTTTTTCATGAGGTGGGAAATCATTAAAATGTGTTCTCCCGCTCTGGGGGGAACGGGACGTATCGTGTCAGACTTCTACTGACTAAAACCTATTCTTGTTCCTTCTTTACCCTAATTCCAGGGTCCCGGGGTTCTCTTTCGTCAACCCAGGGCCCCAGTAGGCTTCAATGGCGGGTTTAATTCTGCGAGACCTTCTCGCAGTGTAAAAGTACCAAGTAAAAATATCCAATCAGTTATTTTAAGAAGGCGTTCGATCTATCAAAATGATTACTTATCCAAAAAGCTAGTTTGGAGGTTCTGGATTTGAACCCAGGACTTTCAGCATGCGAAGCAGACACTCTACCACTGAGTTACACCCCCGATGGAGATGGTTGAAATATTAACGGTCCGACTACAGTTTCGGTTTGTTCTGAAATATGTATATGTTTAGGTCGGTTTCTAGTCTAAGCGGAGGTTTCAGTGGCGGGTTTTTTTTATAAGGTAAGAGATCATCAAAATGAGTTCTCCCGCTCTGGGCGGAATGGGGAATCGTGTCAGACTTCTAATGACTAAAACCCACTCCTGTTCCTTTTTTGTCCTAATTCCAGGGTCCAGGGGTTCTCTTACGTCAATCTAGGACCTCAGTAGGCTTCAGTGGCGGGGTTCAGTCTCCGAGACCTCGCGGCGTAAAAGTAACAAGTAAAAAATTCAATCACTTATTTTAAGAAGGCGTTCCATCTATCAAAATGATTACTTGTCCAAAAAGCTAGTTTGGAGGTGCTGGGATTTGAACCCAGGACTTTCAGCATGCGAAGCAGACACTCTACCACTGAGTTACACCCCCGATGAATATAGTGGAAATATTCACGGTTCGGTTTCATTCAATCTCCCTAGTCTGATCTAAAATTAGTATTTATGTTGTAGTCGGTTTCAAGTCTAGCTGGACGCAGGTGAGGGTTGCAGGAATCCGATGGATGCGAGACGCATAGGATCAGCGGACATTCTGTTGAAATGAAAGAACGTTATAACCGTTCTGAAAAACCCTAGACTCTTCTAAATGAATAACACCTACAATTTACAAGTATTCATATTAATTTATTCAACTGTAGACATAGGTAAAATTCAGGTCTTAATTAATTATTATTACATAATGTCAATATAATTATTAATAGTTGCAGCACATAAAATTATAAAGGAGATTGCCCGTTTTGTAAGGGAAGTTGGGTCCCAGTAGCAAAATGCTTGTGCCCTGAAGATTTATATTTTACCTAATAGTAAAAATATAGCATTTTTATAATCGGAAACCTTTTTTCATTTTGTCACCCTGGTTCAGGAGATATCATTATTTTTCTGTTTTGAAAATCTAGGTTATAATTACAAATTGACAGAATAAACATCACCATGAGCATGGAATTATGTCTCTATTACTTTAATTCCATAATAGTTTATGAAAAAATATATAAATAATAATTTACACAAAAAATAAATAATATTTTTAGGTTATTATTCAAAACAGGTACACGAAAGCACAAAAGGGACCTGCCCCGTGGCAATCTCCTTTGAAGTACAATGTTACGTACTATTAATTTCTATCAATGTATCGGTAGAATGCATAAAAGATAAAAAGTAAAAATCGCATGCTTTGCGGGTGATGTATAGTAATAGTAGTACCTAAGTAGAAAATCCGTTCAGCTATTTTAAGAAGGCGTTATCCAAAAAGCTAGTTTGGAGGTGCTGGGATTTGAACCCAGGACTTTCAGCATGCGAAGCAGACACTCTACCACTGAGTTACACCCCCGATGGAGATGGTTGAAATATTAACGGTACGGTTTTATTCAATCTTACTAGTCTGTTCTAAAATATGCATAGGTTGAGGTCAGGTTTAGTCAAGCCAGATGCAGATGAGTGGGGCGGTAACAGTTAGTATTTTTATACGGGGTGACTGCCAAATGACTTCTAAAACTCAGTAATAGGTTACTACAAAACTTATTTTCATCTGAAATTACAAGATTGAAATTGTGAGCCAATAAAATGTATTTAGTTGACTGATGAATTAAATATTTGCTATAATTTTTTCTGAAGGCGTTTAGAAATTGAAATTGAAACGATAAATTAGGTACTCAATTTATTAATTGTGTTAGTGTTAGCTGGTATTGTTATTTATCAGGGGTCAACTGGAGGAAAAATTTAACTAAAAGCTTGAATAGAGTACCAGTGTTGAAATTTCTACGTCAATTGATGCAAATTAGGCCATTATTTTATACAAAACATTTTGTAGTAGGTACAAGCTCCAATTTGTACCTAATGTATATTATACTCACCCATATTTTACTACTTTTTTTGTTTGACATAAACACCGGATAGTAAGCAGTGATGCAATCGTAGATAGTGAAGCACTAATTTATTAAGAACTTATTCGCTCTAGCTTCGAAGATACTTAAATTATAATCCCAATTATAAACCGACGGGAGGATCGCGGCAGGTAAATTGTTCCAGTACCTATTTCAATGTACGGGGTATATGGAAGACGAGGCTATACGCTTAGTCAGTCACTTGGTTAGGGTAGTCATTAATAAATAATATATATTTTACCTTTTAAACAATAGTAATAAATAGGTACCGAGACTACCATGAAAAACCATTGACAAAAATATTTCTTTACACCATAACCTATATGCTCAATAACCATAGTCTATTTCTATGACTCCGTGGAAAACCCAAGGGGTGTGGGGGACAAATTGTGCACCCCCCTGGGAAATCTACAGTTATTAGCTGTCAATCATAACGGTGGCGCCCCCTGCCGGTAATGCACAAACGACGTGCTGAGATTTTCTTTGAACGACATTTTTTTTATTTGCGTTTGATTAAGTTGGTGGATTTTTTTAAAGGTATTTTCATGGTTTGTAATCTTGAATTTGTAAAGGTTGTGTAGGTATTTATTTTGACGTATTTTTCTAACTTCTTATGTCGGTAACTCAGTATAAACACAGTTGACATACCTAAAATAGTTTTGCTTTCTTTATTGCACATCTGTTTAAATAAAAGGCTAAAACAAGAACTACACTAACCAACGCACGCGTACATGACGCCTGATTTGTACCTACGTAAAACCATATTGCGTGGCGTCGCGTGGCATCGGCCTAATGTATAAGCTCTATAAGTATAATTGCCATATAAAACGTGCCCAGATTGGTGTACAGGTCTCACGTTGGCCTAATGTAGTTCTACCTTTAATCCTGACTAACTCACTGACCCATCAAACGCTCAGCTCCTTGCCCAGCGCCTTTGGATCTAGAAAGCTGAAATTTTGGGTTATTGTGAAAAGGAGATTGACAGGGTGTGGATCAAGTGCTGCCCAGAACGAACACCTAGTTCATTTTGTTCCTCAGGCCAATACTAATCATTAAACTCAAGTGCATCAAAATCGGCTCCTGGAGTCAAGTAAAAAAAGGGTTTTTCTAACCTAACCTAAGTTAAAAATCTTGGTGTGGAAGTTTGACCAAGTGCTGTCCAGAATGAACACCTAGTGCATTTGGTTCCTCAGGCCAATACTAATCATTAACTTGTAGGACCCCGTGGCACAAAAACGTGCCAGTAAACAAGTATTTACCTTTTAACTTTGAGAACCGCTGGAAAAAAATTGTGCCAGCAAACCCTGACCAAATAAAAATTGTACTCTAGTAGTATAATTACAGAAGCAACAGAAACAGGGCAATAACAGTTTATATTATTAATATTATTTATATTAATTTATTAATATTAATTATATTAAAATACAAAAAAATAATGGCGGCCCCCCCGGGGCTCCACAGGTTAAACCAAAGCGCATCAAAATCGGCTCTTGGAGTCAAGAAAAAAAAGGGTTTTTCTAACCTAACCTAACCTAAGTTAAAAATCTTTGTGTGGAAGTTTGACCAAGTGCTGCCCAAAATGAACACCTAGTGCATTTTGTTCCTCAGATCAATACTAATCATTAAACCCAAGTGCATCAAAATCGGCTCCTGGAGTCAAGTAAAAAAAGGGTTTTTCTAACCTAACCTAAGTTAAAAATCTTGGTGTGGAAGTTTGACCAAGTGCTGTCCAGAATGAACACCTAGTGCATTTGGTTCCTCAGGCCAATACTAATCATTAAACCAAAGCGCATCAAAATCGGCTCTTGGAGTCAAGAAAAAAAAGGGTTTTTCTAACCTAACCTAACCTAAGTTAAAAATCTTTGTGTGGAAGTTTGACCAAGTGCTGCCCAAAATGAACACCTAGTGCATTTTGTTCCTCAGACCAATACTAATCATTAAACCAAAGCTCATCAAAATCGGCTCCTGGAGTCAAGAAAAAAAAGGGTTTTTTTAACCTAACCCTCGGACCAATACTAGTAATTAGTATTTTACTGATTAGTATTGGCCTGAGGACCAAAATGCACTAGGTCTTCATTCTGGGCAGCACTTGGTCCAACTCCCATACAAGGATTGGCAATATCCTTTACCCTCTAACTTAACCGAGAATTCCGAGCAGAGCAGCGGAATTATTTATCTCCAAAGTTCCAATGTTAAATATAAACATTACACTAATATTATGAAGGCGAAAGTTTGTTACTTCTTCACGCTGGAACAGGTAAACAGATTTCTATGACACTTGGTACATGGGTAGACCATATCCTGAAATAGAAAATACGATTTTATCTTCTTATGTAAACTTTCTGAATATTCGTTTGTAGATTGCAAACGTATCTATGCTATTTAACCTATACTATATTAGCTCGGGAATATTAGTCTGCAACCGGGGTAAAGGAAAACTTTGAATGCTCACAATAATTTTGAAAAATCGACCCTTGTGCAAAAAGAACTTGGAGATGCTGGGGTTCGAACCCAGGACCTTCAGCGTTAGAAGCAGACACTCTACCATTGAGTTACACCCCCGATGGAACGGCGCACCTTTTAGCGCGTTCTCTAGAAAAGATCAGCACTACTCGTATCAACTAGTTTCCAAGCCATGGGTTTGCTTCTGAAAGGAAAACTCCTATGTTCCTCTTTTGCCTTGGAATGTAAGGCAAACGTGGAATATAATAATAATAAGATCAGACTTTTATTGACTAAAATCCACTCTGTTTTTCCTCATTCCCTCCCGCTCCGCCTAAGAGCGGTAGAAGTCATCGGATGATTTCCCTCCCAAAAAATTCTAGTTCCAGTTGTGTTTTCGCAATCAAGATTTATCTAGAAATAATCAAAATTGTTTTTTTGTTGACTTAAAATAATTCTTGATTGTACATCGGTAATTATATTATTTTCCATTCAAAACTTATGGGTAAATTAGTTTCGCTATTCTCTTAACTTCTCAAAAAAATTATTGCTTGCTGTTGACTTAAAGGTTCGACAAGAACGATCAAATCCCATATTTTATATTATAAAACATGTAAAATACACAATTGATTAAACCATTCCACCCATTTATTGAAACAAGATTAGCGCCAACATAAAAATGTGTTCCCTCGAACGCAGCGAGTGAAAACTTTGCTCGACTCAGGAAATGAATCCGCGACTCAATTTCCACTGCCTCGGTAATCCGTGCGGAAATCTAACGCGACAATATCACACCTTTTGCCTTTTTGTTATTTTATACCAGTGGTTTTTTTTAAATCAGGCACGAGTGTGGAAAAAGGACTTGGCAGTCTGAAGGGTGTTATCTTTGAACGGTTTTAATTAAGTTTTGCTCCTGCGTAGGTGCACTTTATAAGTTGGAAAGGATTGCTTATGTTTTTCACTTTCACGAATTACATGGAATGAGATTTTACACACAAACGAAATTTCGTTTAAAAGAAAAGAAGGGGGTATTACCCCCTTTCACATTCTTAAAAACTCCATTACTGTTCGTAGCCTAATCTATCTGCTAACCTAATCTCAGTATTTTTGGCTGTACGTTGATACCAGTCAGTCTGTCCTTTGTTATAAAATTAAATAGACTAGCTTTTGTCAGCGGCTTCACGGCTTCACACACGTGATAGTGAATCTCTCTATTTATACTTTGACCCCACGTTTCTCCCCTTAAGGGATAAAATTTAGGAAAATCTTCTCTTAGTGCTTACCTACGTCATAAAAGAAAATCTTGTACAAAATTTCACACTCCTAGACCCAATAGTTTTGTATATGCGTTAATACGAGTATGTCAGTCAATCCGTTTCTCCTTTTAAACGTACCTGTACATTTCCATGTAACATGCAACAGTTTACCATATCGCCTGGAGCGATGCGTTCTACACAAATGTCGGCTGATGGGTTGTAAACATGGCGTGACTGTCAATTGTTTAGCTGTAATGCACTCATGTCGTTATCTACCGCTTGCAGTTCGCACCTTGTAGCAGAACATGTGATGGACATACATGCATGTTGTGTAGACGAATGCGTAGAATTGGATGAGAGTTTGCTTGAACTTACATAGTTTTGAATGTAGAAAGCGATTGTTGGATCAGTGTTCTTGAATCTACTGATTTTTCGTTTGTATTAGCTGATGTGGCTCAAAAGGCTGCCCCACTAGAGTGGAACTAGGCAGGTCGTGACTGCTGCATGCTTGACAAATTGTATGCTAAAGAAGCACAGAATTGGTGGCCTGAGATAGTGAGATGGAGGGTCAGTGGTCGCGGTAGACCACGAAGGAGATCATCATCATCATCATCTGCCTAGCCTTTTCCCAACTGTATTGGGGTCGGCTTCCAGTAAAGCCGGATTTAGCTGCATACCAGTATACGCGGAGCGGCTGCCTACCAGAGGTCTGGTAGGCAGCCGCTCCGCGTAAAATACCGTGTTACCCCAATTAATGGGTTGTGGAGGTCCACAACCCATTAATTGGGGTAACACGGTACTTCATGGCAAGACTGGAGTCAGATTTACTGGCTTCTGACTATCCGGAACGACTGCCAAAGATCTCCAAATGACAGCCGGGACCAACGGCGTAGTTACTCAGATACCCGCGAAACGAGACACAATAGTAAAACAATAACAGCGCGGTCTCATAGGACCGGTTGGGGATTCAAACGTTAACGTGCTTTCCGAGGCACGGAGGAAACTCGTTACGTTAAGATGGTCACCCATCCACAGACCAACCTAGGCAAGCGTTGCTTAACCTTGAAGATCGACCTGTGCGGCTGTTATTATCTAGTCACGAGCTCCTCAACCACGAAGGAGATGACGGGACGAATTAGAGCAATTTCGCCAGAACTGGTCACAAAGCGCGTGCCAGTGAAAAATGTAAGGAGTGGAGGAGGCTTTTGTCACGGTGCAGCGGTGTGGGACAAAGAGGCTGACAAAATAGTTGTAAAAATATTGTGAAATATGTGTACTATAAGTAGTCATATAGACCTTGAAGATGTCGGGGGCTTCGCTCGCGAGATAGTAGGAAATTATCCCAAGAGTCTGTTACTACTTGGGATAATTTCTTGGGATAAAAATTATCGTATGTACTTTTCTAGGACGTAGTCTACCCGCCTGAAATTTCGTATAAATCTGTTTAATCGTTGGAGCTTTCACGGTTATGTATTATTGGATATTGGTAACATTAGTTTTATGTGATATAAATTCACTCAGTAGCTTGTTATTGAAAAATCAACGAAATAACCTGATCAGGAAATCCATAATCACCACTCAAATATTGATCAGGATTTCGTCTGATGAAGCCGTCGCTCATATGTTATTCCATTTGCCCTGACATTTTCGGGGGCATCAACAATTCATTCAGGCCTCTGTACTGTTATATACAGGGTTATTTGTAAAACACTGGCAACCTCTCAGGACTATGTTACTATAAACTAAACGACAACTTTTGTTCTACTTAAAACTTTTAAAAATGTATCAAATTTTAATTTATTATATTGTCATACAAAAATAAAATTGTTTAAATTAAACGTTCCAAACGTTATGAAGTCTATGAGAAGCAAGTGAAAACACAATATCGGGGGAGCGGGGTTAAGAACAGTACACGTAGGTAAGTGTAGGTAGGTAAAGAAAAATTCAGAGTGGAAACGTGTTAGACAGAACAACGAAATCTTAAAGGTTTATTATTGTTAAACGTAATGTGTTTTGTAAAAAGTCATAGAACAATAACTTTGTGACTTCCACCAATCCGCAGTGGGCTCGCGTGGTGGATTATAGCCCATTTCCTCTCCTAGAGAGGAGGCCTGAGCAGTGGGAACATTACAAGGCCGATCATGCTCATGCATAGAACAATAGTTGTTGATGCAGTCCTGCAAGGTTGTATGTGCTTTACAAATAGCCCTGTATATGTTAACTTAGTGGGGTTTACCTTCAGGAATGGCGGCGGTTCTGTTGCCACCTGAGCGTGATGGCCTGACCTTTGAGCGGTGAGCACTGGTTCTGATTGCTTAGCGTTGTGTTAATAGCTTGGCATTTTGTAGCCTTTTATTTGGCTATGTAATTTGATTTGAGGAGTAGCTTCTTTATTAGAGTATTCTAAATTTTACGAAGTCTACAAGAAACAAGTGATTGTACAATAGCAGGGGAGTGGGGGGCGAGAACAGTACGCAAGAAACGTAGGTACCTACAGCAAAATACAGACTTCAAATATGTTAGACAGAACAACGAAATCTTGAAGGTTTGTTGCTGTTAAATGTATTATGTTTTGTAGAAAGTCATAGAACAATAGCTTATGATGTCAGTAAAACAGTCCTGCAAGGTTGTTAGTGCATACCCCACTAAGTTTTTACAAATAGCCCGGTATATGTTAACTTAGTGGGGTTTACCTTCAGGAATGGCGGCGGTTCTGTTGCCACCTGAGCGTGATGGCCTGACCTTTGAGCAGTGAGCACTGGTTCTGATTGCTTTCGCGTTGTGTTAATAGCTTGGCATTTTGTGGCTTTTTATTTGGCTATGTAATTTGATTTGAGGAGTAGCTTCTTTATTAGAGTATTCTAAATTTTACGAAGTCTATGAAAAGCAAGCGATAGTACACAAGCGGGGAAGCGGGGGACTAGAACATTGCGCGGGAAGAGTAGGTAGGTACAGTAAAATACAGAGTTGAAATCTGTTAGACAGAACAACGAAATCTTGAAGGTTTGTTGCTGTTAAATGTATTATGTTTTGTAGAAAGTCATAGAACAATAGCTTATGATGTCAGTAAAACAGTCCTGCAAGGTTGTTAGTGCATACCCCACTAAGTTTTTACAAATAGCCCTGTATATGTTAACTTAGTGGGGTTTACCTTCAGGAATGGCGGCGGTTCTGTTGCCACCTGAGCGTGATGGCCTGACCTTTGAGCAGTGAGCACTGGTTCTGATTGCTTTCGCGTTGTGTTAATAGCTTGGCATTTTGTGGCTTTTTATTTGGCTACGTAATTTGATTTGAGGAGTAGGTTTTTGTTACTCGTCAGACATAGGTAAGTAAGAAAGTGGGAGTACATACAATTTAATCTATATATATAAAAATGAAACCCGTTTTCCGTTGTCACGACATAACATGAAAACGGCTTGACCGATTTGGCTGATTTTTTTTAAAATGGTTCTTGAAGTTCAATGATGGTTCTTACGGAGAGAAAGATTCTAAAAAAAATAGTTAGGTAAAGTAGGGTAGGTAGGGTAGTGTAGGGAAGGTAGGGTAGGGTAGCGTAGGATATGTAGGGTAGTCATTTAACGGGAGCGAAGCCGCGGGTAAAAGCTAGTAGGTATACAACGTGTAACGTCAAATGCGCAAAACCTGAAATTAGTTTGTTCAGAATAACCAGCAGAAGCAATAAAACCACTTTTTAATATAGGTCACATTTTTCAAAAAAGAATAATTAAAAATTTTGCTTTGTCTATTTATTAACAAATCAAGTCATCATGTGCATAAACTTGCGTAAATAGGTAAACAAACACAAATGGTTGTCGTCCAATTTAGATTTTCTCATAAACGGGATAGTAATCATACTCATTTCGATGTAAATACGAATTTTAAACAAACTAAAACAGCACATAAAACCTTCAATTTTTTTTAAATATTTTTTTTTCTCTCAGAATTAGGTCAATTGGATTAAAAATCGTTTGGGGTGTCTGAGGTTTTGCGCATTTAAAGTTACACGTTGTATAAAAGGTGAAATCGACTGAATATGCACAGCCAAAACTACTGAAACTAGTCTCATGAAATTATGCACAAGGTTTTCTTTTGTGTCGTAGACGAGCACTAAGAGACAGTTTTCCTAAGGGGATCCAAAGTGTGTATGGAGAAAACCGCTAGCAGAAGCTAGTATATGTTTGCAATGATATCGTTCCTCCCACAAAGCAGTCTTATAAATGTTAAACACGCGGTTATTTACTAAACTCAATTCGCAAACTTTGTAAGCTGCAATTACAATATTATTATGGCACTTGCGTAAATTAGGGTTAATTTATTTGATCTGATTTAGTTGCTTACAAGACATTAGACAACAAATGTTTGAAACATGTCATAATAGGTCCGAGTTAGCAACTAACTCGGAGTTAATGATATCCCTGGTTAATATTGCTTCTTTGCTTTTGGTCTGTCTACCTTAGGTACAAAATATTGGTGCTGGTGGCGACATTGTTCAAAACGAATGGCGACCGACAGTGCCAGTCTGGCACTGGAATGCAAAGGTTAGCCGAAGGGACACGGCTAGATTTTAATCAATAAAAGTCTAAACCCAAAGTGGAAAAAGTTTTGACTTCCCATACAAAACTTCAAAAACAATAATGGCTGAAATACATTTACGAGGGCACCCTGTGAAAAAAGTCGCTATAGCGGATAATCCGGAATCGATTAAATCTCATTATGTTACCTTAACTTTTCATACGTCCAATTGGGCTCCCCAGATTGCTAATCCGTTCACAACTACACTACACCATACAAAACATTCTTCATCAAATCTAGCTATCACACCCAGACAACGATCAATGTTACCTCGCCTTCTAAACAGACAGCTGCCCAACCGGTCATACGAAGTCAACCGTAGAACCAAAAGCTATTAAAAATAAAATAAAGACACGACTAACCACGGCCACGTGCTAAAATCAATATAAATAAATAAACTCTGCACTAATTCGTCCGTCATTTGATTTGATTGTCCAGGTGGACGTCGATCAGATTCTCTAATAATAAAGTGTTGTATGTCCACGTGTCTCTCGCGGTTTCTCGCTCTGTTGGCGCGTGAACACTTGACGGACAGACTGACAGTTGTGATTGAATAGGAATATGGAGTTTTATTTAGTGGGTTACATAGTAATAATATGAAGAAAATAAACCCTAATAATTTTGTGTTTTATGTTCTGTAAAAAATGGATGAAAATGTTATAAAAGAAAATACATACATTAGCTTCGGGGAAAATTTGTAAAGGATTATAAAAATAGGTAAAAAAATGAAAAGTAAAATATAAAAGTTGCAAAAAGAACATTTGGAGATGCTGGGATTTGAACCCAGGACTTTCAGCATGCGAAGCAGACACTCTACCACTGAGTTACATCCCCGGCGAGGAAGCTGACGAAATAGTGAGTCAGACCCTGCGCAACTAATATCAACAACGAGATTTTTTAAAAAGTGGGTAGTATCCAGTTGGCGAATTGTTTATAACTTTTTGTTTGTGGCTTTATAAAGAACTGAATATGATGGTTAATATTTGCGGTAGTCCTTAATATATACGCGGTATTTTATTAAATTATTTTCTATTAATTTGTTTTTCACCTTGTGATAATTTATATTTCAAAAAAATTAAAAATAACCTATTTACACGACAGTTATGTTTATTTGCTCTCGAATAATCCGCTAGATGGCGCTGTACTCAATTTAATCGGACCTCCATTAAATCGGTCGCACTGTTTCCCGCGCTCGGTATTATCACGCCAATTGTTTTTACAGAGCTGACCTTTTAATGAACTAGTCAAAATATTAAAGATTTGTGGTGAAAATTGGAATTACTTTACTTATAACTGTATGAATATTATTCTGTAGTTTTTGCAAGCGATAATACCTACTATAAAAAGCTTATATTAACTTTCCACATTCTAGTATGTATAAGAATTATAGGAAGATAGATTAGAGTTCATAATTTATTATTCTTAGTTCTTACTTAGATACTTTGTTCAATTTAATAATGGCATTCTGTACTGATTTTCCTTCAAAATATTAAAGCAAAATTGGTATTAGTTAACACCTAACACCTCGGTTGCCGCTATGGTCGAAGAAATATATATCTAGATAGGTCCCAATTCCCATCATTTAATAAACAAGTTAACTGGTGCATAATTAAACCAAAAAATAATTACCGCAAAAAAACAAACCACAAACAATACAAAAAACATTGGCATTACAACATTTCCTGTGCCTGTGCGGCGACGCGCGAAAATCACATAAAAATCATTGCGCGCCTCTTTTGTTAGGTTGGCATCCCCTGTCCTACCCTTACGTCAGTCTATGGCGTAATTACAATGGCGGCCACCCGAACTGTCTCATTATAAATGTTATAGATTTAATAGGTGTAGTGGTGTTTAATTTATTTAAGTATTAGTTTGTTTTTGAGGCTGTGTTCCCTTTGCAATTACTGAAATACTAAATCGAAACACTTAGATGTTAGGATAGATTTGATTTTTAGTTGTAGTAGGTATTTAGAGAATATAATTATCTCATCCCCAAATACTAGGCAATTCAAAATCAAATCGGCCATAGTTAGATACATATTTTTTCCCTCCATAATTCTGCCGTAGGTAGTAGGTAAATAAAAAGGGTACAACAATTTTTTTTTAGTTACTACTTTTAACTTAATTTGGAAAAAAAATTGTTATTTGTGCCCTTTTTAATAACGAAGGTAGAATTATGGATAGCATGTTCAATGTAACAATATTACTTTTATAAATTAGGCAGCAAACTGCCAAACCGAGAGATTCCTGCTAAAATTCTGACAGTTGGTAGTACCTTGAGTTTGTCATCGAGCAACAAGTGAATACTGGATAGGTCACTTCTTACCTGAATTACTGTCGATCACAAGTAGGTATAGGTACTTCTATTTCTTAGCGTATCGATGGCAAAACTAGTTAACCTGGCCCCAGTATTCGGCCACGGCAATGCCGTCCACTGATGCTGTCATTAGGTCCTTACGTGAACAAGTAATTGGGCACGTGATGCAGCATGGAAGGTAGGACATGGTTTACGAAGAGACGCCGCACGAGTCTGTTTAGAGTTTTCCAGGTTGGTCGTAGCAACTCGTGTCCAGGCGAGAGGTCTCCGACGGCTCGATAAAATTAAAAGGAGGCTCCCGAGGCTCAAGTATACTTAAAACCAGAAAACGTATGGTAGCGGTAAAAAGCAAGTCGATAAAAAATTAAACTTTAAATCTTAATGATTGGCAAATTGTAACACTTACCACCAAAAAGCCATAAATTCTAGCACCTCTCATCGCTTCCTTACTCCATCAGCGAACGCTATAAAACAATTAGCCACTAGTACCTGTACAGGTACTGGTAAATATAATAAGTACTAGTATAATGTAATAAGTACAGGTATGTGTAAACTGGGTGTACAGTTAATATGTATGTGTGTGAGCGAGCGGTAAGCCCGTCTTCAGTTTTGATAGCGACGCGGTTCACAAGTTGATTAGGGAAAGGGTTTTAAAGAAAATACGTTGATTCGATCCAAAAAAGGTACAAGCACACGTTTTTAGTGCAATGAAATAAAAAGAAGTGTAAAAATAACAATAAAATCTTTAAATATATTTTTAGTTACCTAAACAATTGATCTACATTTTATCTTTTTTTTGTTTTTTACCTAAGTTTTTGAAACAAAACAACATCAAATATAATAGATATAGAAAAATTTATTAATGTCAAAATGTAAAAAAAAAGAATTTCATTGTCACTGCGTGTGCCAAATAGTTCGGTTAGCTACGACACGAAACTAGTTACCCATTTATAGATATTATGCATTATTAAGCAGTACAAAGTTGTTAGTATAGTTATTGTATCTAGTAGGAATTGCAATGCTCTGTCTGTGTTTTATGAAAATGGGGTAACTTTAAATAGAGTAAAAACCATATCTAGGTATGCGTGGTTCATCATCATCACATCAAAAAATCGTTTCATTCCCCATAATTATGTAAATCCTCCCCGTGTAAGTTTCTATAGCAGTTTTTTCGATTCACTAAATTGTTTTAACCATTATGGGGCTAAATTACAGTAAAACTTGATACCTACAAATAAAGTGAATTCAATCAAGTGTTCCCATGGCGGGTAGAATTTGGATGAGTTTAACATAGGAGAGTGAGGATTGACCAGTATTGGGAGAAGTTGGAGACTTTCTTATAAGACTAGCGTAATGTAATCATGGTTAAGTTCAAAGATTATCGAGAAATTCTAATTGGTCAATTCTATATTTATCGCAAAGGGCGATATTATAAAATGATTTTCTCAGTTTGTAAGGTTGGTTTTGCCTTGTTTCGATTATTATTATAATATTTAATGAGGGAATACAGGGACAGAATGAAGAAATAATAACGAGTTTAAACATAGAACCTACGAAGCATTTGCCATAGTTCTCAATTATTATTAGTACATACCTGAAAAAAAAATGTTTTTATTTTGGTTTTTTTTAATTGTTATAAATTAGTGCTTGACTGCGATTCCACTTGATTCATGAATCATTCATTCAACAATCTAGTTTTTAAATATAAATAATACAAAATGTAGTCATTAAAAAGACCAAGTAACACAAATAAAAATCCACAATTCTCGTACCGAGCAACCAACTGCAATTCTGAGGATACCCGGATCCACTCGGATCGGATCGTGCACAGCGGGACAAGGACAGCTATACACGGAGCTACACGAGTGCGAGAGAGACAGCAGACGTCTCGAGATGACCAGAGGCAGTTAGGGGTCAGGGGTGAACGCTCTCGGGTGAGATGTTATGGGTTCATAGCGACTTAGGCTATGGGCTTCAGGCTATGGGTTATGGCCTATGAGCTATGGGGATTTTGGGGATGGGGGTTCGGAAGTTGAAATGTATTTGGCGTAAGCTATGGGTTGGTGTCCGGTTTGAAAATGGCAGCTAGGTGCAGTTGGTTCTTTTATAGATGTTCATGTTTATATGCCTATGTTAGTTATTAAGCACGTTTATGCTTATAGTATAATCTGGTACTATCACACGTAAAATATATACTTAAAGGCGAATGTAATGTGTGTGTGCTTTTGTATTCTGCTTCACGCCGAACTTAGATGTTAGCACAAGGGAAAGCTATATATGTAGGACATAGGATACTCCTTATCCCGGGAGTCACGGGAATCCCTTTGGGATAATTTTCTATTCTTACATGGGCAGATAGCTACAGCAAGGGCCTGAATATATTCTAATAAGAAATTATAAGTTACATTGATATTTTCCCCGTTTCTAGATTAATCCCATTAAAGTGTACACTAATCCGTTGGACTACGGCTAAGAAAAAAGAAATCGGGTTAGCAGGACGTGAAAGAGAGGGTACCAGGGACTCAGAACTTTGAGAAGAACTTAACTTGACAACATATTAGAATTCTGTAGGTTATGATCACTACGATAGGCAGGAACTATTTCGTTGGACGGAACTACGGACTATAAGGACGGAACCTTTTGCATCATGATTATAACGTTATTATCCTCATCATTTCATCACGACGCCAGACGCATTGGACTAAATGTCCAAGGCATCTATCGGATTTCGGCGATTCCTTTTGAGAACCCGCACTGGGTCTGCATGATGGATTACGGCCCATCTCCTCTCTTATAGAGAAGGCTGGAATCCTAGCTGTAGGAACTGAACATGAGATGACGACTAATGAACGAAACCAACAACAAGGTCATGTTGGCCAAGTTTGGTCGGCTGGTCAAGTTTGCAGAGAGAGAATTCCCCTTTCAAAACTAACTTCGAACACCCAAAATTCCAGATTTTATTACTATGAGAAAAACATTTTTATCCCCCTAACCCTGCCTTTGACCGAAGGTACCTTGTCAACTTGCCATTAACATTTTTGTTCTCAAAAATAAATAATTTGATTCCAATAAGAATTGTTATAGCTTTCGAACAAAACGTTATTTGGTCCACATTAACAGTTCTGACGGCCCGTGAAATGCGAAGTTAGTTCCACGACATTAGTGCTTATACCTTCGTGATTTACGAGCGGTGTCGCGGCTTCGATTCCCGGCTGTGTATAAATAGCCTGATGACTGGACGGTGGAAATGTATTACCTAAGGGCCTATATGTTGTATGTATGTATGTGTTTTGGTGAACAGTTTGTGTAAAAACCAAAATTTGTATATTTGGTATAATTTTCCAACTAGATCATTCCTATGTGATATTCCATTGTGGGTCAGGGTTGAGATTACTTTATCAATCTGAAAACCAATAAGTAAACATTTACTTATCAGAAATCAAAGCAAGAATTATTCGAATGATTTTAAGTGATTCCTGAGCAGGATACGCGTATGAGACGTACCTATGCCAGACCCTAGAAAGGGCCTACTCAAACTGAATACTGAAAAAAATCAGAAATACAGCACATCTTCAAATGCAAATCACAGCTCATTTCCCGTGCAGACAATACGGCAGACAGACAGACGATGCCATTGTTTATATTCCACTAGATTAGGACGCCTCACAGAATCCCACCAGCCATTTGTACAAAGAAAATGATATACTAGTCATCCGTGCGTATGACGACACGCACGTCATTTACAAGCATTAAAAGAAACCAGAAAATGCTGGAGACGATAACCAAGGTCCTTATTCCGAAGCAGTAAGAGCTATAAAGCAAAATAATCTGTGATTTGAAGTAGGAAGTGAAAAGGTTGTTGCAAATCCACAAAATTCCGAGTGGAGAATAAAATATGACATGTGTGGCCTCGGATGCAATAAAATAACAATTTTTGTGTCCGCCCCTCAGGCACAGTTTCAGTTTCTCGAATAGTTCTACGGCTTTGAGTAAGTAATTTTCGATGGTCTTAGTTCTTGAGGGGATTGTGGAATTTTTTAGAGCTTTATGTTTATTCTTACATGTTTTTACTTGGGTATTTTCTTTTATTTATAGGACCTAAAGTTTTAGGTGTTCATGGTTTAATAAGAAGACATCGAGTAATTTGAAATGTAATAAAATTCTAATAGGAAATGCAATGGTTTTTTTTGGGCAATATTGTTGAAACTACAAGCAGAGAGCTTTAGATAGCTACTAAACTTTTTATTGTAAACCGTAAAAAATATAGTAGCTTAAAATTAATAGAGAGTAACAATGGGTAATCTAAACACTAATATAGATTTTTTTTACAGAAACCGTTAGATGGATTTAACAGAGAAGGTGCGCCAGTAGTTCGTGATGGTAGATGGTAGTTTAAGGATATCAATTTCTTCTGACCTTTAGTCTAAATATAGCATAATTAGCCTTATAATGTTCCAACTGCTAAGAACTAACGAACTAACCCTCCTCTCCACAAGAGAGATTGAGCCTTAATCCACCACAAGGGCCCACAGCATTGCTAAATTTAGCAACATGGCTACTTCAATCCAAACATCATCAAAGCACCCACAACGCACTGCACTGCTTGCAGCCTTGTATGCATAACACTGCAGTCAAATGAATAATTCAAAGAGCACGAATCACACGCAACAATTAAATGGGGGTAAATAGAAATCAATTAGTGGGAGCCGCGGGCTATTGATGAATTATACCATTTACATGTTGAGAGGGGGAGGGGTAGAAGTGGTTAATGGTTTTATTGAAGTGTCAAGGTTTGGGGTTGAAGATGAGAATTAGATAATGAAAGTGGTATGTTTGAATATGGAGGTTTTTAACGTGTGAAGTCCAGTATAGTTGTAGCAATTAAATCCTAGTGGAGATCCACTCTACCCAAAATCAAGTAGGTATAGATATTCTTGATTTTAAAAACCTGAAAAATTTCTTGAACGCGGTAATCTCAGGAATAAGTGGCAGGAATTGATACATTATTTTAGTGTTGATAGACCATTTATCGAGAAAGGATCCAGGCTATTAACATCACGCTACCGAAGATGCTGAGGCAACCGCGGGAGACAACTAATTTTTAAAGTCAGTATAGTTACGCAAATGAACAGTTTAATTTTAAGTGTGAAATCAATAAAACTGGCGGGATGTCGGCAAAGTCAAGCTGAGGATTTTATTGTAGTAATGGTTACCTCTGTGATAAAATAGGTCGAAAAATCTCAATAGGTATATTTGATAATTTCTCACCACACAAAAAAATAAATGAAGTGGTGTTTAACTTGTGTTTCTTGATTTGCCTTTCGCGTCCTAGGGCCACGGTCACTCATTCAAATTTTCCTGTAGAACCTAAGAATCAAAAATATGCCAGAGTAATCAGTTAATGATGCCCAGTAGCATTGGTCATCAAAACGGACAGATGTTAATAAAAGCGCGCCCTGTGGTACGCCGGCGAGAGATCTCTGCATAATTGCGGCTGATCCATTGTGTGAGGGTGCAATACCATTTATTAGGCATGCATACGACTAATGTAATAAATCTGGAATTGTGCATATTGTGGATATGGGGGTTGTTATTGATTTTTTGCATGTTTTTAATAATAATCAGGAACAAACACCTGCACGATCTTATTTAAGGTTTAGACGATTATTGAACAGGCTGGAATCGAATGTTTGTGTTTATATGTTTGCACTTGACTACTATCTCACCTGATGAAAAGTGGCGATGTGGTCGACGATGGAGCGCGCTTGCCTAGACGTAATCTATTCACTTCTGATTTAAGTAACTACTTATAACTATCAGGGAACATTTATTTGAACAAAAAGAGACTATTTTTAAAAGACATGGTATAAACCTTGCGGGTGTACCAAAAAGGTGTATTTTAGTAGTAAGTTCAGACTGATACTGTCTGTCTCTGGTTTCCCAATGAACCTTCAGGAACAAACGCTTTTTGAAGAGCACATACAAGTATTTAGGGCTTGCTAAAGGCTGCTTTCGACAAAGATATGACTCTTCATTTTTACGTCATTGGCAGTTTTATAAGCTCGGATATCTTAATTTATGTTTTCTTCACCACAAATACCACTAACGGTCACTCTTCCCATAACCACAACATCTTTATTTTCAAAATCCGAATTAAAATCTTTACCATCAATATCCTTATTACAACAAAGCTCGCATTCCGACCCATTTAGCATGCTAACTGTCAAAAGATCACCATTCAATTGGCAACACCGCATTCCCACGGTACTTAAATAATATTTAAGGACATCGGAACACTAATCCTGCGCCTACGACATCTAATAAATCGCGTCTGACCAAAGACCGACCCTTGGAACAAAACCTCCTTACCATGTGTTTGGACTACTATAACATGATCCATACAAAAGAGGTTTTCTTGCTCACAAAGATAAATCCACAGCTGTCAAACTGAAACTTATGCAATTTTAAGACTTAGTCCTTTGTAATAAAGACGTGTGGGTGTTTTTATAGATGTAAGGGTGTTTAGTGATCTTGGTGGTATTTTTGAGACAGTTTCAATTGTTTCGTGGGATATTGTTGTGGGTCATGGGAAGTGAGGGTGTGTTTTCAGTGTTTAGTCTTGAATGTATTATTGACCGACGCACATTGGCGGTTAGTTTATAACGCGGTATTTAGTGGTCGTGCTAGGGCGAGCAGTTTTGATACTTTGGTTTACTTATTTGAGATTTATTTTCATTTTTAATAAGAATAATTATGTAGGCAAGTAATTTAATACTGATTACGAGTTACTGATGCACAGAATTTTTAACACACATAAATATAGACTTAGCCTGAAGAATAACCAAACTTAAGTGGTAGTGGGCAGAACACATTCCAAAACCGTAAGATTCTGGAGTAACGCAGCGTTGTAAGGTCTTCCACAAGGTCATTCGAGGAATGCAGTGAAAGCGAGATGCACAGGACCGTCGTTGTGGCAACACTTGGGAGAGGCCTATGTTCAGCTGTGGACGTTTTTCGGCTGAAATGATGACGATTACTTGGGGGTTAATAATCGACATGGAATACCCTTTTTCTCATTGCATTTCAGATCAATGTATTGTTCCATTTGCTTTCTAATTATAATTTTCGAGCGGGTTTGTGGAAAGTAAATTTTTCTATCATTAATTTTTGTAGGTACTCTTTACATAAAATTATTTATTACCCTCAACAAATCCCATCAAGTATCAAGACCTCTCACACCGACCGGCATGCGCAAGCGCCGGCTGCTTGGGCGCCATTGTTCGCCTCGCCACGATGATATACAGCCACAAACATTCATTGTGCGAGCATTGTTCACTCGATGCACTCCACTCGATACGAGGATACGACTCCGAGTGATGTTGTCATGTAAGAATGCCTTGTTTCTCTCAATAGGGAGTTTTATTCTTGATACTTTTGTTGTCGAGAAATGTTTCTCATGATCTTCTTAGGTTTCTTGATTATTTGTTAGAGTTAGCGTGGCACTAGGACATTAGCATTAGCATTATCAGCCTTGTAATGTTCCCACTGTTGGGACTCGGGGCTCCTCTCTAGGAGAGTGAATGCGAACCCAATGCGGATTGGTGGATGTCACCTGTCTTCGAATTTTTGGTTCTAGGACATGCCGGTTTCCTCACGATGTTTTCTTTCACCGTTTTGAGAGCAGCCACAAACATTCATTGTGCGAGCATTGTTCACTCGATGCTCTCCACTCGATACGAGTCCGAGTGATGTTGTCATGTAAGAATGCCTTGTTTCTCTCAATAGGAAGTTTTATTTTTGATGCTTTTGTAGTTGAGAATGTTTCTCAGGATCTTCTTAGGCTTCTTAATTATTGGATAGTTATTGTGGTACTAAAATGCTACTGCGATTACTGAAGAAGTGCAGGTGGGTTTATAGCGACATCTATAACGCCACATAGCGATGATAATATCCCGCCACAAACATTCATTGTGACCAGACTTCAGTCAGGTAAACAGCGTAAAAATTTACCTCGTATGTCTTTAAAGTCCACCATCGGACTAGCATTGGTAAAAGAGTCCAAGCTAGCGGTAGTCAGGGCGAGCCTGAGTAAGGAACCTCCTAACAATATGCGCTGTATCCAGGAGTATCGTTTTATGGATCAAGCCCTTGATGAAACTGCCCAACGGGAGCCTCCTTTATGTTGATTGAGAGTTTTGATTATTAAGCCCCTGGCCGTTACGACTAACAGACGTACGAAGGCACCACAAGAGGTAAGGCATTGTTTGGGAATTTTCCCTGTAATCCCACTGTGGCTCTTTGGATACTACCTACTCGTATTTGACTGAGGGATGAATCTGGTCACGTACGTGGTAATAAGCATTGGGCTTATAGACAAGACAGATTGAACGAAACTGTGCATCTAATGTAGATCATAACTGATTCGTAGAACATAGAAAAGAATAAGGAAAAGGACCTTTGTTTATTATTGATAGGCTTACTTTTGACCAATATCTCACCTGATAGTAAACGATGAAGTGGCCGATGATGTAGCACGCTTGCCTGAAGTAACCTATTTACTCTTGACTTAAATACCTCTTGGTTGTAACTATCAGGAAATGATAACTCCGGAACGGAATTCTACTCCTCGATTTCTTCTAATTAACTGGGGCAACACTAGCCATAAAACTCATATGCGTAGCAATTCCAGATCTGACATACATCATTCAACAAACAAAGTGGCACTTTTAAAATTCTAATTAAAAGCAGTGAATCGAGTAGCGAATCGATATGCAAGTCAATCGGGACGCGGGGAGGCTCCCATGTTTTTCATTACCGTGCGCCCCTCGTGTCGAACAAAACCATGCTGCCATTGTCTTTTAACCATTGCGGTGGCTGTGCTCGCGGTAAGGTTGGTCGAATAAGTTTGGTTAAAAAACGAATTTGTATTATTGCAATCTCAGTAATATTTACAGTATCATTTGAATTAGTTAAAATTTTCATGTTAAGTTGGTTTCTGTACTGTTTTAGAAAACAACACTTTTTAACATTTTATTTATAACCAACAGATATATATAAACAGTTAGTCAGGTTCTATAAATAGTAGTAGAATCTGACCAGTTTCTATGATTTCTTGGGGTGGTTCTATGATTAGCTGCAAAAATTCTGTGATTAGTTGTTCAGATTCTACGATTAGTTGGTCAGATTATGTGATTAGATGATCAGACGCTATGACTAGTTGATCAGGTTCTGTGATTAGTTGGTCAAATGTTCTAAGTATTTTCTTTCCCTCCTTTTAAAATCCTTCATCACTAAACATGCAGTAACTGTTAAAACTATAAAGAACCATAAATTGACTATCATCGCCAACAGTTAGGTACCACGACCAATAAAAACAAAAAGCACATAGTAGTTATTATTTAACGATGTGACACCAATAACGTCGCCGACCAGAGACACAGTCGCCACATCAATGTCTCCGAGGATATTATACGCTGATGTTCGTTTAGTCTTATTTTAACTTCATCTTCATAATAACCAAATCTTCATAGCAAAAGTTGGTCAGATTGTATGATTACCTAGTCAGGTTTTGTTATTAGTTAGTCTGATGTTATGATTAGTTGGTTCTGACACTTCTGACCGAATAATTTTGTGATAAGTTGGTCAGGTTCTGTGCTAAGTTGGTCTGATTCTATGGTTAGTTGGGCAGGTCCAATGACTATTTGGTCTGGTTCTATGATTATTTGGTCAGCTTCTGTGATTAGTTGGTCAGTTTCTGTGATTAGTTGGTCAGAAGCTATGACAAGTTGGTCAAATTCTGTGATTAGTCAGTCAGGTTATATTATTTTCTTTTTCCCTAAATCTTTTGATTTTTTTGTCACTAAATGTCTAACCGTTAAAAACTAAAGAACCATAAATTGACTATCATCGCCAACAGTTAGGTACCACGACCAATAAAAACAAAAAGCACATAGTAGTTATTATTTAACGATGTGACACCAAGAACGTCGCCGACCACAGACACAGTCGCCACATCAATGTCTCCGAGGATATTATACGCTGATGCTCGTTTATGGCTCTTTTTGCGGACATTAACTGTCTTTGATTTATTGTACCTGTCTAGCTACAATTTACTTATCGTGAAAGTGATTTTTTATGTAGTGTTTAGGATTTTTTTTTAACAATTTAGTGGCCAATATAATAATAAGGTTTCGTAAGAGACTAATTAGATTTCCGTACGCAGCAGGAAACCGTTGGAAACGGTTGTCAATCTTTTAGTACTGTCATTACAAGTCCAGAAGAGGAGACCAGAGAGTCTGATCTTCAGTCTATCCAAGGAGAATCGCGTTGCTCAGTACCTGAGTTGTATATGTAAGACAAGCCTTCGCTCTGTACAAAACTGAAGAAGCAGCATGATTTATGTTTGTGCTGTAAAGTCGTCCATAAGCAAGCGACTAGGTAAAATTAAGAAAGGGTAGGTCCCATAGGGGCCGGCATCCAACAAAATCTCCAGACTATATCTTGTCTGTTTATACGAGTAGTCCACATGACTTTACATGATACAAAACAAAAAAAGCAACAAAGACGTTTATAACAACGATCTACTTCATTCTTTTAACAATGTCGAATGCTCCAACAGCAAGGGAAAGCCTACTCCACAAAATAAAGTTTTCCCTGCGATTAGGAAGGAGTTCAAAGTAAGAGTTTTGTCATCTTGTGTCGCGATGGGTTCTTTAATAACGCGCGTTTTGTCTGCGTCGCCATTCAGACAGCAATAATGTGGAAAGTACCTTATTCCTGAAGAAGCGACGAGTTATTTTTGACCAGAAAGGTCACCCATAAGTGACTAGACCTAAGAAAAAGCAGATCCCGCAGGGGACAGCATCCTACAAACTGTCCAGACTACATCTCATCTGTTTATTGTCCACATGACTTTACATGATACAAAATAAAAAAAAAGCAACAAAGACGTTTATAACAAGGATCTACTTCATACTTTGAGCAGTGTCGAATGCGTCAACAGCAAGGGAAAGTCTACTGCACAAAATAAAGTTTTCCCTGCGATTAGGAAGGAGTTCAAAGTAAGAGTTTTGTCATCGGCGCATTGTGTCGCGATGGGTTCTTTAATAACGCGCGTTTTGTCTGCGCCTCCATTCAGACAGCAATAATGTGGAAAGTACCTTATGTTTTGCGTTCGAGCGACGCGATTTTTGCGTACCTGATTAACTTTGATTCGATTTTTTTTTGGTATTTTTTTTTAAATGTTTTTATTTCTGGTGTATGTTACGATTTTTTAGATGGCTTTTGCAAGGATTTTTGAACTTTGTTATGAGTATTTTTTTGTTTATGCACAGGAACAAATTAGCTCATTACGTTTTTGGTTTCGTTTTTTTCCAGGCTGGAAATACACTTTGATGAGGGTAACGAATTTCATGAGCTTATTTTTCAGTTGCTGGGTTTTGATGAAGCTTGTTTGTTTTTAATATATGACGCGATATATTTAAATAAATAAACATAGCAAAAGCATTTTTACGGATCGACTTTTCTTGACACATGAAAGAATATTTGGCACTTTATGGAAACACACATGTAATTTTCAAACCTTTGAAATATCATAATTTTTCCATTAATTTATTTCATTTTTAATTAATTATCACTATTATTAAGGGCAACTGTAAAAACACAGATGGGTTTTAGTCAACAAAAGTTGGTTTTACTTATTTCCTACTTCTAGAACCAATGCAGTAACACAGTCTATCCGTCAGTTCGATAGTACCACAAAATCACAATTGACCAAAAACAATCCACAATTCATAGACATACTCAATTACTTATCGAGCTACAGTTATACCACGCTGACCACATATCAATTACACCGCAAAGAGGTGTAAAAAGTTAATATAATTAAACTCAGCCGGGACTCGAACCCGGTACACACAAAGCCCATCAATTAGCGGGCGCGGCCAGTGATCCATCAGGGGAGGCTTCAACGTTTTAATTAAAGAATCCACCCTGGTAACGAGCCGGTGACAATATTCAACCCTTTTTATGAGTAATGAACTGTAACTGTGCGGACTATCCTGTAGGTAGGTATGAGTTAGTAATCTATAGTTTACCTGGTCATTATTTTTACGTCATAATCATGGCATATCTTTGACGAGAGGCTGAAAGCAACACGGCGTCCTCACCTTCTACATGACGCAGGTCCTCACCGTACACGGCAAGTTTGGTAGGCCCCTGCAACAGATTCAGGCGTAAAAAAACGCTTGGGTGTTACCATTGTGTGTATCGCCAGGAGGACACGTTGAAGTAATTGGTGGAGTTGTGTCCAACTTGTGCAAAGTACCTCCGTGTCCTCGTCGAGGCAATTGGCGGCAGCGATCTCTCGTGTCGGGTTCTGGTTCGGCTATGGTTCAGGGCGAGGAGAAATGGCAGACGGTCGCGTCATTTTACGAAGCAGTAATGCTAGCGTACTAGGACGGTACGCAGGGAACGGACATCTTCACGCCGGAGCCATCGAGATCTCTAACCACACTACCAACCACAGTAGATGTGGACTTGCAGACGACGAGCATTGCGTAGCTCACTGTCCGATCGTCGTCACCTGGTCTCTACCCTGACCTGTAATTACAGCCGATTAATTAGTCGGTTGGTTTATAAACATAATTATACTTTAACTTGTAAAATTAACCTACTTTTGCAATTGCCTGTGTTCGTGAAAACCCTGGAAAAGATAGAGACAAAATTTGAATACCCGTCTCAACGCTAATCTCAACATTGTCTCTTTGAACCGTTTCTACATTAAACAGACGGAATCATAAAATGTTAATTCCAAAGATTCCGATGGAAGTAATTCGACCTAATTAAGCCTTGTTCCAAAGACAAGCGTTATCTTTGAACTTACCTGTTTTTGAATGCCTTTCTACCTTCTGCTAGAAAATTACTTCGGTCTTTAAGCGAGTTTGAATCTTAAGAGCTGAGTGGTAGAGCTGATTTTGCTTTGTTGAAAGCTGAGAGACGAAGATTTTCGTGATTTTGTAGGGTTACCTGAAAATGTGTAGCAATTATATTTGAATTTTTTTTTTGTAACTTATCATTCGGGGGTAAATCAGACGAAAAGAAAATGCTAATCTATTGGATTTACTTTTAGTGAACTATTTATTTAATAAAACTAAGCATATCAAATGTACCTACAAAAGCTAATTATTTCCAAAGAGATCTACGAGTATAAATACAAAATAATATGGTCTGAAATTACTTTTCTAACAATAAGGTAGCGCAATACATCAATCTACCATTTTCTTTTTATCTTTTTCCTGTCATAGAAATTTTACTTTTATCACACTAACACCATACAGGTACAGTTCGTCCACTATAAGTTGGCGAGTGTGAAGTTAGGCTCTGCGAATTTCGGCGCTTGAAATATCGTACAAAAATAAAGGTTTTAAAAAAATAAATGCAATTTGCAGTTCTTATTGCTTTTAAAAACAGTTATTGGCATTAAACTTTTTTAAAACCTTTATTTTTGTACGATATTTCAAGCGCCAAAATTCGCAGAGCCTAACTTCACACTCGCCAACTTATAGTGGACGAATTGTAAAAGTTTATACGCGTGTTGTATAGTTGTTTGTTCACCAACAACTAGCTGATTATATTTGAATGAAATTTGGACGGCGGGAAGACTTTGGTCTACCGGGATCCGTCCCGGAGTAGGTATGTTTCCTTGGGATAATTTTCTAATTTCACTTCTTCGCTGGCAGAAGCAAATGTCTTCATAATAGCAGACTCTATGAAATTCTCTCTCTTCCCTTCTTGGTCGTTACACTCTTACCAAAGTGGTCGTAGTTGTCATAAGGGTAGTTCTTCGGAAGTTGACAGGGCACAGCGCACAAATTCCTACCACTTTTGAACCACATCCGAACGCACTCGTTCAATGGGTTTGATTGATATGCCATATCCACAACCACAGGACAGCACGAAGAAAATATAGTGCAAAGTTAAGTGTTACTAACATAGTTTTTAGTTATTTATACTATCAAATTAATTTAAGCAATTGAACTTATGTCAATATGTTTTAGTTTATTATTTTTAAGATTACTTTATGTATAGTGTTTATGGGCCTTAGTAGCCTGAAATAAAGAATTAATTATTATTGTTATATCCATCGCACTAGTGATCTGCCAGGGACCTATGAAGTCCTACATTTATACAAAAAACCTACAAAATTCTCATAAGAGGGACAAGGATTCAAGTTGGTTTATCCTCAAAGTCTTATAAAACCTCCTCCAGGTATTCACCTCACAGCCCTACACCACAACCCTCCTTGGCCAACATTAATAAGGAGAATTAAGATTAAAATGATATTAAATTTTGATATTGTGTTGTGTACGGATTATTTCGAAGGAAATTTTAATATGGGCCTCGTCCTTTGTGGCCTAGGGAGGCCTCGCCTTTGTGGCCTAGGGAGGCCTCGCCTTTGTGGCCTGGGGAGGCCTCTGCGTTTGTTCTGCTTAGAGGTATTATGTGAGGTGGGTGAAAAAAGGTATGCTGAGATACTTACGTGATTATGCGCGAGTAGAGAGTGCAGCTATGTAGGTTTTTGTGAATTTAATTTTGGTTTGTGTTTGATTTTGGAGTACTTGGTTAAAACGGTGATTAGTATTTAAAGTAATATTTATTTATTGTTTTATAAATATTACTTTATCTCAACGGGAATCTCCCCGAGGCCGAATCACTACTTAAAAGAATATGACATGTTGTTGTTGTTGTAAGTCAATAGTGAATAGGTTACTTCTACATTGTCGCATTCCATCGCTTTTGACTGGAAATGTGCCCAAAAGACTAGTGGCATTGCCACGTTCTATAGCTGTGTTTGGTAATCTTTGGGAGCATCGAAGCGATTACGAAGATTTTGTCACCGATAGAAAACTAAATTACTTTTCAGCTGAAGAACCATAGTTTCAAAGAAATACTCATGTTGTATAAGCCACGAGGGCGAAGACAGATGAAAAATCTATCTATACTTTAGATTTTGGTAGCTTTAAATTAGCTTTAACTACCTTCTGTCAAAGGGAAATTACATGAAATACAATGTTGCTCTAATACATGTGGGAAATGGCAATGGCGAAAAAATCAATATCCGTCAATGCCATTTCGCGAGCCGAGTGAGATTCGACTTGGCATCAACGTATTGATTCGTGTTATATTGATTTTCCTAAAGGTTATAACTTAAAACGAATTATCTATATACATAAAAGGGGTAAATGAGAGACTGACATATCAAGGTTTCCTTTTGTAATGTAGGTGAGTACTAAGAAAGGATTTTTCAAAAATCACCTTTTAAGGGCAAAGAAACAGAGGTCCAAACATTGTATGAACTATTATGCGGGCGAAGCCGATGGCAGGGGCTAACGAGTAAATATGGACAACAACTGTCGCTGTTTGATAGAGTTTTTTAACAAGCAAGCAGGTTTACTATAGTAAAAACTTATAATAAATACAAAACTGTGTTTGTTATCGAAATCCTCCAAAACGGCTTAGCTGATTTTTATGTTTTTTTGTGTATCTTTATCTGGTATGTTTAAGAATAAGTCGTAAGCTATAACTCTTCTACTCCAACCCCCCAGTTTTACTTTGATAGGTTATTTATATTGTGTGCCAAATAATCATGTTTTCATTCTTGTTTCTTTACCAGCAATTACTCCTCTAACGTGGGTGCATTCGCAAACGTAAACCCACATACAGAAGAGACCAAGACCCGGAACAACCCTCTGTAAGCCAAACAAACATTTGTTCCGAGCAGGAAGCAAAATCACAACACACAGCGCAGTAACCAATCGCTCAACCATTGCTCCAATTATGCCACAAAGATAATACAATCAAATGAAGAAAATACCTCTTAATTTTGCAAAAACATCTCACTGCGCTTTCTAACATAATTCTATTACAAATCTTAAACAAACTAATTAAATTATCAAACCACGATCAGCATCACAATCACACCAAAAACCTAAAGAAAATCACAAACAATGTCTTTAACAAGAGTTCTTCGGGACTTACTTTGAATAATTAATTCCTTGAGGTCAGTCCCCTCAGGCCCTCAGCACTGGTCCAATCATCGCTAATCAATGGCTATTGTGCGCAGCTTTTTATAAATGCCTTGCGCCTGCGCCTGGTGAAGTGGGAATTATGTGAATGGTGATAGGGTATCTACGGATATGAGAGGAATAGGGTTATATTTAGTGTAGTATTTGAGAATGCATTTGATTGAGTTTAAACACTAAAACGCTAGCGTTGGACTTTAAAAGAGATGATCCTTGTGTATGTTTCGGTGTTCCTTCTCAGGAAACACCAGCCTCATCTAGTTTAAACTGAATGAAAAAGTGATTTCTAAAACATAAAATAAATAATTATCACTGGTGGGTAAACTATTAACTTAGTATTTTAACTATTTGTAGACTGCGTGGATTCAAAAATTATTTTTTGTTTCGATCTACTTTTTAGACTTTTTTAGAGGGTAAAACGGGATTTCAAGTCGATGTAGACAGACGGACAACAAAGTGACCCTATAAGGGTTGCGTTTTTTTCCTTTTGAGGCCCGGAACCCAAAAAATATTTGCAACGCAGCGAATTGTACGAAATTCGGAGTGGTCGATATATTTCGACCGTACTGTATCAAATTCTATTGCACTATCGGGCTAGAATGTTCCCATTGTTGTTGGGATTCAGGCCTCCTCTCTAGGAGAGGGAACGGATCGTAAACCACCACGTGGACCCAGTGTGGATTGGCGAATGTCACAATATCTTCGAGTTTTTACTTCTAGGACATGCTGGTTTCCTCACAATGTATTCCTTCACCGTTTCGATTTCAGCGTGGAATAAATTACACAAAGTAATGCGCCTAGTTGGGTTTGAACCCGCGACTTACAACTTGTAATTCGGGGCAGTTACTTCTGTAAAAAACTAAATTCTATTGCTCTTATAGAGAATACGACATTCAGCCTATAATAAATTAAATCCAAGAACGCATTAAACGGATCCTCATGATTTTGTCGTAAAACTTTCATCCAGTTTTGACAAACGAGGTGCTATTCCGGAGATAACATAAACATAAACTACAGAAATAAGATATATGTTAGCCTTGTTAGCTTTTATGTTTTATTTCTATGTTTATGCAAATATCAATGTGTTTTATTACACACAATAGCTTGTTTTGGTAACTATTCTTCTTTTGGTTATGAATTATTTACTTTTCTTGTGGATGTTTGACAAGATTTGCGTGATAGAGGTGTGTTTTTAGGCAATTTTTTTTATCTAATTCTTTCACTTAGCCGTCTATAAAATTAAATTCAGGTTTTTTTTTAGGTTTTGTATGTTTGTTTCATGCCAAATTTTAAGATTTTAGGTTAATGAGAAGTATCTAGTATAAGTTTTGATTTCGTAGCAAGTGCTAAACCATAAACGGCCTTATTTTTAGACTGCGTTATTTAATAGTAGATTATGTGACTAGGGAGTAAAGCAGTGTCTTTAAGGCGAGGGCGGCATGTTGAATTCCGAACAAAACGAAGGTTGCTAAGTTTTAATCCCGAACGTCAGTGAGGGATCTATATAATTAACTCCCGAGCATCGCGAGGGAGTTAATAGAGAAACCTGAGTGAAGTGAGGAATTAAAACCGCCCAAGACAAAGACAGCTTTATTCCCGTGTTGGATACTCTACTTTTTACACCATCTGTGAGATAATTACAAGTGTACTACGAATAATTAACTAGGTACTATATATCGTATAAAACAAATTATAAATAAATTAAAAAATATACAGCTTTATTTACAAGTTAATCTCAACTCGAAATTAGAAACAAACAAAATTCACTACTTCAATATTACCCTATAACTTTACTCTTTTTTAGAAACTCCTTAACCTTTTCCTCAGTATGTAACCACATTTATTATTCTTTTTTTTGTTAGTGGCCAGTTTCATTTTTGAATAAATTTGTTTGATGCACGTACATTTTAAATTACTGAAGGCGTATTTGACGTTCTAAATTAAAAAAAAAACCATTATGCCCTAGGGATCGGCCATACTGTATTATCTCCATAGGTGATAACGAGTTGCTTTATGTGTCGGTTACATGACACATAATAGGGTCATTATCGAGCAGGTGGTGTAAAAAAGTTATTTTTTTTTCACTACGGCCTTGACAAGTTATAGGTAAGTATCCTGTAAACTAGCAACCTCCTTTCTGGTAGCAATATTAGCAGCGCCAATGTTGATATTGCCTAAAAGCAATGTTAGTTACTTACATTTATATCTTATTACATATATTTTTACGGCCTAAGATTGCATGCAGTAACAGGTTCATCTGTTAATCACCAATCAGTTGCAAGTGTTTCGAAATGTGACACTGTAATTATGTGCCATTCGATTATCTATTACATGGACGGTTTATGTTTCATTAACATTTAGCTGTTAACGTGTAATGCTTTCGAGTTAATCTGAAATACTCCATAATCAAGAATTTAGTTTTATTAAATAAGTTTTGAGCAAGATTTGCACTTGATCGAAGTGTCGTAGAAACTGAGTAACTGACAAACGCCCAGCCCAAAATAACTGGGGCTAGAAGCGTGACAGTTTAGCACAAGGTTTCCTAAGAGAGGATTTTCTAAAATGTAGCCCTCACAGCGATAAAACGGGTGTATAAAGTTTTTATGGAGAAATATATTCAGGCGGGCGAAGCCGCTGGCAGAAGTTAGACTAAGATATTTATGTAGGTAACCCTAGTCTTGCTTACCTACCTAGTAGGACCTACGTCTACCTATGTCTTACCTACTTATGTTTTACTAGGTACCCACCAAATTAAACTAATATTGATCTTCAAATTTTAAAGATCAAAAGCAAATTTTTCCCTAATCAACACCACCAAATCTTCTCCTCACATATCAAATTAACATTTCAATTTGAATTTTTTGCGGTCACACGAAACCCTCCATTAATTGGGTTATAGAGGGTTACCTCCAGGGAGGGAAGGGTTAACTCCTCAGGGATGAGGCCACAATTGATTGAGATGGATGTTGTCAGCGAACAAATTCAGAGACAACTTTTTACTCCACTTTTTTTCTCCCCTTGTATTGTATTTTAATCTTTTTGTTTTGAATTAAAAAAGGGTGGTTTAGTAACCAGCCAGTTAGGTAGCTAATTGTTTTTAACTTCTTGAGTGGTTTTACGATTGGTCCTAAGATGTTTCTTTTGTTTTGTTTTTCTGTTTTATGACTGCAGGGGAACTAATTGAAGTTGAGAAGTGGTTATTGGTGTTATTGTCACGGCTGATTTAAAAAGAATTGGGGGAATTAAAGGTTATATTGGTATGCATCGCAGCTGTGAGTACAGTGCAGTTATATTTTTTACTAGCTTCTGCTAGCGGTTTGCTCGCGTGACTGCAGAAAATATAGCCTCTACTAGTCATTAGCATTCTACTAGTGAAATAATTAAAATCGGTCCCGTATAGTTTTTCTGTTAATCAATTTATTACAAACATACATAAAACAATCAATATTATATTCGTATATATAGAACATTTAAGGCAACATAAGAGTATTCCCAGTATTCGATTACCAGACATTTAATATGAGCAAACAAATTACTGGTTTAATCCCCAATCCCAATGCCAAATGCACACTCGTTGACCTTTATCAAACAATAAAGATAAAATCATCGAAATAGAAGAACAAACAGACCAGAAAAACATCTAAGAAACCCCAGAAAAACGGTACCCGATTACATCCTATATCAACGAACTATCATCGATCACTTCCCATCTGCTGCAGTCTAAGTACATTGAACAATGCCAATAGTCCCCGCAGACAATGTCCCTATCAAACCGTTCGATCGGTCCGGACGATACAGCTTTACATAAATACCTTATGTAAGAAAGATCACGCTTCCACCGTCCTAATCTTTTGCAAGCGTTTCAAAGACACCACACAACGATGAACTGCGAAATTACAGCATACATTACAGGTTTAGTCTTAGACTTTAAACTTAAAATCCAAATTGGGCAGGCAATGGATTGTGGATCGGAAGTAATGGTCACTGAATGTAAAGCAATGTTAGTTGGTAAAAGACAGATGTGCGATAACCCAAGATAATCCTGTGATAAAATCTCATACGATTTGCCTTAGCGCACGGTAGTGAGGTTTGCGTCTAAAGTCCGAAGGTAAAGTCGCGAAAGTCGGGATCGACTGATATTTGATAGGTTTTTACTTTTACGTAACGTAACATCTGCGTTTTGTTCAGAGTTACTTGTTTTGGATCGTCAATATTGTGTTGCAAATTAGGATAGACAGTTAACGAATAGAAAGGAAAAAAAGGTAGATGATGAACATGATGACTTTGATGATCATAATAAATCTTGTTGACATGTTTAATGTTTACATGAATTTAAGAATGATACTTTTCTTCACAATTCACATATCTAACGTTAAGACATTAGTTAAAATGAATTGTGAAGAAAGGTGTTACAGTGTATGTTGCTTACAAAGGTGGCTGTCTAATTTTAAAGCTAGTCCCTAATGTTTTTGTACGAACATATCGTCTAGGATAGAAAGTAAAAAATAATTCCATAAGAAGATTAAAGATAGAAATAACAACAGTTTAGTCGAAGAAAAGAAAAGAAAAATAAAGTAAACAAACCAAAATTCCCTCAAACCATCAAAAGAGCCAATCAAGCCAAAAGCTGTGACAGCAACCACGATCAACCGGTTGACAAATGACACCACTCATGACACGCTAATGAAAGTATTATACAGCATTATGCTGCAACATGCTGATGAAAATCAGGTGCTTTGTGATGCTAAGAGTTCGGAGAAATATGGTGGCTTGTATTCAACAGTCATAGGAAACATACTGGATGAATGAAGACGATTGCTTCTGCAAAATCGGATATAATATTAGTGTAACTAGCTCAATATTCAATCTAAATTATAATACAGTCCGTTTATAAAGTTTAACACTCGTTAGAGGAAATAGAAAAGATTTCTTTGCAATTTAAGCCAAAAGTTAAACAACTAGATTGAAAAAAAATTATAACCAAAACTTATTATTAAAATTAATCATACTAACAAAAAGTTGCTACTAGCATACAACCTATACGTAAACATGAATAAAATATAGGCATACTCAACAAAACCCATAAAAAACAAAATATATGCGACTAATAAGTTTAATAAGAATAGCCAGTATAAAAAATTCAGTAAACATTCCAAAAAAATTGATATCCCACAAATTTACTTCGACTTCATCGTTTTAGCCGCGTAGAAATTCTACACTAGCAATATAAGCTTTGACACTTTTATAAAACGTGCATATTTATCCAAGTGATGTTTACTTTCTATTTAAATTTTACTATCCGTCATCATGGCATAACGGTCATTGGGAAGTGTTTACGTGTAATAAATTAACGGACGGACAATCCGACCGGTCGCCTCGCGTGGATAATCATTAATTTCCATGCGACATTGAATTCTTTGGGAGATCTGTCTGAAGCATTAACGTACGCTAAATTTGTTTTCTCATTACTGTCTCCAGTATATTCATTAATTTTCTTTTGTATGCTTCTATGATTGGTGACTGCGGTGCGGTGCATTCTTTGCTACTTGTATTTTTGTTAAATTCTGCCGCTTTTCGTAAATTGTCTATCACGAATTCTTTTCTTTCGAATATCAAAAACATATAAGAAGAAAAAGAAGTAATGATAGACAATTCACGAACAGCGTCAGAATTTAACAAAAATAAAGTAGAGCGAGTATTCGCTCTAAGTTAAATATTGTATTTCCATGCAGATGTTCAATAAAATAAACTTGTACCTACATGTATATTTACCAAGAAAACCCCATCACAACAATAAATTTTTAGAAATGTCAAGTATCATTACCATTTTACAAATCGCAGCATGCAGCGTTCAAGTTATGCTAATGTCAATCTGTTATAATTCCCGCATCACATACATTTTACTTTTAAATCTCGTATAATTCGTTCATCTCCCCATTTTTTACGTTGCCGCGTGTCCACTGTCACTACTGGACATTAAAAAACATCTTAATTTCTATGTCATCCCCAAGTTTATTGAGAATTTGTAAAGAAAGCGTGTTAGGCTCGTGGCACCTGTACATCTGGCCTCTGACCCAGGGATGCTGCGGTCATCTCGTCTTTTTAAACTGACCCTAACTACATTGATATGTTAATTTTGATGGTCTTCGCATTTTTTACGCAGTTTAACTTTTGAATGAGAGACATTGATTGTAAAATTTGTAGTCGTTATTTATATTTACTTGGCATGTTTAAACTAAATTAGGCTATTTGAATAAATTTCTTCGTTCATGTCATAATTTTGGACACTCATTTCATTTAGATATACGGTCCGTTATTTTCGAATTATGCAAATTCCTGAACATTATTTAAGGTCCGTAAAAATTAATCAAAGTAATAATATTTTCGAAGACTGACCCTTGTCCAGCGTTGTAAATACCAGTACATAGATTTTATGGGAACCCGAAATAGCTAATAATTCATAAATATCGGACACCGGACTCCTGTGTCCGGTGCTCAAAATCGCTAATACCGAAACCCGTTGGGGCCAAATACGTCATTAATTTGAACAAGTCCGGACAAAGGGCGAAGACTGCGCCCTTTCAAGACTAGAAAGACTACATGGCGAAGGATAATAGTGGATAGTCTCCTCACTCGTTTAAGAATGATAAATTACCTAAATGGAGTCGGTATGTCCATTCCCACAGATATTAAAGTGGAGGACAAAAGACGGACCCCCGAGTAGTTGGACCCATGCTGGGGTATTGAAAATATTGCAAAATACACCGTTCATTGTGCGGACCTCATGCAAATCTCTTTGGAAAAGTTTTGTGATTGTGACTTTGATGTGCTTTGTTTTAACAGGGCTAATCGCTGATGATACGCTTGCTTATAGCCGCTATCTGAAGTTTTGTGTTCTATGTGTATGAGGATAAAGTCAAGTGCCAAAAATCGTTGGTGAAGGCTAATGAACCTTCGACCAAGTACAAGCTTCAAGCGGTTTTCTACGGAATATACCAGATAGATCATAAGATGGTTTTGTAAGATGTTACAAAAACCGTACCATGGGGTATACTGATAATACAGCCCTCCAGCGCCTAAACCGCGGTAATAGGGTTTTTTGCGTTTTAAATATTGATTCTTAACGGGCATACTATAAGGAACAATATTTAAAACGCAAAAAACCCTATTACTGCGGTTTAGGCGCTGGAGGGCAGAATATTAAAAATATAATAATTAGAAACAAACAGTATAAAAATAAAATCCTAGTTTAGATTTAATGGCGGTCGTGATAATGCATAATATGTTTTTTTTCACAACATTAACAATACCACAGCAAAAATATAAGACAATCTATACTAAAATAGAAAATTTTTGAACTTGAAAGTTTTATGTTGGTTATACACTAATCACAGAAACTATCAATTAGAATATTATTAACCTGGTTAATGAAAATTAGAATGGATATAAAGCGCAAGTGATCCGAACGGGTAATTAGATTCATTACAAGTAAATATCCTTTAATTGAAGCTTACTAAAGATTTTACAAATTATACCTTAGTGACCAAATTAAAATCAATTGCTTAACAGGTAAAGGTTTACTACAACATTTTCCAATCAAACCACTATATCAAACTATTAACCGAAAAACCACCCATGAAATTGTATCCCTTCATTTGCGGTATATTATCTATAAGCCCATTATTGCTATAATATAACACCTGAACTGGTCCGATTACGCATAATGAGTACAAACCCTTTTGTGTCCATTCAGCCACCGATATTAATAAAAAGGGATAGTGACTAGGGCCTTTGTGCCAACTTGTTTATTCTACAGAGTGACATGAATGTTTAGAAGCAAAAAAGGGAGATGCAGCGTAGTCAGTACACAAAGATATCCTTACAGCTTGGTAAGGTTAAATTTCAAATTAATGCTACGGGATAAAGAATAGTTTTGCTTGAAAGATAATTTTAATAGGCAAGTCAGAACGTTGGTATATTTGTAAAAGACGATGATCGGTGACCTCTGCCACCCAGAGAGGTTCTTGATTGACGTTTGTATGACGCGCGCAGCCGGAGAAATTCGGAGAATTCCGAACATGTTTTCTAATTGTTATGGGAGTTTATGAACTACTGTAAATATTTTGGATACTTCATTAATATTAATAAGGATTTTTTCACAAATATTTTAACAATAGGTGTGAATATGCAAATCTGTAGGTAGTGAATATTAAAAACATAATTCATCGGTGATATAATGGAATACATAAATAACAAAGTAGTCGTTTTTATTGATTGTAAACACCAGAATTCAGTGAATCACAGCATCAGTTAATAATATAACTGATATTGTGATTAATAAGTTTATTGATTCTTGTTTCATAATTTTGACAAATCAAAGGAATAACATGTAGTAAGAATACAATAATAAACTGCTCCTTACAGTCAATTATTTAAGACTTCTGGCGCAATTTTATGATGTATCTCAAACTATTGTTTGTCTGTGCTCAAGCAAAGCTATTGCTGAACTCTAATAGAACACTAACTATACTCCGTCGGTATAGGTAGTTAACTAAATGTAAACAATCTTGGCATGTCTTTTTATCTAAAAGTTGTACATAAATTGTATATAAAAATCTTTGCGACTAGGTATTTACCTAAATCGATGTTAGCTAATAAACTAAATTTAAATAATCTTCGTGTATATTATATACGACCTCTTTAATATAAAAAGACATACTAAGATTGTTTACCTTAAGTTAACTACCTAAACCGATAGACCATAGTATGAAATATCGAAGGAAATTCCCTGAGCTTTATTGCTCTTATTAGCTAGCGGAGTAGTTAGGCAAAAATAGTATTTTTTTTATGATACAAGAAGGAATTATTTTGTAGTTACTCAGATACCCGCGAAACGAGACACAATAGTAAAACAATAACAGCGCGGTCTCATAGGACCGGTTGGGGATTCAAACGTTAATGCCACAAAGTTAATTTAATAATGAAGCGATAAACCATAGCTTCTAAAAATAAATACATAATATGTAGATGTACGGAAGCCTTTGATTATATCTATCTACCACAATAGTAAGCACATCGATATCCATGTACCAGAGCAGACCTTTCTCCTGATCGTCCATAGAAGCTCATAGCATCCTTAATTACCCAACAGTAGCATCAAACAGCCGTACAATTTCAGTTGCCACACAAAAGCCCACAAAAAATGTCTACAATAGTCCACAAAGGTGACAATGACTACAATAGGCGCTATGGGAAGCAGTACAAAAGTCTCTCTATATATTCATTGTTTGTTTTACTAAGAAGTGACGGACGAAAACAAATAGCCCTTTTTAGAATAAGGAGCAACCCCATCTTGGGCTCAACCATTACAGTTGCACCTCCAACTGTTCTCACTTTCATTAACGACACAGTTCTTCTTACGCTAGTTGTATCATCCATTATAACTTGGTCTGTGTCAGTTAAAGAGTCGGGAGTATCAGGAAGGTCGTAGGTTGCTGGTAGGTAATGTTGTTCTTCACAGTTCTAATTGCCTATTATAATGATACTTGATACGTCTCGACTTGTTGGATGTTCTACGAGTAGGAGATAGAGATTACTTTCTATTGTATTGGGTATTGGTTACTTTTGTTTTGCAGTTATATTAAAATCTTTTGATGATGGAAAGAAGATACTCGTAGTTAAGCCATTTTGGGAATAACAATCCTCTCGACCTAATTTTGATAACAGTGACCAATTCGATGGGAAACTTGCCAAGTGCGTAGGATGTGTTATAGAATACAAACGTGTCTACAAACACAGGTGCACTCTCGGTTCCTTTACTCTCATAGTCTGATGGAACGAAAATCCGACGCGACAGGGAAGAGATCATGTGCAGGACCAACGAAAAGTAAACCTAAAGAAGTTACATATCTTTCAAGACAAGAGAGTGTCAAATACTCTGAAGTTCGGAAAAACCTCCGGGCAACCCGGACTTCCGAGTAATATAGTAAAACTTAATAAAAACCCAGGAATCGACCCCGTGAAATTCAGACCCTACGCTCAGAAGTCACGTTTGCCGCCGCAAAGCCAATGAGGAAGTTGGTAGTCCTAAAGAGACGTTTGAATCAAGATTCATAGAGGCACATAAAGCCTATTCTTTTACACAAGCTCGATGGTTTATTCGTCGAAAACTCTAATGTTGGGTATGAAATTAAGGGTTTGATTCCTTGGTCGAGAAAAAAATGTCCAATTTTTCCTTCTGGAATTTTTAAGCAGTTTAGACATAAACGACGAATTATGTATATGCAGTTAATACCTTTATATAAATCATCAAATGACTTCTCCCGCTCAAGGGTGGAGCAAAGGGGCAAGTAAGACTTTTACTGATTAAAACCCACCCACCCATAGTGTCCTTTAGTTGCCATTTACGTTCTAGGGCCACAATAACTGTCTCGAATGTTCCCGCTGTACCCGCGTTCTCCGCAGTCTATATACGGTAACTAACTTTTTTAAATAACGATAAAAGTCACACCTCAAAACAATTCAAATTACCGTAACCGAATAAATCTTCTACGCAAAACCAAGAAAGGTAATAACTTAAACAAACAACTATAAAAGTTACCTTAATGGACTTAACACTAGAACGTCCGACCGGTCTAACGGACCCCGGATGATTCATCTAACCCATTAATATGGGTTTTTTTGTACCTTTTACCTTTGTTTAACCCTTTTGTGCTGCGAAAGGGACATCCCATTAACTTCTTGAGGCCGCCATTGTTATTTTCGCGTATGCTAATCTCGGTGCCGGGTGGAAGTGTGACTGATTGGTGCAGAGATTCTCATGGCAGGGTTACGGTCAGTAATGATGAGAAACTCTTCCTGTATGACTTGACAAATTTTCGTTTTAATATGTTTGGGAAACCTGTTCGAGTGTGAGAAGTGAGAAATGCTATTAATTGTCAACTGTAAGAATAAGATTACGACTAATGATTGATCGGCAGAAGAAGAAAAGCATGGTAGTATTAATAAAACATAACATCATAATATTATAAAGGCGAAAGTTTGTGAGTCTGTTAACGTAAGTAGGTTACTTCTTCATGATTAATTGGTTGAACGGGTGTAAATTAAATGTGGGTAGATCGTGTCTTGGAATAGCATATAAGATTTTTATCCTTACATAGGACGGTCTATGTAATTTAGAAACAAATAATTATAATAAATAAAAATTGTAAATATAATCGTTTCGACATAGTTATAAATCGCTTATTATGCAGAGAAAAAACATTAAAAATAAAAACACTTAACTAATTAAAACTTCGACATAGTTTAAATTTCTAAATCGCCTTTGTACCATCGAACAACGCGACGTACGGCGTAAGCGAAGTGTCCATCCTTACATTGTTCATACCTCTACGGTCCGGAATAAGCGTTTCGACTGGAACTATTTACCTGTGTGCTCTTTCCGTCCAATGAAGTTAGGTGTATGCAAGGCGAGAGCTAATAAACTAGTGCGTTTCACCATCAATGACTGCACCATTAAAATCAAAATCCGCTCAGTTGCCCAGTGGCAACACGATACTTCTTGGATAGACTGATGGCCAGACTTTTGGGCGTCTAACTGCTTGTAACGACTGTCAAAGATCTACGAAAGATAATATAATCAGGAACAATGTGTGATCTTAACATACTGGTAATTATTTGGAAAGAGACAAGACAGATTGTCAGCAAAGCAATTGCAAACGCACTTTCACTCGCATATCCATCATCAACACATCAGCATATTAAACGGGGAACCTAAATCTATAATAACATAATCTGTCCCCAACCCTTACGTTACGGACGGCTTTAATAATGCATCCGCCATTAGTTAACCCGCAGATGCCAAGCCGTCTTGCCTCTAATTCTAATTGCACAGAGAGGGTGAAAGGATTACACTTGCCCGAAATATCCGAATCTGTTTTAACTTCGTACCTTACTTTTTGGGAATTAATTAGCTAGCCACATTTTCGTAAAGGTGTTCCAAATCTTTTGTAATGGAAGGAAAACATTGATTCTATGAAGCTGAATTAATTAGTGAATGAAGAGTGGTGGATTATGGTTGCTTTTCTTTCAGTGTTCGTTTTACTGGGAGGTTATCACAAAGCCATTAGCTCGAAATGTCCTTTTTACAGAGCAGGACATAACGTAATTAATTTTTGACGATCCCGTTGACAGAGTGGCTTTTTTAAAAGCTCGAGAGTCACAGAAGGTGTCCGGACGCAGCTGGGCTGGCATTACGCTAATCTGTGTGGCGTCGCACTTGTTAAATATTAACGCAGTCTAATTACAGCCCCCGTCGTCCCCGTCCCCCGCGTCCTCTAATGGCTTTTAAAACTGATTCCCGCCCTAAGGATGCGTATTTGATGACAACTCTCGACGTTTTGATGGTTTTAAACAAGGGCTGTGCGACTTGTAGACGCGTGTCGGTCTTCCGTCCAGAACATTCTATTTGCCATACATTTCTTCGTCTAACTACCACTACTATCTTCTCTTCTTGCGTTAGAGGAGTGATGTATAGCATGCAAGGGAAGAAGTCGTTTGTAACCCCTGAATGCATTAGACATATGTGGCTTGTAAAAGGTGCTGAAGGGTGCATGCATTTAGCTTTAAGTATTCTGTAAGAGCCTAATCGACACGAGATGGAAAATTGAGTTTTGTTTCTAGTTAAGAATTACTACTTATCATCTGCCTAGCCTTTTCCCAACAATATTGAGGTCGGCTTCCAGTCAAGCCGGATTTAGCTGAATACCAGTATTGAAGAATTACTACTTATGAGAGAGTAAAATGGAGATTTTTTCAGCAAAAAAGTGCATAATTTTAATTCGTAGTTACCTAAAAAGGAAGGTAGTCATTTCCGACAAATGCCATCAAAGGGAAGGGTGCTAACGGATCTTACAGCCGCCTACAGAACCCGTGCGAATATTGGTTAACAAAGCCAATAATTAATGATGTAGCGACAGCCATATTTGTCCAACTGGCGATCCTACAGCAAGCAGGTCATTCTCAAAGGAAACCGTTTATTTCGCTAATGGTTCTAAACAACAATTACTTGGACACATTACACGTATCATTAGTAGGTACAGTTTTATTCGCCGTTTGTTTTCTTAGCTGGGGTCTCTTGGACCCCGCGCGCGGTGGCGGGTTGATATCATTAATCAAAAGATTTCGGAGTTCGGACGGTATCTTGACAAAAGTTTTTTTTTTGTCTGTAAGCAAATATGGGAATGTGGTGACGAGAAATGATTTCTAACTCTACATTTTATAGAATTTTTGTTCTTATTTCCTAGGTTAGATGTGTTATAATGCTGTGTCAAAGTCGGTACTGTTGTCAAATATCCTATTGTGTTTAGGAATTTATATTTCGTTTGATCGCCATAATAGTTTTGTGTCGATCTGATATTGACGTGTGGGAAGATCCTGTAGGAAATTGTGCTTATAAAATGATTCATAAGGTTTTCCGATCATCCATCAACTGCCCGTATAGTTGTGTCCACTATTGACTGACGCCTTTATGATATTATCAAGATTTGAGTCGAAGACGTTTGAGATTAAGTTTTTTTGTGTTTAGAATACTTTTCCTCACACTAGGAACTATTTATGCATCGCCTATTTCTAGCAGTAAGCTAGAAATAGGCCATAAAGAAGCGTTAAAGTAAGATCGTTAAATGAGTTTAGCACATTTTCATTTCCTTAACATAACTATTTTAATATGTATAGGCTAGCGTTCGTATCTCGCCTGATGGATGATATGGCATGATGTTAAGCAATATTTACTTAAAAGAGTAAATACAAATCATGCAAAACCACCACACCAAAATTAAGTCTCAAGAAGAATTTAAACAATCAAATCAAAAAACTTTTCACAGCTTTTTTATCGCCGAAAGAAAAGTAACGATAGCACAGTTCTACACTGACAATCTCGTTGTTTTACCCGACGAACACAACGACATCTGTCAAGACTTGACATGTCTTATCTTTAGGGTAAAAAAAACCCCTGGGGTGCTCTCCACCCCACGGAAGACAATGCAATGTCGGGAATCAAATATATTTATGACTATGTAAATTGGCTCGATTCACAGCAGAATTCTGAATTTAGCTAAAAGGTTGGCTAAAGTAAAAGGTAAAATTTATTTTTTCATGCCAGATGTCTTTGAGTGCGGGTACTTTGATTTTCGCTGTTTTCTTTCTTTCTTGATATTGTTGTTTTTACGTTCGGTTTTCCGGTTTATTAAGGTGTGAAGAGGGAATGAAACGGTAAAATTGGAAAATGTGTGTTGCCGTCTGGCTATACTTTTATGAGGATTCGGGACTGGGGTTTTAGGCATTCATTAAGTAAGACGGTTCAGTATATTATTATACACGAGTCTTTAGTTTTAGTGCTTATTGCGTGATTACGCTGAAATATAACGTCGTCAGAACTTCTTATAATTATCTCCTACTAATTATGCGCCACTGGAGAAACGTAGAACATAGTCTATGGGTCATCATCAGATACTACTTGTACTTACTAAACAAACAGTTAACCACCCATTTGCCGATTACGCAATTAAAACATTTTCTTCTCTTTTAAGTACGGGTGTCACCGAAATATGTATGTGAACCGTAGGGCCACTGAATAAACGCCCTGAACAAGTAAAAAGCCTAATCTGCTGCTAGAAAGTGATCGGCTGTTTGAAATGAAGCCCGCTGGATGATGGCCGCCATTGACATCGTAAATGGTCTATCATAGACTGACTGCAGAAACCAAAATTGATTAGGTGTGTCTATCTAGACTCATTTGTAGATCTACAATTGTACTTGTAGAGATCAATTTTAGACCAACAATAATTGGACGTAGAACGACGTCTCGTGGCGTGGATCTAATGTAGGTCTATAAGTCTAGTTGCCAGATCGGCGTTTGTGGCCCACGTCGGCTCAATCTAGTTCTACCTTAATACTAAGCTTTTTTTTTATTGTTGAAAGGTTCGTGCTTTATCGCTATCTCACTTGATGGAAAGCGACGATGCGGTCGACGATGGAGCGCTCTTACCTAGAAGAAACTCTTGACTTAGATTCCGGGGTTGTAGCTATCAGAGAACACAGACTCTGGCAGGGAATTCCACTCCTTGGCTGTACGCACAAAAGCTAGACTCAAAACAACCTGGACCAAAGCAGAAAAAAACACAAGAAAAAAAAAACTAATAAACTTAACACCTCTCTCTCACATTATAGTAAGTGGAACCGCGAACAAGCCACAAGCCAACAGGTTTCCTTATTACCGCCCTAAAAAAGTGCCGATATATTTTAGCGTTAAGTGGATGACGTCACGATGTCCGCAAAAAGTGCGGATAAGCGGACAAGGGACGAGACGTTTGTTTTTACACGTCCGCGCCAATTCTTGTGGATGTGTCCGGGTGTACACGAGCGAGGGAACTAGAGATATTTCTGTTTTTGAAAATGTCCTGAAAATCTTCAGAACATTTTCAAAAACTAACTAATGTTTCACGCTAATATTAAAAAGGCGAAAGCTTGTGTGTTCAAACTCGAACAGCTGATTAGATTTCGATAAAACTTTTTTCGCATGAAAGTAGAAAATTATCTGCAGAAAACATACTCTCGGAGTTAAAAGTATACCATAGGTTATTCCAAGACATGATCATGATCATGAGATTTCGTACATCATCCAAGTCAAGCCGTTACAGCGTGAAGGAGTTACAAACATATGGGTATACATTCAGAAACTTTCGCCTGAACAATACTAGCTACTAACAGCGCGTGAAAGTATAAAATTATCCCAAGGGAACATACTACCGGAATAAAAAGTATGCTATGTGCTATTTCAGGATATGGTCTACCTCTACCCGTATACCATGTTTTACTGAAATCCGTTCTACCGTTCGAGTCTGAAGAAGTAACAAACACGTAGCCTTTTAATAATATTATATTAGTGTCATTAAATAAAAATAAAATATTTACTTTAAGCCGATTTGTTATGTTATTACAAATCAATATAACAACAGCATTATTTACGCCATAGTTGTAGTTTTACTAGTCTCGCAAACATTCATAGCTATAGTGTTAGTTGTGTTAGGGTCAGTTCACACCCAGACGCGACGCGACGATACAGGAAGAGGCCAGTGATTTCACACTGCGCCGCGCGCCACCGCGAGACGCATCGCAACGTTGCGAGGTGCATAGTAAAATCGTTAGCAACACGACATCGCGAATGTAAAAACGTTCCACTGCGCAGCGAGACGCCGCGCGGCGTCACGAGGCGCAGCGCTGCATGAAGCAACGTATTCTAAATTCTCACAATGAAATGTATATCTTTTCGTGTCGTAAATAAAGTACTATTTTGAGTCACTCTATTCATGATTCCCCGACCGGTCGCATGAGACCGCGCTGTTATTGTTTTACTATTGTGTCTCGTTTCGCGGGTATATAATAGGTTAAAATGTGCATGCAGTGTCGCGTCTCGGTGTGAGCTGTCCCTTAGGTAAACCGGTGGTCTCGTGTGTGGCCGACAGCCTCCGGGCGCCAGCTGTCGATGGCGAGTTATGTCTTCATGCGAAGCTCTAAACTTCTACTAAATCTTGTTTTACTGTTATTTAAAATGTTTACTTTGAAACCGATATGTTATTGGTTCTGGTTACATTGAGTAAGGTTATCAAAGTAATGAGAGAATTTGACTTATCTCCACAAAATCATAAAGACAAATCTGCTATGATACTATGAGGAATTAGTCCAATCGGTTCACAATAGACCGCGAAAAAAAAAATATAACCCCCTCCTTTTTGACGACGGTTAAAAAAGGTGAAAATTAGTTAAAAACAACACGCACAATGGAAAATATAAATTTGATTTTAAAATACCGTTATCTCTACTTTATATCAAGTACAGAGATGAACGTTTGAATCCCCGACCGGTCCTATGAGACCGCGCTGTTATTGTTTTACTATTGTGTCTCGTTTCGCGGGTATCTGAGTAATTAATTATTGCATGGTCCAGAATTCCACTTATCTAAAATCAAAGACCAAAAAAAAAATGTCTTTCTACAACAAACCTCAATCGTTTTATCTCAAGACAAACCTCCGGATCTCATCGTCATGTGTGTACCACAACTCGTCAATTTCATTAGGGTCGCGCGTCGCAGTAAACCGTCCAGGGCGGGCGGCGTTGGGCGGCTCAGGGCGGTAGGGCGGAAGAGCCTCTCTATAAATTGTCACCGTCGATAGTGCTCCAGATTAACTGTTTTATTGTTTCCCCTAAGTGTTTATTGTTTTCTTTGGGATTTTTTGGACTATGAGGGATACTTATGAGGATTTTTAGAAAAACTATTGATAATATCATTATATCATACACTAGCTGCCCCCTGCGGTTTCACCCGCATTTTTCGTTACTGCTCCGCTCCCGTAGGTCGTAGCGTAATGATATATAGCCTATAGCATTCCTCGATAAATGGGCTATCTAACACTGAAACAATTTTTCAAATCGGACCAGTAGTTCCAGAGATTACCTCCTACATACAAACTTACAAACTTATAAACTTACAAATTTTACCTCTTTATAATATTAGTGTAGATAAGTATTTTCTATCCGAATAGATAGTAAATTCGACAAATCGTTTGGGCCCTGTAGGTGGTTACGTTAATTGCAGCATCAGTGGCACTCTTTAATCCTCCAAAGTGCAAGTGTGTGCGCAATTTCATAACATGAGCCATACGTTTGAGTGCCCCAACACATTATAAAGGCGAAAATTGATATGCATGTTAATGTGTAAGTATGTGTATGTTTGTTTGTCTACACGCTCGAACGGCTGAATGGATTTCAATGGGACTTGGTACACGGATAGACCACGTACTGATGTAGCACATAGGATACATTTTATCCCGGTCGTATGTATGTTCTCTAAGGTAAGTTTTCTACTTTCAGAAGGTAGAAGTTAGTAATCTAATATACTCGTATGTGAAACGTGTTGTATGAACTATAATTTATTGTCTTTACATTAGAGAAAATCACAATCAAAATAAATTTGTATCGTAGTTTAGGAGGACGTAGCGGATAAAAGACAGACGTGGAAATCGATTATGTTTTACACTATGTTAAAAAAATTGCACACAAAATCAAAGTCAAATTATTATTGGTGAACGCAACAATAAAGTCAAATCTTTATTACAGAATGGAGTTCTACCAATTTAATAAGGATAAGTATACCAATTTAATTTTCTTTTTCAGGTCACTTATGATCTCAGGCGAGCTATAAGCTACAGACAAACGGAGCCCACGTATGCCAATATGTGGCATACGTCGTGGCTAAGCGATCATGAATTTGCTTGAAAACAGATGAGTTTAAATTAACTAAGTCACACGGTTTTCAATTTTTTACAAACTGGCGCTTTACTGTGATCCCACCTGATGGTAAGCAGTGATGCAATCATTGAATGAGATTTCATTTCTTTGAAACAATAAAATAGTATTTATTAGAGTCACTAGATTAATGAGGCGGCTATAATTCAATATTTATTTAGAATCAAATGCTACTGCAATTACTTTTAGTTAGATTTAAATTTATATCTGGGACGTTCTTTTTTACCAACAATCAATTTGTGCAAAAAGTGTGACGGAGGTGTATTTCGACCACTTAGTCACGCAAATTAAAAAAAAATATTATCCAATCTAAAGTCCTTGAATGTAATGTATTTTGTATATTTTACAAATAAATTTATAATTAGAGGAAACTGAAAAATTCAAAGTCCAAGCGTAAAAAGATATTTGCATTATCTCTACATAGTATAAAACAAAGTCGCTTTCTTTGTCTGCTATGTATGCTTAAATCTTTCAAACTACGCAACGGATTTTTAATAGATAGAGTGATTCAAGAGGAAGGTTTATATGTATAATAAGTATATGCTTAATATAGTAGAGTAACACTAAGAAATTTGCACATTGTGCAAAGTCGGGGCGGGTCGCTAGTTTTGTTTTAACATGTAAGAGTATATTTTCCAAATTTTGAAAATGTGCAATTTATGTTTTTAGATTACTACTCGACTTGTTTGAGATTTTTTGATGCTCACTCAAATGACTTTACTGAGACGGTGGCGCGTGTGTTGGCTTATTCGGGTCCTTTCAAAATGGTCGAGGTAAGTGATTAATTAATTTAATTCTTTATTTTACAGTTTATATACACATAAAGTATTAGAAAGAAGAAAAATAAGTACAAAGGTGATGCTTCTTTCTAAAGAATTCACGTTTTTATTTAATTTTTAAAATTAAATTTCTACAGAGGACTTGTCCTTTCATAGTGTAAAGTATATCTGTGAGATAAAAATTGTATTTTTTTCTTTCGTTCATCATATCCGAGAACGGACGCTATTTGTTGAGACTGGTCACGGTCTTGACTGCCACTGGCTTATTTTAATTTCTTAACTTTGTATATTTTACCATTATTTATTTACATGCATTGTTCTTACATGACGAGCAGTGGTGGCCCAGTGGAAAGTAGTGGTGGCCCAATGGTAACTGTCCCGACTTGCAAGTTGTAGATCGCGGGTTCAAACCCGGTCAGGCGCATTACTTTGTGTAATTTATTTCATGACCACTGCTCTCAAAAAGGTGAAGGAAAACATCGTGAGGAAACGTCACTTAAAAGAGTGTCCATGGACTATTGCACATTCTTCTCCAAAGAGATCTATGCTTTGGAATGTGCAATTAGCAATATTTTTCTGATTGACTGATTTCTTGACGATCGATTGATGATTTATTTGAATTAAACTCTTTGATTAATTGATTCAAGGGGATAAACCAATCGGTAGAAAAGAATAAAGTCCTAACTGTTGTTTGTTGGTTTAAACAAAGAAGCTAGAAGAAGCATATTTTTGTGTGTTGTTCCCGTTATTACAAAACGGAGTAAGTAGTGTGACCATTAAAATTAGTGTTTTGAATGACAACATTGTGCAACTAAAAAGGCTTTTTGTATCCATTTCCTGAATGCTCTTCTCTGCCTTGCCTTGATGGCACTTTAGTAAAGCTATTATAAAATTGGGCCAAAATGTATCATTTACATGTGCCTCCCACAAGCAGTCCAATTTCGATCGTAGAGGCTCCGTCGCTACAACCCGCGATACACATACATACCATCTATTCACTCACAGCACTCACTAGGGAACTCTTTAGTCTCACTGACCTGTCAGGCACACGCATTACTAGCAGACACTTTCAAGAAACCAACATTCAAAAGGCACATTTGAAAGCCTACCATCGTCTATACACCCATTTATTTAGCTACCAAATTTTTTTACACGACATGCATTGCTTGCTTAGTACCCAGTTTAAAATTTACCGTTGAAGTTGCAGCGGTAATGGATGGTGTGTTATGTGGGATTGTAGGGTAGTGTTGGAGTGAATACGGCTCTGTGACGTTGTGTTGTCAATCACAATCAAGCTCGACCACCCGCGCGATTAGGCGCGGGATAGTGAATGTGGAGGCTGTGGAGTCGACTTTACAGTTTTAAATTTTGTAATTTAGTTTTGTATATTGTTAAAAATAGCTTAACGTTGGTTTGACGTCTTTAAACACAGTTCCTGGGGTCATAATAATACATTTCTAAGGTGGTATTTATAGTCCTTAAGCGTGCACTGTGAACTGAGTGGTCATGGTAATGTCTCGGTCGAGTCTTACACCCATTTCTCGTAATAGGACGCCATGGACCTCTGTATTTGGCGGCTTGAGAGATGTTACTGATGCTGGTGTGCGTCACACTTGCTGCGGTCTAGGTATCCATCGTATTGAGAGAGCATCTATGCGATCTTTTGATCTCCACTGTTCCTTGCACCACTAACTCACACGAATTCACATTCTATCAAGTCCTCGTTACGGCTAATTTGTTCGAAGCACTTGAGGAAGTACTGTAATAATACATACTCGTAGTTGTTGATTAAGTAAAAAAACTATCAACCTTAAAATTAGGTTTTAATAATGAAATAAGCTCTCCTATGCTTTTTTCCAACTATTTTGGATTCGGCTTCCGCAGCAAAATATACTTATTAGCTTAAACTCAGTCAAACCATAAAGCATAAGTTTAGTAAATGTGTTGTACTCAACATGTTGAGTGTCTCCCGTCCCACTACACCACATAAATAAAGTAAACAAAACGTTTTTGGACATAAATAAAGCATTTTGAAGTAGATACATCTAGTAATTGATGCACTTCAAACCCACAAAACAAACAGTTGACGACTCCACGCCACCTCTACTCCCAATCATCTAGGTGTACAAGCACCACGTTTACTAGATATCTGTCTGTCTGTCCGTCTTATCGCTCCTATCTCCACACCTCACAATGGATGGAGAAAACAATATTTTTGATTTCCACATTATACTGTTTGGGTTCCCGTTACTCGTAGGTAGGTATTGTTTGCGGATGGTATGTTGATCCGGGTACGGGTATGGTAAACCCATTGTCTTGCGCGAATTTGGAGTTCCGATGGATAGGTGGACCTTTGTAGGTGTCACTGAAGGTACAGCTGTGTGGGGAAGTGGGCTATCGGCAGATCGATTTGAATTTGAATAGTATGGAGCAGTGTTAGAAAGGGCTGAGAACGGTTTTGGAGTTTACTTCGGAAAGGGCATATTTGGGCGATGTAAGTGGTAAATACTCGAAGGAGCCAGGAGGTCTGTGCTTGGAGTTCCCTTGCATGATTGGATAAAAAATTAAGATATAAATCACAAAACTGATGTGTTTCTGTGCAATTCTATTTCTTTCCAATAAAACATACTCATTTCCACTTGTAACAAATGCTACAAACTATATTATTCTAACTGAGAGTATCATCGGCAATGATGAACACGTTGAGTTAAAGCTAAGTCTTGAGCATTGACAGCGAGTTGCTGGTCTGTTGATTTCCTATGGTACACATTTCGGAGAATGTACGCATGAATTATATCACTTAATTCCGCCAAGACGTACTTCTGGTAGAGTGCGTCTAATGAAAGAGCGAACTGGATTAAAAAAAAAAAATGGCAACATTATTCAGATGCAATTATCTATTATCTATATATATAAAAATGAAACCCGTTTTTCGTTGTCACGACATCACATGAAAACGGCTTGACCGATTTGGCTGATTTTTTTTTATAATGTTCCTTGAAGTTCAGTGATGGTTCTTACGCAGAAAAAAATACTAAAAAAAAAGTTAGGTAAAGTAGGGTAGGTAGGGTAGTGTAGGGTAGTGTAGGGTTGTGTAGGGTAGTGTAGGGTAGTGTAGGGTAGTGTGAGGTAGTGTAGGGTAGTGTAGGGTAGTGTAGGGTACTGTAGGGTAGTGTAGGGTAGTGTAGGGTGGTGTAGGGTAGTGTAGGGTAGTGTAGGGTAGTGTAGGGTAGTGTAGGGTAGTGTAGGGTAGTGTTGGGTAGTGTAGGGTAGTGTAGGGTAGTGTAGGGTAGTGTAGGGTAGTGTAGGGTAGTGTAGGGTAGTGTAGTGTAGGGTAGGTAGGGAAGGTAGGGTAGGGTAGCGTAGGATATGTAGGGTAGTCATTTGACGGGAGCGAAGCCGCGGGTAAAAGCTAGTAGGGAATAAAAATATTGTGAAGTGTCAAGACATGATTCTCCTACTATGTAGTTAGACCACATACAACCTTTTTGGATTTCACCTCTTTTTCTCAGGTCGCGCTTTCATTAGACGGACTATACACGGTAGGCATCTCACTCATACACGCAAAACGTTTTGGGACATTCATTGCGCGCATAGCTAATGAGTGGAATTCCCACTGGAATCTATGTTTCCTGATAGCTATAACCTTGAAATATTCAAGTCAGGATAGAATAGATTGATTCTAGGCAAGCATGCTCCATCGTGGAAAACATCGTCGCTTACTATCAGTTGAGATAGTAGTTTTAAAGCCCCATTGCGAATGACAGTCTACGTCGAACAGCAAGTTTTTTTTTAATTTTTTGGCCGAATGTGGGCTCATGTATGTGCACTTTGAACGCGACCTACATTCGTCAATGCGTTGATATAGGCAGTGCAACTATTGCATATTTAAATATTTGAAGTAAAATTGTGTTTACTTAGACATGGTTTGAGTGGAACTACTTGCACTTTTACTTAGTATCGTCCCGTTAGGCATTCAGACATATTTATGTATTTTTGACACTTACATTTGGATTGAAATATCATACTTATATTAGGCCTTACAGCCAGTTACAAGATTTTTAAAGCCAATTTCGAACAAATTCAAAGAAAATACATAAAAAAACCTCGTTCAAAAGCATCTAAATCTATCTGCGCAGCTGTTTAGCTAATCCATACCTACGTAGTTACAGCACAGGGCACAGGGGCGTCAAACTCCGGCACGAATCAATCGTTCTGTGCGGAGGAGTATGCGCGAACTCGCGGGTTCACCGGAGGTCGGGGGTCGCGACCTGTGACCTTATTGGGCGACCTTTGACACGCCCCCCGCCCTCCCTGAAACCCGCTGAAAGCATTCAAGAAGGATGGCATGAGGACAATTTTAGTATGTACTTTGAGGTAAGAGGTATATGGCTATTTAATTTGAATACTTGTGAGCATGAATCTTTAAGGCGAATAGAAGGTTTTATTATCATTGTTGTAATCTAAACCATGAAGTTTTCTTGGAGAAAACTCCATAGAGATTGACGATTTGGTATTTGCAATTAAGATTGTCTTTCATACTGATCGACGACTCCTTGATAATTCAAAAATGCCCTTGACTGACGACTGTGTGTATATAGTAGTGTGTAGATAGTTATATTAAAGTAAATGATTTGAGTTGAGTCGTAGTCGAGATATATAAAACGTGGTAATTTCTGGTTGTATACTTTTCAATCGTTTTTGCGTACGAAATCATAGAATAACTTCTCCTGTCCTGAGCAGAGCGGGAGAAAGTGTTAGACTTTTACTAATTAAAACAAGTTGCCATGATTAAAGTAGATTTACAACCTATCTTATTTAGATTTCAAAGATGAGAGAATTTTTCGCTAGTTCAATAAGAGGTTTACGTATCAGATTTGGGGCCCCCAGCTTAGGGGCCCCAAATCTGCGAGGCATTGCGAGGCACTTCGGTAGCTACGCAAGTGTTGAATACGAAACATAATACCCCATAGAAGATTCTAGTAACTGTTTTAACACATTTTTAAAAGGATATTCTTAACTTTAAGTGTACTGTGTGTATTTTATTGTAGGTATTGTTACAAGGACAATCAGTTTTACGTTCGTTTTCCTGTAAATTTGCCTGAATTTTGTTTTTATTGGCTAGCGTATTTTGTAGGCAGACTGTTTGAATAATAATATAAATATGTAGATATAAAATTTATTACACGATATTAACTCTGTAGAATTTTACTATTTTGGGTTACGCTTAAAATAATTTAAAACCACAATGATGGTAGTGTTATCCCAGTTAATGGGTTGTGGAGGTCTGGTAGGCAGCCGCTCCTCGTAAAATACTGGTATTCAGCTAAATCCGGCTTGACTGGAAGCCGACCCCAATATAGTTGGGAAAAGGCTAGGCAGATGATGATGTAGATGATGAATGATAGTAGTGAGTTCGGAAGTTTCCAGTTTTGGATTCGGTCCCAAAACCATTTTATGACGATTCATAAATTAGTTTTGGATCCAAGAGGACACGGTGGAGTCTACCCCGCTTGGGCGGAGCACCGCACCGCCTTGTTTTTGTGGAAGCGATCAGTGACAATGACCGTCTCGCGTCCGACTCTGGTTTAGGTCATGGTACAGATAGAGAGGGAATGGAAAGTGGTGACCTCATTTTGCGAAGCAGTAATGCGAGCAAAGGAGATGGCTGCAATCGTGAAGGAACGGACCTCTTCACCCAGCGGCAGCTGGATGAGATGCCTCGAGCGTTGAAAGTCGCAGGGAAATTTGGACTACTGTGTGGGCTTGCGGACTATGAGCGATGGGTAACTAGTCGTCCAATCCTTCGACTATGAAAATCATGTTCGAAATTTAACCGAAGTTCGTTAAGCTGTTTGGGCGAGAAGTAGTAACAAACATACATACACGCATATACCTACCTACAAACTTTCGCAAGTGTGATTATTATAAAAATCCTTTACATGAAAGAAACTTTAAACTAGAACACGCACGGTCGATCTGGGCAGCTTTATTGCATTCTGCCATTTCTTCCAGTTAAACTAGAATGGAAAGGGATTGCATGGACTCGAAATGAGGTTAGCAATATGACTATTACTAGCATAAAATTATCTAAAATTAGATTATTCTTTCAGTTTCAGTTGAAAACCAGCATCAGGGAACTACTACATAGTTACAATTTTGCTGAACTGAACCTACTCGGCATACCCGTGAAACACACATTTAAAAACTCTCTAATTCCTTCTCCTGAATCTTAACAGTGGGAACATTACAAGGCCGATAATGCTAATGCGAAATCGCGGGTGCCTATGTGTATCAAATAAATATAATTATGTTTTGAAACCATAAATTCGAAGACATGTGACATCGACCAATCCGCACTGGGTCCGCGTGGTGGATTACGGCCCATCTCCTGTCCTAGAGAGGAGGCCTGAGTCCCAGCAACGGGAACATTATAAGGCCGCTAATGCTAATGCTAAAATGTTTTGTTCTTCCTTTTCGTTAATTGTTTGTGCCCAATAAAGATTTTCTTGCTTACTCTTCGTTACTCTTGTATGTCAAACAAATATGTTTTCTTTCCTTAAATTAATATTTAAATTCCTCATTAATTTTACTAACATTCCCTTAACCACATACATACAACCTTCACCTCTATAACATCACCATAATAATTTCAATAACCTCACCATTCCCTCTCCACTCCTCGCGTGACCACAGTTCACAGTTGCTGTCACTCTGACCTCCTGCACTGATTGCCGTGCACCTGTTTCAACGGAAGGTTTCTCATCTATTCATACTTTTTTGTAAACAGACTTTTTGCTGCAAAGGTGGGTCACTGTCAACTGTCATGCTGTGCGTGTCAAATGTCACTTTCATTTGTCACGCGGCTTGGAATGGTTCACATTTAATATTATAAACTCAAACAAATTTAATATCAAAGATAGGCAGTAGGGAAATTTAGCGTCAAATGGCTTTTGGATTTTGGTTTCCATGCGCAAATACCTATAGGTGAATAAAACCTACTTCTGTAAACCTATGTGTTCCAGAAGACGCAGCATTAGAAGGTTCCTCTTTGTCCAGTTCAGGGGATAAGCAACTGTATTCCTATTAGTATGTAAGATATTTTATTGTAAATTAAATTAATTCCTTTTCCTAAAGACTCCTTTCCAACTTCGACTGAGACCTAACAATGGGAACATTAGAATGCCGATAATGCTAATGCTAATTGAAAATAAAGTCCTTTCTTATTAATAACTAAACCGACATAATTAGCTTCACAAACTCAACACTTATCACTCGAAACCCTAATAACTTCAAAACCGTGAAGCCTCCTGCAGCGTGCATGATATCCCGAACACATTAAACACACCTACAACCAATAAACAAAACTCACACGTAATAAACAACCTTGTTTTACAAATCACCGAAGCATTTAATTTTCAAAAACATGGAAAGGCTCACCTCTAGTGATTTGTATCGTATCGCAGCTCTAGTATTAAAAAGTTGTTACGTCATAACGTGTGGGTTGGTGTCAGCTGCGTGATTGAACAGACTACCCGCCGGGTCAAAATAAAAATAAATTTAGTGTTGCTACATTTCGAAGTTTATGTGATCATGTAAATATTTGAAAGGAATTCGATTTTATCATTTGGTAGTTGCTTTGTGTTCTATAAAGATTGCGTAATAATCGACTTGCACTATAAGAACATAATACTGATTATTTAGTAACACCTTCTATAAATATTTGGGTATGAGAAAGAGCTACGCTTGAGGTTTCCTTACGTGATCACATCAGAAACGAAGATATCCGCAAGACAACTAAGGTTATCGACAAAGCCCAAAGAATCGCGAAACTTAAGCACATTGCTCATAGAACAGATGGTCTCGTCCAACAGCGGAACTTGGGTGAAGCCTATGTCCAACAGCGAAAGGTTTTTGGCTGCAATGATGATGATGATGATGGATTTATTCCTAAATTAAGTTCCTAACTATTTTAGTAATTTATAACAAATTGTCGTACAATATTTCTTGATAAAATTAAGAGACTCCTATGTTGTTTCAAACACTGTATGTTACTCACGATAGTAATATACTTGTATATATACGGAAAATATACAAGATACATGATCTTAATCTTGATTTCAAACCATTTATTTTTTCATTTCGGAAGTTGGGTGAGGCCTTTGCCCCGGAGTGGTAAAGTATGGGCTAAAATCACTAGCATCTATCTGCTTTACAGACGTCCTATTTATATCTGTCAATATTCTTTTAACACTAGAATTAGTGTTTATGTCCGCTGTCCTACAAAGTGCCAGTTCTCAAACCTTTCGTACACCACACGGTTTCACTCCGTACGTCATCATCATCTGCCTAGCCTTTTCCCAACTATATTGGGGTCGGCTTCCAGTCAAGCCGGATTCAGCTGAATACCAGTATTTTACGAGGAGCGGCTGCCTGCCAGACCTCCACAACCCATTAACTGGGGTGACACGGTACTTCATGGCAAGACTGGAATCAGATTTACTGGCTTCTGATTATCCGTAACGACTGCCAAAGATCTTCAAATGACAGCCGGGACCAACGGCTTAACGTGCTTTCCGAGGCACGGAGGAAACTCGTTATGTTAAGATGGTCACCCATCCACAGACCAACCTAGGCAAGCGTTGCTTAACCTTTAAGATCGACCCGTGCGGCTGTTATTATCTAGCCACGAGCTCCTCACGCTCACTCGGTTTCACTCCGTACGTAACCACGGTCAATTCTCGTCCGCAAGCACGGTACACAGTATTGTATGGAGTACGCAATACTGAGAGAGCTTGTTGACACAAATTGTCGCCGCCGCTGTGCGCCATCAGTGTTGTATCGCAGTGTATAGCCGTACGTTTTTTACGTCGTACGGTGGACGCACCGTAAAAATCGTGTCGTATACAGGAGGCCTAAATAATGTCCTGATGAGACAGGATCTCTACAGTACCTACCCCACTCAGCTGCAACATCCCGCAGATGGGATTCTACCAAGCAGCATCTTTCTCCCTAACAGTTTATGTACCCATCTGATCAGCTTAGTAATCCTTTAGACGTACAATACTAAACCGCACAATAAAATCCATACAGTAAACATGGTAGCGTGGGAGTCCCTTGTCGTGATTCCGCATAATATAACATTCCCGCAGTGGCAACCCTAGAACAGGTGCGAGGAAAGGGCTGTATTATTATTTATTACTATCCTACACAACACAACAGCTATACAATATTTAACTGCAATAATACACAGTTTTATACACCCCAATTATGAAATTAAGTTATTATTTTCTGCCGATTTAATCTTGTACAAGGCTTTAGCTACCAAGCGAATGTTTCAAAAGGCGTTAGAATCTGCATTTATTACTTGCTCGTTAGCTTAAGTATTCTTCAACCGTAGTAGAGAAGTTTAAAGATTTGGATTTTCATGAATCCCCGACCGATCTCATCGGACCGCGCTGTTATTGTTTTACTATTGTGTCTCGTTTCGCGGGTATTGATAGGTTAAAGGCTGTATTCTACATCGATAGAAAATTACAAATAAGTAATAAAGATCTTATTTCATAATTTTCTATTAATCGGAGGAAAATGCACTGCTGATAATAGGTATCTCTTAAGTATCAATCCCTAATCTCACGCGGGCTGTCTGCTGACCATCCTTTAAATATAAATCTTTATTTGCCTTTTATCAACGGCAGAACATTTTTTTCAGTCTATCATGCATTAAAACCTAAAGAAAACGAGTTTATTTGGCACACAGATACACGTACGCAGATAAAGGAATTTAAATATTGTAACACACACACATTACACACACTGTGGTGTGGGAGTCCCCTGTCGTGATTGAGTACAACATAATATTTCCGTTGTGACAACCCTATAGAACAGGTGTGAGGAAAGGGCTTTTTAATATAACGTTATAATATCGACTTCCGTAGAACAGTTGTGATTTGTAGTTCATGGGAATTTTATATTTTTGTCATTATATATTAATTACCATGGGAATGAGCTATTTTTTAGCATGTTATCTGATAAATACAAAACAAACATAGTAAAAACAAAGTTATAAATAAATATTAGGTACTGATGAAAAACTATGCATCATTTTATCACTTACTAGCTGTCCCCTGCGGTTTCACACACATTTTTCATTACTGCTCCGCTCCCGTGAGTCGTAGCGTGATGGTATATAGCAAATAAATCGGACCAGTAGTTCCAGAGATTACCCCCTACATACAAACTTACAAACCTACAAACTTACAAATTTTACCTCTTTATAATATTAGTATAGATTGCTGCCGAAAGACGGTCACAGCTGGGCTTAAGCCTCCCCTATTGCCACAATTAACGGTTTTGTGAATCTCGCATTTTGCCTGCCTACGTTAAAACCGAATTTTCTCTTATGCTTCATTATTCATCATCATTTCGATCGAGAGATGTCTATTACTGCTATGTATCTTGTAGGAGGCCTTTAAACGCTGCATTTTCTGATACCAAAGCGGTTACCACTCAGAACCTTTCGGCCCCATCGAGGATCTGCGAGCCATTGCTCGCACATTTGCCCTGCCCACTACAACTAAAGTTACTCGTAGTAACCATATTATGATGGTAAGTTATGTTGATAGCTTTGACTCTTGACTCTTCTGAGCATATCTTCATTCCTGATTCCATCATACAAAGGAATCCTAATATGTGTTTCAAGCCATATAAGTCAAAAGTCAATTTTTGCAATATAAATTCGTATCTAAAAAAATAGCCTTCTTTTAATTTGTTAGTGATTTAATTCATGAATCCCCGACCGGTCTCATTGGACCGCGCTGTTATTGTTATACTATTGTGTCTCGTTTCGCGGGTATTGATAGGTTAAATACCTACCTACAGATATTTACTACTCACCTTTCTACGATACTGCACCTCACCTCGCCCTGATTTCCACTTCACCAAATGAGCAGCTCCAATCACGCTAATTGCCGACAATTGTAGATTCCCACGTGTACAGCGGTATCGCGTGCGCGGCCCACCTGCGCCGGCGCACATACGAGCGCGCACTCTCACGCGCACTTATAGTTTCACACGGTGACATACAGTGGTAAAATGTAGTGCAGAAGGGTCATTGGGGCTATAGGATTAGGAAGCACTATTATCCTAAGATAATTTCGGAACATTTGGACCTTTACAAATATGTGGAGGGATGGAGAGGAAGAGGGAGACCAAAGAAAAGATGGAGGGATTGTGTGAGGACTGATATGAAAGAAAAGGGATTTGATGATAGCATGACGGGTGACAAGACAGAATGGAAGAAGAAAACATGATGCGCCGACCCCAAATAATATGGGATAAGGGTAGGAAGAAGAAGGAACTATTGGACCATGGTTTGACTTCCGAAAAGGAAACCCGTAGTCCTAAAACGCAAAAGCAAAGAAAGAACATAGATGTGGGACTTTTTCCCTTTGGGAGAAGTCTTTGGATAATTTCTCAACTAAAAATAAAGGTCTCTTTTTTACAAAAACGTTGACCTATACTAGGAATACTCTTATTTGTATCGTGGGTGCGTTAACAAATATGTTTTCGTAAACTCACATATAAATATAAGATACCCAGGCACATACCTAACATCTATCTGCAGGCCATACAAATATATGTTCTGAGCGGAAATCGAACCCGCGTCACACAGCGCAACAACTAATCGCTCGGCCACTGCAATCTCAACCCTCACTATTATCATATTTGTTCCAACTGGGTTTTCTGTAATTCCCTGTTTTCCCTGTCGACACCGGATAGACTCCTGTGTGTTATAATACTTGTAATTGGGCGATTAGTGTAAATGACCGCTTCCGTGTGCCGCCCGTCCATGTGTGGCGATTTGATTCTGACTTTTGATTTCGTTGAGGGAAGGGTAGTTACGTGTTTAGATTGATGGTAGTGATTTTGTAGATAGTGTTGTGATTTAATTGATTGTATCCTCTTGTGTCTTGATTTCTTAATTTTGTGGAGGTTGTCTTAATTTTGTAAAGGTAGATATTTTTTGTACTCAAACGAACATTTGTCCTGTTTATTAACCTACTTCAGCTAGAGTAGGTTCTATGTTCGGCTGTATATATTTTTTTAGTTTATATGAACATTTAAAATAAATAACTTTAGTTAGGTGTACCTTTAAAAGTGTGTGTAGCAGGGGTTTTGATGGTAATCATTTTAATGAAAGCCCTAAAGTGATGCTGTGAAGCTCCTATATCTTAAAAGATATTGCATTAAAGGGTAAGCACCATGGTTGCCCACAATGTACAAAATTTATCTGTATTAGGTTTTGTGTTCATTAGAATAGTTAAATATGATTTACGACCGTAACAAATATGGTTTTACTGATTTAGGATTATCAAAATCATCAATGTAATCCTCTTAGTCTAGCTGACCCTATTGATGACTTTTTCATGAAATGGAAATATTAGTTTTAATCATTATTATTCTGGAAATAAATTAATCAACGAAACAACTTGATATTGACCTCGTAATTAGGAAAAAAATAAGAAAATTTCAATATCGGTAGCCGTGGAGTTCTTGTTTTTAAATTTGGTGATAATAAAACAAAAATAATCAAAATCCAGAGAGACATCTTTTATTCCTCATTAATATTTATTTTTTTATACAACTCCATACATTCTCATACACACACCGACATTATTTTACAACCGTTCACTGTACATTGTTATTGCGAATAAATACATTGCTTTTCTTTTACTTATGTTTGTATTTTGCTGTATTTTGTAGTAAATTAAAATAATTACGTACTCGATTTGTAAACAATTGTTTGTAAAATAATATTTTGTATCTTTTATTAACTCAAAGTTTTGATAAATTTAAAGATTTTTTTTATAATTTTTAAAAGTAAATAATTGTATAATTGTCTTTGTCACGCATAGACAACACAGTGATTTAATTTATCAATTTAACTCACTTGCAAAAGTTCTAGTTTCCAAACTTATAAAATTACCATGACAACTCCGTAATTTGTAATAATTACAAATTCAACAATATCTAAAATGACTATGGTCATACGAAAAAAAATTAAAATAGATATCTATATGATAATTTAAAAAAAAATCGTTGCGCTAAAGATTATTATAATTATAAATAAAACTTTTCCGTATAGTTACTATTCTTATATAATTTGTATTTCTCACTATTGTTTATACATATAGTCACACGAGCAAAATAACAAAAACAATTTGTTTCAAACTTGTTTTACATTTTCACTAAAAAGAATAAAATTATTTGTAAAAATTGTTTTTTAAAGGAACGATACATACCTATAAATGCTTTACGGAATCAGAAAATAAGAAAATACGTATATTTACGTAAATATTTGAGTTATTACAGCACCAGTCGAGAAAAATAAAAAAAAGGAAAACCTCGTCCAATCATATTTGTAGGTTTATACATCTGCCTTATTATGATTTTAAACTGGGAATATAATCCGACAAAAAAAAAAGAATAAACTTAGCATAGACAAACACAAAAAGTTTACGTACAAGACGTCTCATCTCGATCGCCAGTATCTTTATATTAATACAAATTGTTTAACACATCTTTCTTCCCTCTGATATGACGTCAGTTTTCACTCCCAGTTTAAAAGCTTGAGGATGCTTCATTACCTACTTAAGACGCATAAAGAGATTTCTCAATCTTCAAAAAACTTTATCTATCTCTATACATATAACTACACACCAACATTGCACGACCGATGTACATTTTATTGCATTATCAATCCAAATTGCTTTTTTTTACAATTTCTACACGAGAAGAATTAGAAAAAAAATATATAAAATAAAAAAAATCCATCCATCATCGTAGAAAAATCTTAACTATCAATTTACAATAATAAAAACATTTTTTATTTACAATATTAAATAGTAAACTATTTATACAGAGGAACAAAAAAACTTGAACTAATACACTACGGACCCCACTGAACAACGTTACTTCATATCGGGTATATTACACTCTTGTCGTATGTTCAACAGATTGTCTATCATCAGGGATTTTTGCGCGTTTTTCTGAGTCTCCGAAGTCGATTCGAACTCCTCGCTCGATTTCGGAGCGTAGAAAGCTGATATGGGATCGAAGGAAGGATCGGCTCTCTCGCTTTCCCTGCTGGTCCTGGACCCGAAGTACTCTTCGCTGGCTTCTGTTTCGTGGAATTCGCTCGAGGAGGTCACGGCGTCCTCAGGCTGGGCTTCGCGCTGGTACCTTTGGAAAGGGTCGAACCGCTGGCTGGGCAGGTACGGCGGGAAGCCGTACGGCGTGGATCATGCCGCTGCCAGCTGCCTCCACATCGTATGTCACATGGTCGCCATGTAAGGCCAGGAGAACGAGCTTCCGGAGAGTAGCATGTCCCTGATGAGGGTCTCGATGGGCGTCTTGCCGACGAGCCTCACGAAGAAGAGCTGTTCTATGACTTGCGAGCTGACTGTCCGGAGGGAGGGCAGTCGCAGCAGCAGCTTGCCGAACCGCGTGGGCTGGTTGGGGTACTGACTCCGGCAGTACTCCTCGAGGGCGCACTGGGACTTCTCCTGTAGGCTCTCTATGTGTGGCACGTCTGATAGGCCGCACGCGTCTGGAACGAAGAAAAGAAATCGTTAGTTTGTTATATTCATGTTAAAGGTTTGAGGGCCTACCACGAGCTCTCAACTGAACTGTTAGGGAAGAGAAGTATACCAGTAGGAATGGACATATATACACCCTGTATAGCTCCATTTCTCTTTCTTGCTCGCATGACTGACATTTTAACACGTCATGCTAAGTACCGGGTATTTTCTTACTCAGGTCTCAGGGACTATAATATTAAAACTTATCTCTCTAACACGCAGACTTATTTTTGTTCATCTTAAAGCCAAATAGGAGAACGATTTTGGGTTAATGTTCTCCCAACTTTAGTTTTCCTCGTTTTCCTCAACTTTCCCTTTTCCCTGTCATCTGTACCTTTGTTTCCCCAAATTGTCGTCATAACATCTTATTATTGTTTTTAATGCGACATAAATCTATTTTATACCCCTCTAACGCGAAAAATACCTGTGCTTATACTAATGTTGCCATCAAAGAAAAAGGTTTAATGTAATAGAAAAAACGTTTGCTACATTTAACTTGGTTGTTTTTGTTTAATATTAAGTTCGTCAATAATAATAAAGCTTTTAAGGGTGTCTACTTATTGGTGAGCACTTTAAGATGGGCGTTTTTATTTAGTATTTTAATTTTTGTAATTGCGATTCATTTGTTTATTTACAATTCTGAAATTAGTCAGAACGACGCAACACTTATGTATTTTCTAAGACAGCCACTTCGTTGGGCAGCAAGGATTCTTCGACCAGACGAGTGTCCTGACATGTCCGGTCTGGGCAACTACCCAATAATTGAATTTGAACTGTTCGCTCAGAAACCTTCAACACCACGTTGCATATCATAGCATCATAGATTACTACAACTCAATTTCGATTTCCTAACTCTCGTAATATTCGGATTTCCACAATAACCTAAATTCCAGTTGCATTCATTATAATTATTGTATGTGTTACAAGTTCTAAAGAATCCTAATTAGCTGATGGAGTTTAAAACCTTTTATTATTGACGGTTTCGTCATGTTACCGCAAAAGCTTTGTGAGCAGGCTATTAGCACATATGTGTTAGATTATTGCAGTAAGGCGTTAAAGGCATTATTATCGTTATTTCTTAACGAATGCGATGAATCTATGAGGGAAGATTATATAAGTGTTTTCCGTGGAAATTGCGTGTTGACGTGTAAAATGTATGGCAATTTTAATTAGGTATATTATTTAGTAAATAACGTAGGTACCTAATTATAATTTTAATTATGTTATTTATTCATTAAAATAATTAAAATTTTCTAATGGTACCCAAGTGATGATGTGATCAATATGAATGAAAACTTAAATTGTTAGCTAGCTACTATAAACTTGATATGATTCCAGGAAAATAATAGTACATTATGATACAAGTGTGTAATGTGGGTGGTTACCGTCGCGGTGGTATTAAGACCCGAGCCGTGCGAGGGTCTTAAGAGAACCAAGAACGGTAACCACCGATTACTCACGTGTATCATACGACGTTTTTCGACACACTTGTGAAGAAAATAAATTAAAAATCTACTTTATTTAGTAGGTATATGAAAAGTTTATTTAAAGAAACAGTTCGTAAATGTGCAGTCAGTAAAGTTATAATTAACTATTTTTGACTGTATAGTGGTCCTATGACTTAGATTTTCTACTTGAAGGCGTACAGCATAAATCATTTTCCTCATAAATAGTTGTTGTAGACATTTTTGTAAAATCTGTATGTTATTTTTAAATATGGCGGCTAAAAAAACTACTATTCTTAAACGCGCGCATGCGCGAAAAATGGCGGCCATAGACTAGCTACTCTAGCTCTTGGTTTAGAAAAAATAAGAATGAGGTTGCATATAAACAGAAAATACAAATTTGATGAAAGATTTAATTAAATAAATATGTAAAATTTTAAACAGTTTATTTAAACACGAAATTGCATGAAATAAGTAAGTAAAACACAAATTCATGCTATTGAACGCAATAACAAACTTTATTCTTTTTGGTCCTAAAACTCTTTTTGACAAAAAAGAGGTTAAACAAAAAGGTTTTAACTACATTACCGCACATGTGCATAATAGTAATCAAAATGTCACAGGTTGGTAACGAGCCCCTTTATATACCTAAGTACAGTGCAATAACGGCCACTTTATGAGCAAGTGTGTCGAAAAAGTATTTATTTAGTAAGTCTTAAGACATATCCGTACATTGAACTAAGCGCGATTCTCTAGTATGCCCCGTATTATTCAGTGTGCGGATGCATTAAGATTAAATGAGCAAAAATACTATTTTCTTGTAAATCCAGGTGAAATAAGTATACCAGTCATCGCACTACTAATAATTTGTGTGAGTGCGTTTTATTTCAACTAAAACCCTGTTCCATCAGTTGCCTTTTATGATCTAGGGTTACGATAACTCTTTTGAACAACACCACAGCAATTTTAGGACCTTTATTATACAGTTTTTTTTATCTCAAAGACAATTTCAAAATCAAAAAAGTTTTATTCAAATTACAGCCAAAGTTATAGTTTAGTCACCTTAAAATTGGATTTCATTATAACTATTCAGAGCATTCCGCATCGTTTTGCGGTCACAAAACGCAAGAATGATTTATAACTATAATCTGCAACCCTTGCCCAAAAAATAACCGTTCCTCAATCTTAAAGGAAGCTCGGAAGTAACAGAAAACAAAGAAAAGATTAATCCTCGACTACCCCCAAATAAAAACGAATAAGCATAATAACCCGTGAATGCTTGCAGGACTGTGCTACCCTAGTAATGCGATTAGGCGCCCGAACATTGGCGAGGGGGCATTAATATTTTTTATTGTTATATACTAAGATATGGCTGGGTAAACAACATTGTCGTTATGATCCCGGCCAGATGTCTGCTTGAGTTGCTGCGTAAGTGTTATGAATGTCAACGGTGATTAGTGGTGATCGTCCTTTGTTTTGGATGGTGAGATGTTTAGTGTCGCCGTACTCAGACTGTTTAGTGTCTTAGAAGGGAAAAAATGGGTGTATGAAGCAGTGTGACAATTCTAAGGACCAGCATTCGTTTCTTAGGATCAATATTTAAGTAATGGGAAGCTTGCCGTTCAGCTATCCGGTAAGGACCAAGCCCGAATCAAAGACGCGTTGTTATCGATGTGCGCCTCAAAAAGATGCCCGCCAAACGCCCACCAAGGACGAACAAAAATGCATGTTACATGGCTGTGGGAATATTCGTTTTGTCAGTAAAAATCTGATATTTCTTGCTCCACCTAGAGTGGCAGCAGTTATTTGATGTTATTGATACTTTATAAGTCGGTAGCAACCAAATCCACGATATGCAAAGCCCTTCACACGGCTAGAGACAGCTATTTCTGTCTCTAGTGTTGTAAAAAGGAGAAATACCATAAAAATGAAAATGATGGAGCACGGTCACGAGTCACGACCCTCAGCATTAACCTATCAATACCCGCGAAACGAGACACAATAGAAAAACAATAACAGCGCGGTCCAATGAGACCGGTCGGGGATTCATGAATTAAGGAATACGACGCAAGGAGGAAGGGATTAATGCAATCTCTATCCATTCTAGGTTGCCTAGAAGAGATCAGATAATGCAATAAGGCCGCCTATTGTAGGTATGTTTTATGTCTAAGGCTCAAACTGTACTATATGATATTGGTGTACATTAAAGTACGAGTATATATGTTACTGTAAAAGCCAGAACTACGGTAAATCCTAAGATTTTCCAGTAAATCCTAAGATTTACCAACTCTTAATGGTAAAAGTCCGAACTGTTCTATAATCATCGTCTATTTCGGATTTTTACTACCATTCACTTGGTAAATCTTAGGATTTACCTCAAAGACACGGTAAATGTTAAGATAAACATTACCAAAAGATAGGTAACGATTTGACTCATTAGTAGTAGGTACAATTAGTGTTTAATAATTATGCATTGTTCTGTAAGACTATGGACCGTGTACTCAAAACTAAGCTCCTGGCATACCTACCTAGAAACTTATGACATCCTAAGTGACCGTCAATACGGCTTTCGCCGAAATTGGTTAACTAGTGATCTTCTAGCATATGCCATCCTTATCTGAAATGAGGCCATCGAGAAGCATGGGGAAACGCTTGGCGTCTCTCTCGACATCTCGAAGGCTTTCGATAGGGTCTGGCACGAAATCCATGTTAGTAAGCTTCCTTCTTTTGGTTTAGCTGCTGGATTGAGTGTTTGGATCGCAGACTTCCTGAGTGACCGATCCATTCAAGTGGTCATCGACGGCAGCTCGTCCGGTCAAATGGCCATTAATTCACAGATCCAGTCTCTCCAAGTGGAGAGACTGGTTGTGCACTTGAATTCGTCCTTGGAGGCGGTCACTGAATGGGGCAATGCCAATTTTCCGCTAAAAGAAGACAATTCAGTTCTCCTACTTTCCTGGGTGCAACCGTGCCGATAACCGACCATCTTGTTCTTCTTGGTGTTACGTTGACGTCGACTTTTAACTTTGCTCCATATATAGGAATCCTTGCAAAGGTGAGACAGTACTTCACACCGGAACAGCTGCTCACACTTTATCAAGCGCAAGTTCGATCATGTATGGAGTACTCCTCTGCTCTTTGGGATGGATCTGCCCGATATCAGCTTGAAGCGCTTGAAGCTATTGAAACGAGAGCCAAGAAGATCATTGGTAATGATGCACACGTTTAGTCGAGGCTTCAAAATCTTGAGCATCAACACCGAGTCGCTAGTCTGTCAGGTTTCTACTGGTTGCATTTTGAGGAGTGTGAGTCGGAATTGCTTAACTAAATAATTCCTCCTAGCCCGTTCCATCATCGGACCATCAGGCGTATGGCGATGCGCTATCGGTACATGGTAGATATCCCTCTTATACGCGCAAAACGTTTTGGGAACACATTTATTGTACGTACAGCCAACGAGTAGAAATCTCTGCCGGAGTCTATGTTTCTTGATAGCTACAACCCAGGAATCTTTAAGTCAAGAGTGAATAGGTTACTTCTTGGTAAACGCGCTCCATCGTCGAAAATACAAAACTAACATTTACCAACCCTCACTGGTAAAACCTAGCATGTACCAAATTCTAATGGTAAAAGCCCGATTAAATCGTTTCTTTTTCACATATTCTTACATTTACCAATTCGTGTTGGTAAAACCTAAAATTTACTGGTAAAACCTGAGATATACCGTGGTTCGGGCTTTTACAGTAACATATATAATTGTAAGAAGATTCCTCACTCAGCAACAAGTTTATAAAAACGCTAATCAAGCTACGTACATCTAATGAAACAAGTTGTGTATTAAACTAACATTAAAAGTGACGTGTAATCATCGCGGGTAATTATAAATTAACCTAGATGCGCGATGAGAATGCCACGAGTGAGTAAGACAATATCTGTTTGTTGCGAGTTATTCAGGTTTACATGAGACGTTTAATTTACCTATCATGTTGGAAGAAATATATTTGTTTTTTATTTGCCAGTTCTACTTCTGGGTGAAGGCTTCCTCCTATTCTTTCTGTATCTCTCGCTGTTGTCTTTTATCTCGCTATAATCCTTTAGGAAGCCATCTTAGGTAGATACCTCACTCAGTCTGCATACATATACACACATCAAAAGTGTCTAAGGATCAAGCATTTTAATGCGGATTTCTTGAGATTGAGATGTGGCCTTGTAATAAATTTATGATTTTATAAATTTATATGGATCCTTTTTGGTGCATTTCATAATTTGAATCAGGAACTGTGAATCAAATTCGAGTAAAAGATGAAAATCAGCTGTCAATATTTTCCCTATAAAAACATACAACGCATTGAAGACATTATTAGTGCTACTGTTTCCCTACTACTGATTAAAACCAACGTTATTATGGAGCGGCGACGTCATTTAAGCAGGGAAGAAATGCTCAAAGCCGTGGGAATGATAGAAGCTGGTTCCCGGCAACGTACTGTGGCTTTAGCTCTGAATACAAGTCAGAGTGTTATCAGTCGACTTTGGACACGTTACCGAAGCACTGGTACCGTGGCTGAGCGCCATGGAGGACGGTATCGCTGCACCACACGGAGACAAGACCGATACATTCAAATCTTAACTCGAAGAGCTCCAACAATAACCGCCATGATGTTAGCCGTGAGGCTTCATCACTCTTCAGGGAACTTAATTAGCGACCAAACAGTCAGAAACCGCTTGCATGAAGTGAACCTTCATTCCCGAAGACCGCTACGGGTACCACCTATAGCAATGCACAATCGTAGGATTCGATATCAATGGGCTCTTGAACACAGAAATTGGGCAGAAGAACAATGGCGTTTCGTGTGCTTTTCTGATCAGTCTCGTTTTGGTATGAGACCGGATACAAGACGTATACGACACTGGAGAACCCCTGGACGCCAACAGCGATTAAAATAATCCTGCCAGGAAGTCCATCCTTATAGTGGTGGAACCATCATGGTATGGGCGGGTATTTGGATCGGCGGAAGAACTGAGTTGATTTGGATCAGAGGCAACCTCAACGCTCAAATTTATGCTGAGACGATTGTATCAGACGTCATCGTTCCTCTACAAGTGCAAATCGGTCCCTTATTTCAGTTAATGCATGATAATGCACGACCGCACACCGCAAGAGTTGTAAGACAGACTCTCGCCGCAGCTAACATCAATGTCCTGCCCTGGCCTGCTCAGTCGCCAGACTTGAACCCGATTGAGCATGCATGGGATATGCTACAGAGGAGAGCTCTGCCGAATATGGAGGGTATCCAGTCGCAAAAAGACCTTTTTTTGTTGTTGCAACGAACATGGGCGGCCATTCCACAGCGTGATTTGGATGAACTCATTTTGAGTATGCCAAACCGATGTTCTTGTGTTGTTAGTGTTCGCGGTAGAAACACGGATTATTAATTGTCTAAGTTACCCAATAAAATTTTAAAGAAAACTGTTATTTCAGTCTTTTTTTCGAACTTTAATGTTAGTGGTTCAAATGTCAAAAATCCCTTTATTAGGAAAATGGCAAATTTCTTTATTAATGCAAAGGTGACTTGGTTTATCGTTACTGTGACAAACGAAAACACTTTATTTGATGAATCCTTAAAGAAAATTTTAATTAATATCAATCAGGAGAAAAGTTATTGCAAAAATATATGTTGATCCCTAGACACTTTTGATGTGTGTATGATTGCTAAATTTTGTTTTTATTTCATTTTTATTAAAGCAACAAATACTTTCAGAAGTTGTAGGTGTATAATGTTTTGGACATATTTTAAAGAGTGTAGAGTAGTCTAGCAAAATGTTGATTAGTGCATCTAAGAGAAAACTGATTAGTCTTCCTATATTTTAAGGCAACTGTGAGTATAGACGCTGCTAAATTCAATACAACTACAGCACCTAACAAAGATCAAATTGACAAACACAATACAAAACACAACAACACCCAACTGTACCATGCTATCAACCACCATGACGTCAGAGGAGGCCCGAAGCTCCAACAACCTACATTTTCATTCAATAAAAGGCAACTATTAATTCTAATTCGTGTGTCTACGCTTGCCATCGTCTTGGGACACGATGACGCAATCCTAAGACCATAATTGTGGTCACTTGTCCTAATTGTTCCAGCGATGCCACTAAATGGTGACAGCTGCTTGATAATTGATACACTTTACACCCACAAAAGAAAACCTACCTTATCTCTACATTACAAAAGTTGAATTTCAGTTGGTAGGTCCTAAAGAAAAGAACACAAAAATCTGTCGAAACGATTTTAAGGTTTCAGCAGCTGTGTTAAAGTTGAAAGTTGAGTGGAGCATTTTTGAGCTTATTGAAGGATGTTTTGAGGCGTTTGTTTGTAAGCTGGACAATAAGTTGTGTAATTTGCATTTCCGCGCAAAACGACGGAGAAAGAGGGCTCTGTATGGCAACTGAGTAGTTGTAAGTTAGTGACTTAGTACATTATCATGTAACTTGACAGAAATATTATTGCATTTGATAAAGTGAAAGATACTCCTAAGTGTTCTTCTTCCTCTTTTCGTGTCGATGTCTTCATATCAAACCACTTCTGACCAGTATCTGGCAACCTGCACGGCTATGTCATTGGCCTTGCATAGATCCTGAAAAGTACAGGTACTACCACTCCTAGACGTTAAAAACGTAAAAAAAGAACACCTGATCAAGATCAAACGCAAGTTTATTTCAAAACGAAAAATGACAAAACTGTCGAATCGTTATTAATTCCAGCAAAATATGTAAACTTGTACATGTACGAGTATGCATGTATAATTTAACAAAGTACTTTTTCTAACTAGGATAGTTAACGACGACGATTGAAAGCAACACGAAGGAGGTCAAGAGTAAGCAAGCGAAGCAGGTGGCTGCTCAGTTCAACTCGGTCTAATGGCTCTAATAGAGCGATCTTCTGCCGACGACGTAACGCAAGCTTCAAAGCAAATACGAGAATTTGAGAGTTGATAGTCTTTAAGAGGTAAAGCTTAAACTAAGGGAGTTAAAATCTATATAAGTTTTGAAAACAATATTCGAATAGATAACACAATTATTGTAGAAATATTTAATATAGAAAAAGTAAAGAATAAGTATCAAAGAAACTACAGTCACAACTAAAACACGAAAGTTTATAATGAAGAATATTTGTGACACAGTTCTCTAATTGTTGAAATATTGTACAATAGAGAAATATTAAACTATGGTTTAATATTAAATCTCAGAATCTCTAGAAAATATCGTTAAAATAAAAATTAAAAATTCAGAAAAAAAAAATACAAAAATCGCAGCAAAATTCCAATTCCCTCAAAGAATCTAAGGGCAGGCAATCTCAACCCTGCACTATCAAATCGAAAGGTGTACGACAATGATCCAAAAGACCAAAGATCAGGCAAAGACGGTGCAATAGCAATTAACCCTACGCCCGCCGGACATCGTAACAATGTAATATATTTTAATTGAAACGACCCCGCCGTAGATGCAGTAAATATTGGTCGGAATGAACGAATGAACCTAATTGAATGGATGAAGGAGTGTCGTGTTAAATTTTAAAGTAGGTTCTGAATGAATGACGTCATTTGTTAGTTGTGTAATTGTTGCTTGTGATGATGTTGATGTGTTTAAGGAGCTTGTTTTTGTTTATGATGTCACAGATGTTTTTGTCACGTAGGTCCAGATTTTTCGGGACTTACCAAACAGAAATTAATAAAGTGTTAATGAACAAGGCTCAAACTGTACTCTGTATTTTATTGGTATACAATAAAGTATATACAATAACTAAATTTCAGACAAAAAAGTCTTATAAACCCCAAATTAAATCCATATCACCAAACATTTTTTGAGCATATCTTTGATAATATTCACAAATTTCTAAGACAGTTCGTCAAAGACATATTTATCAAATCTTTCCATAAATCAATGTATGTCAAAAATAAATTTGAAGTCAACCCAGTAGGTACAGACAGCGCACACTAATAAACCCTACATGCGCATGATTCGAAGCCCGTTCTTAAACAGTATTGATGATAGTGTCAACAGATTTGACCCAGTGAATCAATGTTCTATCATGACCAATGAGTGCTTATAAACTTATAAGTTTGCCTGTTGGCGCCGATGAGTCGAGGGCTCGGTTTGAAGTACCTATTGATAGCCTGGGTGAAGTACTTTGTGTAGCTATAGATAACGAAGAGGAAAGGATTGCTAGTGATGATATAGAGGTTATGGATGAAGTAGTTATAGGTAACTTGAAAAAGACTGGAATTTTCAGTGGATAGTAAGAAGAAAAAGGTATAATATAAGTGCCAATCAAGACTTAAATTATGTGTGTGTGATATAATCCAAAGATCTAGTTGTAGTATCAGAGATTGTGTATTTGATTATTTAAATAAAGGTTACAGTTTGTCAGCGTATAGAGACAAATATGATGAAAATAATAAAGTAAACTATACTATCTTAAACATGGAAGAGATTCGTGTAAACATACATATTATAGATGACTATTATGAAACGGTTACATTTTGGTACTACCTAATTTAAAGTGGAAAATACAACAGAGGTCGTAACAATTGTTTGTAAGCGAGCCAGATAGTCGAGTAATTTAATGTATCAATCATCATTAAAGCAGTTGCTGGTAATTTTGTAAATTTTGTCTTCGTTTTCATTATTTGAACATTTATTTACAGTTGCTACATTGTTTTTATCTTAACCGGTGCAAACTTTATATTATATATATATTATATTATACCTAGCTTATACTGCCCACAGCTGGGCAAAGGCCTCCCTCAATTCTTTCTATCGTTCCCGGCTTTGAGCGACTTCTTGCCAATTCTTCTTCTTCTTTACTTCTTTTTGTGGTGTAAAATAAAGCATATTCAATCAACCCATCACTTTATATTAATTTCCTCGAACTTGTTTGATGCAACAGTGACTTAAAATATAACAAACTACAATATAAATAAATCGTTATCTCCCAAACCGATTGCCCTCCAGATTTCAGTGTGACGAATCTCATTGACTCTCATTAAATACTCGACTAAAGGGTGATAATCGAGAATTAAATCGATGGCCCGCATCGATGGCGGGTGTATCGTTTATGAAAATAAAATAATCGTCGCTCATTAGTCGATTTACGGGTTATGCGGGTGTTTATAGTGACACGCTTTTTATATCAATGGCTTTTAGCTTTCATCGCTCCGCTGATTGTATTTAATTTGTGTTGTGTTTTCTTTTTGGTTTATTTTCAGAGTGATTGGAGCATTTTTTATCATTTGGAAGTTTATAGTGATTGTAATTGGCCGTTAAATGGTTCTTGTATTGGCCGTTACTAATTGTACTGTACGCTCGTCTAAATTAAAGACTGTAAGAGGTACTCAAGTTAAGTATTCCAAACATTTGGTATTTACTTTACCGATACCAATTATATTGGGGAAAGCCTACGGATATCGATAATTAAAAATCAGAAAAAAATAACAGGTAATCCGTTTAAAAAATAACAAAGTTACTACGAACAATAATAATACTAATAGACCATAAACTCAATAAAAAGGCCACAATGAAAGAGCAAACAGCCGTCTTTACAAATCTATGATCTTTAGATGCAAGGAGGCGTAACTACAAACTGTAGGCGGCCAGCAGATGTTTGTTCAACGTCCGAGGATGGATGAAGAATGTCCGAGTATGGCCGAAGAACGACCGACTATTGTCGAATAGAGTGCGTCTAATGAAAGCGCGATCTGAGAAAAAAAGGCTAAATCCAAAAATTTTGTATGTGGTATTACTAACTGTAGGAGAATCATGTCTTGACATTTCATTTTTTTTTATTCCCTGCAATTGCGGCTGGACAATTTGACCAATTACATTAAAAAAACTCTAGGTCGCGCTTTAGACGCACTCTAATGCCGAATGGTAGAAGCGGCATGAACAGAGAGATGCGCTAAGAACTAGGTGACCAATTGCTGCTTTGATTAGAATTAAAGCATTAATTTCAATTAGTAGAATATAGCTAAGTAAGCGGCGTCGCCCGCTTGAAAGTAGAAATTAAATAGTCTGTCATTCAGTGATAGATAAGCGAGGAGTAAGAATTTTTGGAACTGGTGCAGTAGTTTCAGAGATTACCCGCTAGATACAAACTTAACACTTTTACCTCTTTTTAATATCTGTAGTACAAGCGAAAATCATGAATTTTAATCAATATGATTTTGGCCTGGATACTAAGTCCTATAAGCTAAACTGATTGTCTTTAGAACTGTCTCAAGATCAGAAACTTATGGATCAGGTTTAGATAATATCTTTCTATGTGTATGTTCATGTTACAGTTAGCTTTTACATTGTTTACCACTCAATGTTAAATAGTATTTTCATCAAGAAACCATATATTCAACTAAAATTATTTTCACTGAAGAAGTGTACGGTATGTGCTATATTACTTGGCCCATCTTAGAAATATAAAGAGAGAAATATGGGCCAAACAATAAGTAAAACTGACTATACTGTACCTACCAAGATATTACGAAATCAACCAACACAAAGTAACCCATTTAAGACATCCATTCTACATTTTAGGGCACGCTTCACACGATATAATCTCGAACGGTTTTACAATAATAAGTAAAATAATCTTGTAAGTAAATCGGAAATAGCGAAGCAAATTTAGCTACCACAATAGGCCCGTGGTGTTTGTCACGGAGATTGGAATCTTGAGAATAACACCCTTCCTCTTATCTGATACTAAGAGATGTTTATTTATGTTTATAATGTGTTTTAATGTAGGTATGTTGAGTGTTAGAAACGTAGGTATGTTTAGTGAGATAATAGAAATTGTTTTCGCAAAAAAAATAGTTCTGGTATTTTTTTTACTAATTTTAGGTTTAACGAAAATGTGTTAAAGAATGAGTCTCTGACAGAAAACTTGGTAGTTTTATCCACTATGTATGGAAGTTTAAAAATAATTCTAAAAATATTTGCCATATTTTGTCAATCTATCAAAAAGAATTTACATATGAGATTATGAAAGTATATCTGTGTGTATCTACACAGTTAAAACCATACAAATCTAGGGACAGAAATTTTTTAACGTTATAACCCCAATGGAAACTAAACATATTATAGCTGTTATTAAATTACTGAACAGAACAGTAGCCAATGTAATGGAAAAAACCGTAAGCGCGCCTAGAACGCCATTATTGCTAAGTAATATTCATTTGTTACATCGGACATTTAGCACATAGCCCACGGCAAAATGATTCAATGAATAAAAGAAAAAATACTTCAACTTTTATGACAGTTAATAACATTGAAAAGTATTAAATTCAAAAGATTCCCAACAATAGATCAATAGACACAAATTGGACGTCCATAGGAACCATAGACACGTGTCCGAAAGAAGAAAAAAAAGAGACGGCCAGCCTTATCGAACCAACTTATATTTACCGTTACGTAAATTGAAAATCGAACTTTGTAATTCTTAAAACGAAGGAGCAAGGATGTTATTTATTTGGCAAATGTTTTGAAGGAGTGTATTATAAAGTTGGTGATGTCAAACAGCATCAAATGGCGCGAAAAGGGAAAAACTGTGACATTTTAGCATTGTGAAATAAAATTTTAAATAAACACCTTTTGAGTGGGCGTTAGCGGAGTATTTGTAAATAGGTTTTTGTTGATATTACAATGGTATTTTTAACAACGGATCCCTGCGGGGGTGTTGTCTGACAATCTCGTAATGTTGCCACGTGCTTTTAATATTGGCATTTGTATTGTGAATGTGACAAAAATAATAATTTGTAGTTGCATTTTACCTGGATTTGTGACCCTATACGATCGACTAAACATTTTTCTTTATTGATTCACTTGTAGTGAATTGATCTTCAACTTCCATTGAATTTTAAAAATTAAGTAGGTAAACAGATCAAGCTTAGCCGACGAGATAAATCGAAAGAAGATTATTCTAATCAAATTACTAATCGCTCTCGGCGCTTAACATAAATTATAGAGCAAAAAAACTATAATTCGAATACTTTTTCTCCTATTTCACACAATGATGGTTTAAAGCGAGATCAAATCACAATAAAAAAGTCATCAAATCAGAGTTGATAGGTATTAAGCAGACAAAAACCGTTTAATCTTGGAAGCTAGAACCGTCTTCGGAAAATTGATATGTAAGCATTCCATAAATAAAACTAATAAGGCATTTATTGTCCATGGTCAGCGATCGGCCGCCATTTTAGGCGCGGGATTGTATAATATCTTACGAGGCTACGTCATAAACGAGAATACACCTCATAGTGTAAATTAAATTTGCAAATTAGATTTACCTAATACGGATTAAGAATAACTTAAGGTATCTCCTATAACTTCTAAGGCACGTAACATAATACCATAAAGGTGCGTGCACATAACATAGGCGCGATATCGTAAGATCGCGCGACATAAACTACCCGGCGGGTGGCGCTACCGACGCGAAACGTACCAACTTTACGACGTCACAAAAATACTCGCTACCGTACCAACCTTACGGTACCTACACAATACTGCCACTTAGGCAGGTTACAACTAAAAAATAAAATTTATTCAATGAAGAAATTACAAGAAATTGTTGAAGAATATTTTTCGGCTTTTATGTGAATTCTTTAAACATAATGATATTATAACGGCATTTTGAATGACATACCTACATAATTTTAAGATGTATATGCAGAGAATGCGTCGCAGTTATCGTGGAGCTGTCTTTTTAATAGAGTCATATTGTAACGGTACTTTATAATTTTGGAGAAAATTCAAGCTCTAATCCGTAAAGTTTGCGTAACGACTAACAGGAACTGTTTGTATATTTAGGTACATACAGGACATTTTAAGTTTCCAGCAACTGTAAGGAGCGTAAGTTTACGGTTTCCTTGGACGCGCTTAAGGAACATAACGCTCTCACAAAATTACAACTTGGAATTGCTTGTTATTCACACAGCTCATATAATTTTCCATCCACATGGAAAATTCATTACATTTTCCTCCCTACTAACCTATTCTCTGAAAGGGCAAGAAGTGACCCGCCAGGTCACATCGACGTCACACCACAAAGCGTATCCTCCTGAACAGTCATTTGACTGACAAAAGAACAATACAGTTCGCAAGTGGGTCAGGGAGTCGTTCACAACACTGGCAAGTGTCACGTCACTGATAGCGAGGTGACGGGGTCCCGAGATCGTCCCGCATAATGGCACGCTGACATCGCGTAAGACGGAATGCGGTCAGTGTGTATGGAGCCTTACTTCGCAGCCTTTTCTTTAGGAAATCGAAGTTGGCGCAAACCTAATCGACGACCACTTACGATCGCAAAAAGGTGTAAACTGTAGAGAAAATAAAACCTTTATTGGCAAAGTTTCTGATGCATCAAACTAGAGAAAGTATTTGTCGGAAAAAATACAATTATTTCTGTACGTGATTGGGCGCAAGATGCATCGAAAGCCTTATTTGTCCGTCGATTCAAAGATTAGATGGTATCTCCGAGAAAACATTCTTACACATACGGTCATACATACACAAACTGTCAAATCCATTAGTCAACCTTTCAGCTCTGCCACAATCGGGTAAATATCAAACAGGAATTATTATTATTAGTTATTTATTGATTGGGTATTAATTAGTCGGGCCATTTTATTTAAATAATTAATTATGTTGTATATAAACAGATGAAAGGTTAATCAGTAGTTTTTCGTTGATTGGCTCTGATTGATTCGATTTTTATGATGATTACAATATTGGTATTTTTAGGTTATCACACAGAAGTTATAGTCAATTATAGAAACGGTTGTTAAATATTTATAGACCATAGCTTATGATGACAAATTATGTTTTTACATTCATTCTGTCATTTAGTCATAATTCGTCGAATGATGATTTCTTTAATTGCAACGGGTCTCCGTTATATCATTTCTAACACCCTTTTAAAGTTACATTTTAGTTAGTTAATTATTCATAAGTTTAACGATAAACCAATCAAATAATAAAAATAATTTCACATCCCAGCATCGATTATTTTGCGACATCGTTTTCCATAGAAAGTTTATTACCACCATAGTGATAATGATGGTATTTAGAATAACCTACTTCCAGTTTTATGGTGCCCAATATAAAACCTTTTTTCATTTATACTTCACTAAAAAGGAAGTTGTAAACACCTCATATACATTCAAATAGTCACAATCAATTTGAAAATGGATGTTAAATCACATATTTCTGATTAATTCCGCTTTTCTTTATATTAAAACGTATAACTTTTATCTTTAATGATACGAAACGAATACAAATGGCGTATAATCAAACAACACTACGCTGGGACTATAAACCGGGCTATCGTTTTCGCATTAACTTTCAACGAGTCGAGCGATGTCGCAAACCCTACGTCTTGTACTGCAGGACTAATAAACGAAACACGGATTAAGTTTCGCTACAGATTCCATTGCTTGCAGAGCACCGGATCCAATAAAATAAATTTTGTAACAGGGAAAAAATGCAGCAATGTACGAGAAATCCGAAATAAGTATCATAACATTATTTCATAGGCAACTAACGCAAGTTCCGTACGCCGTGAGTTTGTAGCGGCGCGCGGCGCGCGGCGTCCGCGTCCCAGCGCATCGTTGTGATAACATTAATGACGTCGTAAACCTGCCCCGCATCGCCAGAGAGAGATAGAAACAACGCAGATACTCGAGAACGCGGAAGAATTAGCCTTCACTAACGATGGAGTAAATCACCTGTTAGGCTGGATCCTAGCTTTAGTAGTGAGATTAAATTTAAAGTAAGCTTAAATCACACGACGTATAGAAAACTTGTTTTATGCCGTTGATTCGTGCGTGGCTCACCGCCATCAAGAATTTGATGTCCGATATGAATTATCGAAGCGGTGATTAATACTGAAAATATTTACACACCCACGTGAATACATTAAAACCGCTTTGATTCACGATTTTGATGCTAGAATGTTTCCATTTACGTGGTAAAAAGGTATTTTTAAAATACATAAGTTAATTATTCCCCCGTGCGCGTCTGTCCATCTGGGCGTGTTTAATTTAAATAACAAAGAGGTCTGACCGCGCGCTCGTGGCGGAAAAACGAAAGATTGACACACACTCGTGTTCGGGGGCGAGCCACCGATTATGATATGTGGCGCGAATCTGAATAAACGCATTAAATAGCAGAATTTGTAAATTTTTAATGAATTGCTGTTTGGATACACTCGTTTATTGGCTGATATTTTGTAGGTTTTATGTCCGAAAAATATTCTTCTAAATACCGAATCGTTTTAGGTTTTAGATAATATACGGTTGCATGGTGCGTATGTGTTAATTTAAGTAAAGTCAAGACTACTCAAGACACAACTACCATTTCCCACTACCATAATCAACCCTTTACACATCAAACACCGATATTTTCCTTCCTAAAAATAAACTCCGATTACTCTTAGTATTAAAACATAAATCTTATCCTTTCACAAGAATCCCTAAGTTTCCATTAAACCCCTGTAAAACACGCACACATATTACTTGCCGCGAGCAATTTTTTGATGAATGAACACATCAGTTCGGGAAGCATTGACTGACGGCGCAACAAAGGGCCGATCTTTGCACTTTGACATTCGCGGTTTAATCACGTACTACAAGCGTTGTAGTGGCGATCGACGAAGATCAGTGCGCACTTGACACCGACGATACCTCTTGACAAAGTCACTTCGCTCGGATCGAAAGTGCTCAACTCGACGTATTGTCTACGTGTAACACGTGCTACGGTTCGATCTTTATCGATACTTTTGAACCGTCTATTATGGCACTAAGCTTTTAATTTACCAACAAAAATGGTGTAGCTATTGTTTGTGATCGGAGATTCGATAATCTCCTTTAGTAACGACATAATTGTTGCTCAATTGCTCGGTTATTGCTCATTGGGCATTATGTATTGTGTTTTTTTAATGGAATTAACAAGTGTATTGTCTTTTTTATGATGTAATTTGAACTGATTACGTGCGTGAATGGTGGTTTCGATTGATTCCGTTCGGTATATTTGTGAACGAGTAGTGATGACATTATCGAGCGCCATTTTGAAACTCGAATGAAGTTTAGAACGGAATGATGAATGGGTCCTGGGAAACTTTCAGAGGTTGTATTATAATATTTGTTTTATATGCATTTTTTTATATAACATAAACTAGTGCTTGACTTCAAACGGTGATGCATTTTTTACCAATAGCAAAATTTTAAAAGCTAAAATAGTGTATTTGAGTAGTGTACAGTGGCGTACAGTTTCATTTGTGACACGGCCCACACTTAGCGCGGAGCTCGACGCGACTGTACTACATGGAACGGGAGGACGGCTACTGTCCGAGTTGGAAACTAATGCACGGGTAGGGTTGCCGATTAGTGTTGTTTTTTTTTTCCAAATTGTAAAAATTTAGATACGCAGGTTCTTCAAATATGAATAACAAACAAAAAGCACCGGTAATTAGATTGTGAGAATAGGAAATATTTTTTTATAGAAGTAAGCTAGACTTTTGAAATATATTTTTTTCCTAATACCTTTTGGTCTCATTTTACTTTTGTTTATTGCTTTTTTAATTGAGATTAATTGTAAAGGACCCTCAATAGTTACGGATTTTTGGCGATGGAAAATTATCAAGAAAAGGATATTCAAGACAAGTTTTAGTTGCATATTGTTATTAAAGGCTTCTGCCAAACTCTTTTATTATTAAAATACTAAACTTTACTAGACAACAACTTGCTATGAATTCGACACTAACAATAAGTTACCACCAGTATCAAATCCAAAACTCCCCCAAAAATCAGATCATTCAAAAATTACCTCCGTATCTATCTCGGAGCAACTAAAAAAACAAAATCCTATCAGCCCTACGCGCTGACGGGGTGAAATAAAGCTCTCCCACCCGACGTGGCTCGACCGAATGGAGTGAAAAAAATCCAGTTCAAAAAGCCACGGACGGACCGACAAAAAGACGTATTGTAGTACACGGGGATGTATGTAGTGCATGCGATTTTTTCGCCAGACTATTGAAGGCGTTTTGTTTAATTTTTTGAATGTCTGTCTAGCTTAGGAGATACCTATGTGGAAGGATTTTTTGAGAGAGGTGGGAATGTGAGACGAGAGTTTTATTTGTTACGGTTATAAATTATCGAAGAAAAAAAATGGTGTAAAAATAACTATAACCTATTCTCAGAACTATCTACATCATCGTACTTACAAAAAAAAAAAGAACAAAAATCAGTCCGCCTTGCGCCTTGGCCAGCCGTCTTGAAGGAGTTCGGTAAAAAGTTGAGATAATATATTAGTGTATTAGATTCAAAAATCATATTATGATAGTTTTTAATCACGTGAAAGTCTTTAAAAAAATGTTCTGAACTGAATTTTGGTCACGGTGGCAATCAACTGCGATAGATATTAGGTACTCAATATGGCACGCGAGTCAATGTATTTTTTTTCTTCTAAACCCTACGAATAAAACACCATGTTCTCCAACAAAGAACCCACTACCAGCTGTAAACCGATACAGCACTGATAACCGATAATTTTAAAGGGACATTAACAATAAAACTTGCCCTCAGGCACCCTCAAAAACCGAATTCTATACAACGAAATACGACACTAGCCACGGCCCTCATTAGAGTTGCCACTTAATTTAATAAAAAAATAAAAAAAACCGTATCAAGAACTAACAGTTCGAATTTTGAAAATTAATAAAAACGTTAAGCGTGACCGAATATAATGACGTCAGTAGACCAATGCGGGCTCGTAGATTAAGAGGCGGTAATAGAATCGCAGTACCGTGAAAAAAGAGAAAAATGCCGGTGACGTCACACCCTCTCGCCCTGTGGCGCTGGCGTGGGGTGTCAGTGCGATTCAGCACTTTCGCAGAATAAGCTTAAACGTTGAAAACCCAATTTGACGGCTCGATTAGCACCGTCGGGCTTTTTATTCACGTTACATGATTGATTTTCGTACTCCCAATTGGGCTTGGCTGTAAATGATGGCGAATAGTGGGTGTAGCTATAACGTTCAAGTATTAAAGAAATTTAAAATAGATTTCCTGACTTATTCAATACTAGCTTCCGCCCGTGACATCGTCCGCGAGGAATGCCAGTTTTTGAAACATTCTTAATTGGTGCTCCGCTCCTATCGGTCTTAGCGTAATGATATAGAAACTATAGCCTTCCTCGATAAATGAGCTATCTAACAATGAAAGAATTTTTGAAATCGCATCAGTATTTCCTGAGATTAGCGCGTTCAAGCAAACTCTTCAGCTTTATAATATTAATATAGAATAACGTTTCTACCTAAAAGACTTCAACGCAACGTCAAAAAAATCTGTCACACAGATGACAGAAATCGTACTGTCAACCCTTCCGATGCGCGCGTCAAAAAGCTTGCTAATTACAAAATTAATTTCGCCAAACAAACGCGTCTTCCGCATCGGGCGGGTCGCATCGCATTTCACGCGGGAACATGGCCCGGGCCGTGTTCGCCCGGGCGGACGGCGAGCATTCTGTGTAAGTCGTGCACAGGACGACCATTGTGCTCAATTCGGGTCCCAGTTAATTGTTTTTAATTCGCCAGTACTGTATTGTAACTCTTTTAATTACGCCCACGGAGCTGCGCTAATGGCGGCTTCGTGAGCGCCTGCGCCGATCACGAAAGTCCTTTTGTTTAATTGTACAGTTCCACGGAGATGCGGTTCCGATAAGCCCCTGTGTGGGCAAACGCATTAGTTTTTAGTACTAATTATGGGTTTATAAGGTGATTTAGTGTCATGTGAGATCATGTTTCGTTTTCATCAGTAAAATAAAATTTCAAACGATTTTTTTTTTGTAGTCGTGATTTTGTAGATTATTTTTTATTTTTAAAGTTAATGAACCACGTCTCATATTTTATAGTGTTATAATATTTTTAATTTCCTTGTCCGAAAAAGAGATGATAAATAGTAAAAACTAATGAGTTGACTACCGAAACTTTTTATCGAATAAATAAAAATATGTATAATGATAATAAATTAGCGTCATTTATAAGAGTTGAGCCAAGTTATAATAGGCTAGCCAATAGCCAAAAGAATGGCGTCTAAGCGACATAAAACCAAATCGCTATGGAATAAAACGATTCTGGTGTCCCAAATACGGGGGAATATTTCCAATTTCTGCTAAGGAGGCTCCGTCCGATTGTACCAGAGAGCCAAGGAGGCCAGTATACGGTGTCCGGCCTCATTTGGTTAATTCGCCGTGTGTCGCCACAATTAAACAGCACAAAAGAAGCAGTTCGACTGCAACGGAAATCACGACCTGATATTACACTGATGATACTTTTAATGAGCTTTTTACGTAATTTTGTGTGGAACTCGAGTTTTTGTATGAAAAGTTAACGATAGGAAAAAGTAAGAAAATGATACTGTTTTATTTTGAGCTATGACTTACAGCGAGATATTTTTTATACAATATGCATTATTGATTAAAAAAAAGAACTTAAAAAAAATAATATGTTACCATACGCACAAAACGTTTTGGAAACACATTTATTGTACGTAAAGCTAAAGAGTGGAATTCTCGGTCGGAGTCTGTTTTCTGATAGCTACAACCTAGGGATCTTTAATTCAAGAATAAATAGGTTATTTCTAAATACCTAAACATACTCCATTGTCGCGTACCACCAGGTTATAATAATAATTAAAAAACAATGTATCATAAGTTCTCTTATTATTTTCTTTGTCCTATACTTTAACCTGTCAAAGAACCTCAATGTAACATTTTTTTTGTAACGATCCCACCTGATGGTAAGCAGTGATGCAATCGTAGATGGTGAGGCGCACTAACATCTCTCGTACTTAAACACTCACTCCACAATCCCTGTTAACCCTAAAACAGCCGTAACCCATTCCTCAACAGGATAACCCGAATGCCTAAAGTGTGACAAGCCACAAAACTTGTAACCCTCAAACGCGGGGTGTGACCCCCGGGCCGAAACGACCCGCGGTCGTACGCAAGACCCTCCGGTCTGAACGAGCCGCGGTCGTACGCAATCTCGTCGGTATCAACCGCGACTTTTGCCTCTACAATCCAAGTGTGACACATGGGTGTTACAAGTGGGATAAATCTGGTGATTGTTTGGATTTAGCTTAGTTTTTTGTAAATATTTTTAGATCTTTTTTTTATTAAGTTCGTTGTCATGGTTTGTAATTTCATATAACTTAACATTTTTAAGTTATGTTTTAACTTGTTTTGATCAGAATTTTAGTAGAATTTAGTAAGTAGATTTCAGTTTTAGTCTTAATTTAGTTTATAATCAACAGCGTGCTGTGCTTTTCTATATTATTGCAAGAGTGCACTAACTTAAAACTTCATTTTTTATGGCCTGATTCGATAATTAGTATTATTGTTTTTGTTGATAATTAGTATTAGTGTTCTTGTTATTTTATTTTAAACTTTGGTTATTCTTAACACATTTTTCAGTGTTAGTGTCAGTGTAGTTCAAAAAAACTCAAACATTCGTGAGTAATTCCATCAGATTTATCCACGACGTACGCATGCACGTATGCAGTTTTTTACCCTCCACCCCTCGGGCAAGGATAATCATATCTGCACACACGTCACTTGAGCGACACGTCGGCCTGACACCCCTACCCTGACCACTAATCATTGATCAAAAACTTTTCTAAAGCATTTCAGATAACCATTATTAAGTGTAAAATTTAATAACGTCAACTGTAGTATTAAACATCGAATTCAGTAGGGGAAAAATGTAACTTATAACCACAACAAAAAACTCTAACCAGTGATCAACTGATCAAGTAACCCTCTGAACAGGGCACGCGTCGCTACGACCGCGCGAAAAAAAGCAAAATTACAGGCTCCCATTTACTGTTGATTACACTCGAGACAAAAAAGCATGTGATTATTTTCACAAGGTATTAATCTCACGCGTCAAACGCGCGATTAACTTATAAATCCGCCATAATTGCGCGCCGACAGATGTCGCTAGCGGCGCCGCCACTGGAATTGCGCGGGCGCAAGCTTTATTATGTTTTTGTTCGGACAAAGAGCACCGCCTACATGCCACTACTGTTTATTATCGTGACACTTTTTTAACTACAATGTACCTATCACATACCCGCAAAACGAGACACAATAGTAAGACAATAACAGCGCGGTCTCATAGGACCGGTCAGGGATTCATGAATTAAGCTACAATATAAAAAGTTTTTCTTACAGATAGTGTAAGTAATCAAAGATATAAAACTGTGGAGTTTTATGAGCTTAGATTAAAAACAAGGCTTTTTATCTGTCAGTAATGACAATATTATCTCGATAAGACACCATCAGTAGTGCACTTTAGGGATCTCGGAAACTTTATTATGATTATTGTGATATCTTGATGGAAATTATCTTTATAAGGTAAAGATCGTAAGTTTAACTTAACTTTCTAAAATTTACTACTTTTGGACTACCTACTTTAGGGGCGCTATAGTTTTGCAGCAATACAGAATTCGCAAACAAAAAAGGGAAAATTACGTATGTTACAGTGTTTTAATAAATTTTGTGTACAATAAAGTATTAAAGATAAATAAATATCTTAAAGCTGCAGTTTTCTTAACGAGTTTCTCCAATTAGTTGTTCTAGAATAATGACGAGAAGAACCCATTAACTCTCATTTCTGTTCCCAATCAAAGTGTCAATTGACCAACCAATTTAGATTATAAATCCGTTTTTTTTACTACAAAACAGAGCTGGATGTGACAGACTAGTAAAATCCCACTACCACCCACACTACACCCACTTACTCTCTTTAATTCTTTGTTGTACCTAATCCGCTAAATTATAACACAACTAGCTTATGCCCGCGACTTCCTCCGCGTGGTGTGGTGCTCGGCTCCTAATGGTCTTAGTGATTATATATATTATAACCTACAGCCTTCCTTGATAAATATGCTATCTAACACTGAATTTTTAAATCGGACCAGTAGTTCTTGAGATTAGCGCGTTCAAACAAACAAACTCTTCAGCTTTATAATATTAATATAGATATGTGGACAATAGAGTTCAGTGAGTTGCTCTCATTGCAGTTTCCGATCTAAGTGTCAATTGACCAACCAATTTAGATTACAAATCCGTTTTTTTACTACAAAACACCACTCGATGTGTAGACTAGTAAAATCAAGTACCCACTTACTCTCATTACTGTTTCCAATCTAAGAATATAATTAAATGAACTTTATTGTACACCAAAATAGTATCAATTTCACAGTATCTTACATCTATGAGAACAAGTGCGGTCTTATCCCTCACAGTAATATCTCCTTAGAATGAAATATATAAGAAGAAGTGTCAATTGACCGACCGATTATAAATCCGTTTTTTTTACTACAAAACAGTGGTGGATGTGGACAAATTTAATTAATTCGTCCTTGTCCACGGGCGCTGCATATTCATGGCCGTCACAGCTCGTTAGGTCGTCGACGGTCAGTATTAACAATCTGTCGCCGAGGGGTTCACAATCCCGGATTTATTTGTTCCTAGAGTTTTACACCGACGGTGTAAGATATCTACCTATGTTGGGCCAACATTTGCATCTGCTGTTAAAGTTCATCGGATGTTCATTGGGACCAAGTGAGCTGTTGTTTGTTTGGAATTTGTTTCGAGTCGTGTGATGAAAATGTCTGTTTTAATGCCAGATAAAACCGATCAACAATAATTACTTTAATATATTATTTATTTCAATAAAATTTATTTCATTAAAAAAAAAAACAAAAAGCGAGCGAGCTTTACGGAAATGTTGGGCAGTAATTTTTTTTTTTTACTTTAAAGACCGTGAAATACTGAGCAAGCGATCATCAAAAAGTTAATATCCTAAAAATTACCTTTACACCTTTTGTAGCGGAAATCAATGCCTACTACTACTAACTACAACTCGCATAACAATATCATACACACTCCGTCAAACTTCTACAACTACAATAAACCTAACTACATAGGCACATCTTGAACCCTAAAACACCTATCCATCTAATTCCACATATCAATCAACTATTCATACATCCGCGGAGGTGACAGGCCTCCAGGAGACAGGCGGTGACAGGCCGATGCTCCCTTCCCTCCACTAATGAGCAAACAAGCTCAAACGTGGACATGGCCGTGCATCGTATGCTCTGCCGCACTTTTCGTGTTTGCTTTGCCGGAATCCGGCTTTGATTTACTAAAATTGCAGAAATTGTTTTTATTTTGAATTAATAGTTGCAGTTTTATTGATTACGTTGCTGTGCTGATTTGTGTGGGTGTCTATTTATTTGATACATGATTTTTGGTTGGCTAAAATAAATCTGGGTTTCAAGTCTGATATTAGAATTGTATCATAATTTTTGATTTTGACAAGTTTAGTACTACCAAACTGTCAAAACTTTAGGCTCTGCTCCAAAAATCTCGTCTTATCTCCAAGTACAAATTAAAACCCCCAATTAAATTCACTTGCAAAGACAGAAACAGCGTCAAAACATCTAATCTAACACTAAAACTTCCGTGCTTCAAAACAGGAACGAGATTAACGGGAACGAATGAAATAATATAATCTTGTTAGCGTGCCGTCACCTTCCCGCGCCGGTGCGAATAATTAGCAATCCCCTTACAAAGTAAGAGCGTTGAGCGAGATAACTGAATCTAGGCTTAACAAGTTTCACGAATTACACGATAACCTCCCTCAGATACGGCCGGGTTTGATAAAAACCATTAAGTACAAGGATTGCTGATACGTTGCGCGATAGCTTCGAGTTAACACCTCGCGGCCTAAGTTTAGTGTGGAGACTAAATAGTAAATAATCTATGAGTCAACTTATGGGCGGAGATAGGGACTGTGAAGTGCCTCTTTAGCGATTTTCGTTGTTTAGGAGCTAATAATGTGCACTTTGTTGTATCTAACCATTTTTTTATTTAAGCTTTGTGGAGGAAGGTATGTGGAACAGAGAGCAAAGTCACAGATACTTCTGTTGAAAATGGTGGATCCTCGGACTAGATGTAAGTACATACGTTTTGTCTGGTTTGGCTAACAGCCCGATATATGATTTCGGACTGTTGTGCATATACTCAAATCGCGCGGAGAACTCTAATTGCGCGATACAAAAATTCGCAGCTCATTAAAAAAAATGAAATATTTTTCCTCAAAAAATCTTTTCAAACCCAAAACAAACATTGAAAGCAATGCGCACTTCATAGATACATGATCCAAAATAATTAGAAGGCCGTCATCCCCCGACAGTTGGACAAACAGTGGCCCGCGGGGACTGGCGTCTTTTTATCGGCAGGGGACCGCAAATTTCTATTTGCATATCTGTGCACTCATAAATCTCTGTTTCACTTATTAGCCGCTTCTCCCTACCGGGTCTTTTCGACCCACCGCCGCAAAATAGGGTTAGATGTGTTAGTTCGATATTTAAATAAATGGAACATGATTTTTACGTTATTTTGAAACGAAATATTATTTTTAGTTCGATATTTAAATAAATGGAATATGATTTTCACGTTATTATGCAGCTAAATAGTATTTTCAGTTTGATATTTAAATAATGAACATGATTTTTATGTTATTGTGGAACTAAATAGTATTTTTAGTTCGATTTTTAAATAAATGGAACATGATTTTTATGTTAGTATGCAACTAAAATGAGAGGAAGCTGCAAAATTAATAAAAAAGAAAATAACAAAAAAGATTCTAGCATAAAATAAAATATCTACATTTTATCGTAAATGCAATCTGATAAACTATTTATAAAGTTTTAGTACATATAGAGTCTAATAAAACAGCTGTTTTTAATCTACAGGTACCTACAGTACAATATGAGAAACGGTATGAAAAACCTTTTTACAAAAGCAAGAAAATCTTAAAGTCGCTAAGAACCATATTAATTACATAACAGTTTAGCAGATTGCACTTAAAAGTAATTTAACAATGACATAACCAATGAAAATAGGCATGGCGTTCATTGAAGCGAATCGTAATCTTTACGCGTTGTGTATATACGATTGAAGATTAAACACAATCAAATGCTTCAAATCTAGGGACCAGTTTTTGAAATGAGAACTAATGTAACAAACTAACAAACAAACATTGCTGTGATTAGTTGAATAAATGTTTAGTCAATCACACCAGTTTTTCTGGGTTTAGTTTCTATAAAGTATTTTGTTTTTTTAGAAACTCGGTATAGACCCCAGTGTTTCACTCATTTATGAGAACAATGACGTATTAAATAATTATATTTTAGTATTTCGTAGACCAGAAATAAATTAACTAAAACAAAAGATTTTTTTTAATACACTAAATCAATAAAATATTACTTCTAAACAATTCTTGACAATTTTGTAGAAGTTATATTTTTAATATTGTAAGTAATTACGTCATAGTTCACCAATCAGCGATTTATTTACCAAATCGAACAAAAAAAAATCACACTTTACAACAATTCGCTTCAATCAACCCTGTATAACTAAGTTAGTGCTTATAACTTACCGTTACATGACTGGTCGATTGTACCCCTTCTTCGACGCTCGTGTGTTAGTGACAGAATAACAGTGCTACAGTGTGCTGGTTACTTTGGGTGAATATAGTGCTCAACAGAAAGAATATGTGGTTAGTATAGTGTTATCATGATTGTTTAACAGTGTACCACCACCGAGAGTAACCGTCACCACTTGTAACCCTTTAACCATCCGCGTCGGATTATTCCGACGAGTATCTTCACGTCCTATTCGCCAGGGTCGTGTATTTGCGACTGGGTACTCCGTCTCGATTAGCTCTAGCAATCCCCAGAAGAACTAAGAAGATGGAGTATATGGTCGTGAATGTGCGACCCTGGCGTTTATTACGCTTGAGAGTATTTATCGGATATATCAGATGCAGGTGGTTATAAGGTTAAGGGCCCTGCAGACAGGCGTGATGCGGTAATGCGACAACGACGAAGCTGTACCATAGAAACTGTTTGTTTGGTATGCGGAATAGGACGTAAAGAAATGGTTTTTCATAATCTTCTATGAGTACAATCTTCCTACGTTGCGTTATAAAAGACGCATTTGTATAACATGTGTCGTCGCATTGTCGCATCATAACTGATGTTGGGACCCTTAATTTAAAGTGCATGCAAAGTGAACTAAGTAAGAAAAACAGTCATGAAAAATACATGCAAAAGCAAAACCAAAGCGTGAAAAAAAAAGCACTTCAATTTAGTTGAAAAGAACCACCAATTTGTAAAAATATTCGAAGTACGAAATTAAAACGCGATTTTCTTTTGCATCGATTGAATTTATAAAAACATAAAAAAATAGTTAATAACAATACTTCTGAAGAGAATCGCTTTTAAATTTCATATTTCCGTTATTATTTTTAAATATAGCTATAATTATAATGAAAGTGACCAAACTGAAAAATAATAAATTTCCACATACTTATTGTATTTTTTTAGTCACAATAAGAAAGTATGTTTAATGTAGACTTAAAGTCCATTTTAAGTAAAACCAGAAGTCAATCGAATTTTTATTTATTCAAGATGGAAAAAATTGTTATATCCCAACACCAAAACGTCTAGTAAAGAAACAGTTTCCCAGATAAAATGTTATCGTTCGTTTGTTTATTTTCGGAGATGCATGCAATTTTTTTATTTAATTAATTAAACGATTTTTACCTCTAGTAAACAAAATGAAAGAATTTGTAAAATAGCTTCATCATCAACGATGTTATAAAGCTTTAAACCTGCTAATAAGTAAGAGAAGTCTGATATGGTCTATGACGTCAAAGTTCGTCACACGTCTCGGCGAGAGAGACAGATATATTTGTGTTTGTAATCACACCTTTTGTGCTCTTCTATCCGTAATTCGCATTAATATGTGTGTGTGTATAAATAAATAATTAATTCCTTTGTTTAGAGCTACAAGTGTCGAGAACTGCAAGTGATTCCCAGCCACCGTAGGCGAGGGTTTGCAGATGGCGAGCTATGGGTATCTCACCGAACGCTAAGAAGCAAGCCTAGATCAAGCACGCGTTGTGTTAAACACGCGCCTCAAAGAGATGTCAGCAAGATGTTCGGTTCAGGACTGTAGATTGTTCGAAATAGTTAGCGTGCCCCTAGCAAAAAACAACTGAATGAACACTGTTTTAGGCAGTAAAAGTCTGGCAGTTTCATTCATTTCACCCAAAAATGGAATAGTCATTTAATGTTTTCCTACAGAGAAAAAAGTATCCTTGTCTGCGTTATAACCGTCAAAAACTATCGCAATAACAGAAAATGCGAAAAACAACAAAACTAATCGCAACAACTATTTCAAAATTCAAGAAAAAGTTGTTCTAATAACCTAAAAATGTAAACACAGTGTGTATAATCAATTAGTTAACATCTACGGTTTTAAGTAACATGGCCTATCATGGCGGTTGACGTCGACCGTAAAACGCGGCCGTGAAACTTCGTGAATTCGTGATTCATATTAAAATCTGTGACTCTCGTGATTTTTCACGACGTCGTTCTGAAATGCGATTGGTTATAAGCGGCCTCATTTTTGCGACTGGATACGCATTTTGCGTATTGGATTAGGTAAGAAGAACCAATGATGTATAGTTTTTTTTGTGAATCTGATTTATTGTACACTTTATTGTAGATAGAATACGGTACATAGAAAAGGCAACTAAAACATATACAATGGACGGCCTTATCGCATTCTGCGATCTTTTTCAGGCAACCTGGAATAGACTTATATAGATATAATTTTCTGAACAATTTTTTACGAAATGTTATGTACTGAAATAAATATTTTATTTAGATACACTATTCATAATAAATAGAGAGGTTATTTCAAACGACAGAATGTTTTCTCGTAATTGTTTGCGCCTACGTCACCTCGTATAGTAAAAACAAGGGTTTCGTTTACTGCTTCCAAACGCGGCTTAGTTTTAATTCAAATTGACGTTTGTGTTAACGAGTGTGAAAATAGAAAACACAGTAATACTACAGTAAGTTTTATAACAGGTCATATATTAGATACAGTGAATAAGACACAGACGCTAGACATCTAGAAAAAAACATTTATTTATTAATTTGAAAAATTAACTGGTATTCTGCAATAAATTGTTCTACCTGTTAAAAAAAAACTTTTTTCTCACTAATTTATTTATTATTTTTGAATAAATATGCAATATTAATCGATTTGAATTAATAATTAGAAATTATATTGACAATAAAGCGAGTAAATAATCCTATATTTACTAAAAAGGAGACTTAATAAAATCGTTTCGATGTTAATAACGCTAGATGAAAATTAAAAGAGCAGTATTTTTGTTTCTATGTTCATTTTGACAGTAATTATGTTTATATTAAATATTTTATTGGAAAGTTGTCTTAAAATATCGTTGTAAAGCAAAAAATCGTCAGGAATATAAATTATAGAAAGTTAAATCGTACGCTTATTTGTATTACAAATATGTAACATATAGATATGTTAATTAATTGAATCGATACAATCGTTGTCGGGTATCGTATATCACTAGGAGACGCCCCCGGCGCCGCCTACGTCGTGTCCATAATGTTTATCTTTAGACGAAATCTGTTAATGTTAGCGTTGCGACTTTTATCGTCGCAGCGAACGGGTTGAGCCGGCGGATTTTGATTATGAATGCGTTTATTAAACATTGGGATTGTTCTTTTAAACAAGACTCGTGAATTTGCAACTGTTGTTATTTAGCAAACTAGCAGTACCTAAATAATCTCCAATGGAGTAGATGGATAGAGAGAAAATATGAATGGATGTGTGTGAGAAGTGATATGAAAGAAAAGAGTAAATGATAGCGTGACGAGTGACAGGACAGACTGGAAGAAAAAATCGTGTTGCACCGACCCCAAACAAAATGGGACACGAATAGGAAGATGATGAATCTCCAATAGACTACCAAAAACCAACTCATTAACTAAGAAAAATGCCGAAAACTGCTAACTCAATGTATGTGAAACAAAGAAAACTAGTGAAAAAGTAACTTAATACCCTCTCCCTCCCATCCCTCTTACTGACCAAAAAAAGACAATTCAATTCAAACTTTTTTATTATATCAACCATGACTATCCACAGACCGTCATACTAATAATATTTCTCAAGCAATTGGTACCAGGCGTCCATAGCCCTAAAGAAAGTACGCGGTCAAGCTAAAGAACACCATTTCAATAAGACCTTTCCCACTGTTCCGGATACTCCATGTTCACCCGTTGTAAATCGGACCAGAGAGGTCAGCCAATTTTGGGCATAGGTTATGCGGCCAATTTGTGTTTGCGTGCAAATTTTACTAACATGGCTTTTATTCCATTGTGTTAAGAGTTATTCGAAGTGTATTGGATATTGTTGAGTGACGTATATCAATTTCAGCAATGGGTATAGCGACAAGTGAGGGCGAACGTGACGCGAATGTCCATTGGTGGACCTTTTTATTGACTGACCATATGATATTTGAAAGTTTGATACCCATATACGTGTAGCGTTACAATGCTTTTTGAGGGGGAATTCCGTAGTACGCAGTTGAAATTACTATTTGTGTAAACTATATCTGTAACTACAATTTAAATTGAAGTACATACTGTATTAGATGTTTGCTTACAAACTAAAATAAATCGGTACTTGGCCATGCATAATTAGTTAAACCAAAACAAACTACACGCTAAAATTAATTCCATGTTCAAAAGTGACAGCTGCTAATGATCTGTATAAACGCTGTTCCATTTTCAAACCAAAAAGAAGAAATAAAATTTAAAAGCCCTGTTACACGAGTCAAAACGCACATCAACGCGAATTTATTGGATTAATTGAGCAATAAAAAATCTGTGGCTAAGGAAAAAGTGAAGAAAAAACCAAAGGGGGAGGGAAACACTTCATTTCACGCGTTTTATACGAAGAGGGATAGGCCCTCTTCGTATAAAACGCGTTGTGAGTAAGGTGGCCTATAAATCTTCTGCCGGAAACATTTTTTTGTTCGACGAAAATAGTTTCCTCTTGTTTTTCGGAATATAGTTTAGGGGGAGCCACGGAATGCGAGGGGACATTATATTTTCACTTAGTTATTAATGTTTTTCGGTATTGCAGTTTTTAAAATGTTCTTTTGATGAAATATAGGCGATCTGCCAAGGCCATTTGTCATTTTTGTTTCATAAATTTCTGCAGTTCTTTTCGTGTGTGACATTTTAAATGTATTTATTATGTTTACTACATGAGCGGAACTGCATTGAAAATTAGAGAAAAGTCTACAGGATTTTTTTTATTTTTATTGTCCAGTACTGTCCATTGCTGGCGAGTTTTCTTGCCAGTAAATAAAAACTACTAAATCTCGCATTTACCATAAAGGATAGAGACAAATGGCCGCTTGGGGCCGTTAGTTCTTTATTCATTCCGGGGGTTGGCGCGTATAAATCAATGGGCTCGCGTCAATAGCAATGGCGCTAGTGGACTGAGGACAGAGATGGCGAGTGCTGTGCTTCTTTATAGGCTGTATGTGGTATAGTCTCATGCCTTTGTCTTTGGAGATAGGAAGTGTTAACTTATTGGTTTTTAAGGCAAGTCATATCTCGGAGACTCGGACAGTGAGTATACTAAAAATGATCAATTTCTTTTAAATACCAAGGCATGGTGTATTTACACAGGTTTAGACTTCCAGATTTTTTTACGGATCAATGCCGCATGGTCGAGTTGAATCAAGTGTCTTCACGCGTTTAATTTGGAAATATAATAATTTAGGTGATTTTAAGGCCAGAATGAATAGACTCTTAATAAACTACTGCACCTTACCATCAACGATTGCATCACTGCTTAGCATCAGGTGGGATTGCAGTCAAGGACTAGTTTTTATAACAATTAAAAAAAATGATAAAGGGATAAGTTACCAAAGATTGTATCATTGTATCATTATCAAAAGTTATCTACATAAACTACAGCTTAGCAAGCGAGCAGTCAACACACCTACTTATTATCTAAAATACTGCATATTGCACGTACTTAGCTGGTTTCCAGTCCAGGATGCAATAAATACTAACTGGTAATTGCAAGATTGCCTATTCAAATTAAATTATGAATCCGTGAAATACGATATCACTGTTGCTTTTAAACAGGCTTTTAATGAATCTTAGTAAAGTTAGGAAGACAAATAAAATTAAATGTAGATTTATTCATTTTATTTATTTATTTATTTAGGATCTACTACAAAGGATGTACTTACACAATATGCATATATTTTACAATTAAAGGTCTTTTGTTAGGGTGCCCTAACAAAAGACCTTTACACCACTTCCTTTTTGGATAAAAAATCTTTAGGTCAAGAGTGAATAGGTTGCTCTTAGGCCAGCGTGCTCCTTTGTCAGCCCCATCTTCGCTTACCATCAGGTGAGATAGTGGTCAAACGCAAGTCTATTCATAAAAAAATCTTTGGTTGCATTTTTAAGCGAAACACTAAAAAACATTTGTTTAATTCTATTTTTTTCTAACCTATAATTGGATGGTGACAACGGGCCTTAATCTAACAAAATTTTAATGATAATGTAATAAACTAACTACGTTGATTAAGTTATTAATTTTATGTAAAAATAAATTAGTTGTAAACAGTTTTATGTAAATTTTGTAAAGTAATGGTTGAAATAATTAAAAACTACGACGGCCCATAGTGACGACACATTCATTAATTCGAAATTTGAGATTTTAATTTCATGGTAAGACGTGAATTTTTAAAGTTTGTTTTTTTGACTTTGTAATTTTATTTTGTTGACAAATAAATTAGGTTTGATTTTTTAATTAAAACACTAATGTTATTAAAGAACGAATAGTATTAGGAAACTGATTTTGGATAATATGCATAATGCTACTTTAAAATGCTTTTAATGTATGTTTTGCCATAATACCAAATATTGTCCCACACCTGAGGAAAACATCCCTCAAGTCTATATAGAAACTCTTTTCCTAAATATAATATAAAAGTATTTTTTTAAATGAGGATAGTTTTGGCGAATCTTAAATTCAACAAAAACTTAACCTTTATTTTTTCAGGGATTTTTTTTTATATAATAAATATATAAGTAACACAATAAAAAAAAATCACAACAGTTTTCCCTGACAATCTCTTAGCGAATAATCTAAAAACCTTGCTATAAATAACTCCAACACTTGGACAAAGTAAAATGGCGGTTGCTAGTAAAAAGCCGTAAGGGTGCATAAAGAATTAGGCTTTTAGTGCTAAGTGCGTTCGCACCGCGTGTGTAAGTCTGAAGGGCCCTTTCTTAAATTGTGTTAAGATATTATTAAGTTGGCTGTATAAATCATAATCTATGGCACGTTTATATTTGAATCTAACCAGAGACCAGAGAAGATTTATGTTTTTTTTTCTACAAATCAGGCTTTAATCAAAGCGACATACCATTATCACAGTCTTATGATTTTTATATTGTGCCATTATCGTCTGTTTTTTTATACCCTGAGACTAAATTGTCACATGTAATGTCAAATTTACAATGAGAATGACGCCAGTTATTTTGTGTTGAAATGTAATTTTAGTCTCAGGGTTTAAAAAACAGACGATAGAGAAAAGGTTTAGGAACTGGCATTGATTGACATGCATCTAATTATTTGCCATGAATTTTGAAAGATATTAATTTTGGTGCATTTTAACACTAAATCATTCTGATAGATGCAAGCAATCAGGTACACTAATATTCTTAAAGACCTATATTCGTTGTTAGTCCTTCATGCTCAAATGGCAGAATGAATGGTAGAATACGAGTAGGTATGTCCCGGAATAGGATATAGGATACTTTTCTCGATATTTTTCTAACCTCACACGAGTGAAGTCGTGGTAGAAACTAGTGAATTATGAAGATACTGAGCCATACTTCACGTGTGTTCGCCACGAGTTGATTAAGGAGCGTATCAGGTAGCCAATGTAATGTGTTTCGTTACTGCGACATGTTTAAATCTTTGCTAATAATAAATTTTGCTCTAGGAACGATTTATATTTTTGCCTTTATTTATCCACAATATATACATAGGTAAAGTTTAACTGAATAATGGGATAATTATTTAGTATTGGAACATTTTTATTAAAATTTTAAGTTTTAAGTCACTTAGGTACTACTTTTCTAAACATTTTTCAGCTAAAATGTGTGATTATGAATTACTGTTGGGATAATGTTATAAAAAAAAGGCTTTCAAATGCCGACAAACTGCTTGCAGTTTGGCAGAAGATTTATGTAAATTTTCTTGAATAAACCATTAAAAAAGATTTAAGTATTTCATTTTTTCCCCAACTAAATCATTGATTTAGTTTTACACCAACGGATTTAAGTCTGCTATTTATAGCTGGATTTATAGCGCCATAATATCGAGCAATTATTGCCCGTAATAGTAATAATCGTAAGATATTGTAACAAGGCTATATTGTACCTACTTGTAATTAGGTTTACAGCATCTGCCAGCTCGGATTACCTATCTAGCTGAGGCCCTAGCGGCCCTACCACAAGCTCTTAACGCGATGTGCTTTACGACCTAAATTTAACTGTTAAAGAGCTATATGGAGCTTTATAGGGTGTATTGCCATTCCTCTTTCTCGCCCGCACGACTATCATTTTAACATGTCATTTTTTTATGTGCCAAATCATCAAATAATTTCTTCTGCTCTAGGTGGGGCAAGATCAGTGTACGACTTGTACTGGCTCAAATCTTCCCATATTTCTATGGTTTATTTTATGTTCCGGGCCACGGCAACTCTTACAAACGTTTCCCGAAGCCAGCGATTTGTTCTCGTATCTATAGGTAAAATATCTATAGGTGTCAAATTAAATTAAAAATAGTGTATGGAATTTCTTGGACATTTTCTCAACAGAGATCTAAGTTTTGAAACGTGCAAATCAACTGACAGACTGCTTGATTCAAATAAAAGAAAGATAAAATATTAATTTGGTAACAATCATCAGATCAAATAACAGAAATAAAAAAAACTATTTTCTCTCACAACTGCACCAATAAAACGTCGGGAGTTGAGACAATTTACTTTGACTTTGAAGAAGAAAATCTAATTAAAAACTTCTTTTTCGTGGACACATGTCCCGTTTTGTCTGTGGCGCATGAAAGCGCGGCAGTATTAACATTTACCCGTGCTCGGTAGAAACAGATTGCAGTAATGATGCAGCCTTTAATTGACTCGTTGTGAAATGCATCAGCCCTTACCTTGGGGTGCGGTGCCAGTGGGAGCGGCAGCGATTTTTCATAAGCTGTTATAGTAGCGACTTTAGGTATATGTCATCATCTGCCTAGCCTTTTCCCAACTATATTGGGGTCGGCTTCCAGTCAAGACGGATTTAGCTGAATAGCAGTATTTTACGAGGAGTGGCTGCCTACCAGACCTCCACAACCCATTAACTGGGGTAACACGGTACTTCATCGCAGACTTTAGGTATATGTATTGTGCTGCAAAAATGTTTGAAGGAGTGACCGTGAAACGAAAACTACATAAGGCCGACGCACTCGTGGGCCATGCCTGATTTATACGCAGAACAACATTGCGCGGCACGGTATTTGATGATTTCTCACCTAAAAAAAAATGGTAGTAGTACTGTGAACTGCGGGGTAGTCCAGAAGAGTTATCGCAGTCCTCGAATACAAAGGGCAACTGAAAGAACACAGGCGGGTTTTAGTGAGTCAAGGTCTGACACTTTTTCTTGCTCTAGGTACCCAAAACAGGAGGAGTTTTTCCTCTCAATTTCTTACTTTCACGCGAGCTTAGCTGGTAGGAGCTAGTTCGTCTATGTAAGTGCCTATGTTTTACGATAGTATACGTCTCGATGAAAAATATTCCCCGATTTTAATTTATGGTAGAGCCTATTATTTTGTTGCTAAGCTCTGTAACATAACTAGTTTTGCTATCACACAGTGTTAACAACTCATACTGTTATCAAAAGTAATTGAATCTTATAAATGTCCTCGTACATTCGCAGCTCATTCCCTCTAATTTCCTATAACATAAGACTCCGACACGAGAGCTCCTAGACACGAGCACGCCCGCCGCATGCCGGCTAGCCGACACAAATTTATAGGTAAAAGTTCGCGACCGAGCCAACCGGTTCGCGAACCAACACCCACGCAAACACAACCTTACCACCTTCCAATACAGTCCACATTCCAACCACACATTCCGAGCCTTATTGGATACTTTCTTAATTGTGTTTTAAACATCGACCGTGGGAATGTTGACCTTATTACGTGTCAGGTAAGTTTCATTTTAAATTGATCGGTTTTCTCGGCCTTGCCGCCGGTGGATCGCTCTCACCTTAGGTTCACGTGTGAACTTACATTAACCTGCCGTGTTGTGTTGGTCTGTCAGGTGTACTATATTGTTTGTTTGTTGATAACTATTTCAATCGGTCGCGTTGTAGATGTTAAGATAGAGTTATTGGGCGTGCAACGTCTAATTCCTTAATGTGGTTTTATGATTATTCATATTGGGTCACGCCTTTTGTTCTACGGTTTAGAAGATGGTATATTATTGTTTAAATTGTAGTGTATCACCGGTTCAATGGATTACACGGCTGTTTGAGAGTCGTAAATCAGTTCTTGTAAGAGTGCTGTATGGAGCTTTTGGTCCATAAAATTATTTATTATTTTACTTGGTAGTGTATCGTAATCTTTCACGGCAATAATTCTTGAAATTCTTCAACAAAACAGAAATATAAAGTCTGAACATCTGTTCGAGTCGGGGGCTCGGCTAGCGCCAATGTTTCTTCGTATCGCGTGACAGACAGACAGACTGTACTGTAATACATATACGGTGGACATTGATTTAATAGGCAAGCAGCGTGAATGGATGCCCTACGCTCAGATATGCTCATTTGATCTACGCTTTATTGGAAGACGCCGTTAGACGGTGAAAATCTAGCGCTGTTTATGTACGGCGCGTGAGGGTATCGGTTTCATCGTTAATGTACGAAACGATGTTTAGGGGGTTCATTAATTGAAGAATAAATTGGAGGTGCTGTTCGAAGAGATGCTGTGATGTACTCTGTTAATAAAGAAAGCTTTACTAACTGAAAGTTTTACAGAAAAACATGTGTGGCTAAGGGCCTATTTCACCACCTATGATTAAGTTTCGAGTATCTTACTTGGCAGATAATTTCATACAAATTCTGTCACATTTTTGAATTTATTCAGTGAGTAGTGCCTACTCGGACATTGTGAAACAGGCCCTTACTGTGAGAAAACCCAATTGTGGGTTAAGCTCGCCAGTGTACATTAGTTGTCCTATTTAGTTCATTTTATAGAAGTTGTGTGTACAAAAAAGAATATTTGAGATCATAATTTGTGCCCGACTTAAGCCTTTTCAAAATTAAGTTAGCCATTTTCATATTGTTTCGCTCAAAACTTTCTTCACCACCAAAAAAAATTGTATATTGTTTTTGTTGCTATTTTAATTGTGTGTTTGCTTGATTGTATTGTTTGTAAAAGTGGTAAAGTTTGTATGGGTCTAGTTACCTCAAATAAAGGAAATTATTATTATTATTAAAAACAATCTCCAACTTTTCTCTCAAAAATCTAGTTCAGAAACTTGCATCATATTTCCGTACCCCGTCGAGAGGCGAGCAGGTATTACTTAATAGCCATGACTCAACTAATTGCGATGCGTACGCGCCGCTCGGCGTACGATTTAACACCTGTCAACGAAGCTCTGACAGACGGACAGACGCGGCGTGTGGTGCGGCCAGTGTAAGGGTAGATGGTCTTATAGATTGTTTTTTTTGTTTTCTTTAGTTAGTTGGATTAATGGTTTAATAGGAGACAAGTATTTTGTAGTATATGTTGTTATGTAATGGAAGAATTTGGGAGTATTTTCCCGTTTCGGCACCCAGATTTTTGGCACCAAAATTTTCGGCACACAAGCTTTTCCCGATTCCCGGCACCAATAGGTATTTTATTAAACACCAGTCCAGAATAGTTTAGATTGGGTGTCGGTGAAAAACTGGATGCCGAAACGGGAATACTCCAATAGGAGACCAAGTATTTTGTAGTCATCATCATCATCATCTGCCTAGCCTTTTCCCAACTATATTGGGGTCGGCTTCCAGTCAAGCCGGATTTAGCTGAATACCAGTATTTTACGAGGAGCGGCTGCCTTTCAGACAAGTATTTTGTAGTATAGGGTGATAAATAATGTGATGATTTTGGAGTTCAAGCTCTTCGCTTATTTTAATGAATGATTGATTCATTTATTTTGGTGAAGGATTCGAAATACCTACACAAATGGGTGTTCTGTGTATCTTAAGAGATTTCATTGATACCTACTAATTATTTTTTTTTATTTTAAGTATTGTTTCTGGTATTTACGGAACTTTCATTTTTTTACCTTTTCATAATTTTATTAATTTTAAAACAGTGTTATTGCAGTAGGATTATAATACCTGTTATGATAGTTATAAAGACTCATGAACGAACATGATGGTTCATCTCAAAATAGACAACTGTTGGAAGGTGAGTATAATGCCGAAATATTTCTTCATGCTGGCGTCGTATTATCTTCCAATCTGTCGTAAACGATAACTTCTGACGCACATGCGCATACACGCGCAATTTATCTGTGGTTTCGAAATCACGGTATCGATGGTTTAGAGGTAAAATCGCGTAACTGCGAAATACGAATATTTTCAGAAGGCACAAAAAAACCAAATTAGATCTTTCTGATCATTTAATTTAAATAAGCCCCTTCTATGTGATTTATTTAAATATTTAAAAATATTGATTATTAAAAGTCCTATTTTTAATTTTTTTCGACCAGTTTTGACAGCACACACCAAACTGACTCGAAAAAGATATCTATGTATTAAACATCGTAGACGGCGTTACAAATAAACAATCAAAATTTTTCGTGATACGAGATGGTGCGTTTCGAGCTCTTCTTTCCAGAAATGTAATATAATAAAATGACCTAAAATTGCAGTTAAGTACGAGGTTTTCACTCTAAGCCTTCTCATATAGATTATCAGAACTAGGGCTATAAAATTAAATACCTAATAATATTTTCATCGCAACTTTTACTAATGATTTCAGGTTTGCAACTTAGTTTATTTCTTACAAAGTCTTTTATATGTTTTCGTACTACGTTTAGTCTAATAGAAATTCAATTTAGAAGGCAATTTGCGAAGTTAACTGCTCATAGATTTTTCAATAGAGGTATAAATTGTGATTTTAAGTAACGTGCAGTATTTACGCAAAAGGATATATAATTTTTAGAACTTAGAGTATAAAGTATCTAACCAATAACCCGGTACTTTATATTTTAAACTTCACTGTAAAGTCTCACAAATCTTCGTTGAAAAAGGACGATATTTATTTAATTTCGGGCTGTTGAAATGTTAATAATGTGTTATCTATACCGCGATACAGGAATTAGAATTTTAGTTATGCGAAGGTATTTTATGTTATTAAAATCTGTATCTATTAGCTGATAATCTACCACCACGATACTTTTAATTTCTCCGTGTGTCCATTTACAAAAAACGCTCTCGCTTATGCCTAAGACCATACCTTAAACCAAAACTATAAAACATGGGCACTATGCGCCGATCAGAAAGATAACGTTGTTTTTGAGTAATTAACTCGGAGTTGTCTCAGAAATTCGTTACGTATGTTACGATATGTCGGATTGTCGGCCCTGTCAGTTATATGTAACTACACTGATTGTATCTTGGAGATAGGTAAGAAAACCATTTTAGGAAACAAGCTATTTGAGGGAACTTTTAATTTCTAAATTATATGAAAAACAATTAGCTACCTTTGTGAAACAAGAAAGTCTAATCACTCAGTAATGTAGATAGTAAGATAATGTAGTATTCTACTGACGAAATATTTTTAAAAATTTTGAGGTTATTTATTACAATAGGAATATGAATCTAACATACAAAAATCTCGTGCCTGGTAATTAAGTATTTGAAAAAAAACTGAATTTTTGGTAGGTTTGATGTTATGTCAAAGGCCATTTTTTATAGCCCTTGGTGATAAGGGTTCACCGTGCAACGAAATAATTTATATGACAGAACCACGTTTGCCCGGTGTATTAGTACACTTGATGAAATTCAGGATGAGTATCTGCTCAAAAAATAAGTTTCTTGACTGTACAAACAACCACACTATAAAGAACAAACCAATATTTATATCACCATCACTGATAAATCATCAATTATTCGCAAAATATGCAATTTTAAATCAAGATACTTTATTAGATATGAAAACAATAATGAAAGATCGTCGTTCCCACGGTCTATAATACTTATAGAGATGATCGCGTTATATCGATCGATCTGTGAATCGAATAAATTGAAACAATGGACGATCGATTGAATCTACAACGAGCGGTGTCTTTAAATATATCTTAGGATTCTTTCATTGTGTCAATTTTAAGAGGAATGTCTTATGAGTTTGTTTCAAATTTCATTATTATATACAAAATATTTATATATCATCATCTGCCTAGCCTTTTCCCAACTATATTGGGGTCGGCTTCCAATCAAGCCGGATTTAGTTGAATACCAGTATTTTACGAGGAGCGGCTGCCTACCAGACCTCCACAACCCATTGACTGGGAAACACGGTACTTAATCTTAATTTTATCCTTGCTTTTTCTGGAAATTTTCTCGTTAAAGTATTAAAAATTAAAAATCTTAACATTAAAAAATTGTCTTTTTTTCATTTAGGTGGTTGTTACGTAACAAGTAAGCGATATTATTATAGTAACCCTAACTTAACACACATCGACTAAGCCCTGTTATCACAAACAAGACAAACAAATAACAATTAACATTATCACCTCCCCTTAACAAGATCCGACTCAGAGTGTTCGTGACAAATGCACTATCGATAAACTCTGTATCGATTCTATCGACTCGATAAACGTGCATCGATAGATTAGATCGATATCGTAGGGGTGTAACTTATGGCCTAAGATACTCCATGTCGGGGCTACTTGCTTTTAACATACAAATGAGATAAGTTCAAGTTATACCATGTTGGGTTTTTGAGATTGTTTGAGTGGAGGGTTTTAGGGCTAGTAGAATAGAGGATTTATTGGATGGGACGTTTCTTTTATTTTTATCGGCAATTTGTTCTGTATAAAAAAGTGTAATGTGTGAAAAGTGTGCGTGTGTATGTAATTTCTTTCAGTCTATCTCGCAAACTCACACACTAAAAAGAAACATGTGGAAATTTTAAAAATTTGAAGCGTAATTACGATGTTTAATTAATTATTACTTTTGAGGTGACAAGCAATTGTTGCTAAAACAGGAAAACGTCACAAACACGTTTGCGAAAGTGGAATATGATTCCAAAGAAACATGATTTCCGCGGTAAAAAATAGTATTCTCTGTGTTAGGAAATAGTCTATCTTTGTGCCAAACCTCCAAAGTAGTTCAGTCTTTTGAGCATGAAGAAGTCACAAAGGTACAAACGAACATACATACTCTCGTCTCTATAATAAGTATTACTGATTACTGATTTACTTATTACTGATTATTGATTGTAGTTAATAATAATATACGCAGGTTATTTTTGTTTGGGTTCATATGCAGTCACTTAAATAATAAACAACAAAACGAAATTAAACGCTCAGTACCACCAAAAACGAACCATAACACTACCAAAACAAAGATTAATTAAAACAAAACTGAAAATTAAAATATCAAAAGCGGGTCTGATAAGGGAGACATTTGCAAAACAAAAATCGCTTTACACCCAAATGGATTTTCAACCTTACCACGTAAAATATAGAGTTGAAATTGTAATGACACATATGTTAATTTCAGGGGGTTGTTGGAAAACTGTTTTGACCTGATAAGAAGATAATTTGAATAATTACGCCATACGAGAATAAGACTTGGAAGATGAATGGTGCGTACGTCTTGAAATTAAGACAACATCGTAATTAATATCGCTGACAATTATTTATGGCTGCTAAGATGGCGGGAGAGGAAAAAAATGGTGAATGAAACTGGTTGCCGTTAGTGTTGTTGATGCTGTTTTGGGACAGGTATTTCGGATTAATAGACCTCCGAGTTAGTGAATTTGTCTTTTACAATTTTTACTTTTACTCAGAATACCTACCTAATGTAAAAATACCTAGTCACATGAAAAAAATGACGTAAAACGTAGGTTAGGTCTAAGTGAACTATAGGATAAATCTTAAATCCTCCGATAAAACACATTATGCTGAATCTTTTTTTATAGATTTCATTTAGTACTAATAAAATAAGAACTACAAAATATTATAAATCCTGCAATCTTAACAATACACTTTTGTATTGTTAAGAAGTCAGTCACCCAGTAAAATCTAATTGCACATTCCGAAGTGTCTCTCAGATCTCAATGGAGAAGAATGTGCAAGAGAGTCCATTGACACTTTTTATATCATGTTATAATTATATTATCTATGTTTTTTTCTTACAGCTTTTTAAATTATGTAGGTATTTAATATCATTCCTATGACACCTCCCTGAATTTCAAACTGACATTCTTCAATTCATCAGTAATACGACTACAATAAGATCACAAAACTACTAAACTTAGAGACCAATCAGACACCATTTCTATGAACTCTGACCATAAAACAGCACATAAAGACAATAAACAATAACATAATCGTCTCAAACGCACTCAAAGCTGTCATAACGCTATTACACATCCTCCGTCTTGTAAGGGCTAGCTTACACCGAGAGGCGAGGCGATGCGACGCTACACGTACTTTTTAAAATAGTGATCTTTCAAAATATAGATCTCTATGGAGGAGAATGTGCAAGAAACTCTATGAATACTTTTTAGGTATGTGACTCAGTCATAGAGTAGCATTCTACTGGGGAAATAATTTTTAAATCGGTTCAGTAATTTTTGTGTTTACTTATTACAAACAAAAATACCAATAGGTCTTCTTTATTCTATTAATATAGATATAAACGATTTATATTTAATAATATTTATGTGAAAAAGTTAGAATAAATTCGAAATTTAAATAAGTAGGTACCATAGACGTATCCATTGATCTTTATAAATCCGTCAGTTAGATTGTCCAAAAATATAATTGTGTACTTTTCAAATCAAAACAAAAAGAGCTCTAATTCATATTAAAATTCTATGTGTGGTCTTGTTACGGTACGTCTACGTTAAATGTGGTACATTTTTATATCAACATTTTTGATTGACGGACCGAATAGGTTTTGTAGTCTTCTTCACTTTTCTCACTAAATTTTTGGGAAATAAACTACCAATTTACCAAAAATTTCAGTGAGAATACTGTCATCGGTCATCGCTATTTAAAACATCGCTCAGCATCGCCTCTCACTACAACCCACGCCTAATCGTTATCAAAATATCAGGCATCACATCACACTACACTTGGGGACATTAAAATTCATCCAGCGCTTGTAAGGGCGTGTAAGGGCCAGTTCAGACGCGGCCTGCCGTAGATGCGCCGATAACCATTAGGAGCCCTTAATTTGTTGCGAGCCCTCCACCTTATCCCTTCCGTCTCCCTTTACAGATCGTTAAGTCAGGAATTAGTGGAGCTGGATGGGTTACCGAATATGTTTGTGTGTTGTGGTGTGATGGTAAGTTGTGTTTAGTTCTGATTCCGGCAGATTTCTTTTTATTCGAACTTTCACGCTGTTACTGAACAGGGCCTCATGTCTGTTATTAGAGTGCATCTAATGAAAGCGCGACCTGGAGTTTTTTTTTAAATTTCATTGGTAACATTATTCAGCCACAATTGTAGGAAATAAAAAAAAATAGTATCAAGACATGATTCTCCTACTAGTTAATAATACAACATACAAAATTTTTGGATTTAACCTCTTTTTCTCAGGTCGCGCTTTCATTAGACGGACTATAGAATGGTATCAGAACTGTCGATCATTGGCTTAAATTTTTGACAAGTCTGGTAGTAACACACTGTCAAAATCAACAATTATGAAGCCAATGATCGACAATTCTGATACAATTGCAATAGCAGACTTGAGGCCGAGTACTGTAAAAGAACGAATGAAAAAGATAACTCCGGGAAATATAGACTTCCATCTATGTTTATAAATAGAGAAACTGACTGTCATATCAACGCACAGACGTAACTACTGGGACTAGGAACGTGAAATTTTGCAAAAGGTTTCATTTTCACAGGATTTTCTAAAATTTAAAACGGGGATCCAGTTTGAACGGAGAAACCTAAATTCACGCGGGCGAAGCCGCTGGCAGAAGCTAGTATAAATCGTATAATTTATTTATATTAAGCCCATATTATTCTCCTGCAAGTCATAAGTTTTTTATTTTGATTAAAACTCAAAATATTTTGCAACATAGTTTCTAATATTTTTTTAAAGAGACAAGATGTGCCAAAAGCCATCTATCTAATCTCATACAAACCATAGTCATATCCAGTTCTAACATAAGACTTAACCCTTAGTTATCTCGAACCCTTAGTTTAGCCGTTTAACCGATATTCTAATGTTATTGTCCCCGAGATTGAATATCTCTCTGATTTGTGGCTATTCTTGTTTCGAGCGGGGCTGTTAACCCTTTAATGGTCGTTTACGTGGTCAGTTTGACCAGGTACTGAAATATTGGGATACGTTAGAGGGTTAGAAAATTGTTTTTGGCCTGTGTTGGGTAGTTTTGCTTATTCTGTGTTTGAGGAGATGGTGGTGTGGGTTTAGTAAACGATTATTATTAATTTGGGTATAATTAATTTTAATAGTGGGACATAATAGGCTCTTTAGAGAGGTAGTGTGGTGTTAATATATTTATTGAATAAGAAGCACATAAAAAATATGACCCTAAAGAATGTATGTTTGTTTTGGTATGTGAAACCATCACAACTTCTTCAATATTGCCGTACCTTTGTGTACTGTTGTACCTTTCTTCTCAGGGTGAAACGAGAAGGGTGTCAGACTTTTTCTGTCTAAAGCCCATCTGTCTTCTTCCAATATTGTTCTTAGTGTTCCAGAGCCGTGGTGATTTCCAGTAAAACCTGGTGCAGCTGAGTACTAGTATGTTACATTAAACGACTTCTTATCTGATGTTCAAAACCCAATAACTGGGTAATGCTATTACTCTTGGCAAGACTAATGAAGATTTGTCTGACTTCTAACTATACGCAACGACTATCAAAAAGATCTACAAATGACAACAAAGAACTATAGCTTATCGTACTTTCCGATGAGATCTCTATGTAATGAATGGTCACCCATCCACACACAGGCCTCGGGAACCGTTGCTTAACCTTGTAGATATACTCATGGGATTATCAAACTTAATTACCTATTAACAAAACACAATTTCCAACGAACCCTAATTCTTAATGAACATCATTAAAGCGATAAGCGCAACTATCATTTGATTAGCTCATAATGACTGTAAGCTGTGTTTAAGCCCTGCACAAATCAATTAGGGGTCAGCTAAGCACGGGCCTCGACCTCTGCGAACAATGCCGTGTTGTGCAACGGCGAATGGGCTCATTGTGCACAGGTATTATACGGGGGTTGTCGAAAATGTGGATGTGGAACGTCAACTTTGTCTTTTTTTCATAAAAAGTGGCAGTGACAGTGACGGGTCAAATCTGTCAATGTCAGTGTCAAGTTGACATGTAAAAGATACTGTGTAAGTTTTAATTTTTGAATTGGAGGAAACCTTGGGCATTAGAAGAGCAGATTATAAGCTTATTCAAAAAAAGCCACGTACATATAGGTACTTATTATTAAATATTCTTATGTCGTACAACGCACTGCTTTGTCAATGTATTTTAGCTCTTTTTAATTCCTAAGCAACTAGCCTAGGAACTCGATTTTTATAAAAAAAAACTTACTAAAAAATACTTCAAAATTGTAAAAAGAACAAACGATATTCAAATTTCGACAACCGCACCACGTAAAACAAACGCGCTTTCCAAATTCAAACAGTGTTAACCCGTCGCCGGCCGGTAGTTTGGTAAATGTAATCTCATAGCACTTAATAGGAATACACCGCGATAATAGTAATATCGGTGTTAATGCGGGCCGCGGGGGGCCGTCAACAAACGCATTCGTAAACCATCCCAGTCTTCACTTTACACCCTTTTACGACTCAAAATTGTTGTTACACACACTTTACGACAATATTACGAGTTTACACCGCTTTTTCAACCGCTTTTTACTATTTTTTGTCACATACGCACACCGAATCCAATTATTTTTCTAATTTATTTTTAAGCGACAAGTGTAAACTGTCGTTTTGTAATTTGTCGTTTTCGATATGGGAAATGAAGTTCGGTGTCGTAAAAATCCGTGTAATTTACGTAGACATTTTGATGTTCAAATTCTGTCAAAGTAATGCAATTACATTCATTTATTTATAGAATGTAAAATTATTCCGAGTCAGTTCTTTTTTTAAAGGCAACAATGAATAAATTTGAAAATGGAACACGTAGGTAAAACCAGAATGGCCGTCGAGTACGCCTTATTCCGAACTTATCGTTGTGTTTACCGCGATAAGCAAAGAAAAGCGTTCCACCTGTCGCTTTTGCCACGTCTAAACGGTTTCAACGGCTTTTCAAATCCCCATGTTAACAAACTTGGGACCTATACATTGTGGGCCCATCTCCTTATCAGGGCCGAACTTCGGCGGTCGAAGACAATGGCAAGATACAAGTAGTTGACGCCTGTCCTTACTTTGGGCGAATCATTCCGTTCGGATTGTTTGGCGCGGAACTAGTGGGGGTAACATCTAATCGGTGTGAATTAAAAGGGAGTTTGCTGTCAAGAGATACGAAAAGGATGAATTTTGTGAGATGTTTCAAGAAACATAGGTAGTGAGTTAAATAGTTGGATAATGGTAAGGGTTTTACAAAAGGTTTTGCAGATGTTTCTGCTCTGAGTTTTCTATTGAAGATGGACAATAAAATTATTAAGAATAACCTTCCCTAAATACTAATACTAGTACTAGTCCTAATACTGTCTAGTTACAGATTGAATTTAATGATGAAATCTGGTTTTAAATTATAATTATTTATTAATCTTTAATCCAAAATAATCGTCCAAGATTGTAAACCATTTTTTTTCATTGTTTTGAGGAATCATGATATAACTTGGGGACGAAAAGTTCTGGAGTGGCGACCATGTACCGGAAGACACAGCATTGGAAGAACTGGCGAGATCTATATCTATCCGTGGAAGTCTTTCGGATAAAATAATGATGATGATGAAACCACTTCGTTAGATGGAGGGGTTTCATCATCATCATTCGGTTTCGTATCAGACGTTTACTGACTAAAACCCATCTACTAAGGTTCCTATAGTTGCTACTGCGTTCTAGGGCCACAGTAACTCTTTCAAACAACCCTAAAATATTCCTTAAACAATTATAACACCAATAAGTAGGGAACTTCTCCCACCAATTTACATGAGTAGTCATAAAGTAAAGTCAAATAGTAACCCGTCACTGTACCGCGAGGAACACATAATTCAATTAATGCGGTCACCCCCTTCTAGAGTGATTTGAACAAACATCGCCTAAAAAGTTATAGCGCTATCATTTGAGGGTTATTTACATATGAATGAAGGGGTAAGTGAAAATTATTGGGTTTGGGTTTTTCGTTGGGTAAAATACTTACAAAAAGTATTTAGTTTTTAAGAGTTAGATGCTTTTGATTATTGGTAGTTGAAAAATTTTGTTGTCAAAAATAATATAGGATTTGACTGATGTTTGTGTATTTTCTGTAGTCCTGGTGTAGAAAAGTGTGCTAATACCTAAGTACACCGGCGTGGGTGAAAAACTACGATTTGGATTAAAGTCTGTGAAGTGAAAATCATCTAATGACTTTCTAGAATCGCTCTAGGACAGAGCAAAAGAGCGTGTTAGATTTTAACTAACCAAAACCACACCGTTGTCCCTTCAGTTGTCTTTTGTATTTTAGGACCACGGGTTTTCCTTTAACAAACCAACCCATAGCCTTGCAGGGTTTTGCCTAGCCACCTATGGTTTTGATATGTTCTTTAAGGTAGCATTAAATCCATAGTTTATCTACCTAGCCTTTTCCCAACTATATTGGGGTCGGCTTCCAGTCAAGCCGGATTTAGCTGAATACCAGTATTTTACGAGGAGCGGCTGCCTACCAGACCTCCACAACCCATTAACTGGGGTAATACGGTACTTCATGGCAAGATTGTCCATAGTTGCTTAACCTATCACATACCCGCATAACGAGACACAATAGTAAAATAATAACAGCGCGGTCTCATAGGACCGGTCGGGGATTCATCAATTAAAAAAAAATTGTAACAAAAAATTTCTGCCAAAAATAAATGACTACCACTAAAAACCAATCAAATTCATTTACCGTTTTCGTAAACACAACCCTCAAATGCTAGGAGGGTTAAAGATTAGACGAGCGTCCGATAAACGACATCTGTGACCACAACCCTCCCATTGTCTCGGTCCCCGCGACCCCTTGACTGTTTTAGCTTCTCATTTATCGATCGCACTTGATGGGTTATGGATAATTATGCTGATTTTGTTTTGTGGGGTTATTTTTATTTGTTAGATTGTTTTTTTTTGGAATATGGACAGTTAAAGAGTTGAATTCCCTGCCGGAGTCTGTCTTTCCTAATAGCAACGATCTAGGGGTCTTAGAGTGACTTAAGGTTACTTCTAGACAAGCGTACTCCATCGTCGGCTAGGTGAGATAGTGGTCAGTAGATTTAGTGGTGAGGTAGTTTTATAGAGATATTTTCTCAATTATGAGGATATCGAATAAAAAAAATAGTCGCACTTTCTACAGTATAATTAAAGAGGTCTTTAACCAATAGAGCTTGAAATGTTTTACTTACTGTGGATTATTAAATAGGTTCCTGACACTCTTTTTGTTTAGGTCACTCACTTAGTACCTATTTAGACAGAATTAGTACTACTTAAAGGCGATTGTACACATACAATGAGATGCAGACAACAATAGCCAAATTTACATACAAACCGTTAAAAAAATAAGTAGCAAAATGTTTTGACGTCTTGCGTCAAATAGACGTCATCCGCCATTGTGTGCTAGACCGATTAGGTACAGGCTAAAGATCGAACCAGAACGGGCTGGTTGCTAACCTATCACGTACCACCGCGATTTAGGGTTAACCGAGCGGTAATTTATTATGGTTATAGTTTAGTTAACTGCCATTAATTACAGGTTTTATTGCGGTTAACTTAATCGGATATTGCTGCGCTTGTGAAATACGGTGATATTAAAAAGAAAATTGATGAAAACCTCATAAAGTTGTGATCAGGTTATTTTTTATTTAATGAAATAAACTCGGCTTGACTGCGATCCTACCGGATCGTAAGCAGTGATCCAATTGTTGATGGTGAACCGCACTAATTTATTAAGAGACTATTGACAGTAACTTTGAAGACACCTAAATTATAATCGAACGGGAACACCGCAGGCAAATTGTTCCAGTCCTTCGATGTACACAGTACAAACGACGAGGCAGTTTCATTTTCTTTAAATAAAAATAAAGTGTAAAAGAAATAAAAACAACAAATTGTCCATAATATTACTGAACTGTAAACAATGGCCGATAAAATATTCAATATATTTCACGTTACGTACACCTTACTGTTTCCACTCCGATTACTTTTTGTTTATAGTTATATTTTACAAAAATATTTCGATGCACCAACACCGTTGTTGGATCAATAAATTGAATTATAAATATAAACTTTCCTGTTCCCTTGGCATTTTGAGGATATACAATATATAAAATTGTTCTTATTTTTGCTCAAAAACAGCGAAATAGTATATTATTATGATTTTTAAAAGTCAAAATTACAGTACTGTATGCCAATGCTATCCATTTCAGATGTTTCTTAATGCACCAGATGATAGCGACACTAAAAGATTCAAGTCCAGGTAGAGTTTTTGGCGCGATATCTTACGAGTGAAATTTAGATAATGGCAAATTGATTCCTAGCGGATATTGTGATGTAAATTTTACATGATTCACAATGATTCCACATATTGGCATTCATCACATCATTGAAAGACTATTTCGGTAAAATAATCGTATACTTATGTAACAAAATGTTTTCCCTGCGTAAGTATAAAAACAACTAAGTTATTAGTTTGTAAGCATTCTTTGAAAATAAATAAATAAATAAAAATGGAACTGAGAATTTTATTGTAGTGCTGACTACCTCAGCGAAGTTTGTCGAGAACACTGACTTCATTTGCTTCATTTGCTACCAAAAACCTACATGTACACTAAGGTTTTTGGCAGCAAATGTATACTTCCACACTATATACCTATTCAAAGTATACCTCCTAGGTATATCCTAAAACCAGCTACATATCTAGGTTAAGCCACATACCTACAACCTGTTTCAAAATAACCGTTCTCAAACGATGCGCCATTAGGGACATAAACACTGATCCTATAAAGCCTGCAGGCACTTAGCTCGGAACAAGTAACAATACGAAGTAAATACCTACTAATACGCCATTAAAAGGTCAATACGGACCTCATTTTCGTGTTTTGGCGAACATTAGTGGCTGGGCTAAATGGCTGGCAATACTATATTTTGTGTCATGGTGTTTTCTATTTTGTGTGAGGAACAATATAGATTTATTGAGCGTATTTACAAGTTTGAGTAAGTTGGTTTTAAAGTTAGAATTTTTTGGCACTATTAGAGTCATTTTGACTTGTGCATAAAGTTTTAGTAAATACATTAATCGTTTTGAGATAAAGCAACATTATGATGGTCCCTACTTTTTGTGAGGAACAATAGATCTATTATAGTATCTAAAACGTATTGACAAGTTTTAGATACGTAAGTATTTTGTTCGTTTTATGGTTAGAATTTTTGGTAATATTTTTTTTAGCCGTAGAAGTCATTTTGACTAGCATAAAGTTTCAGTATATTAATCGTTTTGAGATACCTACAGCAGTGGTAATTTAATTTGAGATAGTTTGCACTTTCGAAAAAGGTAAATAAAATAGATCAATTTTTAGACTACTATAAGTAGTTTTTTTTTTATTGCTACAAAAAGTTCGTATTTGGGGTTTGGTCTCTTCGACATTTCTGCGTCCAGACATCGATTTTGGCAAACAAGAATTGTGTATGTTTCTCCCCTCCCTCTCCAACCTTCACTCCATTTTTCATTTGATAATTTTTATAGCAGAATCGTCTGCACAGTCATCAATTACTACATAATAAATTGAAACATCATAAATTCAAATTCCGCATTTTCAAATTTAGCATTCCTAAAATACGTCATTAGAGTGCGTGTCAGAACCGCGTTGTCTACTCAGTACTTTATACCTCAGTTAACCCTCTAACAGTAACGTGGTATACATGACGGCCTGCCCAGGCCAGGGTCAGGCCGACATGGCCACGGGCCACGGCAGGCTCTAAATAAGACGAGATAACCATCTGCTAATTAATATCGCCCGCACGAACTAATGTTCTGCTTTATTTGGTTTCGAGTGGTGGTCGGGTAGCCGGGACTTGGGATTGCGTTATTTGGAAAATTAGGGCAGTTTACGGGTGATGAGTATGAGGTTTTGAGCTGGATGTGGAAATAGGAAGTGATATGGAAAAAAGTCTGGTCTGTTTGCGGATGTTGTTTTCGAAAGGAGTTGGATCTTTGTAGGTCATAAACCGTAAGAGGTAGAAAGTTGAAAATGTCACAGAATATGTATTTTTATTGCTGTTACAAGAACAAATAACAAAATTAAAATAAAGCTAGTAACCAAAGGGGTTCCCATACAATAAACCTTATTTTGTCGATATTATTTTGGCCCAATTTTAATATTTTGCGAGTCCGACTCGCATTTGGCCAGTCTTTTTAATTATTTTATTTCTGTGTGCATGTAACTTATAGCATATTTTTGTTCTTGAAAATAAATAGGTGCCTACATTATATAAATTTAAGAGCGAAAATCCCACCCTCACACCCACAAGTTCCTAAAAAACGTTAGAGAAAAAAAAGTTCCGATACAGCTCCCTGTACAACGAGGTGAACAAGATGAATGAACCACAACACCAAAAAGCAAAAAGCTTTTTTATTCTACGCGTTGAAGCGAATTATCTCTGGTCACTGATAAAACCTGCACGTGTTATTGTTACAACCCTCACCACCCGTCACAGTGTCATCTGATAAACAGACAAACGCAATCCGAACAAGAATACAACACCCCACACTTATCAACCTGATTAATATTTGCATTCTTCTTTTTAGGGTTAAACTTTTCACAACCATTCAAATTACTATTCTATTCCTTTGTAATAAAGTCTCTATTTAATTGCAATTGATTTACAGTTACGACTTCATTCATTTGATAGATTAACGTCGATGTCTTTTGATGAATTGAGCTGAACAAAATTGCATTCTGTGTGTTAGATGTTACAGTGCATTTTCTTTTGTATGAAAAATTGCATTGATATTGTATTTGATTCTTTGACACGTCGTGACGAGGGTCCAATTGGAAACGGGCGAATATCAATTTTTCGTATATTTTCGTTTATTTGTTGTATTTTTTCGTGTATATTAATATTATGTAACGAGTGTAACCTCAGAATTTGGTACGCATCTGTGTGTTTTATTGCGTCACTCCCTTTTGTTACATTTGTTGCGATATTGGGGAAAATATATGTGATTCAACATATTGAGTAGTTTGCATCGTAATATTGGAAAGCAGAATATTTGTTGGCTTTTTTGAGGTCCGAGAAGCGAGTGTCAGACTTTTACTTACTGACTAAAAATAGACCTGTGTCCTACAGCTGTCCTATGCGTTCTAGGGCCATTGGCTTCGTTTTCAGAAACTGCATGTCCTTATGGATGGATGGATCCCGCTGGCCTATAGTTTTGCAGACGCGCGCCTCAAAGTGTGCGTATACGCACTTTCCACTACATATTCGCTGGCTATGAAGAAAATCAAGATTTTGTAAGGTATGTAATTAAATTGATTAATTAAAGACCGCTTCCACTAAGACTATGGTCTGTTTTTTAAACTCTGAGACTAAAATGTCATTTCAACACAAAAGAACTGGCGTCATTCCTATAGTAAATTTGACATTACTTGTGTCAATTTAGTCTCAGGGTATAAAAAAACAGACGATAGACGACATTAATTCTAGCCCATACGAAAGCTCTTTACACGGACAGAATAGAAAATCCACCTGTGTCTACAATATATTTAGGCAAACGAGCATTATTCATTCGTGCTTGACTATCATTGCAGAAGGCACTTGATAGCCTATGTACGATACTCCACAGATTACATCTTAATGCAAATTCCCTCCATTTTCTCCGCATATTAATATTTATTACGACGTCTGCTTGTATTGACCAGCTGCTAGTAAAGACAGCCCAAGAATAATGGTCGTACAATCAATTTCTCAACAAATTCCTATCATACATCGTGTAACTGACATTTCAATCAAAAACCCAACAGTCATAGGAAATCCATACATCTTGACCACAAAACCACATGTTGGGCTACCGTTATACAATTATTTTATCACACAACATACATTGCTGTATCCTCTGTTTGTGTTTTACAATGCCTGGTTCAAAAGCTACAATGGATTGCAAAATTTTTGGCGTAGCGAAAACTTCTTCAGCATATTTTAATAGAATTTGCAAGTAATGGACCCACAATAGGTTGATGATTGGCGCGGTCAGGAAGTGTACGGAAAGCTGGTTGGTACCAATCTTGGTTCCAACAATAAGCCAAATTTGGACTCGGCAAAAGTTATTGTTGAGGTTTTAAAAGTTTCTGATTTGTCATTCAGATTGTGGGCGCCGCGATTATGAGTTTATGAGTCGGTGTTGTAATATAAAAAGGTTATTAGACTTACTTTGTGATATTTACTGAATAAAATTTAGCCATCTCATTCTCTGTTAAAATTGGGACACCCTATTTCTCTGGATAGGTTTCGAATTGAGATCAATCTTTTTTTGTAATTTTTCATGATGCAGTACAGGGTTTTATCAGTTAGGTAAATATTTTCCATGATCATTTTCTCTTTTTAAAGCGCAGTCATAAATGTTTTCGCACCCTACGCGGATATACCTATTTTGAATTTTCAGCGCTGGATAGAGTTGAAAATCTAATTTCCGTTCAGGATAAATTAATAGGTATTTAGGAGTTACTTATTGAATGATGACAAATGACAACACCTTAATTTTGTACGCTCTTTAAACTGGTTATCAAGGTATCTTACAATATTAACTTATGTAAATTTTAATGATTAGCATCACCTATTTGAGATCACCGATTCCCATAAAAAATTGTCAAAAAAATCAAATCAATCTAGCCATTTTCGAGTTTTAGCGGGACTAACAAACAAAAAGAATTGATTTATAGATACGTAGATAAACTGAAGTGATATATGAAAAGCTCAATATCAGTAGGTACCTAATATTCGCACAATTTGTTAAACTTAACCTCGGGAACAGGTTCCCAGGATCGGAGGCTATCGTGTCTACATGTCCATAGACTATAGACCATAGACTATAGACAATCGGCTATCGGCTGAGTGCTGACATGTTGAGGACTATTGCCGTTGGACCATAGTGTATTGGGATGTGGGAGATAACGTGAGATCCTTGGCGAGGAATTATTGTTTATTAATATTTTGTGAAATGCGTTTGTTTGTTTAAATTTTATGTGGTTACAGTAGTGGTGTGTAGTCAGTCTTTATGCGACAATGTATTCTCTACCAAACCACTCAAAAACTGAAAGGTGAAGTTGAAAAGTTTCAGTGGGAACAGTCATCGAGTACAACTTGCACCTAAGTCATGGTGCCAAATCCAGCCAGACACTTTACTTAATATTTAATTTATATCATAACCAATGCATCAAAATGGAAAAGGAACATAATAATATCGTGTACAACCCGGCAAGTCCTAGAATACAGAACCAAACATAAATAAGACATGTGACATGGCAACCCGTTCTAGGCCTGTGTGGTGGATTACGGCCCATTTTCTCTCCTAGGGAAGAGGTCTGTGTCGCAGCAGAAGGAACATTATACAGCGGATTATGCTGTGCTAACAGCCAACGGCTTCGCCCGTAACGAGGCATTTTTCTTTGAGATCAAAATCATCTAATAATGTCTCTTGTTCTGGATAAGAGCGAGAGGGAGTTCCAGATTTTTACTAACTAAACCCCACCTAACATTCCTTCAGACCCCCTTTACGTTCAAGGCCCGTGATAATTTTCCAACAATCCCTTAGACCAAAACAATGTCCTTGTAACCGTATCGTCTGATAAACAAGTTGGAGTAGGTACTATGCAGTTTGCAGTGAATTTCCCAAAGTATACATGTTTGTAGCGTCTCATGTATTAAAGTCTCGCTGATATAAAGAACGTGTAATACTGTTGCAGTATGCAGCTTGAGAACGATGGTCTAAGTTAGCGGGGAAGGCGGCTAGACGAAGGGAATGGGTAGAATATGGTAGAGATGGGAATATATTTAGTGATATCTTTGGTAAATGGCCAAAGATACGTACGTAGAGTCATCATTGTTTTACGCCCGTTTTCAATAACCTACTGCAGTTCATAGATAGATAGCTATCCCCGGTAAACAGTAAGATTCTATCTATCCATCCACAACTTTGGTAGGAAATGCTATCTATCGGTAGGTTATAGGAAAGCAAGTAGAGGCAAAAGGACAGATTTGTTTATCTTTAGTAGCTGCAAGTGTAGATAGATAGCTTATTGAAAACGGGCGTTAGCCGAAAGATGTCCACTGTTGGACATAAGTTTCCCCAAGTGTTCAACGTTCCTGCGCGTTTCCCCTCCCCGCAACCCTTACTAGGTCTCGGTCCACCACGTCTACCGATATGGATCTATTCTGCGAGCTGTGCACTGCTCACCGCTTTTGAGTTTAGTACTGCCGGCCTACACTTGAGTTTAGTAACTTTAGTTCTTAATTCCTGATTCGATCACCATTTATCGATCGAAGAAAAAGCAATGGAACGGGTTATGCTCGGGCATAGCCCTTTACTAGGATGAAGCTACCAGGAAACAGACTCCGACAGGGAATTTTAGATAGGTATATAAAAAGGTTTAATACCGTGAAGTACTGTGTTACAGTTAATGGGTTGTGGAGGTCTGGTAGGCAGATGATGATATTTTTATATCTGAACCATAGAATCGTCAACAGAAGCTACAGCCTTACTGAGCTTTTCAAACAGTTGCTTACCAGTATCAAAATCATGTCATTGGCAATATTTGACGACCGAACAGTCCCATAGGTCAACATGGTTCACAGAACTATGTAGCCTACGCCTTGCACCAAGCACCATCATCTCGGAACGCAGGGACTCAGTCCCGTCGGCCCGACACTTTTTCAAATCGTGACTCGTCCCTCGGCCTCGGCGTCACGAACTGTGTACCGTTATCCAGACGTACACACTACTCACACTAACCTGCTGCACCTATAGTAAGACAGAGATAGCTATACATTGTCACCACCGTCTTTAGACTGAAGGATTGTAAGGAACCGTCTTTTGTTTTTGATGTGTTAACGTATTAAAGAGTGTTCGATGCGGAAGAAGGTTTGGATTTAAAAATAGAATGTTGGTGTGGGGAAGTAGGGGTTTCCCGAAACCTAGTTTATGAATACCGGTAGTACCTACATGGGATTATGAATCATCACCACAAGACTGGTTAGTTCCGGTAACGTTTGAAAGAGTTAAGTGTACTGTGGCCATAGAACGCTAACGTGAGAAAATGAAGGAACAGGTGGATTTTAGTCAGTAAAAGTCTGACATGCCGTCCACCCTAGCGCAGGAGAAGTAATTTGATAATTTCCTACTATTTCCAGCCTATCACGGTTGGTTTTAATTTAATAACCTAATAGGTACTGTTTAATTGGTAAGATTGAGTTACGTTAATTGGTAACATTAGGTTACCTTTAAGGCATCGCTGAAAAGGGGAACCGAAGAAATGCTGGGAAATTCTATCATTGTCTTCATGAATGAAGCAAGAAAGTCCTTAAAGAATCAGAGTCATTATTAAAGAGAAATAATTGGTGATAGATAGAAGTACAGTAGACAATCGTAGCCTAAATTCCAAAATAAATTTATATGCTAATATAAATGAATAAATTAAATAGAGCCACATACGTCAGGCGTGACTGTGCGTAATCTGAATTTATTAAGAGGCCGTCTCAATAGGTATGGGAATAGTTTGGGCAACAAGCGGGAAAATAACTTAAACTTAGAAGAACCAAAGAAAACTGTGATTTTGGAAGTCATTTTGAATAAGGAACGGCAAATTTTGCCAAACTGCAAAACGGTGCACTGCTCTTAAAACGGTGAAGGAAAACATCGTGGGGAAACCGGCATGTCCTAGAACCAAAAATTCGAAGACATGTGACATCCACCAATCCGCAATGGGCCCGCGCGGTGGATTATGGCCCATTCCCTTTTCAAGAGAGGAGGCCTGAGTTCCAGCAGTGGGAACATTATAATATAAGGCCGATAATGCTTATGCTAATATTTTGCCAATGAAGAAAGAAGACAACACTGAAGAAAGAAGACATCAAACTTTACCAATGGAGAAAGAAACACAGTTCATTTATCCTAGAACTGTCAATATCAAAGTATCAATATTCCTAGACAGCTAAGACACTGACAGCTTTTAAGCCCAGTTTAAAAGCACTATTCACGTTCAGTGTCTATGGTGAAATTCGATTTCAGTAATTTAGTGCAAGAGATTCTATATCCGTGTTTATAGAATTGCCAAACTTAACTGGCAATGTATTGCTTGCAAAACAGATGGCCGATGAGGATGAATGATTCTGGAGTGACAATCGTGTACCGGAAGAGTATAAGGAGACAGATGACCTGGTAAGGGTCGCAGGAGTCCGGTCGATACGAGACGCCCAGGGCCGGTCAGTTTGGCGACGCTTAGGGAAGGCTTATGCCCAGCGGTGGAAGTCTTTTCGACTGAAATAATGTTTATAATAATTTTGTATCAGATGGTCTAACTCTAAAATCCGCCCGTCTGCCGATGATTGTATAGTTTAGTATAATTTCTTTAATCTTCTGCTGAAATCTTACTGATTGTTATTGTCACTGCTGGATAACAGGCCTCCTCTATATGAAAGAGAATGAGCCATAATCTGTCACGCGGGTCCAAAACGGGTTGAGACGTACCATTTTCTTTACTTTTTTTTCCATCGAAGTTTTGAAAGGAGTAGTGATGATATAAATTACACAAAGTAAAAGCCTTTCACTAGTAAAACATTACACACGTGATGTACTCGTAAGTCCGAGCCGTTACTACTGGGTCATCACGGGCCGGTTAACATCAAATGCCCAAAGAAAGGTGTGTGGGCCCCTTAAATAAAACTCAATGGGCATTCATCGATACAACATTTACGGCACTTAGAAAATTACGTAACCTCTTATAGATTGTATGGGAATATCTGTGGTGGTCGGCCACACGAATAATTGGACTATTCCCGTTTCGGCACCCAGAATTCCGCCACCAAATTTTTTTGGCACCCAAGCTGTTCCCGATTTGGCACCAATAGGTATTTTAGACTGGTATTTTGTATAGTTACTACCTGACCAAAATATAGATCTTTGGCAGTCGTTATGGATAGTCAGAAGCCAGTAAATCTGACTCCAGTCTTGCCTTGAAGTACCGTGATACCCCAGTTAATGGGTTGTGGAGGTCTGGTAGGCAACCGCTCCTCGTAAAATACTGGTATTCAGCTAAATCCGGCTTGACTGGAAGCCGACCCCAATATAGTTGGGAAAAGGCTAGGCAGATGATAATGATGATGACTATCTGACCAAAATACCTGTTGGTGCCGAATCGGGAATAGCTTGGGTGCCGAAAATTTTGGTGCCGAGTCAGGAATACTCCGAATAATTATTATAGAGACTTGTGTCTAATAAGTTGTAATTGTGATTTCTGTTAAGTGCATCGTCATGATTACTGTGCAGGGTTTGGTCGAGTTTGTTACTTTGTAATCTCGAGTTAAATGTATGAGACTTGTCTTTTCTGTGGTACAATGTTACTATTTTTGCGCATTGTAGGTATTGTATGATTTTATAGAGCCGAATGCTTGACTGGAATTTTCCATCGGTGAGCTTTCGTTCCTTATTTAATCTAAGTATTTATTAGATAATCTTGGACATTTCCGTTAAATAATGAACTTGTTTTGGACAGACTTAGCTGATAAAGTTGATTAAATTAAGATTTATATTAAGTACAAAAAAATGGTGGCTTTACCTTTTTTATTATTGATTGGCTCTATCTAATGAATATAGAAAATTTATACTGATTCAGAAAAAGAACACACATAAAACTGCATGAATCAGTTCAACATTTACGGGAAATTGTCGTGAGAAAAATTGAGACAAAAACGATAAAAATGTTTAAAATAAATTGACAGCGTTTATTCCAATGCATTTTTTTTAAATAAAATTTTATTGATAACTAAGTGTTAAATCCTAGCAGATCGATTAAGATTTATTTAATCAAACAACACATAAATTATCAGCTCAAACATATTAATAAAAACTCGTTCGGAGCTGTCATGAAAAAATAAATTAAATTCCGCACGAAACAACATTTTACCGGCGTTCGAATATTTTACTAACTGTTTTATTACTAGACAACGTGAATGATCACTTAACACGTTTTTAAATTAATTGAATAAAGATGGAACAGAAATATTGACATCCGTTGTTTGGCACCCAAGTTAGTCCCGTTTCGGCAACCAATAGGAATTTTGGATGGTACCTATAAAAAATCCCAATCCAAAATACCTATTGGTGCCGAATCGGGAATAGCTTTGGTGCCGAAAATTTTGGTGCCGAAAATCTGGGTGCTGAAACAGGAATAATCCTTGTTTGGCACAATAATCAATTTTTTTTGTCCCATATTTAGGACAACGTAAATACCGCATTGTTTATAGGCGCGGCTTATCAAACTGAAATAAGGACAATGTTTCTAATTATATACGCAATTCCTCTAGTATTGTATGAATAACGCCAAAAATACCTACAAATCCATTTGACATTATTTATCTACAGCAAACTAAAATTTTTATCCGTAAGTTAATTATTTAGCTTCAGAATAAAATATTGAATTCTTAACGGATTTTGACGTTTATGTAAATTTTAAAATAAATTACATTCGTTTGTTTTCTGTGAAAAAATAAATAATTGATAAGCTTGTTAAGCGTTGCTATGTCTGTAATAATGTCGTATCCTATAATTAGTTGGTTTTCCTGTTGTAATAATAATAAAGTCAAGTCATGCAATAAAAACACTGTTCATTCAGTTTCTAACGTAAATTGTGGCTTGCAATATTGTAATATAACAGGTATATTGTACCTACGTTTATAACTTACGGTACCATAGTACCTGAATAGACGTTTTTTTTAACAGATTTCAAAAAGGAGGTTCTGTTTTAACCAAAAATCGCGAGCTCCCCTCGAAAAATAACGTACCCAAACATCGTACCTATTTACACTTGAAAGTTTCTCAATTTCATTTTTTAACAGTTATCTCAATTTTTAGATATGTAAATTTCTTTTTATTACCAGTTATCTCAATTTTTATTCTATATTCTTGATGCTTTAAGTCCCGCCTATATAACACCACTGTACATAAAGCTTAAATAAATAAATAAAATACACTTTATTATTCAATGGCTTTAAATTGGAAGATAATGATCATAATATTTTTTTTTTAATTAACGTGACATAGTGAACGAAATACATATCATGTTTTTTATATACACCTTATGCCGATAGGAAAAAAAAATCTACACATTTGCCAATACTTTGGGAGTAAAACACAGTTTTGATTGGATCATACATTGATGATTACGACGCAGATTAGCTGCCATTTTCTAAGCGAATAAAGCAATATGTAAGCATCAATTATAATTTGCCAAGAAGCAGTTACTATTCAATAAAATATGTGAAAATTAAAATGCACATGTCTAATAGATACATTATTTTGTAAAACACGATCATTATGTCATTATTATATACAGATTTATCGCAATATTGGAAAACACAACCTGCGTCATAAGAATAATTTATATCTCTTTGACATGAAACTTTTTATGACTCTACATCTCTTTTCTAATGAAACAGCAATTAATTTAATAAAAATCAATTAGCAATCTGTCATCGCTAGCAAAATTAAAATTAAAAAATCAATCTGCGATAATCCAACTACGTCGCAAAGTTAGTTCGTACAACTATTACCCGACCGCGTAGAGTTGGGACATGGACGGAGAAAGTTAGCCGGCGCGGATAAAACTACATTTATTGGCGTTGCATATTCATCGTACCCCCAGGCGTAATACCGAACCAAGCACACTAGACCCCTCTATGGACGAACAAAACCTTCTCTGTTTACACTTCCTTGTAGGACAGCGGGGGACACGGAAGTTCTAGGTGTATTGGTCGTTCAGTACCTACTTGTAACTAGTTTTATATTCAGTTTAGTGTAGTGACAGTGTTGTGTTAGGTGTCGTACTTATGTCTGTTAAGTTATATCGTGATCGGAATCGGGGAAAAGTATTGCTGTAAGGAGGTTTGTCTATGCCGAAGATACGGTACCTACTTTATCTGTGGTCGATATTTGTTTGAAAAAATAAAAAATGTTTTGGGTATTTAGCGGTAATTTTTATACTGAACTTTAGTGGGGTTATTTAAATTATTCATAAATTTATTCCTACCGGATACTGTGATTTAAAAATAACAAGAGTCTACACAAAAACTCGGTAAAATAGAAATAAAATTTGACTGCAGTATACAGACTACTTTAAGATCTTTTAATGTTTTTGTCGCCGAGAAAGCCGACAAAAACATTAAAAGGTGTTACATCTACATTACAATGGAAAAAGTGACTTTATTGTGTAAAAAACTAAATACTTCTAAACTTGACACTGGCTAAATGGCCAAAACGTGCGATATTAAAAGAAAAAAGAATTATTTCGATAAAACCAAAAATATAAATTTCTATATCATATTTAACCTAACGCCATATTGATAGATCTCAAAAAAAGTTTGAACGTAATTCTAAGTGATGCATTCTACAATTTTTATGGTCAATTTTTGATACAGTATTAAAAAGTCTACGTTTATCCACAAAAAATGACCGATCAATCTCGAGAAAACTAAATTAAAATGACGAACGAATCTTTTTAATAAAAATCAAAGTCACGACACCTGTCACGCTGGGCTCAAATTGCTCGGCAAGTCCACATAATGACTAAAGCATACTGTATTGAACGCACTTCAACGTTCACAGCTTTATTCGTTTAGAATTACTTCATCAAAATCGTCAGAGCCTAATCGATGAACATTGTTAGAAGAACATCAAGCATTACTAGCGATGGTAAAATTATTATCTAAGATGACATTTGGCTAGTAATAGTAGCCTGTAAATGTCCTGTAGCAAGAAAAAACTATTTACTATTACACAAAAAGGTCCGAGCAATAGGTAATCAACCCTTCTTGGTGAAAGAAGACAGACAATTAAAAAAATCAAATTGAAACCTTTTAAAACCATAGACTAACAGATAACTTTGACACTTTCGAAATTCAAATCTAACATCGCCAAAGACGTCCTTTGAAATGTCGAATCACATTCGAAATTCGAACCGTGTGTAAGCCCAACCCTTTCAAAGTGATGGCCATTTGACAGCCAGATATACCGCGGATATATCCGAACTTGTAATATCCTTCAATCACTGCCTGTCTGCTAACTTTACGCATTCAACTGTTTACTGCCGTTGACTGTACCGCAAGCCGAGAACGACCACTAAAACGGTGATACACCACTAAATTATAATCCTTATTGATGTAGTAATGTTGAATTTTAGTGGGGCTAGCTCGTGGCATACGATTGGATCAGTAATTGAAATTGACTATTGATTGTTATTTGTTTTTGGTTGTTATTTTAGTGTTAGAATTAGTAATAGATGTCTCGCACTAAAATAATCAATTTATTTATTTGATACTAGTCTTTAAATAGTATTTGAATTTCAGTAAATGTAGAACTATAGATACTTAAGTTAGTTACATAATAATAAAATGGTACAAATTATAAGATTGCCAAAGGAAAACGGCCAACCAGAAAATAAATAACATGAAAAATCTACTGTCTCTACTAGTCTGGTATCCTATAATCAAAAGTTTAACACTCGGTGTGTGGCGAAAGTGTCGTAGACACGTCGGAAGCGTCTCGTCACGCGCTCGAGAGATTATCGGACGACTAGCCGACGAGTGCGGGACGAGTTTCCCGAGTACGGGACTTTTGCGACAAGCACGCCGTGTTTTGTGCGGACAATCGTAGGGGACGACTAGTTGTGCGGGACAAAATACGGTAAAGTTGTGTGACGATGAATAAAACACTGTATGTGAAAATATAGTACGGCGTTTTATTTTTCTATGGAGATTTTCTATTGAAATCAAATGGTTAAATAAACTGAGGATTCCGAAAAGATCGATTTATTGAGTGTAACTAAGTACAGTTATAAGTTTTCGAAAAGTTGAAAATGTAGTTACTAACCAATTTTTGTCAGAATTTACATGTTCTATTCGAGCGTGAAATGTAATCTTGTATAATTATCAGTTTATTAATAAATATAAACTTATTAATTATACGAAACATCTTGTTTTACGAATTTGTTTACATCTTATTTGAAGTCTTAATTATGATGTTTTAATATCTTTGAGCTAGCTGTAGATTGATTTAGTATTTAACAGGTAATATATGAAACTTTTATAAATTAAAATATAAATATATCTACAGTTATAAACAGTTAGAGACTTATTAGGCAAGCGTGCTCTATTGTCGACCACTTCATCGCTCACTTCAAGTGGTCAAACGCGAGCCTATACTTACATAAAATATTATATAGTAAAAAAAAAAGAATAATAAAACATTAAGATTATAAAAACACATTCTAAACTTAAAACGACCAATCAAATTGAGATAATACCCAACTTCAAAAGAAATAAAAATCCGAGTGATTTGCTCAAAAGATCCGCACTAAGCCGCGATTACAACCCTAAAAGTTAATGTCGGATAAAATTATACAAGTAGCCATTAAAATTTTTCAGAGACTTTTAATATGTTGTAAAGCTGGAAATTTCGCGATCGTGTGCCTGGGAAAGCGAAAGTTTAATATCTATTCCTGTATTAATTTCTAGCTAAGTTACTGTGCAGTACTTGTTTAATAATATGCAGGTTTTACAATGATTATAATTTCAGTTGAGTCCGTGAGAAGTACTTTCTTTAATACATACTTTCTTAGATTTATCTTTCAGTGGTAATCTGTTTATATGAAAGTGAAGTAACTGTCATTTTACTTTTTTCAGGGCTATAGTAACTCTTTCGAACAAACCCACAGCCCTAGCATCTATCGGCTCTACTGGGCCCCGTTGCTTTTGCTGACATCTCATCTTTGAGGCGCGTATGGGACACAACGCGCTGTCGGGTTTAGTCGTCACCGGACGACTGGCTACCCATTGCTCGCCGTCCATAAATCGGCACTTACTGTGGCCGATAAATCACCCTGTGACTTCCAATACCCGGATCGTTTCCTAGGTTAAGGAAGTCCTCTCCTTCATGGGTTTTAGCCACTAGCCACAACCTTCGCTTGCTTTACAGCTTCGCAGAAGAACGTGACTGCTTCCCATTCCCTCTCGCTCCGTACCATAGTTTGAACCAGGGATGGATGCGAAAGGTCTAAGCCAGCGTTCGCCTCTACATTATATACCACATGTTTCTTGATTTTGCACCTCTAGAATGTTCTAGAGGTGCAAAATCAAGTATTTAATTGGAATAGTAATTTCTAAGTCATTGTGTGTAATGTAAAATGTGTAAGTGTAATGTGCGTATTTTCTGGAATTGTATTGTGTATTTTATGTAAATAAATAAAACGTAATTATAGAAGAAACAAAAAACGTACCTACCTATACAACAGTCTCGTGATTGACTCGTGGTACCTACATGAAAAAAACCAAGTGCGGATCCAACCCCTTAAAAAGTTGATGTGGTCACAGCCCTAAAATCTGCCAAGTGCGAGTCGAAGTATGAACTCGCTTATAATCGAAATAATGTTTTCCTATAGAGGATTTTTTGCAAAAAGTATGACGCTTTGACCAACATTTTATATAGTCTATAATTCCACGTGCACAAAACCTTGCTCTTTGCAAGTGCTTGCCTCACGCAAGCACTAATAAATTAATAAACCAGTAAGTGTGACGTCACAAGTCTACTAGGGTTGTGAGCATACGCATCGTACTCATAACACTAGATCCGCACTTGAAAAAGAACTGTTGACTTTGACAAAATTATTTTTCATTACCTACTCATACTAGGAAAGTACGGTCTTGAAGTTACCTGAGGAGTTACTTTTTCACCCTAGGGAGAATCGAAATTCTGTTTTCATATTTCTATTGAACGATGTCCCAACGTTCCATTCTATGTATACTGCCATTCAATTACAGTGTGATGTAACTTAAGAATTAATTAATGAAGAAATTTTTTGAAACGACTTTATTATATATAACTTACTTTCAATTATTTATTTAAAATAACATAGATTTTGGTGAAATATTTATCATTTTTTGCCCACGGGCGCCAAACCTCTTTTCGGGACTAAATAAGTTAATTTTTGCTTAGGATAACAATGTACCTACTATTAAATCAACATCCAAGTTTAAATTATTTCTAATTATAACTATTAGATCATCTGATTGCACAATATTGACGCAACCATTTTAGACAACATTCCATTCAAGAAATTTCTTAATCAACTTCCTTATTATAAATACTAAATTAAAGTCCATCTATTTCTAAAAACTGAAAAACGGATAATCATTTATCAAATAAGACATATGAATTGTAACTTCTGTAGACCACTAATCCCCTAAACGATCTATAGGCTTCATAAATCTGTTGCGTACAACTTTAAACACCAAAGTAATTTGATTTATAATTCATCTAACCAATAAATTAGAGTTAATTACGAATATTTTTGCCAAAATCAACATATTTATAAAACATTGTTAATCCAAATTTATCATCGAAAGCTTAATTAAATTAATAAAAAGGGTTAAAGTCATAAAACGAAAATGAAACGAAAGTAGTAAGTAATAAATTACGCGCGTGTATTCATATTTAAAAGTTAGTTATCTACATGAAAATAAATTAAACTTAATACGTTAAGACGTCTCGACGATATTAGTAATCGTTTTCAACGAAGCTATGCCTATATATCACATATTTTATATGTAATATTTACAATGACGCGAGTAACGCGAAGAAATCTTCGAGAACAATAAGTCGCGTTCTCCCCGGACGTGTGCAGCCCAACCGCTTCGGGGAGCGAGAGTTATTATCCCCGCATACAATACATACATATCATAGTCATACGCCAACGGTTAAATACGCGAGCGACTCCGAATACGCCAAGCGTTCCGTCATATCCCGACACCTCAGTTCCGACCCGTAACCGATACGTTCCGATCCGCAACCGATACGGTAACACGTCAACCTCCCTGATCCGTCTTTGGGAGCTTCCCACTACCCTCCCATATTCTGAAAGGCGATGAATGTGATGATGTGCTTGCCTCAGGCATTCTAGGACTACTAGTGTAGTTAGGTGGTAATCTAGTAGGAGTCGATAGGAAGCTCCCGTAAGACAGCGAGGAGTTGACGCCCAAAGACGTGTCCAAAGTGGAATAGTACCCGGATGAAGCGGTAGACGGCTGCGGAGCTGGCGGCTGCTGTATCTGCGCGCGCGCTGCTTCCGCGTACGCGTCGAGGTGTGTGCGCACCAACACGAGCAACTCGCCGTAGTTGGTGACGGAGCCGCCAGCTCCCGCCACTCTGTAAAGCAACAACCGCGCCTCCCCAAAAAGACTGTCTAAAATTTTACCTGTCGTGAAGAGGACGATGGCCTTCAGACAAGAGTACTCCGCCGAGTCCACGTGGAGCGCTTTCAGCTTCTCCACTTGCTCTTGGAAGATCCTGATGTGGTCCATGAAGGCCACGACTCGGTCGGCCGCCATGGGCGACGCGTGCAGCCCCGCGGCGGCCAGGAGCGGCGCCACGTGCAGGGGCATGGAGCACTGAGACGCGTTGAGGACGAACAGCTCCGACCAGACGAGTCGGAGCAACGCGACCTGGTCGGTCACTTGGAGCTCGGGGAAGAAGGGGATGTTCCGCGCCCACTCGACGGCGGAGAAGAGCAGTCTCGCGGCTAACTCGCAGATATTGTCTATTCCCATGACGTTGGCAGGCTGCACGCACTGCCCGTACCGGGAGGTGGGGTAGGGCTCCGCTCGGAGGAGCAGAGAGATGTAGGAGGAGAGGTAGGGGTGGCTGTTGAGGCCGGCGGAGGGGTCGCCGTTGGCCAGCGCGTACTGGCCGGGTAGGGCGAGCCCCGCCGGTTGCGTCGGGGGAACTCGACCTCTTTGTACAGCTGCAACAAAAGAAACAGAACACTTTAGGCTACACTCTAGATATAAAAGCATTTAACAAGCGGTAGACGTAGAATTTCTCACACCTTTAGGTCTACATGAAACGACCACATTATATTCTCACAAATCTCAATTACATTTCGCTGAACTCGAGGCTCGCACCCAATAATTTAGAAGTAACGTTCGATATAACGTTACCAGTTCCTCCTTTACAAATAATTACGATATTATAAATTAGTTTGTACATTACTTCTTGTTTGCAATTAGTAGTTGGGGCAGTAAATAGATAATTTGCACTAAAACAGCAGGCAGTTTTAGCATTGCCTTTAATGCCCTCGTATTCAATGATACGTTAAATAGAATGAGACCAATAAACACGGTTTCAATAAATAGTTTTCTATTGCTTTTTAAGAGATGACGGGAAGTCGAGGTAACGGTAGTAAGTATTGGCTGTAAAAGTTAATTCTGTGCCAGGAATAAGGTAATTAGACATGTTAGACTTTTACTGACTAAAACCTACTCCTATGTTCCTTCTTTGCCTTAGTTCCTGGGTCCAGAGGTTCTCTTCTCATGGCCAAAACCCATTAACTGGGGGTTTTTTTTTACAGTATTATTGCTGATATATTATTCTACGGCAAAGTCTGTCGAGGCCTTAAGTTTGCCCAAAAGGATCGAAGCTTACTGAGGCCAAGGGTCGTCAGAAAGGAAATCCTGGAAACCTGAAACGAAGGCAAAGAAGAAACAGGAGTGGGTATCAGTCAGTAAAAGTCTGACAAGATATCCCGCTTCGTCCAAGGAAGTCTTTGGACGATTTCCCACCTACGAAAAAGTCTCCACTTTACTATATCTGATTGCCTAGATAATTATATCCCATCTAATGATTAACTTTTACCTATTAAAAAGTATTCGAGTAAAATAAATTACGAGGTTCAAAAACTAATTAACAGACAAGTAAAATCTTGTACAAACAAATTAAAATTAATGCCTAAAACAATATAAACATGGCAATTATGCTTTTACAAACTATTATTACCTGCGAATTACTCGTAAATACCTGTACCTAGTATTTATACTTATGGACCTGTTATGTTTCCGCACGTACTTTACCTATAAATATTGATTGGTAAAGTAAATACCAGTTGTTTACAGCACTATAGTTTGTGTTTTACACAGATTTGTAAATCGAATTGATGTGTTTGCGAATTGTAATCGATATCTTTTGTTTAGAAAGTACTTACTCGTAGCTAGTAAAGGTGGAAATGGATTTATTTTAGATGCACAAAGTTAATGATTTTAAAATGATATTAATTTAAAATATGTCCTCTATCAATACAAGCCTCCAAAGCTCACTTATTTGTAGAAACGATTTTTTCAATGTCAAAAACGTTCCTGCAACTAAGTGAGCTTGGAGGCTTGTATTGATGATGTTTATGGTTATAATTATGTAACTAGTTAAATTTTACAGTTGCTAAAGTATTTTTAACTTCATACAACCTACCACTAGTCTGCAAATTGCAAAGAACGTACGAATATTTGAATTTCGCGGGCTACCCTGAAGCTTCCTTCCCCTTAAGTTATGTAACACCATTTTTTTTTTATCATCACAAACAAAATTAAATAGAGATGTCTGAATACAAAATGTAAGATATCGATATATTTTCTGTTATACCTACATTTTAATCCGTTTATTTTATTTTAATTATTCATCGTTTTAAAAACAACTGTATTATCTTACGCATGCCAAGTTTTATATATTTAGTTTATTTTAGGAAACATTTTCCGTTCGTTACCTAATTCAGAGTTATAGTTTCATGTCGATACTCTCATTTAACTAACAATGTCTACTTTATTAGTTTTTTTTTAATCTTAATCAAGTTCAGACTTTAAAATAAAATAATTATGCCAAATTACTGTTTGTGTTCATTTAAAATCTTTATGTACGAGATCAAGATAGGAATTATTTACGTATGTTGAATGTAAACCAGATGGTTATCATAGTGTATAAAATTAATTTAAATGGTAGATGTGGTTTAATTTTTAAAAGATAAAGACATATTATTATGCGATGTTGTTCAGTAAAAAATTAGCAATGAAAGAAATATTGATTTAAAGTTAAATTTCTGGGAAAAATAAAGTTATGTTGTTATGTTCAAAAGTTAGTGAACCACGTGTTTCGATTTCGATCCAAAAAGATTTTAATTCATGAACCTCTCAAAGCAATTTCCAAATTCAAATACCCGCTGAGAAACCGCACAATCAATTTATAAAAAAAAACTATCTACCTATTGCCAAACTTTTTTAACTGTCACGATCATGATTTTGCTGGACAGGTGAATAACATGCAAATAAGTGAAGCCTACTGTAAATTTAAATAAAAAACCGCAGCCAACGGTACATTTTTTCCAAAACAAACATTTACAAATCGACAGCAATCAGAAAAGTGCAAAAGTATAATTCCAAAAACTAGTATATTGTAATAGACAACATTTGTTTTAGCCGATTCCAAATGTCAAGTCAGCTTCGTAGCGTAGACGTTAAAGAATTAACCTGTTGTTTCTCAGTACAACGAGGCATCTCAAAGATCGTGACGCCACAAATCATCGATACGATCCGAGACGAATCGACGTGAAAACGCGGAATCGTCGCTTCTAATCGTTCATTCGGAAATGCTCACAGGGGAACAAAAATGTATAGCGCGCCAAGCATTCGGAGCGCGCCACGTTTTTTGGCGGGAACGCATCGCGGCCGGCGCGAATGCCCGCGCACGCGCGCACCGCCTTTTTATTTCTTGTCAGTGCAACAAGAAAAAAATAAACACGTAAACAGGTTGTATTATTATTTTTTCCTTGAATGACAAGATGACTGGAATTCGCCCCACGGTTGTTTCGTAACGAGCGCTTCCCACACTAAAACCTACTAAACTCAGATTTTTATAAATTGTTATGACATTTGATTTCGTATTCGTAGATTCGGGTTATTATTTCAACGATTACATACGGATTCATACCTTCGTTCCATATCGATATTTACCAACCAAATATCACGATACCAATCATCGAAATAACACGCATTCACGAATTATGGCTCGCATCAACAATTCAATTAAAGTGTTACATCGTCGGAATAATTCCGTTTGAATTAGAGTAATTGCGCGCGTGATTAGCCGGTTTCAGAAGGAAATGTAGGCCGCGGGCTCTCCCACGCCGGGCCACGCCGCGCGTCGACACCTAGCCTAATAGCGCGTCATTACACTATCTGCCGATACATCTCCGGTACGTCTCGACGTCGACGGAACATCACTATCTCTCGTATAATCGATGACCACTCGGCGCGACCAACAAAGCGATTGTTCGATGGCGCTCAACACTAATTACGATTCGGATTTCGAACGCGCGAAAACGTCATTTCAAACAGAATATTTTCTTAATTCGCTTTAAGTATATGTAGAGAATCAATTCTAGCCATTGACAGGTGGAAGTTTATGAATGGAAATTAATGTAAATTAGTGTTAATATGAGTGGGCTTCCCGTAAGGTTAATACAACTAGGTCCATTAGCTCTGATTTGCATAAGACTACGTCTCATTTCGGATTTCTCTTGTATAAATAATATTGATTAAATCGTTCGGCACCCATGGCGCATACTTCACGGGATTAAGTGAAAATTAGCAGTGTGTTTATTATAAATTAAATGGCTACTTGATAACGGTTTAGTTAATAACGCGTCAGTTTGGTAAATAAAAATAGTTATTACATTTTATTAATGTGAAAGGAAAGAGCTTATTATAATTGTTTATGGTCAGAGGTGAGTCATGGACAAGAATTCTGGTGGACTGACATCGACAGCGCGCGAAAACATCCTTGTTTATGAAATAATATTGAAGTTAATTTGAAAATGGAACGTTTTTATTGTTTTGAATCTTCTTTATTAGGGAAAAATGTTGAAACATCTATGAAAATTGCGACAGAAAATCAGAAATCATGCCACGTCCAACCTATTTACGTGGAGACCACACTAAATGGTGTCTTTACATTGTTTTTATTCGAGATCCGTACACAGATCATAACAAAGTTATTATTTTCGTTTCTCTTAAAGGATTTTCGACCTTATGGCCTTAAGATAGGGGTGGTTGACGATTAGTCGTGATTGGTTAAATGTGATCTTGACACAGATTGCGTTGAGGAAACAATATGTCATGTCATTTGTGAGATCCGACGAGTTTGAGCTAGTGATTTAGATAAGTTGTACCGTCTTAAACAAGTTATATTTGCTTATTATTTTTACGTATTTATCGAGAAAATTATGAATTTTAAGTTATTTATTAGGTATTGAGACCCTGGGATAAAAAAAAACCACTTTCGACTTCTAAAATCTTTCCTAATTTAAATGCTTATTTGGACGAAAAATTGTTCTCATCTATAGCAATATAAAATACCTAAGCTTCATGTACCTAACTTCTCGCAAAAAAAATCGTAAAATATTTTTTTTTTCAACAGAGCACTCATGTCCATTTGAGTGACATTTTGACACCTCTACAACGAAAACTTTGATGAAACTCTTTACTTAACAAAAAGCTTTAAATGTATGAACGTAAATTAAATCTTGAAGCTTATCTACTAATAGAAAAATTGTCAGTTGTGACGAACATAAGGTTGTCAAGACGAAGATATTCCCACGAAAATAAACTGCGAACATTATCTATTTAAGAGTGAATAAGTTACTTTTAGGCAAGCGTGCTCCATCGTCGACCACATCATCGCTTACCATCAGGTGCGATAGTGATCAAACGCAAGCCAATCAATTAAAAAAAAACATCTATACATTTTTTTTAATACCGCGAACTTTATATGACACCAAAAATAGATTATTTTTGTATTAAGTTTTTGTAGTAAGAGTTTAGGAAGTTCTACCTAGAACCTAGGTTATCCACAAACTAAAAAAAAATTGTGTGTTAAAAAGTTTGCGGTCAACAACACTGGCACCCTAGGGTTACAGGTTATCATTATATCTTTAAAAAAAAAGAAATAATTTGAAACCGGTTTGATTATTCAACTGGCGCCTATGTATCATTAATAAAAAAAAAACATTAAATCATTTTCGCGCCATAAAGAAGTTTTGTAAAGAGAAACGGTTAACTTTTTAAATATGTAGCCTTTTCGGACTACGGGTTATTTTGATAGCAACATTTTCTTTACTTATAAACAAAGAATTTTCTATTCTAGTACTATGCAGTATTTAGATATAATTTCTGCCTATTTAAGAAAATGTTTTCCGTAAGTATAATAATAAATAATTTTTAGCATAATATTTTTTTGGAAAATAAGATCTTGCTTACCAGGTAGGTATGTATACCCTTATCTATCTAAATTAATATTGTTGACTGTCGTGGGTTCGATTCCCACGCAAGACAAATGTTTGTGTGATGAGCACGATCATTTGTTCTGTGTCTCGATGTAATTTATCTATAATTTTTGCGTGTTTAGAAATATATAAGTATGTTTGTCAGTTGTCTAGAACTCATACCACAAACTGCGTAGTTCGGGATTAGATAGCGTTGTGTGAAAGTTGTGGAATATGATTAACTTTTTATCCAGAAAAAGGAATGAAGGAACCATTCATATCCCATGTAGCGAAAGCCCGGAAAATCTGACAGATATATAAATGAAAACACGAATAATAATACTCTTAAGATCTTGCTAGATTTAAGATTACGTATTTTTCGGGCAAAAAAAAGAAATATTCTTTCTGTCTTAACATTTTAAAGATTCTGAGTTAGTACTCAAACCTTCACAGGATCGCCTCCAGTGAGGAGACAGCTGGTGGTCACCGCTCAGGACCTGGAGGTGGAACCAGCCACCAGTCCAGCCCAGCCACTCCTGTCCATCACCGACGCTAGTTAGTTGAACTTGGACACACATGCAATGTTACCACCTAAAAGTTGACTGGTTTGGCCTCATTGTATTACTACTAACACGATATAGGAGAAATTCTTAGTGTGAGTGCCAACGTTTCTTTTTTTTTGCTATAGATAAAGAAGAAAAAAAGTTGTTTGTAAATGGTTTGGTTCAATATGACGGTGGAATTACTATTAATTCATAGGAAATCTGTCAAGGCGTGATTTCAAGACTATAAACGTTTACGGTTACGGTTTACGGTACAGATATTGTTGGGAAATCTCCCGCTCTTGGGCGGAGCGGGAGGGCATGTCAGACTTTTACTGACTAAAACCCACTTCATTGTTCCTTCTTTGCATTTTGTTCCAGCAGCGCCCCGGGTTTTCCTTTCAGAAGCCTACCCATGGCCCCTGAGGCTTCGACCCTGCTTCCAAAACATCTGCGGTTCTCTACATTATTTTCAGTTATGCGTACATTAATAAGTTGGTCAGTAAGGCTTTCTTGTACTTTCTCTGAAATACTCTTTCTGTAGATATTCAACAGGCTGAGTTTTATTTCATTGCTATTTCTTTTTCTTCGTTTCATCATCATCTGCCTAGCCTTTTCCCAACTATATTGGGGTCGGCTTCTAATCAAGCCGGATTTAGCTGAATACCAGTATTTTACGAGGAGCGGCTGCCTACCAGACCTCCACAACCCATTAACTGGGGTAATACGGTACTTCATGGCAAGACTGGAGTCTGGCTTCTGACTATTTCTTTTTCTTCGTTTGTGCTGTCAATAATTTATACACAGTACAAACACAACCTGTTCAATTCCACAAATCACAATTTTACTTGATTAATTGTCACAATGAGTCAATAGCGATCGACATTCTCGACCACAGAATCTAAAGTGTAATTTGCTACAATTAACGATTGTCATAAGGATAAAGTAACTGTAGTTAGTGTATCGTTTATAACTATTTAAATGCCCCACAATTATGACAGGGTTGTCAAAAGGCGTTCACACAGTCAGTTTTGATGTCAATAACTTCGAAGAATACCAATGGAATGAATATGGTGACTTTACCAAGAACGTCTGTGTATGATCCTGGCTCACAATGGCTAATTCTTTGACGATGAAATTATTTGAATTATCTTTAAATCCTTGCAGTTCTACTATAAGGGTATCCGCCTAGAGAGAATACCTTCGCAGTACCACAGAGAGCAGGTGAAAAATCGAAAAATCTAAGTAGCAGTGTGCAGGACTCGTAGAAGAAATGGTCGATGTAGCCGATTGGTTCTGGAATGGCGACCGCGCACCGTATGACGCAGTTTTGGAAAGCCTCACACAATTTTGATTTTGGAAATAAGTAGAAATAAGTATAGATCAACGAATCAATTGATGTTTTTTCTAGAAGAATAATATGGCTTGAAAAAGTTTACCATGAAGTACTGTGTTACCCCTGTTAATGGGTTGTGGAGGTCTGGTAGGCAACCGCTCCTCCTAAAATACTGGTATTCAGCTAAATCCGGCTTGACTGGGAGCCGACCCCAATATAGTTGGGAAAAGGCTAGGTTGATGATGATGATGAATATAGTTTGAAAAGAGGTAACGACTGATATAACTATAAATCGAGATTTATAGAAGGCCAGTTGCTGACAGCGGCTTCATCCGCGTGATAGTAGAAAATGATCTTGAGAGAACCTATTTCCTGCATAATTATGTTATTCCAGGGCATGGTCTAACGCAGAACGGATTTGATGAAACTTATTGCACGGGACTAAGTTTCATTGTAATCCGTTTTGCCTCTCGACCGTGAAAAAGTAACAAATGTAACTCACAGACTTTCTTCTTTTTATACATATTAGTAGTTGAAAACATGTTGCGCCAAGCTCAAATACTTTATTGGAATAAAGACAGGCAGATGATAAAAATAAAACCTAAATTGACTGAAAATTTTCGAGTTCTTCGCTTTGAAACGTCAATGAATTCATTTTTTTGTCATTGATCAAACTTTACAATTCTAAAGTGCCAGTACCTAAATGATTTCAATAAAATAAATCCTTCCTTGAGTTTTATGTTAAAGAACGTTTTGATATTCGTAAAGATATGAGAGCGTTAAACAATAAAGCGCGCAAAGACATAGAAATCGGGCATAAATAAACTTGTAATAGTGGCTGAGCTAGAGGGAAAAGGTTAGCAATAGAAAGGAGATGCGCTGACCTACTAAATGGTATATTTTATCAACTTTGTACTTAGGCATATGCACTGAACTGGCTATATTCCGTACCTACTTAAATGATGGTTCAAAAATGTACGGGACATAGACTGCGTCTAATGAAAGCCCGACCTGGACTTTTTTTTAAAATTTAATTGGCAACATTATTCAGCCGCAATTGTAGGAAATAAAAAAAATTGTGAAGTGTCAAGACATGATTCTCCTACTAGTTAGTAATACTAAATACAACATTTTTGGATTCAACCTCTTTTTCTCAGGTCGCGCTTTCATTAGACGGACTATAACTGGCTATATTCAGTACTTAGGTGGTGGTTCAAAAATGTATGGAACATAGTCGGACATTTCTTTGAAATCAATGTAATGTATCATAATTCAGATTGTTGAAGCAACATTTTGCTGGTGTAAATCAACAATTGTTATCAACATTTTAAAGGTGAAAGTTGACCAATAACCGTTCCCTTATTATTTTTTATTTTTGACCTGGGAAATCAGAAAATCCGCCTTCAGAGATCCTTTATGTTTCAGGAATACAGTATTCCTTTTAGGAATGCTAGAACGGGAGAATTTATTGGATGATGTCCACCTTACACAATACATCATGAGCATTAGTATAGCGCTTTTTTGACCCCTAACTGACTCTATCAAGAGATAAATGTGTCTCCCAAAAGTAGCCATGATAGCCGGGAGTTTAAAGAGAGTCTTGAACTAATAAAGATTGTCATTTTTCCTGTCCGCGCAGCCCTAAATTACTGGCCGTGTTCTAATTTGTTCCAGTGAACTGATAGATGCCAAGAAGAATAACTATTAAATTGATTCTCAATAAACTCGTATTTGCATAACAAATATTAATAAAACTAAACTGGTAACCGATTTAGATTCTGATATTTTGATACCACACTAAATCCGCACTTAGAAATAAAACGACCTAAGTCCTCATTAGATAGATTTGAAGTTCGATAAAAATTGAACCAGTTTAAAAGGTGATTAAAGTTGATAGTTCAAAATCATGTTTGGTGGAGTTATGTCATTTCGTTTTTAAGGTTGTGTTTTATAGGCGTGTTACCATTTATGTTGTTTAAATTAAACAGCTTTTGCAGAAACTTAAATAGAGATATGTGTATTTAATTATAGAGAAATCTTTAAAATGAAGTTTATTTCCGAAAGGAATGAGGAACGATGTTTTTTTGGCGTTTTTTTTTATATAGAATCTAAGAAGTGTGATTTAATGATGGACTAAGAGCTTATTATCATGATCTTGGTTTTAAAAGCTGTAATAAAAACCAATTAAGAGAGACTTAAATTTTTACCAATTTGGAAATTAACAGATGTATATGAAAGTGGTGTCACAAAGACTTCATAGGTATAATGACTACCAAGACATAAAGATACTATAGTCTTTTTTACATAGCATGGGCTGGATGACAGCAGGACGAAAATATGCAACTTTAAGATGAGATAAAAGGCTGTCACCGAGACCATCTTATAACAAATTTAGTTTGGTAGTAACGGCTTAATAAGCGAGTCCTAAGTCCCGAGGCTAAGTCCCAGAAGTGAGAAAATTATAAGGCTGATTATGTTATCATACTAAAGGATAAAATTCTTACTTGGCTCCATAATCATCTACTAGCCCTTATCCCATAAGACTTCTTCTGTTCAACTGCCACGCTATCATACAATCCCTTTTCTTTCATGTTATACTTGACTAGCTACAGCCAGTGGTTTCGCTTGCTTAAAGTAGGTTTCTTTATACAAACTTTGCCCCCGTTTCTTCCCCTTAGGGGGTGAATTAAAAAAAAATCTCTCTTAATGCTCGCCTACGTTATAAAAGGAAACCTTGTGGAAAATTTCAAGTTACTACTCCAAGTTGTTTTGGCTAAGTGTTGATATATCAGTTTTTTTTTTTTTATATCAGTACGTCAGTATCTTTTTTTTTATTAATAATAGGCTCGCGCTTGACCACTATCTCATCTGATGGTAAGCGATGATGTGGTCGACGACGAAGCACGCTTGCCTAGAAGCAACCTATTCACTCTTGACTTAAATTGTCTGCTACATCATCATCTACCTAGCCTTTTTCCCAACTGTATTGGGGTCGGCTTCCAATCAAGCCGGAGTTTAAATTTTCTCCTACAAAAGTCATAAAACTGTTTACTTAGACTTCTGTTTTGTCCTCAAAAGCCAAAGCATGAGTAACACGTGCCTCATAACAAGCTGAGGTGACAAAGAATGAATTAAATGGCGATCGTTAAACAAGTACGTTAATTACTTCGCAAGAAGTAGCAGGTACAATAATAATATAATATGATAATACTACCTAATAATTTTAATTCTTTTAGCAGTAAAAACTTTGCTGTTGTATGTTTTTGCAAACATAGCTGAGATAGAGGATGTCATTGTGGAATTAAGTTTTTATACTTGTACACTATTTGCTTTTAAACTGGTTGACATTATATGTATAGTACAGGAGGAAATAGTTTTGTTTTTAAACAAAACTTAGGCTAAGATAGATACAATTCACATCTGAATGAAATTGGTCAGGCGTAGCATAATACTTAAAAACTTGAAATTTGAATCTCTGTGGCAATATACCAAGTACAAGCTAAGGATCATGAGCTTAATCAAAGCAATCATCAAAACTATATAATACTCTGCCAGAGTAAATAAACAACACACGACGAAGAATCATTAAAGAACAAAACCAGCACAAATGACTATACCGTCATCTAAGTAAGTTATCTCGTCCATCAATACATAAACACTAATCAAGATAACATTTCACGGCTAATGACTCACAAAACGAGCAACAACGTATAAATATCCAGCAATAAATTGTAACATTAACGAAGGCAACTCGCACACATTACTTACATACATATTATACATCATCCGTACATTTTAAATTGTAAAGTTTGGTACACAACTTCATTTACCGTTCGTCTATTTATTTTAGTTGTTAGCCACTATCTCGTTACGACTCGATACAACTTGATAATCCGTTATTTATGTCGGACATTTTTCAACAAGAGCCTAGCACGCGACTTGTCGCCCGACTCTTGAACACCGACAAATGGTCGACCATCCACCTTTTGTTGCTCTAACGGTTGTGTTTTGATATCATTAGGAAATTCTCGGCTTTTACGACAGTGAGAAATATTGTTTCTAATATACAGATTAAAGATTTGTCTGTTACTAATGTAGAAAGTAGTAGACGCTAAGTCAGTGACGGATGGGACACACGATTAGAACCTCGATTAGTACGACATGGAACGATAAACGTACGATTTTGATTTGTTGCACCCAGCGGTAGATATGGATTCTCTTAAGCGAAAAGGAATGTCAGAGACGATATCGAAATTCGATAGAAAGTCGTTAACTCTAAGGAATGTAAACAAAGCCGCCCACCGAGAACTGCATATCTAAATGAACACTAAAAACCGGACACGGAAGACATCAAAACAGTACCAAATCAAATAATTAAAGTTATCGTAAAGATAAACTCAGTTGGGAAACGTTCAAGATTTGTATAATAAAGCTATTGAGAGGCACGTGCTGAGAATTAAGCGCATTCCTGTCGAGCACTCCACAACCCCATTAGCTCGCGTCGGGTTTTTGTAATTATCGACTTATTAAATGCCGCGAGAGATTTATGTCAGGCTGGCAACAGGTAAATCTGTTTCGTTACACCCATGTGCTGATAAATGAACGTGCAAATGTATCGGAAACTGACGACGACATTAATGCGCATATTACTTAACACGTTACAAACGACTTAAATCGGGGTTAACCCTGATTTAATCCATATTCACTTATGTCTTACAATAAGAGAATATTCATAAATCCACAAGAAGCTTCCAAGACGTACAATAAATTTCCAAGATATCTTAAAGTAAATTGTGCATATAAAATGATGTTAGAGAGAAATAAAACGAAGGCAGCATGCACAGAGTCACTGACCACAACAACGTACGAGCGACGAAGACGAAACGAAGCCTTGCGATAATCATAATACGCTTGCAGATATGTGATTAGCTGTGGGGTCACGAAACGGTCGGCGTTAGACAGAGAAGACATACAGTATCCTTCTCAAGCACATGGACAGTTGCATGGCGCCGTCTCTGTCAGGCAAACGACCGCAGGGCGCCTAAACCGCTATAGTAAACTGTGACCTCACGAAATTCTCAGCGCACGATACCGAGGATGATTCACGTGTAATGACGGACGTACGTCGTACAGACGGACTGACATATAGAGATGCGGACGCTAGATGAATTCCAAGCGACAGGTCGGGAGAAAAAGTTGTTTCAATTTTAAATACGGTCATGATTATTATGGACTGTTATCGTTAATTTTATTGAGCCATCACTGACATTAACATATTAAATTAGTTTTTGTTTTTAGATATCTCGGATCTGTTGTGTTTATTTGTTCGTAATCTATGATTTTGATGGGAGCTTCAGTATTCCATTAAGCTGTCAGCAATATATAATTTAGAGAATCCGCATTTGTTAGCATTTTGTGACCTTGATTGATATCTGGTTGGATGCTATAGAAATTAAAAATTCAGTACGGAACTTTACTAAATGTGAGGTTCATAAAATCATAAGCAATGATGTTAAATATAAAGTGAAACTATAATGTTGGATGCAGATGTGCTATAGCTGGATACGGTACAGAGGGCACGACCAGACAGAACAGGTTTGCTGGGACTACTAACGTAGTAACCAATATACATGCGGACCGTGCATTACTCTCAAGTATTCAAGATTATACGACGTTAGAACGGAACGAGTTGGCTGTGAGAAAATTTCACCTGTAGGAGCCCTATCAATGTTGATTTAGACGACCTTTCACGTGGCTTGCTATGAGCAAAATGTTTTACGTTATTTTCTGCGCAACTACAGTTAAGGTTTCTGTTAAATGAATATGTATTTGGAGAAATGGAGCAGGATTTTAAGATGATGAACTGAAAACGAGATTTAGTAACGAATTGAACTCAATTGATTTATGTTTAGAATGTAATTAAAATTTTAGTGTTGTTTTTTTACAATAATCGAATTTAAATAATATGACATTCAAAACAATATTTATACCTTCATTGAAAACAAACTCAATCATAAAGAAAACGAAGAACTAAACACCAAAATACCTGCCGATGAACGTAAATTAGATATTAAATCTGCCGAAGATATATTTCAAGAGCCAACATCACACATCGTAAAGGAATTAGTATCGAGAGTGTGAGAGTACGTACTGATAAATCACCTACACAGTTCGTTAGGAACGGGCTGCGCGCCGCGGGGGTCCACGTTCGATCCCGTGCCGGCAAGTGGAACGCTATTGAGGAACCCCCTGTTGAATATTTTGACGGGCCATACAGTGCCATGTTGGGTGCAGGTTGATGAATGGTAAATTTACGATTGGTCGCTCTTTTATCAGCTTTGAAATTTGTTTTTAGTTATGTAGCATCTTCAAAATTATCATCAGCGCTTTCGTTAATATTAACTCCTCATATGATTAAAACATTCTTCTAATTGATTACTAATTTGTAAAGATATACCAATGAATTATTAATAATCATTCTTGGACAACAACACATTATCTAAGTTTAAAGATTACATCACTTGACAGTTCATCGTCTCTGATCATACTATTGATATCGTTAATATCAGCTTTCACACCATATTTGACGAAATGAACGACAAAAATGTGGCAATTAATTAATACAATGCCAAAACTAAGTAATATTCATAATGTATGAACATATTTGAATAATTAAATAGCAAATCTATTGTTGGCGCCATTAGAAATGTTACCGTAGACACATTCCGCATACCAGCGTGTTTGTCGTAACGTAAGCAACAGGTTTTTTCATCATCAGACAAAGGAATTTTACAATCTGCCACATTCGGCGATAATACTTGTTCATCTTTTTACACCAAAATAAAAGGTTTATTTCCCTGACCGAGATGACGGCGTCCGTCAAATTTTAAAAAGTTAATTATCGGATACTTTTACCATTTCGTGTGGCTGGCTCGGCGATACATCATATGGACGAATATAAATCACCGGTTGATTGATAGTGGTATACATCTCACGCTCGTCCGCTAGCTCCTTTTTTAATCCGACACAAATGATTTTACACTTTGATTCCTTTTTGTGACGCCATTTCGCTTCGGAGTTTACGATTTGTTCGGAATGGATTTTGTACACCTGAATTTGTTGGAACTTGGCCACCTTTTTATGTTAAAAGAGCCTTTTGATCATATTGAATGGGTTTAGATTTAATAAAGGTTGTGTGGAAGCGTGCCGTCGTATAGCTTTTATATCGTAAAAGTAATTTTAATACTGTTAACAAATTCAATGCCTAATTCTACGCCGAGTTTATGATTTCGTAAAAGTCGTCTATAGCGAACGGTTCCATCGATTGTGAAGTTTGACCCAAGTATTTCTGTACTATGAATTGCAATCTTTAAATCCAATATCATCGTACGTGACCTCAAGCGAGCACTTTCTGAATGGCTGTACTTTGGAGTACGCCATGAGGAAAAGTGTACGAGCAAGGTATAAAGTCTGTGTTATGTAAGTGGCTATTTATTTTAAGGGCACAATAACTCGATGAAATCTCCTTTCATCGCAATGTGAAATTTAATATTCACTACCGTACACTGTAAAGCCAATGTTTATAGTGAAAACCTATCAAGTTTCTATCAACTATTGAGCGGGACCCGTCCGTGTACCTGCGTACAAAAAGCTCTACTATAACAGATTAGTGTGGCGTTTTCTATTGTAGTTGTACCCCGATTCTCATGCAAATGAATGATAAAACGTGCGGAAATATAATTAGCTTGGCGGTATCGAAGGGTCGTGCACCTTGCCAAAAACGGGTTTATGTTTCGCCTTTTAATTAATGTTTTGGTAGTGTTGTAACTTTTGACCAGTGTCCAGTAGGGATGGGGTGTTTTCGCAAGGTTCCGTGGGAAAGCGTGTTCCGATGGTATCTTTATGTTAAGAGTCTGTTTTTCCGAGAAAGAGGCCATTACACGCTGTACGAGAGCGTCGTAAGCCATGTCACAGTTATTATGCTCACTAGAAGTGATATAATCTTTCGGCTATGACGCACAGAGGCGGTTCGTATGTGCTGAGTTATTCTCGTCGTCCAGAGCGTTGGTACTGATTGTTGACACGATTAAGTTGGATCAATCTGTGGGTAAAACCGTACGGAACGTTATTTGTAAGTGCTATGTGTTATCGTTGAGGTCAGTTTAGATTAACAGTGTACCTATTATTACTTGTAGCAGCTTCATGAAATTCCTTATTAATATTCTAATATATTGCATATACGAGTATAAGTAGTTTTTTTCTAAATTCTAATTAGCGAACCAAGATAAGTAAAAACTACAAGTATAGTTACCATTTCATTAACCTAATCTTACCTAACCATCTCTTCCCCAATCCCATGCTTACAACCAAAACTAAAAGAATCAGTTCCAGCCATCAACCCATAATCCGGTATCATAAATCATAACCACAATCCATTAGCAGCAAAAAGCAAAAACGTTATATTTCTCACGGTTCAATATTTGCAAAACTAGGACTGGTCTAATCCAAACAAACCCGGTCTTACGGTCAGTTGGCCCACAATAACCAGGTGTCCGAAAACCCACCCTCTAAGAACCTACGTCTTTGTGACGTAGAGGCGTGTTTAAGGCGTAAGGGACAAATATTGCGAATGACCGAATTGACCCCTTCGATCTTGCCCTGGGAACGCAAAGATGATGTTTTTGACATGTCCGCACAATGCAGTATTGTTCATGGTCAGTGGTCATTTGTGCATGGATTCATTTGTGACGGTATCGCAAGCGAAAGGTTAAGGAAGCTTGAAAGTTTTGTTGCTAAGTGAACTTTTAAAGAATGTTAAGTTTTTAATCAAGTCTATGTGAGCGGAAGAAATAGGATGCTTCATAATAAAACACAACAAAAATATTTCGACCATAGTAGACCGTGGAAAACAAACATTTTTACTCGGAAACCTTCAATTTCCAAAACCATTCTGGACATACATGCATAATAATTCAATTTATTGCAAAAATGCTCATCATTTCAAAATACACCACGGAAGATACTTTCCAATCTACCCGCAAAAATCGCCCATTAAAATTCAGGCCTGGGGGACCCGGAATCTTTCTAAATGACCGGCCTAACACAAAAACTTATTAAGATATAGCAAACAATGAGAAGTGATTGATGCGCCGTGAACAAAAGGTGCTTCTCCATTGTTCAAATGACGGGCAAACCCGAGGCACACTACACGTTCACCTTTTATGCACTTTTTAATAAACCGGTCCACTAATGCATTTAATTTATCAATCCATGTGTATGTTTTGTTTCATATCTGAATTTGCATAGAGTGAAATTTGAATTCATAGCCCATTTGTACCCCATTTGACTGAATAGATTAATAATGTACCAGGATTAATGACTAACACTGAATGGACTCAACGTAATCATAATCGACCGTTAGAAGTGTAAGTTCTCGTAATTAGAAAAGGAATTATTACAATATTGAACAAAGAGAAAGCAGAAAAGCTAAGTCTGAATAACGCTATTGAGTAACTCATAAAAATATTGATATCTCATATCATGATGACGACAAAAGCTCTCTTAAATTTCCAACCCAAACAAATAACTAACATCACACAAAAGGTTAAAAGCAAAACTGACCACTCATTTACAACGGTTACATAAACCAAAGAGTCGGACATCACACAAAAAACGTATCTCTTACATCGAGTTCTATCACAATTAAACGTATTAGGTGGTAGTTTCATCCTCAATGGACCTTTTCAAAGCTAAAACGTTTTACAAAACATCCACCAACTGTGAAACAATATTATAAAAAAAGTACAAAAGATTCTCTCTAATCTTCGCATCTACCAGTTTGATATCTAAGACGATTACAAAGCGACAAAAGGGGCACACTTACTTTTTTTCTATTAACAGTTAATCTCGTATAAAAAGGAGACGAGTTCGCACCTTTCTATTGTTCTGAGGGCAAACAAATCGTTTGTTGCCCAAAATATGACGGGGTCGAGAGATTCAGTGTCGTCCTCAAGGGTTGAATGAGAGCAGCCGCGGGTTACCGTGTCCTTTCCGGTACGAGCTGGCCTCTGCATTATCAAAGGGAGCAACCCTAATGACGCAAAGGTGGAACTCGTAAAAAGTTTTGTAGGACTCACAGATACAGAAAACGATAATGAAGTCAGAGATCATTTTTGGAAAATAATAAATGTTATGGATGGGTATAACGAGGTTGATATAGAACCGGCAGGTGGTACTAAAAGTGCCGAAATAGTTCGCAAAGAAAAAGATAATTTTAGAAACAAAAATTTAATGTCCGAGGTCGTCAAACGGGTGCCATTGGAGGCTATATGGGTTATAATAAGCGCCTCAGCGGGTGTTCCGTCCACGTTATGAACTCTTCAACCTCGGTGCCCTCCGTCAAGACCGTTTCCTTTATGACATGAGGAAATTACTTCGGTCGCGTGTTATCTTTTAAAATGTGCACCTGTGTCGTTCTGAGTTTTGGGTAAATAATTTTAGCTACACGTGAATTTTAGGACATGAAATGTTTTGAAATGATCAAGACCGCAATATTTTTTTAAGTACTCACGGTAAATCATTTGAAAATCATTTTTTATTATTGCTGAACGAATTGGAAAAGTGAACTTCAATTATGTTGCAGTAGTTTTCCATTGTTTGTGAAGATTCAACGTTATTTTCACAATGTTGTAGTCAATAGGCTATTAAAAGCAATATTGTCGCTCATCATAAAACTGACAGATCGTCAAGGTTCCCTCATTTCTGAACAGCCTTGACCTGGCACAGAACTATGAATACTACCTGTCACTAGACGTTACGCGTTAAAATAAACAATAGGAAACTTCATTTTCTCCATCAACTAACAAAGTCTAAAACCATTAAGTTAGCTAGCAACTTGAAAATCTTATCACTACTTCTTGATACGTACGAGGTCACACAAATTCCTGAATACCATCAATCACAGCGCTGTCTTTAAAACAATAACCGGCCATATTAATTCCATCGTAATAATAACCTATTACAGCCCATAACTTTATATTAACATTGATCGTCAACAGTTACTTAGAGTAGTGCCCTTGGGCAGTCTCTCCACTAATGACTCGAGAAGATTAATGATTTCACTAATTATACTTGTGACAATCAATGTATCTTTAAAGCGAGCTTTTTGTTAGTAACACCGCATATTCTAGTATTATTGATGTATTATGTAATTTATCAGTAGCAAGAAATAATTTTGTTGTACATAATTGTAACAATATAAGGTCATGATTCAATCAAATTAATTTATGTGGTAGTTAAATGTAGACGTAGGTTTACATTAAAAGGAATAAAGCTGTAAAATAAAATACTAAAAATATGGTAAGGGAAAGTTCCATTAAACTTGAATCTAATGGAAGGGCAAATCATATTAAAATATCTACAAAATATGCAAATGTAAAGGTGGTGTGAGAACATTCATATTGTCATCATACTAAAGCAAAAAAACTTGCGAATTTATAGTATCTTATCACCTAATACTTACATACTGACAAAAAGTACCGGTGAACAAAAGAAAATTTCAGTTTAAAACGCGTATGAAATGTCTCAATATAGGCATGGATGTTAGTTGCTCTGCTATCTACGTTGCCAATTTTGTTAGTATGTATTTACCAAAATTTTGACCTGGTAAACAATTTGAAAATTTCATGCTAACTTCTTTCAAAGTTTTATAGACTTTTTCAAATAATTTTTGACTCACCTTCTCTCCTCATGCCCATTTTGAGACATTTTCTTAGCCTGCAGTACTGGCATTGGTTTCTATGATGTTGGTCGATTGGACAGTTTCTATTTCCTCTGCAGGAGTACGTCAGATTCCTTCTCACGGACCTCTTGAAAAAGGATTTGCAACCTGTGGGAGAGATTTCACAATTGTAATGTTAATTTTTACACTTTCACTTTGAACATCATCAGTTGAGAATACTTTGCTGAGATTAATTTTAAATATTTTGATAAGGTGGAATTGACTTCTATTGCTATTTACGATATAATCACTTCATAAATCTGGCTTTCATGCGACAGCATGCTTAAAATTCGGAAGTTTGTTCGTACATCATCATCAGCGTGTAAAATATGCGAGTCTGTCAACAAGCTTACATATTTTGTGATCGTATGCAAACATGGGGATATCCCAATAATTTACTATACTTTATGATTGTCGGTAGTAATTACCTGTTAGCCTATTTTGTTAATATGCTTAAACCTATTAGCATAATACCATATATCAATAGCTACCCGATATCGAAATACGTCGATTTGTATGGACGCGTCAAATATATACGAATTTATAAAACAGTTAAAATACCAACTTAACGATCTTAAGACAGTTAAGACCAATCTCATGAATATATTATGCGTAAATATTAGAATAAGAAACAATTTGCTTTGAAACGCGCTACGTGGCGCCTTTACTCAAAACACAATGAACTATGCTGAATTTAAAATTCAATATGGTAATTGATTAGTGTCCCACAAGGAGATAGTATAACATAGTTTATTGTTATAGAATCGAAAATTCAATCAAAAATCGTATGGTCACCGGATGGCAGTAAAGTATTTAAAGAAACAACTGGAAATGTGGACACAATCATTTATGAGAAATTAATGCGTTTGTCGAAACTATATTTAGCTTGAGTTATCAATATAAAAAGTTTTAGTATTTCGGTGTTCTTGTCATTTGTTTATTTAAAATAGAAGTAGCATGTTTACTTGCCATAAACCAAACTACTAATAAAACACAGTGATTGGACAATCCCGTGCATTTGTAAGGAAGTTATGCAAACATCTAATCATTATGTATTAGTACATTTAAATATCAAAGACATTTATCCATGTTTATCTATAAATGAAGGGAGCTGTATCAGTTAGTTATTGCCTCAGTAGGCTGTGGGAGCTTGCTTGTTTGGAGTACCTACTTATCAAGAAGGCGATACTTAGCAATCTTAGCAACCTAAATGGTGCAATTTAGGACGTGATTTTATTTATCTTTAACACAAAACATAGAATACCAAAAAGTAATAATGCAAACTCAAATTGGGAGAAGACATCCAACCTAAATTTGGTTTAATTATCTTTCCAAAAAGATGTTTTATATTTTACTAATACAGAAAGACCTGCTATGGGATCTATCCGGTCCTATACCCAAGACTTCTCGATTGCCATCAACACTCGAACTTTATAGTTGTTTCAAGTTACATTAGGCACCCATTTTCTTTTATTCGAAACTCACAGAAAACCGATACTGCTACAAATCGTGCACAGAGTCCCATCTATCGATTTGAACCAATGATCTTAGATTACAATCGAACGATTTGATATCTTAAACGTTTTGACTTCCGAAATAAAATCAGAGCTATAAAAGATCTCGTTTCATTTAAAACTTTAACTTCTTCATTTTAATTACTATTAATTTAATTATGGCTATCTATGATTATTTTATGTGGAGCTTTGGATGTGGTCATAAAATTAGAGTATTTTTAATTATCAAATATTTGGTTATAAGTAAAATGAATATAAAATAGATTGCTTCTTTTAAGTAGTCATGTTATCCAGTAAGTGTATCTGAATTATTGACATTCTATACTTAGATGTGTTGGAAGTAAATCATAATGAATATTTGTCTCCCTTATATTTGCTTCTATACTATCTTCTCTTACTAGAATATCAAAAAGTTAATTCCCCTCTTCACACACAACAAAATCCCAAGAAATAGTATCGCGGACTATTTCTTTTTATTTTTGTATCCACCCAAAGAGTTCCTTGTTCAAATTACATACATTATAGTCAGTTAATAATATTTAACCTGTGCAAATTGTTCGGACATGAATGTCAAAGTAAAAATACATACTTTGTTCCTTATTGAGTGTGTTACAGTAAAACATTTAAGTGTCCTACGTCTTAAAGTACATTATCTTGTTTTTTTCTTCTACGTACTTATGCTTGTGCAACTATTTACTAAGTATTTTTATATTGTTCGTAGTCCCAAGGCTTTTGTTACTCAGAATGAATAATGAGGAAATAGTCTTTCGAAACTAAATTTGTACCTATTTAAATGGCCAATGAACGTTCACGTAGGAAAATTTGACGTTTAAACCTAGAATCCTCCATTTTGTATTTTATAAATTTAGATCAACATAAGGATTTCATTGAACGCGTTGTCTTTGGTAAAGTGCACTCAGCAATTATAATTATCTTACTATTCAAAATCGTGACTTTAGATTGGAAGATGTCTGGCGAACTAAAGGCGACGGTAAAATTGTTCTGAATATACATTTAGACGCCATTAAAGACAGGTAAACTGCATATAGTAGTGGAGTAATTACTATTGAGGATGTTGATGGTAGAGAAATAGATTTTAAAAGGAGCAGGAAGGCGAATTCTGGTGAGCTTGGGAGAAAAATAATATGTAGATATTCTATTAGACTAAATCTAACAATACGCATGTAAATGTGTGTAAGTATACTTCTGATACCAACGCAACAAAAACAACACACAACCACTATATCAAAAACATCGAACGTACGCCAGACGATGCTAAAGAATAAGCAGGCGGTAACTGAAAATTCAGCGTGTTTAGGCAACAAAGCGTAGCTTGCGAGGTTTCTAGCTGGTTGCGATACCGTTAGAGGTTTGCTCACGTAGCCAGTGCGCAGATAAGCCGCTGTGCGGTTACCGCAGGCTTGTGCTACGTGCGGCGGGTTAGACGCTCGTTAGAAAATGCTTGTGGCTTTTGTTTTTTTTGGTACAATTTTAAACGAGTTATTTTTATTTTTATATATCGTGTGGCTGTCTTTTAATGCTTCGGTAGTTACTGCCATTTGATTAGAGGCCGACATACTGATACTAACATCTGCCGCTATTGGTTTGGTATTTTTGAGATGATTGGCATCTATGTTGTCTATTACTTTAATTTCAATTTTAAAGTAGACAATATTGATAATATTTCTAAAATCTGCCATTACTAGACACACCAGCGTTCCAACCGCAGCGTTTCCCTGCTAACACCGCTCACCACCTCCTCGGGAACACTGGCTCCCAATTACCAGTTATCGTTGGGAACATCAGCAGTTGCAAATTGTATTCCACGCGAGATGATAACGACTGCATCGACACAAAGATTTTGAAGTGAAAATAAAAACAATGGCTACAGGCTTAGATTCTTTGACATAAATCCCGAGAATTGTTGAGAAAGTGAACTGGAAGGAAATAGATAGTGCATCGCAGCTAACCACAGTATAGTTGAGTTTATTTTACAAAGAATTTTATAGTAGACTTGGGTGACAAACACAACAGAGTATTCAGATGTAGTAACTAACAAACTTAGATAAAAGACCGGTAAATATTTACGAGAGACAATTTAAAGCTAAGACTCTTAGATATCAAGAGAAACGAATTAGAATACCAAACCTTTAGCAGGATGCAAAAATTAAAGAAGATATAAAGATAAATTTCCATGAAAGACGAAGACCAACTGGCAAACCAATATAAACTGAATGGGAACTATACATTAACAGTATTCTCCTAATAGAAGAAAATAAATTACCCTTTAATATGAACTGTCATTAAAATCATTGAAATACTGGTCATAATTTAAGACCGAAGTTGTAAAGGGAAGAGAAATTTTATGCAGTTATCGTGCTTTCGAACTAGTATTAATAGTTAATAAAGGTTTCGGAACTAATGAACTTTAAATTGAAAGACCTCATAGTTCACGGCATGAGTTTCTTTACTATACTGAAGAGAAAAAGGGTGTCAAAGGCGTGGATTTTCTAAGTCAGGTACTTATTTTTTTATTTCAGATCTCATCGGGCTTAATAGAGCCTTTGCCTAACTTATACATAATGTTTTATAAGGACTAATTATAGAACTGCTTTTTTTCTGATCTATTAAAACTTAAAATAGTAAAGTACTTTCAAAGATATAAACATAAAAACAATAATGTTTTTGCTAAATACTCGACCGATGACTAATAGTAGATAAAATAAAGAACCTGCTATGATATCATTAAATACAATCGAAATGTGAATAAACGGACAGGTTGCTTGAATGTCAACTTGGCAATGGTTGACGCATTATAAAGAAATAAACTCGTCAAGCGATCACTGCTGTTGTCTTGGGTTCAGTATATGAAGCAAAATAAATAATAATTGTTTCGTAAGAAGTGAAATATTGGAAGCTATTCGTTAAGGGAAAATATAACAATATAAAGAAAATAAATCTTTTGACAGCAATAACTGATTTTGTACTTGCTATTAACATTCCAAATGATGATGACCTATCTATTGAAGTAAAAGAAGAAATAGACAAAATTGGCAATAACATCATACGACTAGATCATAATTATGAAAAAAATGAAGAATAAAATGACAAGAATACAAAAAGCAATCACAAAAGACTTAACACTACCGCCGCTAAAAATATTAAAACTATAGAATGCTTCTCAGATGCGGAACTCTATCGGCAGTAAAGTGTAGTGTCCACAATTATTGGCGAACTAATGACGACTAGATTACAGGTTACTGCTGACCTACATGTAGCACGAGATATGACGTAACACTGGCTTGACCGCAATGGTGCTTTAGATGATGGATACAAGAAAATTTCGGTATGAATTCTGATAAATGTTACGCTAAATACGTTAGAATATGAAATAGAAAACATAAAGATGGCGGTATAAGATATGACAGAGAATATATCAACAGTCCAGTATTGAAGATGAGAGCTAATAAACCGAGCATAATCGGGAAACTACAAATGACATTTCTTGTAGAAACAGTGCTTGAAGCGTAATAAGATGATTTTGTTAATCAAGGTATGTGGGTGGTGTGTGAATGTTAACTGTCGAATTATATGTACTTAGTTATGAAATCAACAGAAGGAAAGTAGTATGAAACTTTGGGCGTATAACGTTACATGTGAAAATTATTATTCATTTTAAAGACTACGTACTGTCACTACAGTCTATAACACCTACCACCCGACACTATGCATTTTATAACCAGCCAGGTTCAAAGTTCGAAAAAGTGTAAGTGGCAGGTTGCTATCCCATCCCATGCATCATGCATCACATTTACGACTTCACTAGCGAATATTATAGCCTCAATGAGTTATCACCGCAATAAAAGTCGCAGGGCTGTTGCGCAATGCGACTTGCGACTGACCGGGCATACGTGCGACATTATTGTACCATACACAATTGAATATTGCAGTAACTGCAGATATTTATAGAAGAGATTCATTGAAGAATTTAGGTTCATTAAAATTGCAATTATGCGCATATATTGTCTTGTGATTTATGAATGAAGCTTGTGAGAGAATGAAGGTAACGGATGGTTTTGTTCGGGAAAGCAGTTACATTATTTACTGCCTGTCAGGTTAGAGCGTTCTACGGTTTATCGACCACCGCTGGACATGGTGCGAGAAATTAAAGTAAGTTTAAACTTACTTTAATTTCTTACTTACTTTAAGCTTGACCTTCAGTAATGTGGTTTTGGTGTTGAGAATCATCATTCAAATGTTGATGAAGATATTTTGAGTGATGTTAGAGAAGTACCATCAATAGTAAACACCGTAGGTGATACAAAGCTCAAAAATACTATGAGCATAATTTGTTTTTAGACAGTAAAAGATCTTTTTCTAGTCAACGAGGAATTTGAAGAAGATTCCGTTGATATTTCTGAAATGCAAGCGACACGCTATTTGACTCCAAGTAATGTCAAGAAAAAAGTCTCACATAATAAGAAATCTCTTTATACTCCAGAAGTAAACAAAAAACCAAATGTCGAGACGCGCGTACCACCAAATTATCTGAGTTGATGCATCAGATGGAATTTAAAATTTATAGGCATGCAAGTGTTTTGTTGAATGCCATAAAAATCCCATAAAAGTGATTAGTAATAAATATCAACCATCTACTCAAATGCCTTTATTGAGAACGTGACCTCGTAATGTATTGCTGGCAATTTTGTAACAGGCAACATTCGTATTAATCGCGAACACTGCCGTTTTATGGTGACAAACTAAATGTGAAACATGATTTTGTGTTCGCCAAAAAATGTACAGTCTATTTAAAAACAGGATTGCAAGCACGTTTTGATATGAAACAAACTAATAATCCCGAAATATTGGAACCTAAACCAAAAAAAACAGCATATAAAACAAAAAAAGAAATAGTGCCATCTGCCCAACACAAAATCAGAGTAAATTTATTTCTAAAACTAACAATATCAAAATAAAATAAAAAAGAAGCCTAATTTGATATAATAGGTATTTACAGCACCTGTCGGTGTTGCTAGTGTAATAAATAAAGATAGCTAAACGCCATTAAATCTTCATTTAGTGGCCAGTGCTGTTGTCTTGTAGGACAAGAGTTTCCGCTTTTCTTCTAGATTTATGGATTTGTGGCAGTAGAGATAATTAATATTGCTGATAGAATGAATGGCTTTTATCTGTTTGGAAGAAAAAAATAACAATAGTGTCTTTACAGTAATCATTTACAGAATGTTTTAAATATACTTTTATTTAGATTTTTTTTTACTCTTGATCGCCGGTGCAAAAAATGTGAATGAATCTTGTTTGTGATTCAATTGGTTGTTTTTTTTTTATTACTCTACGGATGCAAACAATGACAGAAATAGTTCGTGATAATTGTATAGTTAATTTACTAAAATGATTCTGTACACAAAGGGGAAGAAAAGCCTTAATTTCTTTTTCGGTAAAATCAGATCGCCATCTATATCTTTCATTGACCAATGATTAAGCATAAGCACTTTCTCTAAATAAGTACTATTCTTAATTTATCCCACATAATCAACTACAAAACTTATATTAAAATCATAACGATCCTTAAAATTGAATTAGAAGGTAAATCAATTATTATTAGAGGTGGTCATTAATGAGAACCATCAATCACGGAGTTAGGACTCAGATCGTTAGGGCCTTCGATTAGTTATAAGGCCAAGTTCTCGATTCCAAGACTTGGCCTTGACATCGTAATACAGGTGCGAAATAATATGCCATTATTTGTATAAATGTCTGTAATTTTAGGTTTAATGGAACTTGTGGTTTAGGGTATTTAGCTTAATGAAAGAGAGAGGGAGTTTTAGTTGGTTATTGATAGAATGTGCTACTGACAATAATAATTATCTTCTACAGAAAGATAAAACGAATTTATGGATATGTTAAGAAAAGAACGAAATCAAAATCGGTCTGCAATTGACTGAAAAATCGATGATCACACATAAAAAAAATAGATATAGCTATAGCTAACCGTAGAACACCCTCCTTCTTAAAGTCGATTTAAAACTAAAAAGATATGGCAAAAGTAATTACAAGAAACTAACCACGCATTCAGAATAGTGATGTACACCCACTATATCAACATACATATCGATACTCAACTTCCCTTAATCATTTCATTAAGACACGAATGCACAAAAGAAGGAGTCTAATGAAAAATTACTCGCTTTAATGACCCATCGGATCGGCTTAATGATCTAGGTCCTGTTCTTGAGAATGTTGCGCACACACGAGCATACGACCCTCGTGTTGCCGAACAATTATTATTTTGTTTTATGCAGATGGACACTTGACCATTATTTGAGAATGGCTTTATAGAAACATGTATGTGTGAGTCAAAAAAATGGTTGCTTGAAGTAAATATTTCATTTCATAATTTATTTTAGGTTGTTTTGAAATACCTAAATCTTCAAATAATGTCGATGAAATAACTTTGATTTGAATAAAAATCTAAATTTTAAATTCAGTCCCTTTTGTAAATTCACATTATTGGTTTTTAGAATGGATCGGAAACAGATTACGATACATTTCCTTCACAAAAGCACCTCAGTTTTAAATTATGTTACCTTGAGGCGCTTAATGAAGCAAATAATGAATATTAAAATAGTTTAACAATAAACCATTTAAAATGCAACGTAAAGGGCTGATCATTTACATATAAATGTATCGACGTACGGACATCGACATCCATTTTATCGTAAACTCGGATACATAATTTTCTTAATCAATCAACATTATGCATCCCACTTTTCTTTTTAAATCAACAATAAAATTAATTCACAATAAATTCCCAATAAAACTACTCACGTTTATCGAGAAGAGAAAATATAAATTTTGGATTTACGACGTGACAAACACGAGTACTCTTTAACAATATGGCAGCTTTTAAATTTCGAAAATGGTCGTTAACGTCACCCGGTCGAATGTTTACCTTATTAAGGCGTAGCTAGTACTTGTTTAATTCACATAAATAATATATTAAAAAGAGTCAAATTTTCATTAAAAGGCGACATGATTCAAGACGTTCGAGCGTTTTATTGACAGTTTTAGTGGAAAGAGGAGAACCACACACGCGCCGAACTTGGATTCAATTTAAAAAGTGGAATGAGATAAAAATAAATAAGTTCGGAAAGACACTTATGTTTAGAGTCGCTCGTAAAGATAGGGTTAACTGCCACGGTATCGCGGGACAAAACATACCATAAACTGACCGGTTGTAGTGGTCGATAGTGATGCCACCGCTTGTCGATAGCACGACGCTGTTATTCATTGCTGTGATATTTATTTTGTGTAATGAAATTTAAATAATAATTTATTGCGTGTTTTGCGTCCGTACAAAGCGATGTCTTTGAAATAAGATCTACGAGGTGTGTTATCAAAGTAAAGGTAATAAAGTAAATGTTTTATGATTTTAAATCTTGGGAATATTTTTTATTTTTGTTTATAGTTATGAGTGGACAGTATATTATAATTATATGGCTTAAAAATGATTAAGACTCAACACATAAACTAGGTTATTTTTATAGAGTTTTAGATTAGTCTTACTGTTTCAAACGATCTTATTTTTTTCTAGCTTTAATTAGTAGCCTCAAATTGCGAACCATCGATAAAAACAATTCATCGACACCACACATCTCTTCACCCAGGTGTCAACTGCGATCACTATTGTCGCTCACGGACGCGAGCATTTAAGTCAAAAGAAGCGCTTCGGCCAGGGACTTTGTCGTTATAACGCCTATAAACACTTTTAGTACAAGTTGACCTCTGAGACTGCACGGTCTCACTACGACAAGGTTCTAATTCTATCAGCGGGGGGTCCAAGCGCTAATAAAGTGGATTTGTCGACATCAAAATAACACTTTATGAGCACAACACTAATGCGCTTTATCGATACACTCTTAGGGAGTTATCATGTGATAGTCCAGCTAAAATATTGTACAACTTATGTAGATTTGTGGTATATTAACGTACGCATTTAGTTGGATTTTTACATATTTAGTGTATAAACAAATCTTATTATTTGGTTGGTAGCTATCCAACGTTAATGGTGTTTGAGACTGTATTATGGGTACAATTTAAAATGTGAAGTAATTACAATACATCAGAATACTGTGAGATAAATTAAAGCTCTTTGGTAGAGCTTCTGAATAAGATGCTTCTTACGAGCTTTTAGATGATACTAAAAATAAAAAGATATCTGCATCAAAACTTTGAAATTATTACACAGCAGAAATATTAGCAGTAGTTTCTTTAAGTATTGCAGATATCAGTCATCAAGCTTTCATTAAACAAACATAAACTCCCCAAGTTCTGGACGGAATAACAAATCCCGTTGCTACTGAACTAACAAATCTTATTCATGAAATAGACGAAACAAAACATTCCATAAACAGTCCAAATTCCATTCACAATATACGTGACAATTTCAGAATTACGTAATCATAACCCGATAGACAAAGAGTTATGAATTTTCTAGTTTAAATTACATTTATCAGTTTCGAGGCGTTTGATAGCAAAGGTCCCGACCTCTTTGGCGCCAGGTCTACCTCGATAACAAGACCAAAATAGTTTGCGACCAATTAGTTTCCTAAAAAATATACCGGATACTTGGCTTTATTTTGGAATAATTTATGCTTGAACTCTGTGTGAAGTGCCGAGTGATAAAAACGTTGAACTGAATGGTGTAGTGGAACTAGCTGTTTTGTTGATTAAATTAGAATAGTTAGTTAAGAATGAATGGGATAAAGAATAATAGTTTCATGAATTAATTGGAATCGAAATGTGATATATTGATGTACAGAATAAAAATGATCCAAAAGAATAAGACGTAAAGTACAATAGTACGTAAGCCAAACAAGCACTTGTGAAAATTAAATGAGAAGAATAATCTTAAAATGGAGAAGAAAAAGTATTACGTGAACTCAAGTTACAAATGACTAGTGCAAGTGATGATGAGGAAGCTTAAAGCTTTTTTAAAAATACATCTTGCCGTTTGATACACACATAAGTAACCTATTAGTAAAGTCTTTAGCAATTAGGCCTTTCATACACACCAAATTAATCTGCAACTGTGAATAGTTCTTCTTAAAGAAGAATTTAAGCTAATCACTGCATTACCTTCTTTCGGTAACCCAACCGAGTCTTCTATCACATCTAAACCTTCAATAATATCATCAACACCTATTTCCTCTATAAAATCTTCACCATACAAAATTACAAAATCCCTGGTACATTTCATAACCTCATTTGAAAGGTGACTGCGCAACCAACAAAAGCTGAAATACCAACAGCAATGGACACTATTGTGTGAATTAACAATTTTAATTCTGACACGTTAGTAAGACAATGCAACGGTTGTATGAAGTATGAGTGTAATGCGCATTGATTAGATGTAACTAGGAAGTTTGTGCTGTGTTAGGTAGAGTGAATATGTGAAAGTGAGCACTTGTATCAATTTAGTTAAACGTGTTACGTAGACCCCAAGTAATATGGGGAAAAGGCAACTATGGGGTCTAAAGCAATATCGGAAAAAAGGCAAGAAGAAGAAGAGTACTTGAGTACTTGTAAAAATTCTGGTAAATGAAAAAAATTGCTAGATACGAAATATGTTAATAAGCCAGGAATAGGCGATAGATTGGTCCTAAATGAAGACAAAAATCCTAGTATAGAAGAAATTCAATAAAGTGAGGAAGTGAGAGAGTGCGATCAAGTCAACTTGAGATAAATAAAATTCTGCGTGAAAATTTGTGAAATGGTACAGCCAATCAGAAACCAAATAAAATTAGAAATAAACGGAATACAATTTAAAAGCTTTTCGGTAATGTTGCTTTAATTTATGATGATGCTATGAAGATGTTGAAATGCACTAAAATTTCACACAATAAAATTTATATATCAAGTCCGGGTTTTTTATACAATAAGAAGCTAAAGACATAAATTCCTTTTATCTCTAAACTTCTTTTTAATTTGACACTGACACTTAAAACCAGCATGATATCTAAAAACTAGTTGCATTTTGTATTGTTAATGCGAATTTTATTGAAAAAAATGTTTAGAAATAACAGGTTATAATAGTTAAAAAAGAATAACAACAAAAAGAGCGTCCCTTTGAAAGTGTTTTGTTTAGCAGCACATATCACAAAAGTGTGGTTCATGCAGGTTGGCTCACCCGAGGAGCGGGGGTCAAGGCTGACAGACCACAGTAATGATTGCACTTGATGCCAACTATTATGTCATCTACTAGTCGCGTTATTATCGCTGTTTTGGCGCCTTTTTATGTTTTAAATTTTTTTGGGGATTTAAATTTATTTTGGGATTTTTTTGTAGTGTTACTTTGTTTTTTTTTTTATAAATTAATCTGTTTCGTTTTGTTTTCTTGATAATCTAAATTAGCAACCATTAATAATTATGAAAATAAAATTATAACTACGGAGTACTCTTTAAATACTCAATAATTGTAAGTCACTAATTTTGATATATCCGACTTTCTACATAAGTAATTTATATTAATAATAAAATTCTAAAAAAAGATACCTAAAATATTTTTGCAATAATATCAATCATCTACAATTATAATCAGGCACGAGCTGTCGGGTGAAGCAAAAAGATTCATCTATCACTCTAAATCTAACTAACTTTTTTATTATTATTCGCTTCCAATTCATTATGAATTATATTAGACTTGCTGGAAGGATACTATCTAATTCCAACAGCACCAAGAATATCATAGATGACATACTTTCCTATTTCTAAATCTTTTTTATACGATGAAGTAATTTTTTGTACAACCTTGTCATACAAATCACATACAATTATACATTTAGTTATGTGCAGACACGATCAAATCTTTATGACAACGAAAATATCATTGATGATGTATTTTCCTAAATCCTAAATCCTTTATAAATGAAGGAATTTTTATTGCTATGGCGTAATTGACACTACGTCCATAGATGTATCTGCTTTTTATAGACACTGTCGAATTCCTATGACAAAAGGAAATCATCGAAGTAAAAATTTTGCACAAACCTAAAAGCAATTTTACGTGAAACCTTGCCACAGAAAATTGCAGATATTAAAACCAGTATGATTGACAGTGTTGAGTTAACAAAGTAATCTGATCGTGTATAAGAAAGCAGTTTTTTCTGAAACAATAAGGTGTAAAGACTGCGTTCCCAAGCTCATCTACCGCGGTCATCTCACGAGAACGTAATCATTTGGTGACATGCAGCCGTAATTGTGCTTTACCAACGCTCGTTTCACTTACTGTTGCATGATTTTTAGTTGCAGTGTTATTGTTAAAGTCGGTTTTAGTTTTATTGTTATTGTTAAAGTCGGTTTTAGTTTTGTTGTCTTTGTTTTTATCGGGATTGATATTTTTAATTCGTCTTTTATTAGTTTTTTTTTTATTTAATTGAAATAATTTTATTGTTTAATTGGTATAGATTTTGGTTTAATTCACACAACTCATCTATGTCTACATACGTGAAAATTTTATTAATTATATTCAAAATCTCATTCCAAAACACAATTAAACAAATTCAGCAACAAAAGTCATTTAACCCCAAGTTTACCACAAAACCAGAACGGCATAAGTCAAAAAACAACAATTTCACGTAATTTGCATAAAAGTGAGCAACCCCTTATCTTTGGAGACAGGCACTTTGTGAAAACTTTGTCTTATTGCATTCTGATTAGAAATGTCGCGAGTTGCGCCGGTAATTGAGATTTTAAAGGTCAAAGGGGACGAGAAATTACCGTTCTTGATATTTATTAGTATAGCTTTTATTAATTTAATTAAAAATAAACATTTAAATAAAATTAATATCGACAGCTTTTTAGATTTCTGTAAGTAGGTGTATATAGGTACTTTAGAAATTCTCTCAAAATTCATAAGTCTCAATGGGAACATAGCACACCATATAATTTTGTAGTCGCGGTGAAAATAGTCAAAATTGTAGTAATAATTCCGTTTGATATGATAATTGGCGTTTCGTTCGATCATCAATCATGTTAACAAATAGACTCGTATCACAACTTGTTTAGTTTTTAATTTCAAGTCATTGATCCATTATCGACGGATTTTTTCAAAACGTCAATTTTGAGTTTTTGTCACTTAAAACCGCGAGTTATCAAGATTCCTCAAAAGTTTCGGCTAACTACGCATCATTTGACAGCGACTTACGAACTTTTGGCAAAGTCTATATTTTGGATATTTTACTAGTTTTCCGACTCATTTCCTACTAATTAACCTAATTTTGCCCTAACTTCCCTAAGAAAAAACTTTGCAAAAACTTCTGACCACGCACCAGAGCCTAGAAACTAAAGTCCTGATCACTTGAATCAAAGGGCACACAGACACACGGCTACTTCCGTCGCCAAGACACTGGTTCACTTTCACTGCACACCAGATTACGTACCCTCACAAGTGAACTGGCCGTAGTGCTTCCCCGACGACTTGTCGCCGCAGACCACACACTCCACGTTCTGGCCCTTGTCCGTCGCGGAGGATCCGCTCTGCGTCGACGCGGCCTGGCTCGCGGGCGTCGACGGCAGAAGCTCGTCTTCCCGCCAGCTACCGCGAAAGCCGAGTTCGAGAGGCGGGAGGTCAGGGGCCCTCGGAGGACAAAGCCCCGGGCCTCCGACCCCGCCGTAAACTAGCGCTCCGTGCGTGATGATGCCGGTTGCCGTCACAGGGCAAGAGACCGCGCGACGCGCTTGTGTGTCAAGGGTCGCGGTTCAGGCGCGACTGAGCCGGGTCGGGCCAGGGCGCGCCGCGCCGCCATTGGCCCGGTGGCCTGCAGGGGCAGGGAGCGAAGGCCCCGCCACCTCGACCGCGGCCCCCCTCCCCCCGGCGCGGGGTGGAAATCTTTCAGCCGAGTACCGTCGGTAAGAAAATTCGTTGGGCGGTTTATTTGTGCAACGTTTTTAGAAGAGTCGAGTCAGATAGCAATTTCATTATGCAATGTGTTGCTCTCTCTTTCTAGCTCTGTTTATGAATAGACCAAACTTGTTTTTAATAGGTCGGACGTTAGGATAACGATTTTATCGTTTGTTTGGGTGTATTTTTTGTCGACATATATCTATTTAATATTTTTTATCATATCAACAGTTATTTCGTATTTTTTAATGCAAATACTACCCGATATATTTGTTAGTTTGATTCTACTAGAATTAGCAAGTCACACAACACTTAATTCTACCCTTTTACATCCATTAATATTTTGTTTCACCAGATTTTTCTACAAAACCTTAATAAAAATATTCCCATTCACATTTCAGAGCTTGCGCTGCGGATGGTACCTGAAAATCCTACTTTGTATCAACTTTCCCGCTGCCTCCATATTTCTGCGGGCTGATAGGCACTCCGTATACTTAACTATCCACATACAGGTGATCAAGTGGCTCTCCTTTTAACTGTAATGTATGTATGTATTATCATGGCGGTTATTTCAGCATTTTGTGCGACTTTATGATATAAGGTTATGTTTTTCGTTATGCTATTAGCGATTATGGTTATGTTTCGCGTGAGAGAGTGTACAAATAGATTTATGTGGACAATCATTCAGTAGCCAGCCAAGTCAATGACCTAATAAAGAATAAATCAATAGAAATACATTGAAACCAATTCCACATGGGCTAATAAATATTCGTATCGGTGAATGAATATTTGTATTTCCATACTTACACAAGTAACACACAATGGCTCACATTGAGACGCATGTAACGTTATTTAGATCTAGATCAATCTAGATGGCCGGTAGGCGGCGCGTGCGCAGGGGGCGTGGCCGGCCGCGGGGCGAGACGGGGGGGGGGCACACTCCCGCGCACTTGTCAGCGTGACGTCGACGTAGTTTGACGCATCGCCGACGCGACACTATGATTCGACAGTTTTTTGTTAATTTTGCGAGTTAAGCCTTGATGCCTTGATGTTGAGTCTTGATTTTTTTTTTATTAATTTTTTTGTGAGTTTAAATGATGCGGAGATTATGATTTAGTTTTGGACTGATTAACAGCCGTTCACGAGATTTTATGGTTTTGATTGAAAACATAAAATCTGGTGGACTTCTGAATCACGAAGATTAATTTGTCGCATGTTTTATCATATGGCTACTATTGATTAAAAGTTGATATTTTTCAGCTACCATTACTGTGAAGTATGAACATGTGGTACTTAATTTCAACATGAATTCATTGAATAAATTCTTATTGTCAAATTCTAATTAGAATTTCAGTTCTGATACGAATAGTTTGTACTACTTTAGTCACTTAAAACATTTTATCTTCTGGATTTTATTTGAAACATAACACTAAAAGCGTAGTTAGCTACTTCTACAATTTACTTAGGTTTTAGGCAAGCGTGATTGATTCCGCTATCACCTTTCTACCATCGGCCATTTCGACGTACAGCAAGTTACGTTTTACGCCCTTACGTTGTTCAGCCTCTACGGTCCGGACTTAGCGTTTCGCCTCGTCGATTATACCTCGTACTTACATAAAAGGACTGAACCAATTAGCCTGCTGCGGTCTACCTTTCTGATTATAATTTAGAATGGATGTCTTCACAGGTAGAGTAAATAGGCTCTTAATAAACTAGAGGGCCTCACCATTAACGATTGGATCACTGCTTCCCATCAGGTGGGATCAAAGCACTAACTAGTTTATATTATTTTAAAAAAAAATTGGTCCATTTTCGACCGCATCATTGCTTACCATTAGGTGAAATAGTGGCCAAGCGCGAGCCTACCAACAATAAAAATAAAATCATTCTCTACATCGCTTCATTGCTTACAGGTGAGATCAATAGCGCTTATACAAAAATAAATTATAGTATCTATTACGTATGTATTACTCAATATATTCAACACAGTTTCATCATTGGATTCCACGAGTGTATAAAATAAGTATTTTGTACTGAAATAATAACTGAAAAGGTACAAATACAAATACTTTATTTTCATTCACAAAATTTGTACTACATCTAGTGGTTGAAGTGACATTTTAGACAAAAATTGCCTGTGTTAGGGCACTTCGCTCTTCCGAAATTAAAATTATATGATGTACACTACTAACCAATCAATTTAAACTAATATTAGTTTGTTGAAAAAGGTGTTAGTTTTTCAGAAATAGTAAACATCACAATCAGCCTTATAATATTCCCACTGCTGGGTCTCAAGCCTTTCTTGGACAGGAAAACACAACGAGGGCCCAATGTGGATTGGTAGATATCAGATGTCTTCGACCTTGGTTCTAGGACACGCCGATTTCTTCACGATGTTTTCCTTCACCGTTTTGAGAGCAGTAGTCATCATCTACATCTACCTAGCCTTTTTCCCAACTATATTGGGGTCGGCTTCCAGTCAAGCTGGATTTAGCTGAATACCAGTATTTTACGAGGAGTGGCTGCCTACCAGACCTCCACAACCCATTAACTGGGGTAACACGGTACTTCATGGCAAGACTGGAGTCAGATTTTACTGGCTTCTCACTATTCGTACCGACTGGCAAAGATCTAAAATGAATCCACGTACTTATACTTACCAAAATATTTGATCTAACCGAAAACTGGAAAGATAAAGCCCAAATATACGTAGCTCTACATTTCTTATTGAATCCTACCTATACCCAGAATCAAATTAATTCAATTGGTCTCTCACGACCAGCAGCATGACATCACCGTGACCAAATTGATCAGGATCGAATTGCAATAGACTATTACTAGTTAGGTATTTACCTATTTATTTTTAAAATAGTGCAAAAGAAACAGCGGTTCGCTACAATGAATGAATGGATTTTTTGGCGAATTTTCGTCAATTAGAATTAAATTAAAAATAATAGTTTTTTGCCTGCTAGCAACTGATTTTATTTTAACCTATAAATAAACTACTAACAAATAAATAAAATATATAATGTGTGTGTGTTTAATGTTCCCGCAGCCAAGACTCAGGCCTCCTCTCTAGGAGAGAGAATGGGCTGGAATCGACCACGCGGGCTCAGTGTGGATTGGTGTAGGTCACATGTCTTCGAATATTTGGTTCTAGGGCAAGCCCGTTTCCCCACCAAGGTATGTTAGTTGTACATACATGTACAATTAACATACCTTAGGGAATAAAAAATTTGATCTGTGCGGGAATCAAACCCGCGACACGCATTGCAGCTGTCAATCGCTCAACCACTGCACCAAATGTACTTTCAAATATGTAAAGTTTACTTATCTTTCGAACAATAGTCGCCGTTAACTTCTCTAAACTACCCACACCTACCTACCTTTACCTATGTTACTATTCAGGATATTACCAGTAAGTACTTACTTACTTAGTTGCCACAGTTAGTGAGGTGCCCTGAAGTTCAGACGTCCGCAGACACAAGCTATGCCCGGGCTACGTGACGTGACTGACATAGGCACAGGGCTGCCCCTTTAGAGAATGCTTTGATTAGGGTTGTCCGTTTACAGTTATTTTTTATTATTATTGATAGGGTTGCGCTTGACTGCAATCTTAACTGATGGTGAGTGATAATGAAGTACGCTTCCTAGAAGCTATATAATTTACTTCTAAACTTAAAGACGTCTAGGTTGTACACCTGGAAGGAACTCCACTCGTTCGCTGTATGCACATTGCACAATGAATTGGCGAATGGCCGTATGTCTGGTAGTCCGATGATTGAAAACGCTTGGCGGAAGTTTCTTCCTCCTCAGTTTTTTTTGTGTTGTGTACAAAAGTCTAAATTCATCCGGGACATAACTTGCACCCATGACATGAGTGTACACCTGCGTGAAGCGTGTCGTTGCCACTTCGTCCATATAATTCCCAAGTTACACAAAGTGTTTAGTGATGAATACGCGTCTATGAATCTACACGTCCGTGGACAATAGGCCTTAGTCAACAGATATTTCACCTACCTAACGGATAACAAATTATCCTTTTAGGCTACAATCATCCACTGCTGGTTAAAGGCCACATCTCCTTTCTGCCAATAAGGCTAACGTTTTTACAGCATCTCCGGTCACAGACCAAGATGATTTCCTGAAACCTCCATCTCCACAAAACCTTTTACGATACATACTACATAACAAACCATTTACTGCTTGAAAGCTTTCAGTGAATTTCCCTTTAAAAATAAATAAGTTGAAAGCTGGGACTTCACCCTTGAGGTGAAAGTGCGGGGGTGAAGCGGACGAGGTGAGGGGGTGGTAGGGCGGGTCAGGGGTCGACCCCGCCCCGCACACCTACGTGTCTATGGCACGTATTGTTATAGTCTGTGGATAATTGGCCCGGCCGAGAGGCAAGTTTTCTTGGAGACTTGGAGAGATGTCTTGAAATTCATGATTTGTTACTTGGTTTTCTGTGTGAAGTCTTATTACCCGTAACGGTGTCTATCGTCTGTTTTTTATTTTATACCCTGAGACTAAAATGACATTACAACACAAAAGAACTGGCGTCATTCCTATAGTAAGTTTGATATTGTGTTAATTTAGTCTCAGGGTATAAAAAACAGAGATAACTAACTGAGACGCAGATTTCATGAATTTTGGAGGAATGTCTTTACATTCCTCCAAAATTCATGAACTAAGACATTCATTTCATTTCTATAAGTGAAATAATGTTTGTAATTAGATAAGAAATTATAAACTTCCACAAAATTAAATTTTTACACAAACCTATCTTGTTTATCGCTTTTTGTATAGCTGTAAATGGCAACAAAATCTGTTGCGTGGCTTAAGTTATAAAATGCTATAAAAATCTACGCAAGTCTATTCTAAGTCAGTACCGTGAGGACGCACCATTAGGAGTTAAGCGGATATACCTAAAGAAAGACAGACGAGCGATATTACTTTTGCAAACCTTGACCTCACTAAGAACTGCCCCATATTTTATGAAAAAATTGTCAATTTTTCTTTACTTTTCTACCTTTGACTAAATTATGACAAATTCATAATGGGCGCCTGGGCGTATCTCTCAGTTGAATATTTTTTGTTAAGAATGTGTTAAACCCTACTTTAATTCCATAGGTTTTTAAAGTAAGGAAGGTTTTAGATAATTTAAAATACTCAATTCAGAAACCTGCTCTATGTGATCTACGGTATTGTGAGATGAGTGTATGTGTTTGTGGTAGTAACCATGACTCAATGTCTAGAACGTTGGCTGTCGATCAAGAAGTCGGGCGTTCAATTCCGTTCCAGACGGGTTAGAGTGAGGAACCCATTGGTAATGTCTACTCGACTTGCTGCGTATGTTAATAGGAATATTTCTACGAAGAACATCGCTTGTATTTCCATCGCTTGTTTTTAAGTTGGGATATCTTCAAATAATTTCACCCGCTCTTGGTGGAGCGAGAGGGACTGTCAGACTTGTATGTACTGAATAAACCTACTCGTATTTCTTCAGTTGCCCTTTGCGTTCCAAGACCGTGGTGACTCTTTCGAATGACTTCACAGAAATCGACTTCGAATCGGCATCTTTTATTTCTTATGAATTCAGGTTCTTTTCAACGGTCTGATATATCAGCGCACAGCCAAAACTACAAGGAGCGTGAAATTTTGAACAAGGTTCTCTTTTATGATGTAGGCGAGAATTTTCCAAATCACCCCTTAAGGGGGTCAAAAGAAGCCTACTTACATGCGGACAAAACCGCTGGCAAAAAGCTAGTAATAACCTAATAACATAGCAGGTAAGGTTTGCTGGGAGAAAACTCATTGTTGAGTTAAGCTCGCCTTTGTACATGAATTGTCAAAATGAATGTACATATATACCTAAATAAGTAAGTAATTGTCTACAATAAAGAATTAAATAAATACATAAATAGCAGCCTACATATCTCAATAAACAACGATTACAATTATATCATAGTCTCTCATATCGGCTTCTTTACTTGCAAAATTCTAAAAGTAAGTATGTTTCTCGTTGACCTCATTGATAACCACGCTACTGAATTTAGACTAAATACTCATACTTATCTGAATACTGAAAGATATGTAAGGAAGCGAACGCAGAACTAATTATAAAATGGTCTCACCAGATAAAAAACTAAGTTTTTTCAGATAGTGTAAGTCGCAACTGGGTAATTTAATAATTTATGTAGGCATGCGCAGAGAAATGATAACAAATTACATTATAACTATGTATGACTACAAAGCTTATTTGTGTTTAAAAAAAAAATCTTCTAGTGGATTAGGTGAACAGAGCAATCGTAGATAGTAGAGTGCGTCTAATTAAAGCGCGACCTGGAGTTTTTTTTAAATTTATTTGGCAACATTATTCAGTCGCAATTGTAGGAAATAAAAATCATTTTGAAGTGTCCAGACTTCCAGAGTCTCCAGACATGATTCTCCTACTAGTTAGTAATACCACATAGGTACAATTTTTTTGGATATAACCTCTTTTTCTCAGGTCGCGCTTTCATTAGACGGACCTTAGTAAGTAGTAGATTTGTACAATCAGGGGACAAAGGCGCAGTAGCACATTGGTAGAGTGCTAGTGTTGAAAATTTCTTTGTAATAGAAGTACATCATTTTAGATTCTATTCTACAAATTAAATTATGCATGAACCATTGACCTATTTTTGAAAAAAATTTTAGACACTTTAGTATTCCCAGAGTGTAGCAGCACTTTTGACCACTTACTAGGTACATATACTAACTATATTTATATTCGTAAATTCAAGAATAATGTACAAACAAATCTAAGTCGGTAGGTAGTATTTCTTTTAAATATTTTTTACTGTTTTAGTATATAAGATTTAGTTTCAATCGTATAAGTACTTTGCAAAAAATCTTTTGTATATTCCATGCATAGTATTTTTTTTTCTATACTTAAAATGTACCTAATGTGTCACTATTTCTTATACATAACAAATAAATAAAAAAAAATGTACATAGGTAGGTAAGTATATTGGTTTCGAAAGAAATACACTGATGACTAAAAAAGAGTTCCTCACAGTGTATTAACTACTAAAACCTAGCCTTGCAATAAAAAAAAACTTCATCTTCGAAAAACCTCCCCATTTCTTAAATAAACCATATTCTCGATTCCTTGAAGGCGGCAGCCGCCTTGCCGCAGTATACTTATCTCGGGAGTCCCCATCGATCGTGACAGCGGTGTCTGTATGTCATCCCCACCCCCAACCCCCCATTTGGGTGACTGAGTAATTGGGTGCAGGTACCCCGGGTGGCCGAGACGTCCCCCAACCGAGCTGTTCTTTCTTATTTTACTTTTTTCAGGATATTTTTGATGTTTTCGTGGTTTTTGTGCCGGGTTTTGGAGGCTGGATGGGTAATTTGGGGAAGATGATGGCTTGTGTTTGTGTAATATAGACAAAGGTTTTAAATTGTCATAAGGGTTTAATCAAGCTCTGCTAAAAGATTTTTGAATTATTATTTTTATTGTTATAAAATCGTGCGCGATCCCACCTGACGGTAAGCAGTGATGCAATCGTTGATGGTGAGGCGCACTAGTTTATAAGGAGCCGATTCACTCTAGCCTTGAAAACACCCAAATTATAATCGGACGAGAAGACCGCAGCAGGCAAATTGTGCCAGTCCTCCGATGTTACGCGGTATAAACGACGAAGCGAAACGAAAAGGCGAAATGAATGTCAGAATTATAATATTACTAGCTGCTTCCAACGGCTTTGCCCGCGTGAAGATAGTGCCAGAGAACATACTCCCAGGACTACACGGACTGTCAGGACATGGTCTACCTGTGTAGGTTCATCGATATCTTTACAGTCGTTTTTGTGTGAAAAAGTAATAAACGTAGATACAAACTTATGCGTTTATAACATTTGTTTGTGACTAGTGATTTTACAAAAATCTAAATCTAAATATTTATTGGAAATAAAACATTTTCAGGCACGTTAAACACCGAAACGAATATAAGTTAGCGATACTAGGTATTACTTAATACGGTCATTGAATTATTTATAGGTCAATGCTTAGTTAAACGAAACGTATAAAAAAATAGCGATACTAGGTTTTACTTACTACCGTCATTTATAAATTATAGGTCAATGCCTACTTAAAAACATCAACGAAAACGCATAAAAAATCGCCAAGAACAAATTAATTACTTACGCACTTATTTAACTACAAAGTAGCTATCCCAAGTAATTGCCTGACCGTACATTACAACAATTTAAAACCTTAGATTCAAAAAAAGAATCCAACATTCCCCACTAAAGCCGAAAGCGGTCCCCACCGAAACGACATGGACAATAAAAATTTCACTTACCGTAAAAAATAAAAACTGTAAGACATTCACATTACTTCAAAAGTACTTTACGTTTTGTGGGACACATAAATTGTCAAATAAAACGGACAGAAAGGCTTGTCGTATAGTCACATGTATCAATCGTCAGACTTGAAGATAGCTTCACCATTCAACGGTCGCTCGCAGGAATGTAATGGTAGCACACACAGTATGTTTGGGAGAATATTTTTGAACATCTGTTTTCAAAGAACTTTAGGAGTCACTGATCAATTTATTCTCACAATCTGCCTAGCCTTTTCTTGATAAAACCTGGATATCAGTCATTTACATGAAGAGATATTTTTTTATGTTATGGAAAGTGTGGAATAGAAATGTTGTTATTGAAGAAGAAAATTAAAATGTACTTACCCTAGAAAACAAACAAATATGGACTTAGGTCAAGCCAACTTAATACTCGTTTAAAGAAAAAGAAATCAAACTAGATGCTGAAGAAGATAGGATACCTTTAGACTATAATACAGTTGACACAATGCAATAGCAAAACCTGACGTCACCACTTCAAAACAAGCTCGAACAAACAACACTAAATATACCTCGAACAACAATTTAAAACATTCCCTGCAAAGCTCTGAATAAATCAATCAGTCCCCATTACAATTTGCACTAAGATCGATACGATAAAACAAGCAACAAGTATCGAGTATGTCAGCGTTAAATCACGCGTTTGTTCTTTTGTTTGTTCATTTGCTTCTTTGTTTATCCACTTGTTTCTTTGTTTCTTTGCCACTGGATAAATTAAGACCGTCTGCCAATGTGTCTTGTCCGGTCTTGTTTGTAAAAATGATGTATTTATCACCTTTTATCCTGTATTTTTGGCGCAGCATCCGTTAATGTTGCTGTCATGTGCAGTTTGGGTTGTGCGTTTAAATTTAGAGCTTTGTCTCGTTCAATTGGTGTCTCATGCTACTGAAAAATCTGTGTATTGCTAATTCAGATTTCAATACTTTAGTTTTTACCATCTTTAAATCTGACTCCAGTCTTGCCATGAAGGGCCGTGTTACCCCAGTTAATGGGTTGTGGAGGTCTGGTAGGCAGCTGCTCCTCGTATAATGCTGGTATTCAGCTAAATCCGGCTTGACTGGAAGCCGACCACAATATAGTTGGGAAGAGGCTAAGCAGATAATGATGAGTTTTTACCATCTTTACCAATACCTTCATCCGTGTGTTCACCTAAAATTAGTCATAATTGGGTTAAAAAGTATAGTCTGACTTTATTTACAAAGACTACGGTTTATCCATCTTTATAACATCCAAATCCGTATAGCCGTAGATACAGCGTAATTTACATATATTATGTATTTACAAAAATCCAGACATACAACCACACAGATAAAACATTACAGGGAAGATAAGTATTTACGTTTTACTAAGTGGTATTTACCAATTATTATTATATTTTTTTTTCCAAATGCGCAATAATTTTTGCTGTATCGACGTTGCACTACACACTAGCTGCTAGCAGCTAATTATCACTTTATTTGCTCGTTGGATAACATCATTCAGAAATATAGCATCACTAGCTGATGCTAGCGGCTTCACCTGCGTTATAGTTGAAAATTATCCCAAGGAGACATACTCCCTGGATAAAAAGCGTCTTATATATTATTTTAAGACATGGTCTAGCTGTATTACCAAGTTTCATCGAAATATGTTCAGTAGTTTTTGCGTGAAAGAGTAACAAACATCCATAAATAAAAAACTTTTGTATTTATAATATTACTAGTTTCTTCGGCTCTCAGCCCTTACCTCTTCCTGCTGATTATTGACGCTTTGACGGTAGACATCCAGGAAGAGGCCCCTTGGTGTATGCTGTTTGCCGACGACATTGTGCTGGTTGCTGAGAGTGGCCTTGAGGTCCAGAGCAGATTGGAGGTGTGGTGTCATAGGCTGGAGAGTGTTGGCCTGAAATTTAGTAGAACCAAGACGGAGTACTTGTTCTGCGATTTCGGCGGTCTCTCCAATCCTGTGCCTTTAGCTCTCACCGGAACGCCCATACCAATCTGTTCCGACTTTCGGTACCTCGGGTCGCTTGTCCAAGGGGATGGTGAGGTAGACCGGGATGTAACACGTCGGATCAACGCAGGATGGATGAAATGGCGACAGGTCACGGGAACAATCTGTGACCCACGGATGCCCCTCAAGCTGAAGGGTAAAATTTACAAGTCCGTGATAAGACCTGTCGTACTGTATGGATCAGAATGTTGGGCTGTGAAAAAGACGGATGAAAAAAGATTGCATGTAGCGGAGATGAGGATGTTGAGATGGATGTGTGGTGTGACGAAATTGGATAAAGTGAGAAATGAGTATATTAGAGGAAGTTTGAAAGTGGCACCAGTGACTGAAAAGCTGAAAGGAAATCGTTTGTCTTGGTATGGTCATGTAAAGAGGAGGGATGAAACGCATGTTACGAAAGCAGTTATAAATTTACATGTGGACGGATGGAGAGGAAGAGGGAGACCAAAGAAGAGATGAATGGATTGTGTGAGGACTGATATGAAAGAAAAGGGAGTTGATGATAGCATGGCGGGTGATAGGACAGAATGGAAGAAAAAAACATGTTGCGCCGACCCCAAGTAATATGGGATAAGGGCAGGAAGAAGAAGACTAGTTTCTGTCAGTGGCTCCGTTCGTGTGAATGTCGGTTATTACAGATGCGCAGTCGAAATCGAAGCCAAAATAACTAGTCTATCCACAAAATTTGTTCGACAGTTTAACCCTGAAACGTAACAGACAGATAGAGCGGTCTATATTGCAATATTACACCATACTGTGGTATGATATATACAAACATCAAAAAAAATTCAAGATCTCAAAAACTTTAATCAAAAAAATGTTGAAATCGTTTACCACATCGATTATACCTATCCCTCAGAGGAACTCGGTCGGTTATTTTTCTTCAGAGATAAGATAAGTCTAAGGTTATCTCCCGACCTCACGTGGTGACTCCATGACAGCTTTATCTTAACATTACTGTATATTCTTAAGTATAACTATAGTTTTATGAATAAGGAAGATGCTTTAATTATCTCTGTTTGCAGGGTGACACTTCCAAGAAGTATTTTTATGTATAACTTGCTGTCTTCTGCGGTTTTATTCGCGCTTTTGGTTACTTCTCCGTTTCCGTGGGTTGTAGCCTAATTATATTGCCTATAGTCTATAGTATAATATTAAGTTTGGTATTGTGCGTCTCAAGCAAGCAAGTAAACGTTTAGTTGGTATCGATATTTTGAGGAGGTCTCCTCTTTTGAGCTGTATGTATGGAAATCACTTCCAAAATAATCAGGCGCATTCTAAGAACTTAGCTGATATTATGTTTTCATACATCATGTAAGTAATTCGGTCCGTCATGGACTAAGTACGGAAACGCATTACTTTATTAAATTACAATGGTTTTCGAATAAAAGAGTTACGTTAATTATTATCCCCTAAAAAC